>CM033712.1:27407514-28033010 GCA_019671005.1 Hibiscus mutabilis
AGAAGATGATGAAGATGACTCTTAGGCATCTTGCATCTCATGACACATCATATCATCTTAAGATTTGTTTTATGCTCCTATGTTTTTTGCTTTATGAACTCATATGATTTGGTTTATTTATAGTAGTTTATGTTTTTATGAATTAAGTTGGATTTTTTATGTTGCTTTGAGTATTATGCTTTGAAATTAATGATATTATGTTGTTTCCTTTACTGCTTGGAGTACTTAATTGCTTATATCTTGCTTTATATCCTATTGATTTTGATCCAACAAAAAAGGGGAGAAGTAAAGAGAGCTAAAAATTTTCAAAATTTTTCAAACTCAAATATTTTAGTCTTAAAGAAAGGGGGAGTATTTTTTAAACTTACTTAAAAGTTTACTTTGGTTTTGTTATATCAAAAAGGGGGAGAATGTAAAACCTATATTTGATTTTGATATAACAAACTGTTTAGGGACCAATTTGTAAAATTGGTTAAATTTTTAAGTATTCAAAAAAATCTCACAAAATGACAAGGAATCGAACTTAAAATGTTTCGAAGTCAAAAACTTAAACCCTAAAAGTTTTTCTAAGTATTTTCATATACAAATAACCAAAAATGCCCAGGCGTATCGATACACTCTTGAGTGTTTCGATACGAATTTTGGCCTTCATTTGGGTTTATATTTTTGGTTATGAGTATCTATATGGCTTCATCTATACTAATATGAGTTGTTAAGATTTTTAAATCTTTGCATTTAAAATATAGTTGTTACCTCGTCAATTGTTGGAATCAAAAAACTTTGAATTTTAGTTGGACCGTATCGATACGCCCCATAGGCGTACCGATGCAATTTTCCTTGGACTTTTTCCTTAGATGCAGTGAGCTAAAACTGTACCGATACGGCTGTATCGTATCGATACGCCTATGTTTTTACACTATGCTTATTTAGATACACCTTCAAGCATATCGATAACACTTTGTACAATGACTATTTCTTCTTATGGTAGGTACCATTACGACTCTTTGTGTACCGATACGGTAGGTTACCAAATAGCATTTATTGCGGGAAGAAAGCAACCCAACGACTCTATTGATGATCCCAACCACCCAAACGATTAGAAGTCAATGATAGGGTATAAAATAAAGTCTCCAAAGCTTCAACAACAACTATTGAATAAGTCAAAAGCATTCAAGCACAAATCCAATCAACTTTGAGCTATTAGAGTCAAATCCTTTATAGCCCACTTGAGTGATCATATTGTATTCATTTTATTAAAAGTTTGGGTTGAGTGATCTTGCAATTTGGGCAAATCATTTACCTTTGAGAGGTTTTCTTTTATTTGTCTTTTTTTCTTGTAAAGAGAGTGAATTTGGATCAAGCTTTGGGTAGAAAGCTTTGACCGATTGTAATGGTTGCCTCCTTAGCCTAGAAAAGTGGAAGAATTCTTAGTGAATTGTTTGAAATCCTTAGTGGGGAGCTAAGTTAGTGGATGTAGAGCTTGTTAGAATCTTGAAACACTATAAATTCCTTGTGTCACATTTTTCATTTATCCTTTTGCTTCCCTTCAATTTTAAAAGTGCCAATTCACCCCCTCTTGGCCAAACCAAGCTGATTGATCATCCTAATTGTAAAACCAAAGTTTGATTTTGATATAACAACTTGTTCAAAGACTCATTTGAAAAAAGGAAATAAATTTTTAAGTATCTCAAAGACTCACAATTGACAAGGATTTTTCAAGTACAAAATTATTCAAAGTCAAAAACTTAAACCCTATAATTTTTCTAAGTGTTTTTAAAGCTAAATTCAAGTATTATGCCCAGGCGTATCAATACGGCGTCAGGCGTTTCGATGCGGGCTTAAATTAAAAGACCACTATAAGAATCTATTTTGATACCATTCCATCCATATCGATATAGCCTTCATATGGGCTAAGTTTTTACTCAGACATTTCGATACGTTGCTGATAAGTGTTCAAAAGTACTATTTTTATTACCCTTTTTACTCATATTATTGTTAGACTTAATCTCATATTAGTTGCATAATTAGTCATTCATGCATTATTTCATGTTTCTTTCCACTGTTGAGCTTGACTACATAACTTGGTGATTTTTGTGGAAAAAGATGCTGCTTTGGTGTGTTTTTGTGCGTGTGCAGAATCAGTTGCCTAAACAAGGCTAGAACTAGTTGCCAGGGCAGTGCATGAAGGAGACGCCGAGCCAGTTGCCAGGGCAATTGTCGACAAAGAACAAGGTGATATGGTATTCGAAATTGATGTCTAGACAAGCCCAAGATGACGTGGAGAAAAGATAAATCCCAAACGAATTTGACTTCCATGAAGAGATTAAAGAAGAATTAAATTCCAAGAAGATAGGAGAAGTTCTAGAAGGAATATAATTATAATAAAGAATTATATTCTTTAAAGATAATTTAATTTCAACTTAACTTCATCCTCAAAGAAGGACTTTGACCTAGCCCTATAAATAAGAGGCCATATCGTCAACTTGAAGGTAAGCAAGAAGAGGGAAAATTTTGACAACTCCAAAGGGCAAGAGGAGAGAAATTTTGACAGGAGAGCAAGGGGGAGAGAGTTCGATTTCTTCTTCTTCTTCTTTGCTTCCATTAGATTCTTGGTTTGGGGATTATTCTTTGTATATCTTTTGAACCCAACCATGAACTAACTTGATTAGTTAGGGTTATTGTTTTTTGTTGTTGTGAAAAACAATTAGATTTTGTTTAGGTAATAAGAGTTTGCACTTTCAATTCAAGGTTTTCTCATTCTTGGTTCTTATTCTTGTTTGTGAGTGAATTAGGAGAGGATCTCGTAACTTCATCTATTTATCTAATATCGAAAGAGTTAGATTCAAGAAACGAATGAGTATGGTCTTTATTCAATCTATTGATGGTGAAGATTAATCATGCTTAGGAATAAGTTAAGGATTTCAATGGCTAAGAGGAGCACAAGATTGGTTGTTGTTCACCCTTGATTCACGCAGAGATGTATTATCAAGGCATGCATAAGTAGCTAGAGTTTCGACTTAGGGATAAGAAGAAACCATTGAAGAACGCTCTACCGAACCTTGAAGTTGCTGCCCAGACGCCCAAGTAGTTGCCCAGCTAGTCGCCCATGCAACCATCGATTAGTTGCCAAGGCAACCCCGTTGTGCAAGTTGCCACGGCAACTGAGTTGCCCTTGCACTCTTTTACCAAGACGATCCAATCGGCTATCACACCTCAACTCACGATAACCTGGCCTATTTACTCTATTTTAATTTCATATATTCTTTTAGTTTATTGCTCTTAGTTTTCTCGTTAATTAAAACATCTATTATCAATTGTGTTTTTATTTTCACAGTGCAATAACTTAAGCAAAGTGGCCCAAACCAATCCCTGTGGAGACGATACTCGATACTCGTATCACTTTATTACTTGCGACGTGTATACTTGCACATTTGTTAGCACTTATTACACGCAACAAGTTTTTGGCACCGTTGCCGGGGATTGGCAATTGGTGTTAATTGTTTTTGTTATTGCATTTTTTCTCTTAGTTTTACTAACTTTTCTTTTTTGTTTGTTTTATCAAAAAACAATTAGGTGCGCTACAAGTTAAGGGACATCAACATGTCGGGAAATAAAAGTCGATCTATTCGAGAGATGATGTTGGAATATATGAATCAATCCAATCAAGAGTTTCTTGCACCCTTTGATGATTACCTATACCAACCGAGAAAAGCCCAAAGAACTTATACCGTGGAAAATTCTTGTGCTATGTATGGAGAACATCATGTGTTTGAAAATTGGCCTCACATTTTCGGTGCATATAACTACATGGAGGACCATAGAGGGAACCAGCAGCAAAATTCTTCATGGTATGGTCAAAAAGCTCCAAATTTTTTTTACCATAACAATTTTGCCGCAGTAACAGATATGCCATGGCAATGTAGTCCTTTTCAAGAGCATTCCAATTCCTTGGAGGAAACGTTACTAGCTTCCTTGGCTAGACTTGACGGATCAATTGAAGAGATTCGAGAGCTATCAAAATCTATAGATACGAGGATAGCTCAGTGGGATGCAACCTTAGGGGATTCAGAAGATCAATTGGGGAGATCCACATATGTCATTGATAACATGCACCAACAATTCATTCCTAGGGATACTGACGTCCCAAGGCAAGAGGATAAGGAGCAATGCAAAGAAAGCTCTCCGATGTGTGGGGAAAAACTAGAACCTCAAAGTCAAGAGGATGCCAATGAAAGAGACTGTCGAACACATGATGAGCTTGAACAACAAATTGCCTCGGCAATGATTGAAGAGCCTGAACAGAGCAATGCCGCGACAACACTCAGTGAAGCTGAGAACAACAATACTACAGCAAATTTTGAGGAACCTGATGCCCATAAGGTTACAACGTTGATGTTGAAGCAGGAATCTTTAGATTTCTCTCATCTACAGTTGCCACGGCAATTGCACGACCACATGCAAGATCAACGAGATGATAATACTTTGCCAATGGAATATGAGCAGGTAATGGTTGAACCTTTTAAATTATTTAAAAACTCACCTCGTCCATTGCAGGCATGTCTTGGGGAATCGATGTTGGTAGATTTGAAGCCATCGAAATCTCTACTGATGGAGATGTTTGAGAGGCCAAAAGAAAATGGTGTTTGGACTCGTGAAGCTTTTCAGAAAATTGGTTCTTCCCTTGACTTACAGCAAATTTTGGCAACTGATTGCCACGACAATTGCCTTGATCAGCAATTGCCACGACAACAAAGGTTACATCCAACCATGATATAAGTCGACAAGAATGAGGTAATTGAATGGTTGAGAATGGATATAATTTTTCCTAATAATATATTTGTGCCTTCAGGAATAGTAGCAAGGTGGAGAGTATACATGGACTACAAGCGAACAAAGAAGAAAGACACCTCCACCATGGTAACGCAAAAAGGATTAGTGGCAAGCACATTGGCCAAACTCTTTTTGGGCAATATTGTCACCCGATGGAGGGTGCGGATGGACTATAAGAAGTATCAAAAACGACCATCCTCAAGTTTTCTCAGATATGCACTAACATTAGAAGATGCATGATGGCACTCTTTTTAGACATGGTCGAAGACTTCCTTGAGATCTTCATGGATGATTTTTCCATTTTTGGTAGTGACTTCAACAGTTGCCTCGACAATTTAGAGAATGTGTTGGCAAGATGTGAAGAAACCGATTTAGTCCTTAATTGGGAGAAGTGCCATCTTATGGTAGATGAAGGAATAGTGCTCGACCACAAGATTTCATCCAAGGGAATTGAAGTAGCAAAGCCAAGGTGGACGTGATCGAGAGATTAACCCCACCAAGATAAAGTCTTCCATTTGGATGATTCTTGCACCCAATCATTTGAAACCCTAAAGGAAAAGCTTACCTTGGCACCCATTGTCGTTCCACCAGATTGGACGCTACCTTTTGAGCACATGTGTGATACAAGTGATTTCGCGGTAGGAGCAGTCCTAGGCCAATGCACAGGAAAGGAACAGAAAATCAAGTGGCTGATCACTTATCACGTTCAGAACGCAATAGGGAGGAGGACGCAGATTTAGAGATATACGATGCATTCCCAGATGAACAACTTTTAGTTACCTCGGCGACCCTTAACGCCTCGACAACCATGGATGCGCATGCCTCGGCAACCCTCTACGCTGCAGCAGCTCTTGACGCGTATGCCTCGGTAACTCCAGACGTGCACACCTTGGCAACCATGGATGCGCATGCCTCGGCAACCCTCGACGCCGTAGCAGCTCTTGACGCGTATTCCTCGGCAACTCCAGACGTGCACGCCTCGGTAACCACTAATACGCATGCCTCAGAAACCATGGACGCGTATGCCTCGGCAACTCTAGACACATACGACTAGGTAACCTTGGCAGCAGTCGCCACGGTAGCACATGCCTCGGCAATACCCTAGTATGCAGATTTAGTTAATTTCCTTGTTTGTGGTATTTTACCTTATGGCCTTACTCACCAAGGGAAGAAGTGGTTCCACCATGATGCTAAGCATTACTTTTGGGACGAGCCTCTTTTGTTTAAACAATGTGCAGATCAGGTTATACGCCGATGTGTCCCTGAAGAGGAGCAACAGAATGTACTCCGACAATGCCATTCTTCACGCTATGGATGACATTTTGGAGGAACTCGTACCGCGGCCAAAGTTTTTCAATCCGGTTTCTATTGGCCAACACTGTACAAAGATGCCCAAGAGTTTTACAAGCAATCTGATCGTTGCCGGAGGACGGGCAATATCACCCACAAACCAATGGGCAAGCAGAAATTTCTAATCGAGAATTGAAGGGTATACTCGAGAAAGTTGTAAATCCCTCTAGGAAGGATTGGTCAGTAAGACTAGATGAAGCACTTTGGGCATATCGCATTGCATTCAAAACACCTTAGGTATGTCCCCTTCCGACTTGTCTATGGCAAAACATGCCATTAACCGGTGGAAATCGAACACAAGACATATTAGGCAATCATGACCGTGAATATGGACTAGGAAAGTGCCAGACAAAAGCTTTTGTTGGACCTCAACGAGATAGAAGAATTTCGTGCACTTGCCTATAACAATGCACAAATCTACAAGGAGAAAACAAAGCAATGGCACGACAAGAAACTATTGCCGCGACAATTCATGCTAGGGCAACTAGTTCTCTTATTCAATTCTTGACTAAAACTTTTCCCGAGAAAACTAGAATCAAGATGGTCGGGACCATTCGAAGTTGTCAAACCATTCTCTCATCAAGTCCATTACCGACGAACATGAATTCAAAGTTAACGGACAGAGATTGAAGCACTACAACAGTGCCCATGTAGAACAAAACAAAGAAGTTGACACCTTAGGAGATGCATGAGCATGCTCTCATTTCGATATTTTCTTTTTCTTTTTCTCTTTTCTTTTTATTTTTTTTCAAACTATTTTTTCTATTATTTTTGGGTTTTTTTCTCTTTATTTATTTTTGAAATTTTTAGGAGAGATTTTATTTTTCTTCATTATCTTTAGTTTCCAGGTTTTCTTTTCCACAACAAGACTCACAACCACCATGCTAAGGAAATTCACCGCCGACTACTTGCCACAACAACCACAACAGAAACTGGTGATGCCCAGGCAACAACAATGGCTTCGGCAACTACTGATGTCCAGGCAAGTGAACCTGCATCGGCAAACATGGATCAAATCAAAGCAATGTTATTCACGCAGTACCAGCATTCAACCACCGACTGGAATATGAATCAAGAAAATGGCAAGAAGGAAACTTATCACTCGAAGTGACGACCTCTCTGACTAACTCATTTCATTAAGTTTCTTTTAAATTTTGTTTCACTTTTACGTTCATTGAGGACAATGCTTCTCTCGAGTTTGGGGGTGTTGGTTTCTAGTTAGTTTCATGTTTAGTTGCATTCATCGTTAGCAATCACATATAGGTTGCATATGTTACTTTCCATGCCTTTAATTGGATTTAATTGCTTAAGACTTGTTGAATATCCAATGATGAATTTTTGCCACTGCACTTAATTGAAAGAACCTTTAATTTTAGGATTGCAAGAAAAGAACTTAGAATTTTACTATGATGCTGATTTTTTATACACAGTTGTGGCTTGTTGATTGAAAGAAACTTAGTGAACTTAGATTGCTTAAACTTTGGGTAAATTTGAAAATTACTTGCTAGAGGTGCCCGAAACTGGCTCTAGTAGTAAATAAACTTTCTTGCTAGAGGTGCCCGAAACTGGCTGTAGTAGTTAATGCACTTTAAAGAATCACTAGAGGTGCCCAAAATTGGCTCTAGTGAAAATAAAAATAAATGTCACGATAATTGAATTGATAAAAGCCTATTGTTCACATAGAATCTTAAAAATCAACTTGTACACAACTACGCACACACATTGTCACGAGCATTATAGTTTTGTTCCGGGTAATTTTTATGCTATCCGAAAAATTAAAAGGTGATCATACTTTGTGCCACGGTTCCAAGGTTTGAATTCAAGTTTGAAACATGTCTTTGATGATTAAAGTCTTGGCAGGTAATTGTTAGTTTGCATTGCTTGAGGACAAGCAATAGTTCAATTTTGGGGGTGTGATAAGTGTTCAAAAGTAATATTTTTATTACCCTTTTTACTCATATTATTGTTAGACTTAAGCTCATATTAGTGGCATAGTTAGTCATTCATGCATTAATTCATATTTCTCTCCACCGTTGAGCTTGATTACATAACTTGGTGATTTTTGTGGAAAAAAGATGCTGCTTTGGTGTGTTTTTGTGCGTGTGCAGAATCAGTTGCCTAAACAAGGCTAGAACTAGTTGCCAGGGCAGTGCATGAAGGAGACGCCGAGCCAGTTGCCAGGGCAATTGTCGACAAAGAACAAGGTGATATGGTAGTCGAAATTGATGACTAGAAAAGCCCAAGATGACGTGGAGCAAAGCTAAACCCCAAAGGAATTTGATTTCCATGAAGAGATTAAAGAAGAATTAAATTCCAAGAAGATAGGAGAAGTTCTAGAAGGAATATAATTATAATAATGAATTATATTCTTTAAAGATAATTTAATTCCAACTTAACTTCCTCCTCAAAGAAGGACTTTGACCTAGCCCTATAAATTAGAGGCCATATCGTCAACTTGAAGGTAAGCAAGAAGAGGGAAAATTTCGACAACTCCAAAGGTCAAGAGGAGAGAAATTTCGACAAGAGAGCAAGGGGGAGAGAGTTCGATTTCTTCTTCTTCTTCTTTGCTTCCATTAGATTCTTGGTTTGGGGATTATTCTTTGTATATCTTTTGAACCCAACCATGAACTAACTTGATTGGTTGGGGTTATTGTGTTTTGTTGTTGTTAAAAACAATTAGATTTTGTTTAGGTAATAAGAGTTTGCACTTTCAATTCAAGGTTTACTCATTCTTGGTTCTTATTCTTATTTGCGAGTGAATTGGGAGAGGATCTCGTAACTTCATCTATTTATCTAATATCGGGAGAGTTAGATTCAAGAAACGAATGAGTATGGTATTTATTCAATCTATTAATGGTGAAGATTAATCCGGCTTAGGAATAATTAATGATTTCAACGGCTAAGAGGAGCGCAAGGTTGGTTGTTGTTCACCCTTGATTCACGTAGAGATGTATTATCAAGGCATGCACAAGCAGCTAGAGTTTTGACTTAGGGATAAGAAGAAACCATTCAAGAATGCTCTGCCGAACCTTGAAGTTGCTGCCCAGATGCCCAAGTAGTTGCCCAGGCAACCATCGATTAGTTGCCAAGGCAACCCCGCTGTGCAAGTTGCCACGGCAACTGAGTTGCCCTTGCACTCTTTTACCATGACGATCCAATCGGCTATCACACCTCAACTCACGATAACCTGGCCTATTTACTCTATTTTAATTTCATCTATTCTTTTAGTTTATTGCTCTTAGTTTTCTCATTAATTAAAACCTCTATCATCAATTGTGTTTTTATTTTCACAGTGTAGCAACTTAAGCAAAGTGGCCCAAACCAATCCCTGTGGAGACGATACTCGATACTCGTATCACTTTATTACTTGCGACGTGTATACTTGCACATTTTCATAGCACTTATTACATGCAACAGTTGCCATTCGTTTCAACACGACCTTCATACTGGTTTAAGATTTAAGAACAACGTACCGATATGGTTGCCAGCATATCGATATGGTTGTTAAGATTTTTCATTTATGATTTGAACGTTGCCTTGTCAGTTATTGGGAACATGCATTTTTGAAATTCAGTTAACCCGTATCGATACACCTTCAAGACGTACCGATACAGGTTCAGACAATAGCCCGAGTAAGCAAAATTGCATCGATACGGCCTTGCACATATCAATACGCCTCATTGTTTTACATTGAGATCGTATCGATACGCGAGGAAGCGTATCGATACGCCCCTGCATAAATTGTACACAATGACTCTTTCTATTTTGAGACAAGTATCGATATGGTTGTTTGTGTACCAATACGAGTAGTTGCAGAAGTGCATCTATTGTGGGAAGAAGAGGGCCCAATGGCTATATTGATGACTTCAACTACCCAAATGGCTAGAAATCAATGAGAAGGTATAAAAGCAAGTCTCCAAAGCCTCGACATCAACTATTGAACTTATTTGCAACATCCAAACATATATCCAAATCCTTGAGCTTAGATAGTCAAATTATTGTACCCCACTTGTTGTAATTTTCATTGTATACATTTCTTTCAAGTTTGGGGAGATTTTGTTTGTAATTTGGGAAACAAATTAATCTTGTGAGAGATACATTTAAGTTTGCCATTTCTTCTTTGTAAAGAGAGAATCTTGGTTAATCTTTGGGTAGAAAGATTAACTGATTGGTAAAGGTTTTCTCATAAGCCTAGAAAAGGAGAAGAATATCTTGTGGATATTGGTTCAAAATCCTTAGTGGGAGCTATGGTAGTAGATGTAGAGCTTGTTCGAAGCTTGAACCACTATAACTTGCCTTGTCTTCATTTTTTATCTTTTCAATTTACTCCTCCCAATTTCAAAAAGCCAATTCACCCCCATCTTGGCCAATTAGACATTGATTGATCCACTCAACAATTGGTATCAAAGCCAAACTCTTTGAGGGACTTACATCCACAAGAGGAGATCCAAGAGGAAGAACAATCAACTACAAATCAAAGCCATGGCATCTACCTCTGGGCCAAACTTGTATGAGTCACAATCTATCACCAAACCACCATTCTTCAATGGGGATAACTACCACTAGTGGAAGAATAGAATAAGGCTCTTCATCAAGTCCAGTGACTACACCCTTTGGGATGTAGTAGAAGATGGTCTAATCATTCCCATTAAGAGATATGAAGAAGGATGACTCATTCTAAAGACAAAGGTGGAGATGATAGATGAAGATAGAAGAAGACTACAAGTGAATGACAAGGCCCTACACATCATCTTTTGTGCACTTGGACCCAACATGTACGCGAAGATGTCATCTTACACAAGTGAGAAGGAGGTGTGGGACAAGCTAGGGACCACCTATGAAGGAACCAACAATGTAAAGGAGACCAAGATTGGAATCCTTAATTTGAGCTACGAGAACATCAAGATGGAGCCCGATGAGAGCGTCTCCAAAATGTTCTACCAGTTCTCTATCATAGTAAATGGTTTCAAGGGCTTCGGTGAGATCATTCCCAAAGACAAGCTAGTCCGAAAGTTTCTCTATTCTCTTCCCGAATCATGGTATGGGAAGAGAAACGCAATCATCGAGGCCAAGAATTTGAAGATGTCAAAGCTCGATGAATTGGTGGGATCTCTTCTTACTTATGAGATCATGAGGCAAGGAAGAGAAGAAGAAAAGAAGAGAGAAGAGAAAAGAGTGGAGGAGCAAGAGGTATAGAAGAAGAAGCAAGAAATTGCTCTCAAGGCTTCTCAAAAGGAAAACAACTCTAGTGAGGATGAGTTTGAAGAATTGGCTATGATAGCCAAGAGATTCTCACGGTTCATAAAGTCTAACCAAGGAAGAAAATTTCAAAGAAGAAGAGACTTCAAGAACAAGAACAAAGAAGAGAAGAAGGATCAACTCATTTTTTATGAGTGCAAGAAGCTGGGGCACATTAGATCCGATTTCCTTCAACTTAAGAAGAAAAGCTTTAAGAAGAATAAGAAGCTCAAGGCCCATGTTGCTACTTGGAGCGATGAGGAATCATCATCCGATTAAGAGGAGCAAGAAATGGCCAACCTTTGCTTTTATGACTCTTGATGATGATCTTAAGGTAAACCCTAACTCATCTACTTTCAATTTCATTTTTGATGAGCTTCACGAAGCGTATGACGAGTTACAAGAGGTTTATAATGAGTTGGTTGAGAAGTATAAGGAATCATTTTTGAAAAACAAGAAAATAATTTCCGATTTAAAAACCAAAAACAATTCCTTTTACAAAACCAACTCAAAATTTGAAAAGAAGATTTTGGTTTTACAAGATGACCTAAATATTTTCAAGATGAAAATGTTGATTTAAACAATCTTCTTTCCAAAGTCCACGATGATCACCACAAAGTGGTGAATGAACTCAAAGATTCTTTGAACAAAGTTGGTACTACTACTTTTGAAAATGGTCAATCTTCTAAAACCAACTATGTGAAAAGAAACTTTGTGAACCACAAAAAAAGAAGCTCTCAAAGGTACCCTAAAGGTAAAAGAGTTAGAAGTGTATGGGTTCCTAAGGAACTTGTAACTTCTAATAACATTCATGCAATTATATCTTGGATTCCTAAGGGAACCAAGTATTTGGGAGCCAATTCACATGGACCCAAAATGATTTGGGTACCAAAAACCAAGATTTAATTCTTTGTTTGTAGGGGGAGCATTGCTACAAGGACAAAGCTTCAAGTCAAAACTCATGGTACCTTGATAGTGGATGCTCAAGACACATGACTGAAGACAAGAGTAGATTCATGGAACTAAAGCCAAGGAGTGGTGGAGTGGTGACATTTGGTGACAACTCTAAAGGCCACATTGAGGGTATTGGTTCCATTGGTAATCTCTCTTCTATACTCATTGAAGAAGTTTTATATGTCAATGGTCTAAAACATAACTTGTTGAGCATTAGTCAACTATGTGATAAGGATTTTAATGTTCTTTTTGATGTTAATGGTTGCAAAAATTTGGACATTAAAACAAATAAGATAATGCTCATTGGTCATCGCATAGGTAACATTTACATGGTGCATTTAGATGACATTCATACATCCCAAGCATGTTTGGTTGCTAAAGATGAAAATGATGCATGCTTATGGCAAAGGAAACTAGGGCATGCTAGCATAAGTGTTTTAGAAAAAATAGTTTCCCAAAATCTATTAAGAGGTTTACCTAAGCTAAAATTTTCTTTTGATAAAATTTGTGATGCTTGTGCTCAGGTAAACAAAAACGTGCCTCTTTTAAATCCATTAATGATTTTCAACTAGTAGGGTATTAAAATTGATCCATATGGATCTTTTTGGACCAATTAGAACTACTAGCTTGGGTGGAAAATCATATGCATATGTTTTAGTTGATGATTACTCTAAATACACCTGGGTTCTATTTTTAAGTACCAAGGATGAGGCTTTAGAAAAATTCATCAGATTTTCAAAAATTTCTCCAAATGATCTTGGTCAACAAATTTCTCATATTAGAAGTGAACATGGAACCGAATTTCAAAATCTAGGTTTTGAGGCTTTTTGTAATTCTAATGGTATTAGCCAAAATGTTTCCGCACCTTGCACTCCTCAAAAAACGAGGTAGTTGAGAGGAAAAATTAAACTTTAGAGGAAATGGCTAGAACCATGATTTCTGAAAACAATTTACCTAAGTATTTCTGGGCAGAAGCCACAAATATCGCTTGCTACATTATAAATCGAGTAATGATTAGGCCCATTTTAAAGAAAACTCCTTATGAGATTTTAAAATCAAGGAAGCCTAACATTAGGTATTTTCATCCTTTTGGTTGCAAGTGTTTTGTTTTAAATAATGGAAAAGACAATTTAGATAAATTTGATGCAAAAAGTGATGAAGTTATTTTTCTAGGTTATTCTTTAAACTCTACAGCCTATCGAGTTTTTAACAAAAGAACCTTAGTTGTAGAAGAGTCTATACATGTGATTTTCGATGATAACCTCCTTTCGAGGAAGGATTCTTGTGATGATGATGATGTAGGGATCATTGAAGCCAATGATGGTGGACAATCATCAAACGTGGATGAGGTTCCAACCAAAGAAAAAGAAGCACAAGATCCTCCCATAAAAGCCTTGAAGGACATGAATCTTAAGGAAAAGGAAGTGAGCTACCCAAGGGAACTCAACTATGTCAAATGTGGTGAAATCTTGGGTGATGCATCCAAGGGGGTAACTACTAGATCCTGTTTTAAATTAATGAATAATGTTGCATTCATTTCATGCATTGAGCCTAAAAATATCAAAGAAGCCTTAAAAGATGATTTTTGGATATTGACCATGAAGAAGAACTTAATCAATTTGAGAGGAGTAAATTATGGACATTAGTTGATAGACCTATAATAAATCTACTATAGAAACTAAATGGGTTTTTAGAAACAAGCTAGATGAGAGTGGTAACATAGTGAGAAACAAGGGTAGACTTGTTGCTCAAGGTTGCACTCAAGAAGAGAGAATTTATTTTGATGAAACATATGGACCCGTAGCTAGAATAGAAGCTATTAGGATGCTTCTTGCATTTGCATGTTATCATGAATTCAAGCTTTTTTCAAATGGATGTAAAAAGTGCAATTTTAAATGGTTTTATTAATAAAGAAGTGTATGTTGACCAACCACTCAGTTTTGAAGATCCAAATTTTCCAAATCATGTTTTTAAATTAACTAAAACTTTATATGGTTTGAAACAAGCTCCTAGAGCTTGGTATGGAAGGCTTTCAAACTTTTTGAATGAAAAAGGTTTTGAAAAAGGCAAGGTTGACACTACACTTTTCATTAAAAGAAATGACAATGACATTTTACTAGCGTAAATTTATGTTGATGATATAATTTTTGGTTCTACTAATGAGTTGTATTGTCAAAGGTTTGCTAAGCTAATGCAGGGTGAGTTTGAGATGAGCATGATGGGGGAGCTCTCATTCTTCTTGGGACTCCAAATCAAGCAAAGGAAGGATGGCATCTTGTTCAATCAAGCTAAGTAAATCAAGGATATGCTCAAGAAGTTTGGCTTGGAGAATGTGAAGCCTCAAGCCACACCAATGAGCTCATCTATAAAGCTTGACAAAGATAAAGGTGGTAAGTGTGCTAATTCTAAACTTTATTGTTCTATGATTGGTTCTTTGCTTTACCTTACCGCAAGTAGACCCGACATTATGTTTAGTGTTTGCTTGTGTGTTAGGTTCCAAGCTAGTCCTAGAGAATCACACCTTATAGCCATTAAGAGAATCTTTAGAAACCTTAGAGACACACCATGTTTAGGACTTTGGTATCCTAGAGACTCATCTTTTGACCTTCATGCTTATTCCTATGTGGATTATGGGGGTTCTAAGATAGATAGAAAAAGTACCTCCGACATTTGCCAATTCCTAGGTAGTATGCTCATATCTCAGTTTTCTAAGAAACAAAATATTGTAGCTCTATCTACCATCGAAGCATAATATATATCGGCCGAAAGTTGTTGTGCTCAAGTCCTTTGGATGAAGCAACAACTTCTAGACTATGGAATTGATTTAGGTACCATACACCTTAAGTGTGACAACACTAGTGCCATATGTCTCACTAAGAATCCCATCCAACATTCTAGAACCAAGCATATAGAGATAAGACATCATTTCATTAGGGATCATGTCTTAAAGAATGATGTTGTTCTAGAGTATGTTGATACCTCAAACCAACTAGCGGACTTATTTGCCAAACCTTTAGACAAAGAGGGTTTTTGGACTCTTAGGAGAGAGTTAGGTCTAACTAGCCTATCTTGACCTTTTATAGCCCTTTAGTGCCAAAAATTTACTTGAATTTGAATGATGATCATCCTTGTGTGATTTTGCTTCTTGATGCATCTATTCTTGTTTCTAGGGGAGTATGCATCTATCTTAGCCTATTCACGTTGTTCATACATCATACACATGCATTTCGTTTTGAATAAAATCAAACTTTTGAGCAACTTGTGGCCCAAAATGCATTTTCTAGGTTATTCGTATCGAAACGGGTGAAGTTGTTTCGATACACCATTCTTGACTCAACCCAGATTGAATTCCTCAGCACAAGTGTATCGGTACGGGTCTAACCGTATCGATACGGGTTTAAGAATAGGTTTTGGTACAAGTGAGTCCATATAGAAACGATGCATGTGTTTCGATATACCTGTATCGATACACCACGTGGCGTATCGGTATGTGCAAGCGCAGATCCTTAAACGAGTCTTTAAATGGGTTTAACTTTTTTTTAAACTCATCTTCTCAAAACCCTAGCCATTTTTCCCTTTAAATACACACACCAAATCTAAAATTTTTCACATCAATTCATCAAAGATTTTGAGGGGTTTTACTCTAAACATCATCTCAAGCTCTTTTCATCAAAGATTTGGCATTGCTTCATCCTCATTCATCCATAATCCCAAATTCAAGGTCTAAAACGCTTTTCTTTTCTTTTTAATTTCGTTTTTATTTCTATGATGTTTTTACTTAGTTCTTGTGTTTTAAACATATACATACTATAGTTTTTCAAGTTTTTGAGAAAATTTTTCCAAAATTCAAAAATTTTTATTCAAATATAAAAATTATACAGTATATTTTTATAATCTATTTTTCGAAATTATTTTGACCAAAATTTCTTTTATATTTGTACATGTTTTTAAACTATATTGTATATTTTTAACAAAAACCTTGAGCACTGGATTATTTATTGGATCGAATATGATGATTTATGTATACACTGTTTTTATGCCTAAATTGTTTTTCAGATTAGCTATGGCACCAAGAAAAAAAATTAGAACAAGCGAGGTTGGCGAGTCTTCAACCGAAGACAATTCGGCACATCCCAACCTTAGTGTCATTTATCAAAAGAGTTTTCCAACCCCGTCAGCATTAAATAATTTCAAGCAATACCAAAACTACAAAATCCACCGCGAAAGAGTAACATCTCTTCCTTTTTTAGACTCTGAACGTTTCAAGTTCAAATATCTTCATCTTTTGAGACGTTGGAACTTTATTCAATTTTTGACTATCCCCGAGTTTTTGTACCGTAATCATGTTTTGATTTTCTTTGCTAATGCCTGGTGCATCTCCAACCAAGACCGTTCTAAGGTCATTGCTATTGAGTCTTTCTTAATGGGGAAGAAATTTCGTATTGATGTTCAAACTCTAGTCAATGTTTTGGGTTCGAAGATGAGGGAATCGACGATGAAGATTCCTTGGGACATGTTCTTGGCAGCTCTATCACAGTTCTTGATGCTCATGATCGCTTCTTGCATCTCATGATCACTTGGTGGTTTAGGCCATCCGGTACTAAGTTTTCCACTATTCGACAAGTGGACAACTATTGGATAAGATGTTTTTGTGAAGAGAAGCAGCCCAATCTTGCTCAAATAATGTTTACGGAGCTAGTTTACCTCATCCAACATTAACACACCTCTCTAGTTTCATCCTTCACTTATGGGACATCTTTGAGTTACTTGTTTACTCAATTGGAGATTGATTGCTTGTAGACTTTCCTGAGCCTCTTACCGATCCCATTGATGAGCGCTCTCTTGTTCGTACAAAGTTTCACTATTTTAGTGGTGAGTGGCTACGTCTCGCCGAGATTCTACATGATGCAATTCCCGAAGAACCGAAAGCTCTTCCACAAGCCACCCCTCAAGTTCCAGTAGCTCCACCGGCTATGGATTCTCTCATGGCTTATCTCAATGAGCAATTAACTTCATTGAAGACAACCATGAACGAAGGGTTTGCAGCCATTGATACTCGATTTACTTCCTTGGAGGATCGAGTTCAAGCCATTGAAAGCCAACAAGGTTTGATGGACATATCTCTTACGGCATTCCATGGAGAATGGAGACAATCTTAGGCTACTCAAACTCATGACGAAGATGAAGATCAAGAGGACGAGGATGATGAGGATGCTCCATAGACATACATTGCATTGCATATCATATTAGGCTTTTTATTTTTATGTACCTATGTTATTTACTCGATGAACCTATGCTTTGATTTTAGTTTGTTTTTAAGTTTTAAGTTGGATTTGGATTATGTTGCTTTGAACTTTCAATGATAAGTAAGTTGCTTTAATTATGCTTTATTGTTATATTTCTTGTTTCTATCCTTTAATATCATTTATTTTGATCTAACAAAAAGGTGGAGAAGAAAAAGCTTAAATTTTCAAAAATGTTTTTAAAACATATCTTAAAAATAAGGGGAAGTTTTTTACAAAGATTTAAAAATTTAACTTGGTTTTGTTATATCAAAAAAGGGGAGATTGTAAAACCAAAGTGTGATTTTGATATAACAACTTGTTTAAGGACTCATTTGAAAAAAGGAAATAAATTTCTAAGTATCCCAAAGACTCACAATTGACAAGGATTTTTCAAGTACAAAATGTTTCAAAGTCAAAAACTTAAACCATGTAAATTTTTCTAAGTGTTTTTAAAGCTAAATTCAATTTTTACGCCCAGGCATATCGATACGCCCTCAGGCGTTTTGATATGGGCTTAAATTAAAAGGCCATTGATAAGTATTCAAAAGTACTATTTTTCTTACCCTTTTTACTCATATTATTGTTAGAATTAGGCTCATATTAGTTGCATAATTAGCCATTCATGCATTAATCCATGTTTCCTTCCATCGTTGAGCTTCATTACATAACTTGGTAGTTTTTGGGGAAAAGATGTTCCTTTGGTGTGCTTTGTGTGTGTATGTGCAGGATCACTTGCCAAAGCAATGCCGAGCTAGTTGCCAGGGCAATGCATGAAGGATATGCCAAGCTAGTTGCCAGGGCAATGCATGAAGGAGACGCCGAGCCAGTTGCCATGGCAATTGTCGAAAAAGAGAAAATACAATAGGGATGTCGAATTTAATGACTATACAAGCCCAAGATGACGTGGAGCAAAGCCCAAACCCAAAGGAATTTGATTTCCATTTAGAGATTAAAGAAGAATTAAATTCCAAGAAGATAGGAGAAGTTCTAGTAGGAATACAATTATAATAAAGAATTATATTCTTTAAAGATAATTTAATTACAACTCAAACTCCTCCTCAAAGAAGGACTTTGGCCTAGCCCTATAAATAGCAAGGAGATTTCGACAATCCATAGAGAGAGCATTAGGGAAATTTCGACAAGTCCAAGGGAGAAAGCAAGGGATTTTCGACAAGCTTCATCTTTTCTTTCTTGTTCGATTGGGTTCATGCTAGGGATTGTTTATCTTGTGTTTCTTTGGAACCTAGCCATGAACTAAATCTACTTGGCAATGGTTATTGTGTTTTGTGGTTGTGAGAAACTATTGGTTTTTGTTTAGGTAATAAGAGTTTGCACTTTTCTATTTCAAGGTTTATTCATTCTTGGTTCTTATTCTTGTTTGCGAGTGAATTGGGAGAGGATCTCGTGATTTCATCTATTTATCTAATATCGGGAGAGTTAGATTCAAGAAACGAATGAATATGATCTTTATTCAATCCAATGATGGTGAAGATTAATCCGGCTTAGGAATAAGTTAAGGATTTCAACGGCTAAGAGGAGCGCAAGATTGGTTGTTGTTCACCCTTGATTCGCGCAGGGATGTATTATCAAGGCATGCACAAGTAGCTAGAGTTTTGACTTAGGGATAAGAAGAAACCATTGAAGAACGCTCTGCCGAACCTTGAAGGTTGCTGCCCAGACGCCCAAGTAGTTGCCCAACTAGTCGCCCAGGCAACCATCGATTAGTTGTCAAGGCAACCCCGTTGTGCAAGTTGCCACGACAACTGAGTTGCCCGTGCACTCTTTTACCAAGACGATCCAATCGGCTATCACACCTCAACTCACGATAACCTGGCCTATCTCTCTCTCATTTGAACTCATATTTTCTTTTACTTTATTGCTTTCTAGATTAGTCATTAGTTAAGCTCCTATAATCCTTTATTTGTGTTTTTACTTTTTACAGTGCAAGAGACTAGGTTCTTGAAGTAGCACCAATCCCTGTGGAGAGGATATCTTTTATACTATAACTTGCGACGTGTATACTTGCACATTTGCGTAGCACTTATTACGCGCAACAAGTTTTTGGCGCCGTTGCCAGAGATTGGCAATAGCGACTTTGTTTTTACTTTCTTGCACTTTCTTTTTACTTTTCTTGTTTAAAATTCAAAGGGCTAACAAACTTTGGTTTTGCATTGGTATATGACCAGGGCGAGGCCAATTTCACCAGAATATCCCTTTGATCCAGAAATCGAACGAACCTTACAAAGACTTAGACGAAGGATAAGAGAAGCAATGGCAAATCAAGACGGCAATATGAATCAAGATGTTGGAGCAGGAGGAGGAGTGATTCTTACACGAAACAGAACTATTCGAGACTATCTTGAAGAAGATCTTGATGGACTTAATCCAGGAGTTGTCGCACCTGAAATTGAAGCCGACCACTTTGAGTTGAAACCGGTAATGTTTAATATGATCAACACAATAGGTCAATTTGGTGGCTCAGCAACTGAAGATGCACGGCAACATCTGAAATCTTTCCTCGAGATTTGCAACTCGTTCAAGATACACGGAGTCACCCCCGATGTCTTACGATTAAGATTATTCCCCTATTCACTGAGGGATAGGGCGAAAGAATGGTTGAATAGCATTCCTGCCGGATCCATAGAATCTTGGACTGATCTTTGTCGTGATTTCCTTGCTAAATTTAATCCTACAAATTTGACTGATAAGCTTCGTAACGACATTACTTCTTTTCGGCAGGCAGATGATGAATCCATGTACGAGGCTTGGGAGCGATATAGAGAACTTCTACACAAATGCCCCTTCCACGGATTCCCGGTG
Source organism: Hibiscus mutabilis (assembly GCA_019671005.1). NCBI lineage: Eukaryota > Viridiplantae > Streptophyta > Magnoliopsida > Malvales > Malvaceae > Hibiscus > Hibiscus mutabilis. The sequence continues at coordinate 27,427,992 of CM033712.1, forward strand.
TGGACTCAAGTAACAATGTTTTACAACGTCGTGAATACACCAACATGGATGATGCTAGATGCCTCGGCAAACGGCATACTCTTAGATAAGTCGCCGGAGGAAGCGATGCAAATTTTAAACAGGCTGGCCAAGAATGATTATCAATTCCCATCTACTAGAAGAGGAGGAGTTAGACGCCAAGCCACAATACATGAACTAGGATCATCAGATTCAATTTCGGCACAATTGGCCACTTTGACCAAGATGGTCCAGAACATGCAAAAACCAAACAACACACATGAAGTCAAGGTAATGGATTCTTTTTGTGAGTTATGTGGTGATAACAATAATGCTTTTGAATGTATGCAAAATCCGGAATCCAGCTTCTATGTGGGGAATTACAATCGGAGCAATAACGTGATGTCCAATACATACAATCCAGCTTGGAAGAAGCACCCAAATTTTTCATGGAGTAATCCCAACAATGCTCTAAACTAGAACAATCATAATACACAAGCATCGGGATTCCAGCAGAATATGCCACGGCAACAGATGCTGCAGTAACAACCGACGACATCTAGTTCTTTGTAAAATTCTCTAAATGCTTTTATGATGAAAACTGAATCTTATATGGCTGAGAATAGTAATTTCATAAAAAGAACTGGTGCTTTATTAACAGGACCGAGATGAGATTGCAAAACCAAGAGGCGGCAATCAAATCATTGGAAAATCAAGTCAGACAGTTTGCTCAAAATCTGAACACTAGACCACAAGGAGGTTTACCTAGCGATATTGAAGTCGCAAGAGGAACTGGCCATGAGCAATGTAAGGCAATCACCACCAGAAGTGGCCAACAACTTAGAGAGGTTCAAACCCGCTTGTCAAACAAAACTCCACAAAAAGATCAAGACGAACCTAGCGGCAAAGCCTCAGATGCTGAACCAGGAATTTCCGCGGCAACCGGCAATAAGCATGCCTCGGCAACCGACGATGACTCTGCAACTTGCGATAAGCACGCCTCGGCAACCCCAGTTGATAATGCCTCGGCAACTCCAGATGTCCCGTTAATGTCGTCAATCAGGTTTCAAACCAATGAAAGGATCGAAGATATCCGACTTCCACCACCATTCCCACAAAGGTTGAAACGAAAAATGCAAGAATACCAATTCAATAAGTTTCTTGATATCCTAAAGCAAGTCCATATCAACTTGCCATTGGTGGAAGCAATTGAACAAATGCCAAACTATGCCAAGTTACTTAAAGACATTGTGTCCAAGAGAACAAGGCTAGGAGAGTTTGAAACAGTTGCCGTAACAGAGGGATGCATGGCAATGTTGCACAATCGTATGCCACCCAAGTTGAAGGATCCCGGAAGTTTCACAGTACCCTGTTCTATTGGAAATCACTATGTCGGGAAAGCACTATGCGACCTAGGGGCTAGCATAAACTTGATGCCTAAATCAGTTTTCCAAAAACTAGGAATCGGGAAGGCAAGACCTACAACAATTATGCTGCAGCTAGCCGACAGATCCTATGTGCATCCAGAGGGAAAAATCGAGGACATACTGGTAAAAGTTGATAAATTTATTTTTCCCGCTGACTTTATTGTTTTGGATTGTGAAGCAGATGAGCATGCACCTATCATTCTCGGGAGACCATTCCTAGCGACAGGGAGAACCTTGATCGACGTTGAAAAGGGAGAACTCACAATGAGGGTGAATGACCAGCAGGTCAAACTAAATGTGTTTCAAACACTAAGGCATGCTGATGATCCAGAAGAATGCCAACTACTTCATGCCACGGCATAGTTTAACTTTGATGAGGAATTTAGTTGCCTCGGCAACTACATTGCCGACCAAGAGGAACATGAGGAGTATGAAGAACCGGTCGATGAGGAACAACAAGAAGAGGCAAATTGGCTAGTCAACCGACCAGGTACATACTTTGAACCACTGGATTACTCAGGTAAGGAAGGTAAACTCGAAAAACCCTCTATTGAACAACCACCGACTCTTGAGTTGAAACAATTGCCAGAGCAACTAAAATATGCATACTTAGGAACTGATAATACATTGCCTGTAATTATTTCTTCTAAGTTATAGCCTGAGCAGGAAAAGAAGCTGATCAAGATGTTGAAGCTACACAAAAAGGCAATAGGGTGGACAATTGCCGACTTGAAGGGAATTAGCCCGGCGGTGTGCATGCATAAGATCTTGTTGGAAGATGATCACAAACCTTCAATTGAGGCCCAGAGGAGACTGAATCATGCCATGAAAGGGGTTGTAATGAAAGAAATCATCAAGTGGCTTGATGCCGGCATTATATACCCTATCTCTGATAGTACGTGGGTAAGTCTGGTACAATGTGTACCGAAAAAGGGAGGTATAACAGTGGTAAGCAATGAAAATAATGAACTTATCCCAACCAGGACTGTGACCGGTTGAAGGGTTTGTATGGACTATCGAAAACTAAACAAAGCCACTAGGAAAGATCACTTCCCATTACCCTTTATTGATCAAATGCTTGACCGTCTTGCAGGTAAACCCTTTTATTGTTTTCTTGATGGTTATTCAGGTTACAATCAGATTGCCATAGCACTAGAAGATCAAGAAAAGACAACCTTCACATGCCCATACGGTACTTATGCCTTTCGAAGGATGCCGTTCGGATTGTGTAACGCCCCGGCAACCTTCCAAAGATGCATGATGGCGCTCTTTTTAGACATGGTCGAAGACTTCCTTGAGATCTTCATGGATGACTTTTCGGTTTTTGGTAATGACTTCGACAGTTGTCTCGGAAATTTAGAGAGGGTGTTAGCAAGATGCGAAGAAACGGATTTAGTCCTCAATTGGGAGAAATGCCATTTTATGGTAGATGAAGGAATAGTGCTGGCCACAAGATTTCATCCAAGGGAATTGAAGTAGACAAAGCCAAGGTGGACGTGATCGAGAGATTACCCCCACCAAGTTCGGTTAAAGGAATTCAAAGTTTTCTCGGACATGCAGGTTTTTATAGGAGGTTCATTCATAATTTTTCTAAAATCACTAAACCCTTGTGTAATCTTCTTGAACAGGATAAAGTCTTCGATTTTGATGATTCTTGCACCCAAGCATTCGAAACCCTAAAGAAAAAGCTTGCCTCGGCACCCATTGTGTTCCACCATATTGGACGCTACCTTTTGAGCTCATGTGTGATGCAAGTGATTTCGCGGTAGGAGCAGTCCTAGGCCAACGCACAGGTAAGACCTTCCATGTGATATACTACGCTAGTAAAACTCTTAATGGTGCTCAAGTGAATTACACAACAACGGAGAAAGAGTTACTAGCTGTAGTTTTCGCATTTGACAAGTTTCGATCCTATTTAATTGGTACAAAGGTAATTGTTCATACGGACCATTCGGGAATCAAATACTTATTTGCTAAAAATGATGCTAAAACTCGTTTTATTCGTTGGATATTACTTTTACAAGAATTTGATATTGAGATTAAGGACAGGAAAGGAACAGAAAATCAAGTGGCCGATCACTTATCACGATTGGAACGCAATAGGGAGGAGGACGCAGATCTGGAGATATGCGATGCATTCCCGGATGAAAAAATTCTAGTTGCCTCGACAACCCTTAACGCCTCGGCAACCCTCGACGCCTCGACAACCATGGATGCACACGCTTCGGCAACTCTCAACGCCGCAGCAGTCTTTGACGCACACGCCTCGGCAATCTTGGGAGCAGTCGCCACGGCGGCACATGCCTCGGCAATACCCTGGTACGCGAATTTAGTTAATTTCCTTGTTTGTGGTATTTTTCCTTATGGCATTACTCACCAAGGGAAGAAGCGGTTCCGCCATGATGCTAAGCATTACTTTTGGGACGAGCCTCTTTTGTTTAAACAATGTGCAGATCAGGTTATACGCCGATGTGTCCCTGAAGAAGAGCAACAGAATGTAATCCGGCAATGCCATTCTTCACCCGATGGAGGACATTTTGGAGGAACTCGTACCGCGGCCAAAGTCTTGCAATCCGGTGTGTATTGGCCAACATTGTACAAAGATGCCCAAGACTTTTACAAGCAATGTGATCGTTGCCAGAGGACGGGCAATATCTCTAGTCGACATGAGATGCCACTCCAGAACATCATCGAGGTGGAACTGTTCGATGTATGGGGGATCGACTTTATGGGACCTTTCCCATATTCATTCGGCAACCTCTACATCTTACTTGCCATCGACTATGTGTCTAAATGGGTAGAGGCAGCTGTAGTTCCCAACAACGATTCCAAGACCGTGCAAAGATTCTTGCAGAAAAATATATTTACACGGTTTGTAATGCCGAGAGCAATTATCAGGGACGAAGGCAAGCATTTTGACAACAAACTAATTGCCAAGATGTTGCAACGCTTCGTCATATCACACAAGATCGCCACGGCATATCACCCACAAACCAACGGGCAAGCAGAAATTTCCAACCGGGAGTTGAAAGGAATACTCGAGAAAGTTGTAAATCCCTCAAGGAAGGATTGGTCATTAAGACTAGATGACGCACTTTGGGCATATCGCACTGCATTCAAAACACCCTTAGGTATGTCCCCCTTCCGACTTGTCTATGGTAAAACATGTCATCTACCGGTGGAAATCGAGCACAAGGCGTACCGGGCAATCAAGACCGTGAATATGGATTGGAAAGTGCCGGACAAAAGCGTTTGATGGATCTCAATGAGATAGAAGAATTCCGTGCACTCGCCTATAACAATGAACGAATCTACAAGGAGAAAACAAAGCGATGGCACGACAAGAAACTATTGCCACGGCAATTCACGCCAGGGCAACTAGTTCTCCTATTCAATTCTCGCTAAAACTTTTCCCGGGAAAGCTGAAATCAAGATGGTCAGGACCATTCGAAGTCATCAAACCATTCTCCCATGGTGCTGTGATAATCAAGTCCATCTCTGACAACCATGAATTCAAAGTTAATGGACAAAGATTGAAGCACTACAATGGTGCCCATGTGGAACGTAACAAGGAAGTGGTCAACTTAGGAGATGCATGAGCATGCTCTCATTTCAATATTTTCTTTTTCTTTTTCTTTTTATTTTCATTTTTATTTTTAGGAGATATTTTATTTTTCTTCATTATCTTTAGTTTTCAGGTTTTCTTTTCTTTTTCACAACAAGACTCACAACTACTATGCTAAGGAAATTTACTGCCGAGATCCTTGCCCTGGCAACCAATGAAGAAGATGCCGCGGCAACCTACATCGTACCTGCACAAGCTGATGCCACGGCAACCAACCCTGAAGATGCCACGGCAACCAAAGCTAAAGACATCCCGACAACAAGAAAACAACCATCGCGTTCAAGCAAGAGAATCAAGACACCGACTAGAATGAAACTAATCATCTACGATGACGAACTCTCAGAGTAAGTCTTCGTATGCATTTTTATTTTTATTTTTCTCGTTATTTTATGCATGCATTGAGGACAATGCCTCACTCGAGTTTGGGGGGGATTGTTATTAGTAGTTACCATGTTTAGTTACATTCACTTAAAGTATTACATTTAGGATATATAAATTGCTTGCCTTGCCTTTAATTGGAACAAGAATTGCTTAGATTTGATGAATATTCGATGATGACTTTGCCAATGCACTTAATTGATAGAATTTTTATTCTAGGATAACCATGGAAAAACTTAGAATTTTACTATGATGCTAAATTTGATGAAACACTATTGTGGTTTGATTGATTTAAGGAATTCTAGTGTAGGTTGATAATTAACAAATTGAGGGATTAGAATAAAAACTGGATGAATGCTAGAGGTACCCGAAATTGGCTCTAGCATGTGCTAAAAAAATCGATCACTAGAGGTGCCCGAAACCTGCTCTAGTCGATTAAATTAACTTAAGAAAACTAAAAACAAAACACTAGAGGAGCCCAACACTGGCTCTAGTTAAAACATGTTAAAAAGAACCCAATAAAGTAATTTGAAAACCTCTTGTTTGCATAGAATCTGAAAAATCAACATGCACACAACTCCGCACACACTCACAAGCATTATAGTTTAATTATGAGTAACTCCTAAGTTTTCCGAAAAATAAAAAGCCAATCATACTTTGTGCCCCGGTTCAGAGAATTAAAATCAATTTCAAAGCTAAGTTTGTGAAAATTGAAGTCTTGGCAGGTAATTATGAGTTTGCATTGCTTGAAGACAAGCAATAGTTCGAGTTTGGGGGTGTGATAAGTGTTCAAAAGTACTATTTTTCTTACCCTTTTTACTCATATTATTGTTAGACTTAGGCTCATATTAGTTGCATAATTAGCCATTCATGCATTAATCCATGTTTCCTTCCATCGTTGAGCTTTATTACATAACTTGGTAGTTTTTGTGGAAAAGATGCTGCTTTGGTGTGCTTTGTGTGTGTATGTGCAGGATCACTTGCCAAAGCAATGCCGAGCTAGTTGTCAGGGCAATGCATGAAGGATATGCCAAGCTAGTTGTCAGGGCAATGCATGAAGGAGACGCCGAGCCAGTTGCCATGGCAATTGTCGACAAAGAGAAAATGCAATAGGGATGTCAAAATTAATGACTATACAAGCCCAAGATGACGTGGAGCAAAGCCCAAACCCAAAGGAATTTAATTTCCATGCAGAGATTAAAGAATAATTAAATTCCAAGAAGATAGGAGAAGTTCTAGTAGGAATACAATTATAATAAAGAATTATATTCTTTAAAGATAATTTAATTCCAACTCAAACTCCTCCTCAAAGAAGGACTTTGGCCTAGCCCTATAAATAGCAAGGAGATTTCGACAATCTATAGAGAGAGCATTAGGGAAATTTCGACAAGTCCAAGGGAGAAAGCAAGGGATTTTCGACAAGCTTCATCTTTTCTTTCTTGTTCGATTGGGTTCATGCTAGGGATTGTTTATCTTGTGTTTCTTTGGAACCTAGCCATGAACTAAATCTACTTGGCTATGGTTATTGTGTGTTGTGGTTGTGAGAAACTATTGGTTTTTGTTTAGGTAATAAGGGTTTGCACTTTTCTATTTCAAGGTTTATTCATTCTTGGTTCTTATTCTTGTTTGCGAGTGAATTGGGAGAGGATCTCGTGATTTCATCTATTTATCTAATATCGGGAGAGTTAGATTCAAGAAACGAATGAATATGATCTTTATTCAATCCAATGATGGTGAAGATTAATCCGGCTTAGGAATAAGTTAAGGATTTCAACGGCTAAGAGGAGCGCAAGATTGGTTGTTGTTCACCCTTGATTCACGCAGGGATGTATTATCAAGGCATGTACAAGTAGCTAGAGTTTCGACTTAGGGATAAGAAGAAACCATTGAAGAACGCTCTGCCAAACCTTGAAGGTTGCTGCCCAGACGCCCAAGTAGTTGCCCAACTAGTCGCCCAGGCAACCATCGATTAGTTGCCAAGGCAACCCCGTTGTGCAAGTTGCCACGGCAACTGAGTTGCCCGTGCACTCTTTTACCAAGACGATCCAATCGGCTATCACACCTCAACTCACGATAACCTGGCCTATCTCTCTCTCATTTGAATTCATCTTTTCTTTTACTTTATTGCTTTCTAGATTAGTCATTAGTTCCTTTATTTGTGTTTTTACTTTTTACAGTGCAAGAGACTAGATTCTTGAAGTAGCACCAATCCCTGTGGAGACGATATCTTTTATACTATAACTTGCGACGTGTATACATGCACATTTGCGTAGCACTTATTACGCGCAACAGCCACTATAAGAATTTGTTTCGATAGAGCTCCATTCGTATCGATACGGCCTTTATATGGGCTAAGTTTTTACTCAGGCATTTCGATACGGTGTAATCCATTTCGATACGACCTTCATACTAGGTTTAAGATTTAAGAACATAGTACCGACACGGTTGCCAGCGTATCGATATGGTTGTTAAGATTTTTTTATTAATGATTCGAACATTGCCTTGTCAGTTATTGGGAACACGCGTTTTTGAAATTCAGTTAACCCGTATCGGTACACCTTCAAGGCGTACCCATACAGGTTCAGAAAGTAGCCCAAGTGAGCAAAATTGCATCGATACAGCCTTGCCCGTATCGATACGCCCCTTGTTTTACACTAAGATCGTACCAATACACTTCCTCGCAAATCGATACACCCCTGCATAAATTGTACACAATGAATCTTTCTATTTTGAGATAGGTATCGATACGACTGTTCGTGTACCAATACGAGTAGTTGCAAAAGTGCATTTATGGTGGGAGGAAGAGGGCCCAACGGCTATATTGATGACTTCAACTACCCAAACGGCTAGAAATCAATGAGAAGGTATAAAAGCAAGTCTTCAAAGCCTCAGCAACAACTATTGAACTTATTTGCAACATCCAAGCATATATCCAAACCCTTGAGCTTAAAGAGTCAAATTATTGTACCCCACTTGTTGTAATTTTCATTGTATACATTTATTTCAAGTTTGGGGAGAGTTTGTTTGTAATTTGGGCAACAAATGAAACTTGTGAGAGATACATTTAAGTTTGCCATTTCTTCTTTGTAAATAAAGAATCGTGGTTAATCTTTGGGTATAAAGATTAACTAATTTGTAAAGGTTTCCTCCTAAACCTAGAAAAGGGAAAGAATATCTAGTGGATATTGGATCAAAATCCTTAGTGGGAGCTAAGGTAGTGGATGTAGAGCTTGTTTGAAGCTTGAACCACTATAAATCGCCTTGTCTTCAATTTTTATCTTTTCAATTTGCTCATTCCAATTTCAAAAAGCCAATTCACCCCCCTCTTGGCCAATTACACATCGATTGATCCACTCAACACTAACAAACCCCATTGCCTTTATTACTACTAATCTAGTTTGAAAACCATACTTTCAAGTAGATCAAGTCCTTGGATTATCCTTCGCTTGCTCGCTGCTTGCAACCTTTAACTTTCTTCATTGATGGATAAAGAGAGCATAAGCACACTAGGCTTAGTGAAGAGTGCTAAAAAAACCACCATCAATGCATTTAAAACCGGTTTTAAAACCACAATGAAAATCCCATTTTCAACCTCTTTAAAAACATCATCATGCCTTTCATACCGTGCACTTAACATTTCCAAAACATGCTTATTAAACCATATGCAACACTATCATGGATCAACAACAAAATCCCATTGCTAACCCTCAATTTATGCTTTCCCATGCATAACAACCCACATGCAAGGCTTAAAGAGTAGACATGTATAAATCAACATTATACAACTTCAAGTGATCATAACCAAGTTCCAATTTACAAAATATTACATCGGATACACGGATTCAACAAATTTCCTCTCAACACTTCATATAATCTCAACCGAAATTAAGGTACAATCACAATTGGGTACCATTACAACCCAAATCATAGGTTAGATGTATGATACACTAATGAGAGTTTCTTGTACCATATAACCCCTCAACCGTTAGGGTACTCGTGGTGGAGTATTTGGTACACATAAACCCCTCAACATTCGAGGCAACTTTTTATAGTGCACTATCAATCCTATGGCTAGCCAACTATATCCGATAACATTTTAAACCACATCACTTGCCAACATAATTTATTATTAATCGTGTACCTCACTGCTTTTATATGCATCATCAAAACCATTTCCAATGCATTACCATGCATTACAAGTATTCCACATACTTGGATCATTTTCCCAATACATTCATCATCAATATATGATCAAAAACTAGTATAAAACATACTTAAAATGTGCTTAAATAGTAGGTACCATGTAACTCAAAACAAGTGCATAAAAACAATTTTGCCAAAGCACGACCGAGGGAGAAATCTTATCATACTTACTTCTGAGTTTAAACCAGTGTTTCGAGCTAAATTTAAACTCCCAAAATAACCTTTAAACCATTTCAAAGCCTTGTTCGCCGATGCGAACTACTCCTCCAAAGCTTCTGAAACGGTGCCACAAGATTGAGGATCAACCTCTCTTGATATAACCACACAAAAAACAAAGGATTCAATGCATCAAAATGCATTCAAAGACTCGGCAACATTATTCCCCAACAACCCTATCCAAAAACCCTTCTACAAAAACTGAAATCAACATCAAACACCTTCCAAAATTAACCCAACCAAAACCTAAAGGTTTAATCAAACAATTACCTTCAATTAATATCCAAAAACAACTTAATAACATCCTTATACCTCCATTATTCATAAAACACCCAAACTCTCCAAAAACACATCACTAGCAACTTAGGAAATTAGAGATTCACTTAGTTTCATGATTCCAATGTTAAATCCAACCTATTAACATTATTAACAATCAAAATTATGATTAAAACCAATCAAGAACTCAACAAAACAGATCCAACACAAAAATCACCCAATTCAATCAATTAAACCTTGATTTAACCAATTTCCATAATTAAATCATTAAAACTCATTAGAAAACATTAAACAATAATGAATGCTTGGGAATTTCAGTAAAGAACCATTCATTAGAGGAGAATAATGAATTATACCTCTAATGAGTGAATTTCTTCCCAATTGGATGTTTTACTCTTAAAAACAAAGGAAAACGATGAGGTTTTGGAAAACAAGATTGAAGAATCCATTTGAAATCAAGAGTGTAAACCCCCACCCCGGCCTAAAAGGAATTATCAAGCTAAGAGAAAATAGTCTACCTTGTCTAACAAGTTAGAGTTCAAAATGAATCGAGATCAAGATAAAGTAGATAAAGAGCATTCGAAGAACGAGGATATTTCTACCAATCAAACGAAACCAATGTCTATTCATATAGGTAGCAAGGAACTCAACACAACAAAACATATTCAAATCAAAGACCGTCTGAATGTTTAATAAAACAAGAGAACATGCTAGCCTACAAATGGACTTAGTTTGTTTGTTATATAATGCTTGTCAAATAAAGAGTTATTTGTGTCTTGTTCCACGATGGACATTATCATCTATAGTCAAATGAATTTGACCTAGCCTCAGAATATACAAACATGTTCCTACTAAGGTATTCTACCTATTTGGTATTATCATGCTAAACAATTTGATCACATGGGAAACTAAGTTAATCAACCATACATCAATAAGCCTATAGGAAAGCTATCTTTATCAAACATAGTCAACCACATTCATAATACATTCAAATCCTTCAAAATAGAACATAATTCAGTACTCCAGATACAAATTGATTAAACATATCCCAAAAGATTATAACAACCCCTTAAACTAGTGCCACCATCTAGGAGCTATTTAACAAAAATCAAACATACTTATGTGCTTCTGGTAACCTTGTTCGAACCTTCAACCTGATCCAGCAATTCACTTAACTTGTGGATAGACAGGGCGAGTGATAAGAATGGCACACTAAAAAATGATCCCAACCTAAAAGCATAACATGGCATACCAAATCCAATAGAAATATGTATATTGTGTAGGTAACCATATTGGTTATCAATTCGATATTGGTATTTATGTGTACTCTATACGTATGTCCATCTAATCAATCGAAAATCGGACGTGGTATTTAATTTCATTCTATTAACATACTTGAATGATCAAGAACTTTAGGGCCAGTCAACTCAAATCTACCAATTTGAACAACATGTTTCATACAACGGCAACCACAATATCAGGCAACTCCTTCGAGTTGATCAAGTTAACCAATCCATTTTTATATCAACAATTCTAGGCAGGCGACCTTAGTCGAACTAAGTAATTCCATTTAATGGTTTACATAATGATGTAAATGAACATAGTATCAGACAATGATTGAACTTATGCCATTGAAATAACCTAACTATCACATTCAGGGGTATACATGTACCTATCAGGGGACCACAGTCCAATTTCCAGGCTAAGCTCAGATTATTAAATTGGCAAGCCAATTCGACTAGGCTATGACCAGACACATCTTCCTAGTGAACCTTGTTAGTTCTAGCTACCTTATTCTCAATTCATTATAAATATACACTTATATATATATATCAACCAGGATGCCATTTGAACAATCAATTCATTTGCCTATGGCATGCTTGAATCTACCTTTAACATATATCTTAGAATATACGCACAATTTAAATAATTAAACATAGGCTACACTCACAAATTCACCAAATCGATCTTGATCGTGAGCTATAACCCCTTTCTTCCCTTTGTCTTCTTGATCACAACTCTTGTTATCTAGATATGGCAAGAATTCACCAAAGGATTAGAACCAATTGCCATTATTCAATTGTCTATAATTTTACACATAAGCCTAACCAAAATTCTAAGATAAAAATTTTTTAACCTCATCATTGTGATCATAGTTAAAATAAGGTAATTAAGGCTCTATAATAGTCCCCTTAGTTAACAATCAATTAAAAATTCCCTGGCTACAATTAGAGTTCCTTTTAAGCCAACTTACATATTTCTATACATGTATCCTCTTAATTGGCATATTTCCAATGATCTAAAGCTAGCTATCACTAATTCAATATCGAAGTGGTTCCTAACATTTGCACAATTCTTCGAATAGGATCAAAACAACCCCTATACTAATATGTTTGAAACAGGGCATATTCATAAGGGATTGACCATTTACAGAAAGCAAAGATCCATATCAATTCATTCCCTTGATCCTAGTGCAATTTCAATCAATTTAACCAGTTACTTAGTACCATTTTTAAGGTCCTAATTCTGTTATTAAACCAATTCTGAAAGCATATTTGTTTTACACAGTTTCGGATAGGGCCTTAATAATTTAAACTTTAATTTACCAAAGTCGAATGGCCTTAGCTTAGCCTACATCAACGAGTTCTTAAATTTTCAGCATGATTAACCTTTTAGAGATATTGAATTCATAGCCAAATATAATCAACAAATCAAGCATTCTTCTATTCCTATATTCGATTTCCATTCAAAAAACAACAATCACTCAAACATGCATAGCAACAATCCAACAACAATTAACAAGAAATTCACTTACTTTAATTGAAGAACTCAAATAATTCTAGCATCCAATTAACCGAGACCTCAAGGTTCATCGATGGTGGTCCTATATCTCACTTTCTCTCAAACTCTTGTTTCGGTCAAGAGACAGTGAAGGAGAACCAAACTATTTGTTTGTCTCCCTTCATGAATGGAATTCCATATGTCCACCGTCCCTTGAGCCACATCATCAAGCTCTAATTGAGTTTTAAGATTGTCATACAATTAGCAAATTCTATAATTCCAACAAGAGCCTTTATCATATATCTAATGTAACTCTACTTAAGACATAACATATTAGAGATTTAATTTACGATCTGGGATGTTACAAATCCCTCCCCCTTTAAGGAAAAATTTGTCCCCAAATTTACCTGAAAGAAAAGGATGAGGATATTATTTTCTCATAGAAGATTCAGACTCCGAAGTTGCTTCTCTACTCCCATGATTCCTCCATAGAACTTTTACAAGAGATATTGTTTTGTTTCGAAGTCGTCTATCTTCACGATCAAGGATTTGAATTGGTTCTTCATTATACGACAAGTCTTGATTTGTAATATCCCTAAACCAAGCCTATAAATTGTTACCATTAATTAAACTTAATAGCTAGTCAAACTATGCCCTAACTTGAATTGTTATCTAAAGCAATTGATCAAATTAAAAAGGACCAAAATGAATATAAATGGAAATACATGATTGCATGGCGAAACAAATGAAATTGGTGGACAATACACATGTCTTCCTAGCCTTGCAATGACTGGCCACTATAGGGGAAAAACACCATCTTCTTTATTTGGTTACTAAACCTAAAACATTGAGGGAGAAAGAAGAGAAAATGCAAGCTTAATCATTGTGGGAATTGTGATAGAGCCTTGAAATTGTGTTCAATTTTAATGTAATGTTTAGTGTTCATGAATTTCCTCTTTGATTTTGTGATTATAACAACTTGTTTTTCTTGAGAAATGTTAGATTGATTGCTGGAAATTTGGAATTGATTAAGAGTCTTGTATATGTTCTTATATTGAACCGATTGGTACATATGTCTAGTGAAAACCTATTAGAATCCAATGTCCTTTGAAATTGATGTTGTCATTAACTAAATTGATGGTGAAATGTTATGTTAGTTGCTAGAAAAACTTAGATGAATACTAGAATTGATGATTGATATGTAAATTGAGATTCTTGTTGCTGGGAATTCTATTGAGGTGATGTCTTAGTGAACCAATTCTAAAATATTGCTTAATTGCCATGTTTTCATATGTTTGACACATAATTGGACTGACTTAGACATGTATGAGTGAGTATATATGTTGAACAATCATGTTAGAATCCTTGTCTAAGTGACTAATGAAGTTAGAATCTAGCTTAAGGAAATCTGTCCAAAAAACTCTGTTTCGGGCAGTAAGTTTAAAATTTTGTAGAAAATCACATAGATCAAATTAGGGAATAAATCTTATATGTACAGAATCATGAGTATGTCTAGTTTCGTATGCAACAAACGGAATCGAATTCCGAGTTATAAATAGTTTGTAGAGATTAATCTCTAAGTACAGTACAAATTGTCCAGTGGCATAATTTGGTCTGTCTTTAAATAAAAAACTGTATTAATTTGTAAAGAATAAAAATACAAGGCCTATATGGTTAGAAAGACAATTAAGTTAGCTTTCTAATGGTGTAAACAGTTTGAAATTCTGACGTATTTGTAACACCCCCTACCCCAGGCTAGTAGCAAACTGGCGCGTTACTTAGGCAAGCAACAAGGACAAGGAAAGCAAACAATACAAGCAAACAAGGCATGATTTGATAACTCATCCCTATTAGATGAGCTACTTAACCAATAAGCAACTAAGTATACTTACTTAACTAACAAGCAACCAAGCATTCATTTGATTTCAAGACATCATAGGCATTCGAATAAGGCATATAATTGTTTCCTTTCATACTTACATTATAGGTTACTACTTAGCATTACAATTTACTATATTTAAACCCTATCATTCGAATGAATTAAGACAAACAACCTAATTCCATTCCATTTCATTGTTCCTTACATTTATATATGTAAATCTTATCCCTAAATTACTAACATGATTCTTGAACAATCAAATTGCAAGTAACTAGCTTCCATTCAAGTCTTATTCCATGCCTAACCATTCGGCAATCATCTATACAAACATACATAACACATACAACAAGATATGATCATACACATGAGACCATAAAATTTCCAAAGCATTCGAGCATCAATGTAAGCTAGATAATGCACTTGAACATTTCATAAGTTTATTCAATATTTGTGCAGCAAAACATCATCCATTACATGTAATCTAAGTTCGTTACATGCTTGTTACTAAATTCATAACATAGTAGGACCATTCAAGAACAAGAACATATATACAAGTTCAAGTGTACCAAAATGCATAATCAATCTACACTCTAAACAATCTAGTGGCACCATTCTAAGAGATATACAAAACAAGTATGAAACCATACTTAGGAAATGCTTGTGTGACTTGCTTCTAGCTCAAGGTAATAGGCTTCAAGATCAAACTACGAACAAATCCTTTATCCTGTAGTTGGGAAGAATGAAAACGAGAGTGATAAGTACAAGAATGTACTTAGTGAGGTAGTAACTAAATCTAACCATTTATTTTTATCAAGTTTTGTGTCATTTAATCAAGTTTAATCCTAGCTAAGGATTTCAAGCATTAAGAAAATCTTAGCTAAGGATTTCAAGCAATAGAGTAATCCTAAGGATATAACATTCGCTAGTATAGGATACAAGAAACAAGAAATCATAATTCATGTTTTCATATCAAGAATCAAGCACATCATGCTTACAAAACAAGAAATCAATAAGTCATGCTTACATGGCAAGTAACATACAATTCATGGCTTTCATGTCAAGTAACATTCAATGTATAGCTTTCAAGACAAGTAACATGTGTTATTGGATTGATATTTTATGTATTATTAATTAAACAACCCCTTTGGTACTTAGTTTGTATAGGTAATCGAGTCTCCAACCAACTGTCGCCACAAGATGCACTGTAGTGCTGGTCAACCCTCCTACTGTCGCCAAAGACCACATATGTACCCTCCGTCTGTCGCCAAATAGGGGCCTTAGCCCTAGACCGCAGTCCACCCTGACACAATGAGCTCTAGACTCTAAGGCATGCCCTTCTACCTAGTCCAACTAGCTACCAAGGTTGTTCAATTTACCATTTATTCAAGCGTTTCAAGATCAAGATCTTGTCAAGCAAGTTCATTTCATATTAGGCCCTTAGGCCATTTGATCCATATCTCACATATCATGTAGTTCTCATGTTTCATTTCATCAAGTAGGATGACATTACAAGCAAGTTCTTTAAGCACTTGATCACATGCCATATCACACATATAAGCACCAAGGTTACCACTTAATCAAGCTTAAACATTCGAATTAAACATGTATTCAAAGATGTGATCAATTTTCATGCATTACTAGTCATTATTCCCTTATAGGCCAAGTCCATATTAGGTTCATTTAAGCATTTCAAGAATGTAGACAAGCATGCATTGGTTAGGACCTAGTCCTAACCCTAGAGATAACTACACTCACAATACTCCAAGCTTAGCTAGTATTGGATCCATATTCCTTTGTTCTTGGCTTTAGGAATCTATCCTCTTCCACCAAGTTTACTCTTGGTTCTATCACATTACACAACAAATACATGTCAAAACAAGATCATATGATCATTCAATCAAGGTAATGTTACAAGCACATAACATACACAAATATGGCAGCATGCTCATATACATTCTCCATTACACTTAACTACACTTATCTATACTCTAGTTCATGTAAAACAAGGCAGAATCAATGTCCTAAAACTGTTTACAAAACAGTTTACAAATTGTCACAAAACAATGTACAATTAACTATATTGCTGCTGCCAGGCAGCTTGCACTCTAGTCACTTAATCATGCGTAACTTTCATTCCGTATGTCGGAATTTCAATTGGTTTATACAGTTGGAAAGATAACGTAATTGTATTTATAACCATATAAGGCTTTGCATTTTATTTCTTGTCCAATTAATACAGTTTTTAGCTTAAAGACAGGGTAATTTGTTACACTGGACAGTTTGCACTGTCCCTAGTGTTTCTTCTCTACATTTTATTCTACAACCCAGAATTCAGTTATGTTTTCTCCTAATGAATTTAGACATATCAAGGTGTTGTTCATAAAAATTTCAGCCTTAAATTCATTTTATAAAATTTATAGTGATTTTTCAAAGTTACTGCCCAAAACAGAGCATTCTGGGCAGATTACACTAGGTTGAGTTTCTAGCTTCTTAACTCATTTTAACAAGGTTCTAACATGGAAATTCAATTCATTTTCATGTTTTTACATGTCTAATTCAATCTAATTCACCTTGCTATAAGCTTAAAATTGGGCATTGTCATGTTGAACCCAATTTGATCTATTTGATCAACATTGCACATCCAATTTACCAATTGAGTAGTCTGTTACCTAATTTAACTAATCCAATTAGGTGCTTTCACATTTCCAGCAAGTTATCTATTCAACTCAATCTTCATTTCATCTACCAACATGATCAAAACAGGGTTCTATATCCAATTGACATGTCTAAACGCTTTCTCTATCAAAATAGTCCCTAATCAAGACTGTTTTCAACCATGTACATATTTCTCAAATTTCCAGCAACCATATATATTTCCTTTATCAAATTGGCTACTAGTATTCACAATTTCAAGTTCAAATTGAAGCTAACATGCTCCTAACACACATAACAATCACCCAATTCAATTTATACAACAAAGACATCATCAATTCAAGATTCAGCCATTCTATAACAAATTGAATTCAAGCATTATACCTTCTCCGAGCTAAATTTGATCAAGGCTAAATCAAGAAGCTTGAATTTGAAGGTGTTACATGAATCTTTTCTCTCCCCTTTCTCTCTTAGTGATGCCTTTGGGAGGAAGATGACAATATGTTTGTTCATCTTTCATCTCCAAGCCGAGAGTCACTCTCTAATTTGGCACAAGTTCTCTTCAATTGAGGATATGTGTCAAGGCCTTGATTTCTAATAAATTTTGCATGCAATCTTCATAGGTTTGCATGTTCACAATTTCATCCTTCTATTTATGCCTTCTAGTTTTAATTTGAATTCAATTTGGTTCTAATTTCACTTATTTGATCTTAAGGATGGCCAATGTTCTTTCTTCTTTAAATTGATTAACTTATGAATTCAATTAGCCTATAATTTAGATTGTGGTAACATTTCTAGCCCAATTTTAGGGTGTTACAGTATGGAATAAAAGATATGAACATTTAAGCAAGTAGTGCACATGCTGCCAGGCAGCAGCAGTCTAGATGTTGAATTGAATGCTTGAATGTATAGAGTCATATAATGACTTAAATGGTTGCTGAATTATACCTAATACACTATGTATTATATGTAATGATAGATCAAGTGGAAATTGAGGAAAAGGGGGCTCACATAGATCAACAAGCTAGTAGAGGGAAAGGGATTTCGATCCGGGAATGTCAATAGCTCGAAAAATTCCTGTGAGGGTAGTTTAAAGTTTGGAGAAGGTGGTAACCTCCCCAAGTGCATTTCTGGTTTGAATTACTTATTGATTCTTAGTGTAAATTGAGTAATGCACTTGCTATTGAGCATTAGCAAGATAAGTGCTCTTTTGAGAAGTTTTGAGTGGTTACTTGATTGAGAAGCATGCTTGAATTATAATTGGTTTCCATGATATGCTTCTTGTTTAATTGAATCTATTGAAATGAAGCATGTTTGTTATAAATTAGAAGTAACTCAATTCATTGTTTAATGACATATTGATTGACATTCCCTCATCGACTATTGGAATATTGGTTACTTGACTATTGATATTGGAATTGGCATTGAACCCTATCCGAAAAAGGCTATTGGCACTAAATGTACATATTGATTCAAACTATATATTGAATGGTTAAAATAATACTACTGTAAGCCTTGGTCTCGAATCAATCATAGATATAGTTGGCATGCCATAGAGTCCATAGAGCTCAGTATCGGGGTGGACTACGGTCCGGGACATTCGTCCTTATTTGGTGACAGTAGGAGGGAAGAATTGTTATTGGTCATTGGCGACAGTATGAGGGATTATTTACCGGTACTTGTACCATATTGATTATTGTTTTTGGCGACAGTTTGGTTGGGGACTCGAGTATCTAGACTGAGTAATCGATTCTCAAGGCTATACTTAAAATAAAAGACATACACCACATCTATTGAATCCATAAAAGAAATAAAGGAATTGTTTTGGTAAATGCTATATGATTGACCCCTTGATGTTATTCGAATGGCATATTGTTTATTATGCAATTGATGATTGATACATGCTTATAGTATAAACCTCACGTTGGTTATGATTGAAAATGCACATATGGTTATTGTCTTATTGATTGTTCGAATGGTTACTTGTTGATGGGGGAACCATGCCATCTATTAGATGGTTCGTAGTTGAGACTTGTTTGTATGGTTTCTTGTATTATTTAAACTCACTCACTAAGCTTTGCTTATCAAGTTTGCTTGCTACGATACAGGTTAATATCGGATCCTATCTTGAAGTCAAGGCTCACTCAAGTCACATTTTGCTTGAAAAGTATGTATTCAATTTGTTATAGCACTCCTAGGATGGTGGCACCTAAGGCTTGTAAATATATTATTATCTAGTATGGTTTGTATAACTTAACTTAAATTAGCACCCTCAAGGTGTAATGTTTGCATTTTGAGCATGTATGCGCATAGCTTGACTATTATGCTTTATGATTAGAAATTGAACCTTGACTATCTCATGTGCTTGTTATGCTTCCATCCAACATAGTGTAAGAAGACTAAACTTCAATAGGTATAATGGCAATTCTCCTAAATATGCATAAAGCTTATTGGTCACCTTAGGTTCTAGTTCGAAATGTTAATATAACATTAAAAGTATGCATACTTGATCATGTCCTTCCAAACATGGATTGATAACCACTTAAGTGTAAGTTAATGACCTAATATGAGCATGTTAGATTCGAATGTGTCATTCGTCTCCCCTATTCGATTGACTTACTTGCATAGCAAGTAAGTTTGAATCTTATTACTTGATAATTAAGTAAACTTGAATCTCATTGAACTTGCTTGTCCTAATTGAATTGTTCTTATTGGTACCTATATGTATTGTTTAGTGACATGCCTAATCCTACTAAGGGGGTTTGAGTATGTTACAGAATGGTATCAGAGCTTTAAGGTTACATGATTCTAGGGTTTATTGCATGAATAAGGTATTGTTATTGATGACTTAGGTGCCACCTAGGAGTTACATAAACATTGATTGGATTGTGACTTGAGCTTGACTATCTTTTACTTTTTATACATAGAATGTCTGAAATGAGGTTGGGCAAAGATAATGAAATCACGACCGGCTCCTCTAATGAGGGAAGGAGTGTGAGGATGGAGCAAAATCCTCAAGAACCGGCTGAACCTCAACAAGTTCAGCGGGAAGCTCCTACAATTCATCCCATACAATGGGAATGCTTCTCCAGTCTCAAGGAGATGTTTGATCAAATGATTGTTTCTATGAGACAGGATCCTCCAACTCTTTTTGACCCTCCGGTAGCAAAACCGGCAAGAGCTCCAATTGACAAGTTAGCTCAACACCAAGCTTACACCTTCACTGGAACAAGTGAAGACAAGCCAGAAGAAGCGGAGTACTGGATGGAGAATATGACAAGAATCTTGTCTAAGCAACTGTAGTGCTCAGATGAACACAAACTGGAGTGTGTAGTAGCTTTGTTGGCCGAGGAGGCACGGAATTGGTGGGAGACAACTACCTTGGCAGCACCTGAAGAAGCTATCACCTGGGAATTCTTCCTCAAAGAATTCAAACAGAAGTATATTAGTGATCAGTATCTTGCTGAACGCAAAAGGAGGTTCTTGTACCTGAAGCAAGGATGGAAATCGATCGAGCAATATGTTAGCGAGTTTTGCAAATACCGCAAATATGGGTTGGAGTTTATAAAGAAAGAAGAGGACAAATATAAAATGTTCATAGATGGACTAAATGATGAGTTAGGCCCCATGTTCACTACTTTGGGGATTACTGACTTCCAAGAACTGGTCAACCGAGTCATAGCTACCGAAGTCAAGATGAAGACTTTGGTAAAACGATCGGAGAATTAGTCCCGAGATAACAAAAGATCAAGGGATGATCATAAGTCTTATTGGCGCAATAAGAAACAAAAGCACCAAGGAGGAAAATTTTCCAATCAGAGAAATTTCTCTAAGGGTAGCTATATTCCCAAGCCACAAGCTATGTCCAGAGCCTCAACACCTATGGTGTCCTTGGATAGCATCGGGAATACTAGGAGGGAGACCCAAATCCCTGATTGCAAGACTTGTCAAAAGAATCATACTGGAGTATGAAGAAAGCTAACTAATGCTTGCTATTTATGCGATGAAACGACTCACTATGTCAAAAATTGCCCCCAAAATCTGAACAAGTTACCTTCTCATGTTTCTCACAAGTCGAATCAAGCTCCTTCACCCAGGGGAAAGGGTTCGAAGCAAGCTAACTCAGGAAACTACGGAAAGAGCAAAGGCTAAGGGTCCAATGCTATGTATCAAAAGTCCCCGGCACCAGCTCAAGTCTATCACATCTGGGAGCAAAAGGACAAAGAGTCTACTGATGTAATAACAGGTACAATCTACCTCGATACTCAACTTGTCTATGCTTTGTTTGATACGGGATACACACGTTCATTCATACGCTCTCCTTTAGTTGAAAAGCTTAAATTGAAGCCTAAATATGTTAGTTGTAGCATAATTGCTACCAATCCTTTAGGAGACAATGTAATAGTGAATCAAATATGTAAGGATTACCCTTTGTTCATTCAGGGAATTCCTTTCCTAGCCAACCTATTGTTATTGTATTTTGTTGAATTCGATCTCATTTTGGGATTAGATTGGTTAGGAAGGCATCAAGCTTTGGTAGATTGCCAAAAGAGGAAACTTTTTCTCCGTGGCTTAGGAGAAAAATCCATTACCTTGATCGATAAGAAACCTATTAGCATATTTGTTTCTATGATTAAACAAGTTGAAATTGAATTTGGTGTGAACCCATTTCACATTGCTTATGAATTCTCTGATGTTTTTCCTGAGGAACTGTCGGGGTTACCTCCTATTTAGGAAGTCAAGTTCAAGATTAAAGTTTAACCCGGAGTTGATCTAGTGTCTATCGCACTATATCGAATGGCCCATGTTGAACTTAAGGAGCTCAAACAACAACTACAAGAGCTTCAAGACAAGGGCTTCATTCAACCCAGCTCTTCACCCTGGGGAGCACTCGTGTTATTTGTCAAGAAAAAGGATGGGTCGATGAGGTTATGTATTGACTATCGCTAATTAAACAGGCTCACTATCAAGAACAAATACCCATTGCCGAGAATATAGGACTTGTTCGACCAATTTAAAGATGCCAAAGTCTTCTCCAAGATTGATTTGTGGCCGAGATATTATCAGATGAGAATACGAGAGTCTGATGTACCCAAATCGGCTTTTAGGACTCGTTATGGTCACTACGAGTTCCTAGGGATGCCCTTCAGATTAACTAACGCTCCAGCAGCTTTCATGGACCTAATGAACCGAGTATTCAAACCTTACTTGGAAAAATTTGTAGTTGTGTAATACCCTGAATACCGGTATAGAATTATACGGTGATTGGAGTGCTAACTTAATTGTTTGAACAGTTTTTTTAAAAAAAACATAGAGTGCATAAGCAAATTAAGTGACAGTGTTGTGCTTTATAATAATATGAGAATGATACACGACAAGATAATGGTCAAATTGGGAGTTTGGGAAGTAAGTTTGATTATTAAACAAGTGACTAGCTTTACATATGTATTGATATTTTTATAAAGTTTTGTGACTAAATTAGAAGGAACGGAAGATAAAGTGGTAATATTGATAAGTGTTCAAAAGTACTATTTTTATTACCCTTTTTACTCATATTATTGTTAGACTTAAGCTCATATTAGTTGCACAATTAGTTATTCATGGATTAATTCATGTTTCTTTCCACCGTTGAGCTTGATTACATAACTTGGTGATTTTTGTGGAAAAATATGCTGCTTTGGTGTGTTTTTGCGTGTGTGCAGGATCACTTGCCAAAGAAAGGCTAGTGCTAGTTGCCAGGGCAATGCATGAAGGAGACGCCGAGCTAGTTGCCAGGGCAATGCATGAAGGAGACGCCGAGCCAGTTGCCATGGCAATTGTCGACAAGAGCAAAGGTGATATGGTAGTCGAAATTGATGACTAGACAAGCCCAAGATGACGTGGAGCAAAGCCCAAACCCAAAGGAATTTGATTTCCATGCAGAGATTAAGGAAGAATTAAATTCCAAGAAGATAGGAGAAGTTCTAGTAGGAATACAATTATAATAAAGAATTATATTCTTTAAAGATAATTTAATTCCAACTTAACTTCCTCCTCAAAGAAGGACTTTGCCCTAGCCCTATAAATAAGAAGGGAATTTCAACAATCATGGAGAGCAAGAGGAAGGGAGGATTTTTGACAACTCCAAAGGGCAAGAAGGAAGAGATTTTGACAAGATAACAAGAAGGGAGAGAGTTCGATTTCTTCTTCTTCTTTGCTTCCATTAGATTTATGGTTTGGGGATTATTCTTTGTATATCTTTTGAACCCAACCATGAACTAACTTGATTGGTTGGGGTTATTGTGTTTTGTTGTTGTGAGAAACAATTGGATTTTGTTTAGGTAATAAGAGTTTGCACTTTTCTATTCAAGGTTTACTCATTCTTGGCTTTTATTCTTGTTTGCGAGTGAATTGGGAGAGGATCTCGTAACTTCATCTATTTATCTAATATCGGGAGAGTTAGATTCAAGAAACGAATGAGTATGGTCTTTATTCAATCTATTGATGGTGAAGATTAATCCGGCTTAGGAATAAGTTAAGGATTTCAACGGCTAAGAGGAGCGCAAGATTGGTTGTTGTTCACCCTTGATTCACGTAGGGATGTATTATCAAGGCATGCACAAGTAGCTAGAGTTTTGACTTAGGGATAAGAAGAAACCATTGAAGAACGCTCCGCCGAACCTGAAGTTGCTGCCCAGACGCCCAAGTAGTTGCCCAGGCAACCATCGATTAGTTGCCAAGGCAACCCCGCTGTGCAAGTTGCCACGGCAATTGAGTTGCCCTTGCACTCTTTTACCAAGACGATCCAATCGGCTATCACACCTCAACTCACGATAACCTGGCCTATTATCTCTTTTTCTTTCATCTATTCTTTTAGTTTATTGCTTTTACTTTTCTCGTTAATTAAAACCTCTATTATCAATTGTGTTTTTATTTTCACAGTGCAGTAACTTAAGCAAAGTGGCCCAAACCAATCCCTGTGGAGACGATACTCGATAGTCATATCACTTTATTACTTGCGATGTTTATACTTGCACATTTGCGTAGCACTAATCACACGCAACAAGTTTTTGGCGCCATTGCCGGGGATTGGCAATTGGTGTTAGTTGTTTTTGTTATTGCATTTTTTTCTCTTAGTTTTACTAACTTTTCTTTTTGTTTGTTTTATCAAAAAAAAAATTAGGTGCGCTACAAGTTAAGGGACATCAACATGTCGGGAAATAAAAGCCGATCTATTCGAGAGATGATGTTGGAAGATATGAATCAATCCAATCAAGAGTTTCTTGCACCCTTTGATGATTACCTATACCAACCGAGAAAAACCCAAAGAACTTATACCATGGAAAAATCTTGTGCTATGTGTGGAGAACATCATGTGTTTGAAAATTGCCCTCACATTTTCGGTGCATATAACTACATGGAGGACCATAGAGGGAACCAGCAGCAAAATTCTTCATGGTATGGTCAAAAAGCTCAAAAAAAATTTTACCATAACAATTTTGCCGCGACAACAGATATGCCATGGCAATGTAGTCCTTTTCAAGAACATTCCAATTCCTTGGAGGAAACGTTACTAGCTTCCTTGGCTAGACTTGACGGATCAATTGAAGAGATTCGAGAACTATCAAAATCTATGGATACGAGGATAGCCCAGTGGGATACAACCTTAGGGGATTCAGAATATCAATTGGGGAGATCCACATATGTCATGGATAACATGCACCAACAATTCATTCCTAGGGATACTAACGTCCCAAGGCAAGAGGATAAGGAGCAATACAAAGAAATCTCTCCGATGTGTGAGGAACAACTAGAACCTCAAAGTCAAGAGGATGCCAATGAGAGAGACTGCCCAACACATGATGAGCTTGAACAACAAATTGCCTCAGCAATGATTGAGGAGCCTGAACAGAGCAATGCCGCGACAACACTCGGTGAAGCTGAGAACAACAATACTACAACAAATTCTGAGGAACCTGATGCCCAGAAAGTTATAACGTTGATGTTGAAGCAGGAATGTGTAGATTGCTCTCATCTACAATTGCCACGGCAATTACACGACCACATGCAAGATCAACGAGATGATAATACTTTGCCAATGGAATATGAGCAGGTAATAGTTGAACCTTTTGAATTCTTTAAAAACTCACCTCGTCCATTGCAAGTATGTCTTGAGGAACCGAGGTTGGTAGATTTGAAGCCATCGAAATCTCTACTGATGGAGATGTTTGAGAGGCCAAAAGAAAAAGGTGTTTGGATTCATAAAGCTCTTCAGAAAATTGATTCTTCCCTTCACTTAAAGCAAAATTTGACAACTGATTGCCACGGCAATTGGCTTGAGCAGCAATTGCCACGACAACAAGGCTACATCCAACCATGATAGAAGTCGACAAGAATGAGGTAATTGAATGGTTGAGAATGGATATAATTTTTCCTATTAATATATTTGTGCCTTCAGGAATAGTAGCAAGGTGGAGAGTATTCATGGACTACAAGCGAACAAAGAAGAAAGACACCTCCACCATGGTAATGCAAAAGGGAGTAGCTGGGAGCACATTGGCCCAACTCTTTTTGGGCAATATTGTCACCCGATGGAGGGTACGGATGGACTATAAGAAGTATCGGAAACGACTCTCCTCAAGTTTTCTCAGATATGCAGTAACATTAGAAGTGGTCACTTTAGGAGATGCCTGAGCATGCTCTCCTTTCAATATTTTCTTTTTCTTTTTATTTCAGGAGATATTTTATTTTTCTTCATTATCTTTAGTTTCCAGGTTTTCCTTATTTTCTTTTCCACAACAAGACTCACAACCACCATGCTAAGGAAATTTACTGCCGACTACTTGCCACAGCAACCACAACAGAAACTGGTGATGCCCAGGCAACAACAATGGCTTCGGCAACTACTGATGCCCATGCAAGTGAACCTGTATCGGCAAACATGGATCAAATCAAAGTAATGCTATTCACGCGACACCAGCATTCAACCACCGACTGAAAAATGAATCAAGCAAACGGCACGAAGGAAACTCATCACTCGAGGTGACGACCTCTCCGACTAACTCATTTCATTTAGTTTCTTTTAAATTTTATTTCACTCTTACATGCATTGAGGACAATGCTTCTCTCGAGTTTGGGGGGGTTGGTTTCTAGTTAGCTTCATGTTTAGTTGCATTCATTTTTAGCAATCACATATAGGTTGCATATGTTACTTGCCATTCCTTTAATTGGATTTAATTGCTTAAGACTTGTTGAATATCCAATGATGAATTTTTGCCACTGCACTTAATTGAAAGAACCTTTAATTTTAGGATTGCATGAAAAGAACTTAGAATTTTACTATGATGCTGAATTTTTTTTACACGGTTGTGGGTTGCTGATTGAAAGAAACTTAGTGAACTTAGGTTGCTTAAAATTTGGGTAAATTTAAAATTGAAAATTAAAAGTTAATTTCTTGCTAGAGGTGCCCAAAACTGGCTCTAGTAGTAAATGCACTTTCTTGCTAGAGGTGCCCAAACTGCTCTAGTAGTTAATGCACATTAAATAATCGCTACAGTGCCCAAATTGGCTCTAGTCGACTAAAATAAAATGAGAAATTGCTTACTTTGCTAGAGGTGCCCGAAATTGGCTCTAGTGAAAATAAAAAAAATGTCTCGGTACTTAAATTGATAAAAGCCTATTGTTCACATAGAATCTTGAAAATCAACTTGTACACAACTACGCACACACATTGTCACGAGCACTATAGTTTGGTTCCGGGTAATTTTTGTGTTATCCAAAAAATTAAAAGGTGATCATACTTTGTGCCACGGTTCCGAGGTTTGAATTCAAGTTTGAAGCATGTCTTTGATGATTAAAGTCTTGGCAGGTAATTGTTAGTTTGCATTGCTTGAGGACAAGCAATAGTTCGAGTTTGGGGGTATGATAAGTGATAAGTGTTCAAAAGTACTAATTTTCTTACCCTTTTTACTCATATTATTGTTAGACTTAGGCTCATATTAGTTGCATAATTAGCTATTCATGCATTAATCCATGTTTCCTTCCATCGTTGAGCTTGATTACATAACTTGGTAGTTTTTGTGGAAAAATGCTGCTTTGGTGTACTTTGTGTGTGTATGTGCAGGATCACTTGCCAAAGCAATGTCGAGCTAGTTGCCAGGGCAATGCATGAAGGATATGCCGAGCTAGTTGCCAGGGCAATGCATGAAGGAGACGCCGAGCCAGTTGCCATGGCAATTGTCGACAAAGAGAAAATGCAATAGGGATGTCGAAATTAATGACTATACAAGCCCAAGATGACGTGGAGCAAAGCCCAAACCCAAAGGAATTTGATTTCCATGCAGAGATTAAAGAAGAATTAAATTCCAGGAAGATAGGAGAAGTTATAGTAGGAATACAATTATAATAAAGAATTATATTCTTTAAAGATAATTTAATTCCAACTCAAATTCCTCCTCAAATAAAGACTTTGGCCTAGCCCTATAAATAGCAAGGAGATTTCGACAAGATGCAAGAGGAGAGGATTTTCGACAACTCCAAAGGGCAATAAGGAAGAGATTTCGACAAGATAGCAAGGAGGGAGAGAGTTCGATTTCTTCTTCTTCTTTGCTTCCATTAGATTCATGGTTTGGGGATTATTCTTTGTATATCTTTTGAACCCAACCATGAACTAACTTGATTGGTTGGGGTTATTGTGTTTTGTTATTGTGAGGAACAATTGGATTTTGTTTAGGTAATAAGAGTTTGCACTTTTCTATTCAAGGTTTACTCATTCTTGGCTTTTATTCTTGTTTGCGAGTGAATTGGGAGAGGATCTCGTAACTTCATCTATTTATCTAATATCGGGAGAGTTAGATTCAAGAAACGAATGAGTATGGTCTTTATTCAATCTATTGATGGTGAAGATTAATCCGGCTTAGGAATAAGTTAAGGATTTCAACGGCTAAGAGGAGCGCAAGATTGGTTGTTGTTCACCCTTGATTCACGCAGGGATGTATTATCAAGGCATGCACAAGTAGCTAGAGTTTCAACTTAGGGATAAGAAGAAACCATTGAAGAACGCTCCTCCAAACCTTGAAGTTGCTGCCCAGACGCCCAAGTAGTTGCCCAGCTAGTTGCCCAGGCAACCATCGATTAGTTGCCAAGGCAACCCCGCTGTGCAAGTTGCCCTTGCACTCTTTTACCAAGACGATCCAATCGTCTATCACACCTCAACTCATGATAACCTGGCCTATTCTCTCTTTTTCTTTCATCTATTCTTTTAGTTTATTGCTTTTACTTTTCTCGTTAATTAAAACCTCTATTATCAATTGTGTTTTTATTTTCACAGTGCAGTAACTTAAGCAAAGTGGCCCAAACCAATCCCTGTGGAGATGATACTCGATACTCATATCACTTTATTACTTGCGACGTGTATACTTGCACATTTGCGTAGCACTTATCACACGCAACAAATATCACAAGGTACTAAAATGAATAAGGAAAGGAATTATGGATTTGCATGTAATTAATAGGTTTGTTTAGGGACCTAGACACATGTTAATTATGAATTGGAACCATGTGTGTGATAAACAAGGTCAGGTTCGACCATGTGTAGGGCGAAGGATCATCTTCATCCATTCTTTCATCTTGAGACCGAAATAAGATGGAGGAAGAGAAGCAAAATGGCCATGTAAGAAAGCTTAAAAGCTTAGAGTAGATGGGTTAATTTGGGGGGCGGGCTTTGTTCGATTGCTTAGAAGAAAAAGGGGTAAGCATTCTTGTACCCTCCTTAGATTAAAGCTTAAAATGAGCATCAATTATGGTACTTATGCCATTCGAATGGTGTGAGAATCTTGATTGCAAAAAAATTGTTTTGGAGGTTGATTATATTGTATATATATATATATATATGAGTGTGTAAGTGTTATGTTTTGAGCAGGAAAAATGTATTTATATTAAAACAAAACAGTCTTCAATTACATGAACAATATGGGGCTGTTTCGAACATTGATTTAGTGTATTTGAATGCATGTTGGTTGAATTGAGCATATTTGTATGTATATATGTAAATCGGGAGCTGTTTGATACATGAATTTGATTGTATGCATGTATAACCAGGACAACATGGTAATCTCTTGACTAATAATGGATTGTTGCGTATGAATATGTTTGCTTATGTGTAAAAAAATTTGTTATGTATCCCTTTAAATGTATTTGGGACTTTTTGGGATGGTTGTGAAAGCAAGGAAGTTCATTCAAGTGTCTTATAATACAAGCAATGTTCGTATCACATATCAAAACAAACAATGTTCATTTAAATTATTAAGTCATCTTATAACACCCTTGGTAAGTAGCATACTAGATAATCAAATCTTAACAATATGCACCGTAGTGCCAATACGCACCGAAGTGCCAATATGCACCGTCGTGCCAATATGCACCGTAGTGCCAATATGAGCTCAAGATTCTAAGGCATGCCCTTCTATCTATCCAAACTAGCTACCAAGGTTGTTGATTATCCAATTCATTTAAGCTTTATACATTTCATGATTCAATACATCATTATGCCATTCAAAGGCCAAGCCCTTAGGCTTACGGAGTCTTAACTCCCAATACAAAACTATCCATGCCATTCGAATATCATGAATACAAAGTAGTATCCTTGTTCAATTCATTACAATCAGCCATGCAATAAATTCACAAACACGAGCATATGTATGCATTGTGCGTACCTTATTCTCCAAGCAAGCATGCCATTTCATACCTTAGGCATAAGCAATGCAACATGACATACATTTCATTTCATTTGCTTAACACCCAAGTAAACACAAAGATCATGGCATCAATCAAGGTGTTGTACATTTCATTCTTCCCTTAATTAGCAAAATATACTTTACGTCATGTTACATGGCATTGACATTTCATTTAGGCAATAACAAGGTTGGTTAGGACCTAAGTCCCAACCCTAAGGATAGTTACACTCACAATACTCCTAGCAATTCAATTATCTTGGATCCAAATCCCTTTGCCTCCAGATTTGGGATGTCCACTCCTATCCTCTTCTTCCTCAATTTGTTGCCCTTGGTCTAGCAATCATAACACATACACATTTCATCAAAACAAGCACAATATATCATACAATCATAGTAGCAATGTTATCACAGTGTACCTAACATTTAGCTACTGTTTTTATGCTTCCTTTTAAGCATTTATTACTAGTTCATTTCCATATTGTTATTACTTCATTTTAAGACATAATTGGACAGGTTACAATGTCCCAAAACTGTTTTGGAAATAGTTTGTTACTAGGTGCAAAAACAGTCCCAAACTGCCCAGGACACTGGTGCCTGGCAGTTTGCACACTGTCCCTTTAGATGGCCATATCTTTTAATCCGTACGTCAGAATTTCGATTGCTATACACCGTTGGAAAGCTAAAAAAAATTAATATAATTCCATGTAAGAATTGCATTTTATTTCTTAGCCAATTAATACAGTTTATTGTTCAAAGATAAGGCATTTATACTGCCTGTACAGTTTGCACTGTCCAGCAATTCCTATTTACAGTTTCCAGCATAGGACCCAGTTTGCAGTTCTGTTTTCACCTAATGAAAATAGACATTCTAAGGATAATGTCATTAAAATTTCAGCCCTGAATTTGATCTATACCATTTTTGGTGAATTTTCAAAGTGATTGCCCAGAACAGAGCAATTCTGGGCAGATTGTACCTATTCACATTTTAATGCCTTTAATTCATTTTAACCTATGTTTTGGCCCTATAATTCATTTCATATGATATCTTAAACATGTTAATTCAATGTTAATCCATTTTTTAAATCTGCCAAAATAGGGCAAGTTGGTTACAAAGCCTAATCTTGCATGTTTACTCATTTTCAATTCCACAAAACAGTTTCTATGTTACATAACTATGTTCATACTTTTATCCTTCATTTCCAGCATGGTTTGCTAACAATTCAATTTGTTTAACACCTTCTTTACAATGCCTAATCATGGTCATCATCAATTCATTAATTACATAGCTCAATTTTAAGTTCTAATCATTCAATTCCCACTTCAATATCACAATTCAATTTTCCAGCAACCTAGCTTATTACCCTAGCATAAACACATAATTTCCAGCATTGTACCTAGTGTTCATTCTTCAAATTTGTCTAATTCTACAACCATTCAATCATCTAACAACATATTCAATAGCCAATCTTATCTATAATCATCAAAACAGTCCAATACAACAATCATAGTTGCCTATTCAATTGAACAAAAGAAGAATTATACTTACTTTGCTTCTAGCTTAATTTCAATGAAAAATTCCTACACATGCAACCTTGATTCCTTCTTCAATGGCTGAATTCTCTCAAGGTTTCTCTCTCAATTTTCCTCTCTCATATTCGACCAAGTGAATTCAAAGGAAGGATGACAATGCGGTTATCCACATTAGTGGATTTATGAAGTTACTAAATTATCCCTTAATTAGTTACTAATCATATAATTAGTCAAGGGCAAATAAGAGAACCATGAAGTTTATCATGCAAGCCTCATTTTCTCCTTTAATTCAAATTGATCATTTATAATTTGATCACTTATTTCATACATTCTTTCAGTTAGACCCTTTATTATTCAATTTAGCTTAATTCTAAATTCAATTAAGCTATCAACTTATGCAATTTGGTTCCAATACTTCTAGGCTAGGATTTGGGGAGTTACAATTCTCCCCCCCCCTTAAATTAAATTTGTCCTCAAATTTACCTAAATCGAATAGGTGAGGATACTGCTTCCTCATGATTTCTTCAGATTCCAGGTAGCTTCTTCCACCTTCTGATTTCTCCATAAGATCTTAACAATAGGAACAATCTTGTTCCGAAGCTTCCTTACTTCCCGGTCAAGAATCTGAATAGGTTCTTCTTCGTAGGACAAATCAGGATTCAATTCTACCTCTTCGGGCTCAAGAATGTGTGAAGGATCATATCGATACCTTTTGAGCATTGAGACGTGGAAGACATTTTGTATTCTATCAAATTCTCGAGGAAGAGCTAATCGATAGGCCACTAGACCAATTCTTTCAATAACTTCAAATGGTCCAATGTATCGGGGACTGAGCTTCCCTTTTCTTCCAAATCTAAGTACTTTCTTCCAAGGTGAAACCTTTAGGAAGACTTTGTCTCCAATAGCATATTGGATATCTCTTCTTTTCAAATCAGCATACGCTTTATGTCTATCGAAAGCTGCCTTCAATCGATCGTGAATGATCTTGATTTGTTCTTTGATTTCTCGAAGCAGTTGAGGTCCCAATATTTTGTTTTCTCCCAATTCGGACCAGCATAGGGGAGTTCTACATCTTCTACCATATAGAGATTCAAATGGTGCCATTTGAATAGAAGATTGATAGCTATTGTTGTAGGCAAAATCTACAAGAGGTAGGGATTTCTCCCAATTCTTCCCAAAGTCAATAACACAAGCCTGTAACATATCTTCTAGTACTTGAATGATTCTCTCATATTAGCCATTCGATTGAGGATAAAAGGCCGTACTAAGATGTACTTTAGCTCCTAGAGCTTTCTGTAGAGAATTCCAGAATCGAGAAGCGAACCGAGGATCACGATCAGAGATAATTGTTGTAGGTACACCGTGTAACCGAATCACTTCATGAATGTACAACTTGGAAAGGGTTTTCAAGCTCATGTTCATACGAACAGGGATGAAGTGAGTATATTTAGTGAATCTATCAACAATCACCCATACAACATCATTCTTTCTTGGAGTAGAAGGAAGACCGGTGACAAAGTCCATAGTAATTCGATCCCACTTCCACTAGGGATGTTCAATAGGTTGAAGCAATCCAGCAGAGACTTGATGCTCGGTTTTGACTCTTTGACATGTTAAGCACTTGGATACGAAGTCTGTGATTGCAGATTTCATGCCTGGCCACCAGTATAGTGTCTTAAGGTCCTTATACATCTTAACCGATCTAAGGTGGATCGAGAAAGAACTTTGATGTGCTTCTTGTAACATTTCCCGTCTTATTTCCTCATTGTTAGGAACACAAACTCTATCTTTGAAATAGAGGAGTCCATTTGACTTTGGGGAGAAGTCGGAGCTAGACTCAAAAGTAAGTTTAGATATGATCTTCTGAAGATCTAGAACAACTTGTTGGAGTTCTTTAATTCTTGAGATGAAATCGGATTGAACTTGAAGTTCAGACAAAAATTTCCAGCTCTTTGATAGTCGGAAATGAGCATTGATAGCCGTATTAGCTACGAAAGCATTAACAAAGTCATTAGAATGATTTTCAATAGATTTCTTGCAATGCAAGGCACTGTTCGAATTATTTCTTGTAGAACAAGGAATTGTTCGAATTCTTTCTTACAAGTTAAGAAAGACTCAATTTGAATGGTTACAAGTATTTTAGGCACAATTCTTATTCAAACGGGTTACTTGTTTTTCAAGGAATGTTCGAATAGTAACTTGTAGCTTAAGAAAGTTCTAAATTCATTGTTTGCAAAATGAGAGAAGCCATGATTCAATAGAATTTAATCAAAATTCTAGATTTAGGAGTTACCCGAGTATGGTCTGCGACTAAGGGCATCAACAACTACGTTTGCTTCCCCAGATGGTAGTCGATAACTAAGTCGTAATATTTGAGTATTTCGATCCATCTCCTCTATCTCAGATTCAGGTCCTTCTGTGTTAGGAGGTATTTGAGACTTTTGTGATCGGTAAATAGATTGCATTTTTCTCCGTATAGATAGTGTCTCCATATCTTGAGAGCAAACACGATAGCTGGTAGTTCTAGATCGTGTGTTGGATAATTAGACTTGTATGGCTTCAGTTGCCTTGAAGCATAAGCAATTACTTTCCCATCTTGCACCAGTACACAACCGAGTCCTAGATGAGAAGCGTCACTGTAAAACATTGTATTCTTTGCCTGATTCTGGTTGAATGGGTTCTGGGGCATGAGTTAGAGCTTGCTTAAGTTGATCGAAGCTTCGTTGTTGTTTCTCCGACCAAACAAAAGGCGTATCTATACAGGTAAGCTTAGTAAGACTTGTGACAATAGAGGAAAAGCCCTTAACAAATATTTTGTTATACCTGGCTAAACTGAGAAAGCTTCGGACCTCGCTTACATTCTTCGGAGGTCTCCAATTTAAAATAGACTGAATTTTGCTTGGATCAACATTGATTCTTTCAGCCGATATAACGTGGTGAAGGGAAGAAACTTCTGGTAACCAGAATTCACATTTGGAGAACTTGGCATACAATTGATGTTCTCGGAGTGTTTGCAAGACAATTATTAGGTGTTCAGCATGTTCCTCCTTCTTCTGAGAGTACACCAGAATGTCGTCAATGAAAACAACCACGAACTTGTCAAGATAGGGCTTGAATACCCGATTCATAAGATCCATGAAATTAGCCAGAGCATTTGTTAACCCGAATGGCATTACGAGGAATTCGAAGTGGCCATATCGAGTACGAAAGGCTGTCTTAGGTACATCTTGTTCTTTCACTTTCATTTGATAGTACCCTAATCAAAGGTCGATCTTAAAGAATACGGAAGCATCCCTGAGTTGATCAAAAAGATCTTCAATTTTGGGCAGGGGATACCGATTCTTGATAGTGAGCTTGTTTAATTGATGATAGTTAATACAAAGCCGCATAGTCCCGTCTTTCTTCTTTACAAACAAAACCGGTGCACCCCAAGGATAAGTGCTAAGCCATAGGAAACCTTTATCTTGCAAATCCTGAAATTGCTTCTTTAATTCTTTCAACTCGATAGGTGCCATTCTATAGGGTGTAATGGACACCAAAGCTGTTCCAGGCTGAACATCTATCCCGAACTCTACTTCTCTGGTCGGAGGGACACCAGGGAGTTCCTCGGGAAAAACATCAGTGAATTCAGAAACAACAGGCATGCTAGGAAAACCGAATTCAATTTCATCTTGGAGAATAATCTTAACAAATATGGAAGTTGGTTTCTTGTCTATTAAGAGAATGGATTCTTTCCCTAAACCCCGGAGATATAATCTCCGATTTTGGCAATCTACCCAGGCCTCGTGTTTACTTAACCAATCTAACCCCAAAATCAAATCAAATTCACAATATGGTAATACATAAAAATCAAATCAAATTCACAAGTTAATGGGTATTTTTCCCCTAATGGATTCGAAACTACAAGATTTGATTCAATAATTTTGGGTTTTAATCTTAACTTGTTGATCAAGGCAGAACAAACAAATGAATGGGTAGACCCCGAATCAATTAAAGCATAAGCAGGACTGGAATTTAACTCAACGGTACCTGTGATAACATCAGGAGTTTCTTAATCATCTTTACCACGAATATGGTACATAAGAGAAAGGGGTCGAGATTCTTGATGAGATTGAGCATTCAAATAGGGGCCCTTCTGTTTCCCATGATTCCCAGATTGAGCTTGTCTGGGTGCTTTGTTTCGATAAGGAGGAGCTAAGCTAGGAATTGCAGAGGTTTGGTTCGAAGCCTTGTTGGGATTCTGGGGACAATCTCAGATATAATGACCAGAGGCTCCACATGAAAAGCATAAATTTTGTTGAACTCTGCACTGGCCAGTATGATGTTTCTAACAGAACTTGCAAAGAGGGTACTGAGTAGCTTTAGCCTGATTCCCCGTGCTATCAACAGAAACAACAAGGGGCTGAAGTCTTAATAACCGTTTGAGGTTTCGGAATGTAACTACTCTTTTGATTAGGGGTATAGTTTGAATAGTGTCCCTTGGAGTGTTTGGACTTCTTTGATTGCCAGTGTGGCTTAGCATCGTTCCTAGGTCGTTTGTCTTTTCAAGAGTGTCTGCACTTGCATTTTTCTGAGGCTTTCATCTTCGTCTCAGTAGCAATGGCCCGGTTTACCAAATTTTGGAAGTCGGTAATTCCCATAGTAGTGAATATCGGGCTTAATTCATCATTTAACCTGTCGATAAACATTCGGCACTTGTCAGCCTCGGTTTTGATATATTCTGACCCATACTTGCAATACTTGCAAAAGTTGCTCACGTATTGCTCGATAGGTCGGCTAGCTTGTTTAAGATACAATAATCATTTTTTGCGCTCGGCCAGATATTGTTCGCTGATATACTTCTTCCTAAACTCATCAATGAAGAACTTCCAAGTAATAGACTCTATAGGAGCAGTCAGAGTAGTGGTTTCCCACCAGCTTAGTGCTTCGTCTGCTAATAGAGCGATGGCACACTTGAGTTTATGCTCGTCAGGACATGGTAATTGTTTTGTTAGAATATGAGTAGTGGCCTCTAACCAGTACTTGGCTACTTCCGGAATAGCCTCATCGGTGCTAGTGAAGGTGTATGCCCGATGCTGAGCCTGCTTATGAATAGGGGCTCGGTTTGGCACAATAACAGTAGGAGCAATAGGGTGATCTTGTTTAAGGGCAGTTACGAGATGATTGAGCCTCTCTTTCATACTTGTAAGACATTCTTGCTGCACAAGATTGATAGCAGGAGCTTCCTGTTGAGCAACAGCCTAAGCTCGATGTAGAGCTTACTGTTGAGGTGGGTTCTGTTCCATCCTCACATTGTCTCCTTCGTTCGAGGAGCCTACGGGACTTTCATTATCCCGGCCCAATCTTGTTTCTGACATTCTATTTCAATCAGAACGAATAGAGTCTTAATTATCACATTTACACATTTATGCAACAACACAAGTTTATATCAAATCTCCTAGGTGGCACAATATCCTATTTGATGCAAATTAGCTTATAGAATCAACAAAAAAGCTTTGATTACCAATAAATTTAACACCCCATCCCCGGGTTAGCCGTAACCTAGTTTCAGAGCATTACCAAAGCAGAAGCTAAGCAATAGATAGGTTACTTGTTGAACAAGTAACCTCAGAATTACTTGACTTGATGCGCAAGTAACCCAATCTAAACATTTCAATACAAACAATTCACATTAAGCAAACCAACAACATACATAGCAAACTATTTTAGGTACTATTATGTTTCATTCCTTACATATAATCTAAGTTACCATTGTCATATTTCTATTCCATTCAAATCACATACAACCTTCAAACATCAATCAACAAGAGTAGCATACTTCAAAATAGGTTACTATTAGA
This sequence comes from Hibiscus mutabilis, assembly GCA_019671005.1. Taxonomy (NCBI): domain Eukaryota; kingdom Viridiplantae; phylum Streptophyta; class Magnoliopsida; order Malvales; family Malvaceae; genus Hibiscus; species Hibiscus mutabilis. The sequence continues at coordinate 27,465,509 of CM033712.1, forward strand.
CATGATCTCATCTTCTACCATATAGAGCTTCAAATGGTGCCATTTGAATATAAGATTGATAGCCATTGTTGTAGGCAAACTCTACAAGAGGTAGGGATTTCTCCCAATTCTTCCCAAAGTAAATAACACAAGCCCGTAACATATATTCTAGTACTTGAATGATTCTCTCATATTGGCCATCCGATTGAGGATGAAAGGCCCTACTAAGATGTACTTTAGCAACTAGAGCTTTCTGTAGAGAATTCCAAAATCGAGAAGCGAATCGAGGATCACGATCGGAGATAATTGCTGTAGGTACACCGTGTAACTGAATCACTTCACGAATGTACAGCTCGGCAAGGGTTTCCAAGCTCATGTTCATATGAATAGGGATGAAATGAGTATATTTAGTGAATCTATCAACAATCACCCATACAACATCGTTCTTTCTTGGAGTAGAAGGAAGACCGGTGACAAAGTCTATAGTAATTCGATCCCACTTCCACTGGGAAGTTCAATAGGTTGAAGCAATCCAGTATGGACTTGATGCTCGGTTTTGACTCTTTGACATGTTAAGCACTTGGATACAAAGTCCGTGATTGCAAATTTCATGTCTGGCCACCAGTTTAATGGCTTAAGGTCCTTATACATCTTAACCGATCTAGGGTGGATCGAGAAAAAACTTTGATGTGCTTCTTGTAACATTTCCCGTGTTAGTTCCTCATTGTTAGGAACACAAACTCTATCTTTGAAATAGAGGAGTCCATTTGATTTTAGGGAGAAGTCGGAGCTAGACTCAGAAGTAAGCTTAGATATGATCTTCTGAAGATCGAGATCAACTTGTTGGAGTTCTTTAATTCTCGAGATGAAATCGAATTGAACTTGAAGTGCAGACAAAAATTTTTGGCTCTTGGATAGTCGAAAATGAGTATTGATAGCCGTATTAGCTACGAAAGCATTACCAAAGTCATTAGAATGATTTTAATAGATTTCTTGCAATGCAAGGCATTGTTCGAATTATTTCTTGTAGAACAAGGCATTGTTCGAATTCTTTCTTAAAAGTTAAGAAAGACTCAATTTCAATGGTTACAAGTATTTTAGGCACAATTCTTATTCGAATAGGTTACTTGTATTTCAAGGAATGTTCGAATAGGAGTTACCCGAGTATGGTCTGCGACTAAGGGCGTCAGCAACTATGTTTGCTTTCCCCGGATGGTAGTTGATAACTAAGTCGTAATCTTTGAGTAATTCGAGCCATCTCCTTTGTCTCAGATTCAAGTCCTTCTGTGTTAGGATGTATTTAAGACTTTTGTGATCGGTAAATAGATTGCATTTTTCTCCGTATATATAGTGTCTTCATATCTTGAGAGCAAACATGATAGTACTAGCTCCAGATCGCGTGTTGGATAATTAGACTCATGTGGCTTCAGTTGCCTTAAAGTGTAAGCAATTACTTTCCCATCTTGCATCAGGACACAACTGATTCCAATACAACAATCACAGTTTCCTATTCAATTGAACACAAGAAGAATTATACTTACTTTGCTTCTAGCTTAATTTCAATGAAAAATTCCTACACATGTAAGCTTGATTCCTTCTTCAATGGCTGAATTCTCTCAAGGTTTCTCTCTCAATTTTCCTCTCATATTCGGCCAAGTGAATTGAAAGGAAGGATGACAATGTGGTTATCCACATTAGTGGATTTATGAAGTTACTAAATTATCCCTTAATTAGTTACTAATCATGTAATTAGTCAAGGGCAAATAAGAGAACCATGAAGTTTATCATGCATACCTCATCTTTCTCCTTTAATTCAAATTGATCCTTTATAATTTGATCACTTATTTCATACATTCTTTCAATTAGACCATTGACTATTCAATTTAGCTTAATTCTAAATTCAATTAAGCTATCAACTTATGCAATTTGGTTCCAATACTTCTAGGCTTGGATTTGGGGTGTTACAATCTCACCACCTTTGACATAGTTGAACTCGCTTGGGTAAGTGACCTACTTTTCCTATAGAGACATGTCCTTCAAGGCTTCTAGGGGTGGATCTTGTGGTTCTTCCTTTGTTGGAACTTCATCTACCTTTGATGATTGTCCTCCACCATCATTGGCATAAAAAATTCCTACATCATCATCATCACAAGTATCCTTCCTCGAAAGGAGGTTATCATCGATAACAACATATATAGACTCTTCAACTACTAAAGTTCTTGTGTTAAATACACGATAGGCTTAAGAGTTTAAAGAGTAACCAAGAAAAATAGCTTCATCACTTTTTGCATCAAACTTGCCTGAATTATCTTTTCCATTGTTTAAAACAAAACATTTGCATCCAAAAAGATGAAAATAGCTAATGTTAGACTTTTTATTTTTGAAAAGCTCATAAGGTGTTTTCTTTAAAATAGGACTAATCATTAGTCGATTAATAATATAGCAAGTCGTATTAGTGGCTTCTGCTAAAAAATACTTAGGCAAATTGTTTTCACAAAACATGGTTCTAGCCATTTCTTCTAAAGTTCTATTTTTCCTCTCAACAACCCCATTTTGTTGAGGTGTGCAACGAGCGGAAAATTTATGGCTAATCCCATTTGAGTTACAAAACTCTTCAAAACCTTGATTCTAAAATTTGGTTCCATTGTCACTCATAACATGTGAAATAGAGTAACCAACATTGTTTTGATTTGCTTTTGAAAATGTGATGAATTTTTCTAAAGCCTCATCCTTGGTACTTAAAAATAGAACCCAAGTAAATCTAAAGTAATCAACAACTAAAACAAATGCATATTGTGTTTCACTCAAGCTCATAGTCCTAATAGGGCCAAAAAGATCTATACGGATTATTTGTAAAACTCTATTAGAGGAAACATCATTAATAGGTTCAAGAGAAACTCTTTTGTGTTTGCCTTTTGCACATGCATCACAAATTTTATAAAGAGAAAACTTTATTTTTTGGAAAACCTCTTACTAGATCATTTGAAATCATTTTTCTAAAACACTCATGCTTGCATGTCCTAGTTTTCTATGCCACAACCAAGAATCATGCTCATCTTTTGTAACAAAACATGCATTTGAAATATGTATGTCATCTAAATACACAAGGTAAATATTACCTATGCAATGACCAATAAGCACAATTTTGTTGGAATCAATGTCAATAGCCGTTTAAATCAAAAAGGACATTGAAACCTTTATAACACAATTGGCTTATGCTCAAATGATTATTCTTAAGATTGTTGACATATAAAACACTATCAATGAGTATAGCAGAGTGATTACCAATAGAACCAATTCCTTCAATGTGGCCTTTGGAGTTGTCACCGAAAGTTACTACTCTTTCACTCTTTCGTTTTACCTTCAAGAATCAACTCATTTCTCTGGTAATGTGTCTTAAGCATCCACTATCAAGGTACCATGAGTTTGCACTTGAAGTTTTGGCCTTGTAGCAATGCTCCCCCTACAAACATGGCATCAAGTCTTGATTTTTGGTACCCAAATTCTTTTGGGTCCATGAGTATTAGCTCCCAAAAGCTTGGTTCCCTTGGGAATCCAAGAAGAAATAGCACCAACATTATTAGAAGTGACAAGTTCCTTAGGAAACCAAGCACTCCTAATTCTGTTACCATTAGAGGGCCTTTGGAAGCCTCTATGTTTGTAGCCACCAAAGTTTCTTTTTCACATAGTTGGGTTTTGAAGTGGTTCCTTTTTCAAAATGTTATTTCCCAACTTTGTTCAAATAAGCTTTGAGATCACCCACTTCATTTTGGTGATCATCATGAACTTTAGAAAGTAGGTTATGCAAATCTTGATTTTTCTTTTCAAAATCATTTTGTTTTGTTTGCAAATTCATAACCTTCATTTCAAGTTCCAAGTTTGTTTTGGATAAAGAATCTTTTTGGTTTTTCAAATTTCAAATAGTTTTCTTGTTTTCAAAAGTGATTCCTTATACTTCTCCACCAACTCATCATGAACCTCTTGCAACTCATCATAAGCTTCTTGAACCTCATCAAAAGTAAAATCAAAGTTAGATGAGTTTGAGATTACCTTATGATCCTCCTCCAGTGCCATGAGACAAAGATTTGCTACTTGTTGCTCCTCCTCGTCTGATGAGTCCTCATCACTCCAAGTAGCAACATGAGCCTTGAGCTTCTTCTTCTTCCTGAAGCTCTTCTTCTTTAGTTGGGGACAATCAAACTTGATGTGTCCCGACTTCTTACACTCATAGCAAATGAATTGGCCATTCTCCCCTTCTTTTTGTTTATTCTTGAAACCCTCTCTTCGATGGAACTTTCTTCCTGGTTGGATTTCATGAATTTTGTGAATCTCTTGGCTAGCATATCCATTTCTTCATCTTCTTCCTCACTAGAATTGCTTTCCTCTTATAAAGCTTTGAGAGCAATTCCCATCTTCTTCTTCTCTATCTTCTTCTCTTCCTTCTCCTTCTCATCTTTTCTTCCTTTCTTCATGATCTCGTGAGTGAGAAGAGACCACAAGAGAGCATCAAGCTTCAAGGTCTTAAGATCCTTGGCTTCGATGATGGCAGTTCTCTTTCTGTCCTATGACTTGGGAAGAGAATAAATAAGCTTTCGAACATGCTTGTCTTCCGAAATGAATTCTCCATAACCCTTAAGCCCATTGACGATGATATAGAATCTATCGAACATCTTAGTGATATCTTCATCAGGTTCTATTTTGAAGTTCTCATGGCTCAAATTTAGGAGTCCAATCTTGGTCTCCTTGACATCATTTGTGCCCTCGTATGTAAATTCAAGCTTGTATCATATCTCCTTTGCACTCGTGCAAGAAGACATCTTGGAGTACTCGTCCGGTCCAAGAGCATAAAAAAGTGTTGCATGGCTTTGTAACGCCCCAATTTTGGGCCTAGTGGTATTTAGGCTGATTAGACGGCCCAATGGGCCGGGATTAGATACTAGAGTCAGATTTAGGATTTAAATCGGAATAAATATTTTTGATGCATGAAAAATATTGGAAAATATCAAAAATCATATTTAATATATGAATATTTTTGGTAAAGTCAATTTTGGAGAATGGAATTTGGAAATTGGACATTTTGGTTAGTGACTAAATTGTTAAGATTGGAAACTATTTTTAGTGATTGTTTTGAAAAATAATCAAAATTTGAATCTTTAAGGAGATATTTTACCTAATGTTTTTAATTTGTTTTTCCTCTTAATTAGGATTATTTTAATGAGTTTTTAATTAAGGAAATTAAAAGGGATTAATGAAAATAGGTGGTTATTTCCTAAAAACACTTTTGACGTAACTTTCTTTCTCTCAAAATTCCCTCAACCAAACATACTTTTTATCATCAAAGATTTAAGGTAATGATCTTGATTTATCAAACCTTTGGTTTCTAATAGATTCTTCAATCTTATTTTACAAAATCTTATTGTATTTCTTTGTTTTTCAAGATTAAACATCCAACAGAGGGGAAATTCACTCATTAGAGGCAAGTTCATTCTTCTCCTCTAATAAATGGTTCTTTACTGAAATTCCTAAGTTATTGATCCTTTATATATGTTTTATACTGAGTTTTGATGATTTAATTATGGAAGATTTGTTTAATTGATGGGATTATGTGATTTTTGAATTAGATCTATTTTTCTGAGTTCTTGATTGATTTCAATCATGATTTTGATGTTATATAATGTTAATAGATTGGTTTTAAAATTGGAATCCCGAAACTATGTGAATCTTTAATTTTCTAGGTTGCTAGTTATGAGTTTTTGATGAGTTGCGGTGGTTTTATATATGCTGGAGGTATAAGGATTATTTTGGATTGTTTTTGGAAGTTAATTAAAGGTAATTATTTGGTTGAATGGCTAGATTATGGGTGGGTTGCGTTTAGGTTAAGTTGGAAGGTGTTTTTGGTTGTTTTTGGAAGGCGTTTGTTAGTTTTAATGAGACAAAGTTGGGGAGTTGTGTTGCTGAGATTATGGATGCATGATGATGCATTAATCCTTTGTTTATATGTGGCTAAAAAAGGGGATGTTGATCCTATAGCTACCAGTGAGGTTTCGAAGGCTTCAGACGTTTGATTTCGCATCGGCGAATGAAGTTTTGCGTTGTCGGTGAGTGAGCACATGGATTTCAGCTTTGAAATGGTTTAAAGGTTATATTGGAATTTTAAACTTAGTTTGAAATGCTGGTTTAAACTCAGAAGTAAGTATAAAGAGATTTCTCCCTTAGTCATTCTTTTACAAAATTGGTTTTATGCACTTGCTTTGAATTACATGGTACCTACTATTTATGCATGATTTAATGTATGTTATATATTGTTTTTGATCATATAATGATGATGGATTTGTGATGAAGTTTTTTCCTTTAAAAAATTTCTCAAGTCGGCTACATCCTCATATTTTCTAAAATTTTGTTTAAAGGGGATTTCTTTTGGAAATTTGTGTGTTTGAAGACAATGAAGATTTGGAGTCCCCACCGGCCACATGGATAAGGTAGGCCGGACACCATAAGAAACCAGGGATTTGTTTTGAAATAATCCAGGAGTTAGTTACGCGTGGGGAAGGATTAGTACCCCCATCACGCCCGGAAATCGATCCCAAAATATTTGTTGCTTTCAAGTTGATAGAATTTGTTGAAATTTAAATTGAATTTATTTAAGCGTCATTAATTAAGAATTGACCTTAATTGCATGGGCTTTATCGAATTAGTGGGTTCAAATTAATTATACATTTAATTAATAAGGTTGACGATACATCAGACCATAGATAAAACCGACATCATGTAAGTCTGACTGTCGTGTTAATTTATGGTTCGAATCTTGTACGTCACCTTTATGCATGGTGCAAGCAGTTAAGATACGATGTAATGATTTTATCAACTTTTAACTTTACATTGGGACGACAAGGATTAATTCAAATATTTGGTCAACATCCTTTTAGCTTGGACTGTTATGACACATTATCGCAACCATTTTTAGGAAGGTTTTGACGTTTTGGAAAAACTTTATAAAATCACGGAGTCGCCACCAATCTTTTTTTTGAAACAAACTATGATTGGGTCACTTTTGAGACAAGGGTATTTTGATAAAATGTTTTATTTATCAAAATTACATTTTTGTCCAGGAAAACAAGAGAAAATAGGTTCGGGGGTCGACTACGTGTGGGGAAGGATTAGCACCCCCACAACGCCCAGAAATTGGTACCTAATTGATTTCAAAAAGTATTTTTAAAGCTGGAATTTGCAAATTCACAAAATTTTGATTTTATTTGTCCGTAAAATGAATGTAAATCTATTTTAACGGCCTTATCGCCTAAGAAATGAACTTTAATGAAAGTCTAAATGGTGAATAATCCTAAAGAAATGTGTTAACGAATTTTAATTAAAGTCTAAATGGTGAATAATCCTAAAGAAATGTCTATATTACTTTTAATTATTTAGGTTTAAACATAGTTAAGTGTATTTTATCGAAAATGAAGAATATTTTACAACATACATGTCACTAATCTAAGTTTTAAGTCCCTAATCTTAAAGTTTAACATACAAATGTTTGCATAAAAGACAGAAAAATAGTCAAATAATTAAATAAACAAATAAATAATTACTTAAAATTGAATAAATAAAAGGATTTTTATATTCTAAAAAGTCTGAATCTGGGACTAAATTGGAAGAAAATAAAATGTGAAGGTTAATTTGAAAACAATTTAAAATTAAGTGCAGAATTGAAAAGAAAAAGGATGATTTGAAATAATTGAAAACTGAAGAGATACGGCGTGAGATCCAGGAAAGAAGGGCGTGGGTCATACTCGGGTTCGGGTCAGGTCAAACGGGTTAGTATATATACTAAATATTATAACAGGTTTTATTTTATAATTTCTCCCCCAAATGAATCAAAACCGGTTCTATTGAAATCTTCTAAAGACATTCATCATGTTTTCCATGAATTGAAGAACACAGTAGTGGTCCGCCGTGCCGGCCACCTTCCACCGACGTCAGCCGCCGTTGTCGGCGGAAATTTCCTAGAAAACCTAGATTTTCCAGATTCTGACGACTTCAAAAAAAATTTTATCGGAGTTACATCGAAATCGACTCACAATAGAATTTCAAACGAAAACAAAGGGAAAAACAACTCATTTTCTTTATTTAAATCGAAACAGAAAGGAAAAAGATAAGAAATGTTACCAGAAACTTGCTACTTTTATTGCTCTTGAATGCTGATTACAAATTGCTTGCTCCTATAAATTTCGAATGCTGTTATGTAATTGCTATTTGTGATTCCTATTGAATTGTTCTTGTCAATTCCTCTTGTTTTGTTACATGGATTACAAAGGGGTTTATATAGTACAAGAATTACTTGAATTGAATCCCTAATTTATTCCCTGGATTATATCAAATTGCTTGATCCTTGCCAGAGGCTTCAATTTAGGGATTATCTCTTCCATTTTTGCTTCTGATTTTGTCTTTTACACATATGATTGGCTTGATTTTTGCTAGGGCTTCGAATTAGGGATTATCCCTTCCTGTTTTGCTTATGAATTTTCTAGCTAGGACTTTGAATTAGGGATTTTAATCCCTACTGATTTCATCTTGAATTACTTCTGCCCTAATTTAGGGATTTAACCCCTTTTTGTTCTTCTGTTTGTATGTTTCTGATGACTTGAACGGCGTCGGCGAGGAACAATTGGAGTGAGTGAAGCATCAGAGAAGATGAAGTAGATGACCGGAGCTAAATCGTCATGCGCGTGGCTGCCACGATCGAATGATGATCCGCGTGAACACCCCGAAGCATTCTGAGCCATTGGATTGCGTCCTGATCGAATGGACGAGAATCACAACTCTTGGTCATCCGTGTGTAGACCCCCTGATCCAACGGCTCTTCATTACCTGCGCATATGATAGTCAAGCCCTTTAGGAAATAATAATCAGGCCTAACGGGCCTTTGTGTAATGGACCTTCTATGTATTTTTAATGGATTCTGATCTAAATTAAATTAATGGATCTTTTATTTTTTTAATTACATTTGGGCTATGTGTTTTATATTTTTTGGGGTTTTAATATCTAATGTACATAACCTATTCTAATTCTATATAAACAACTATATACTAATTAAAACATACGGCACATTTAAAAATTCTAACTAACAATTATACTAATTAGAACACATTGTATGAGACCTAAACTATTCTAATACTATATTAATCTTTACATATAGTACATATTATAATACCCTAAGTATATTAGCAATGTTACATGATATTCAAATAATCTTAATACTAATTGCGATAAAAGACTACCTAAACAAAAAAAGGCATAGTCAAAATAAAGAAGTTAAGTGAAAATTTAGTGACAACAGTTGCCCCTCTTTGGTCATTCCGGTGAAACAAGAATAGAGCAAAGAAAATAAGACACTAATTTTCACCGATTACCAAACCGTTTATGCCTGTAAAGATAGGCGAGTTCTATTCTCCTTGTGCTTGAATAGATGAGTAGGTTCCATTCTCCAAATGCCATACGGATAGGCAGGTTTCATTCTCCAAACGCCCGAACGGATAGGTAGGTTCAATTCTCCTCATGCCCGAACGGATAGGTAGGTTCTATTCTCCTCGTGCTCGAATAGATAAGCAGGTTCAATTCTCCAAATGCCCGAACGGATAGGCATGTTCTATTCTCCTCATGCTCGAATAGATAAGCAGGTTCCATTCTCCAAATACCTGAACGGATAGGTAGGTTCTATTCTCCTCATGCTCGAATAGATAAGCAGGTTCTATTCTCCTTATGCCATAATAGATAGGCGGGTTCTATTCTCCTCATGCCCGAATAGATAAGCGAGTTATATTCTCCTCATGCCTGAATAGATAGGCGGGTTCTATTCTTCTCATGCTTGAATAGTTAAGCGGGTTCCATTCTCCAAATGCCTGAACGGATAGGCAGGTTCTATTCTCCTCATGCCCGAAAAGATAGGCGGGTTCTATTCTCCTCATGCCCGAATATATAGGCAGGCTTTATTCTCCTCATGCCCGAATAGATAGGCGAGTTTATTCACCTCATGCCTGAATAGATAGGCGGGTTCTATTCACCTCATGCCCGAATAGATAGGCGGGTTTTATTCTTCTCATGCCCGAATAGATAGGCAGGCTCTTAAAAGATGACTTCACCCTCCCAGAACTTGGATGAACAAGCGAATTCAGAAACCTGTCAAAAACAATTCAAATGATCCAATTAAAATGCATATGTTCCTAAGGATGCCTAGTCAGGAATGCATGTCTTATTTCTTTTGCTCTTTTTCTTAACATTTTTCTTAATTAACACAAAAGAAAACTGTAAAGCTCCAAGAAACCCGAATTATATTATCTCAAACATTTTCTCAGCTCTAGAAGCTGATGATGTGTCTGCTTTGGCCCATCCCATCAGAAAAGACAGTTCTTCAATACTAGTTGGCTTCACCAATTTCTTGTTGTTAAAATTCCATCGTTTATTCCTTGGAAAACAATCTTCACCATTGTCCACTCTTAACCCCTTCATCAGCCATGCCACATCATGGTTTCACATTACTTTGGACAATACATTCACCCTTTCCTGCGACTTTTGCCTTGACTTTTCAAACAGGGAACTTCTTTGTTGCTAGAACACCTAAAGGCAAAACTCCATGGGGATATAGGGAATGTATCGGCTTTCCATCATTTATGTATGAGAAATCATCTAAAAATTGTGACTGTATGCTTTGATGTTTGACTAAGTAATTATAGGTAGTCATCTTCATCATTTTGTTTTACCATTCTCATTCTTAGCACTTCCTTGCTTCGTATGATCTTTGCACATTTGCTCACTCAATCCAATTATCTTGTACTTCTGGTTGGAAAGACTGACTTTATCCTCATATTCTTCAACACTCTGTTATCATTGTAGTTGATACATCAATATTCAGTGACAAGCTTCCTAGAATCTTGTTGCTCTCCCAATGTCTCATATCCTTAGCTTTTCCTCCAATGTCTATAAAATTGTTCTCATTGTTGTAGAAAGAAGAATATCTCATATAAGTAACTCTGTTTTGTAACATGTTTCCTTAAAGTATCTCTTGAGGTTTTCCGCCGAGGTTTGTAACAAAATCTATTTCCATCTTAAATTTCCTTATAAGTTTTGCTGCTCTTTATGCCCTAAGCTCCAAATTTTGCCATTGAATACCTCATAGTTCCAATACCCTTTTGGACAAATTTCAAATTAATGCTCAAAAATCTTATATGTATTTCAAGTGATGTCAAATTTTAACTCTCATTTCAATACAATATGCTTTATGGAAAGATGTCAAAGAAGGAAAGAAAAGGTCTAACAAAATTTTATTGGTATTGTGGCAAACACAGAAAGAAATTACAAGGAAAAGAAAAGATATTCATATATCAGAAACCAAAACTCCTCCTGTCATGACTTCATAAGATGCCTTGAATGTCCTCTATGCTGAGTAGACCCTGAAGATAATGATTATGCGGAAAAACATGAAGCTCCCAAGCCAATCCCCGAGGAAGGTCTTATTTGCAAATTGTCTGAGCTGCCCTTTGCGGGTTTTCAACTCAGATCCTCCTTTGGTTTCAAAATGCCCTTTGTGGATTTTCATTTTGAACCCTTTTTTTTCTTTTTTTCTCTTTTTTTTTCTTTTTTTTTTCTTTCTTTTTCTCTTTTTCCTTTTTTTCTTTTTCTTATTTCTCTTTCAAACATAATACATCTTAATCGAATCTGAATTTATCGGGTTTTAGAGTTTGTCTCCATCCATTTCGGCTAAAATTAACGCTCCTCTAAGAAAACCTTTGTTACAATATAAGGTCCTTCCCAATTTGGTGCCCATTTTCCTCGAGAATCGCTTTGGATTGGCAGCTTTTTCCTCAACACTAAATTTCCCTCTTTGAATTCTCTTGGGCGAACTTTCTTCTCGTGAGCCCTTATCATCCTTTTCTGTTACATTTTCCCATGACACAGTGCTTTCAGTCTTTTCTCTTCAATTAAGTTCAGCTGATCGTATCTTGCTTGAACCCATTCTGCTTCTTCCATCTTTGCTTCCATTAAGACACGGAATGATGGTATTTCAACCTCAATGGGTAGTACAAGTTCCACTCATATACCAATGAGAAAGGTGTTGCCCCAGTGGAAGTTCTTACTGCAGTTCGATAAGCGTATAAGGCAAACAACAGCTTCTCATGCCAATCTTTATAGGTATCAGTCATTTTTGCAATTATCTTCTTAATGTTCTTATTCGCAGCCTCCACTGCCCCATTCATCTTCAGGCGATATACCACAGAATTATGATGTTTGACATTGAACTGTTCACAGACTCCACTTATCATCCTATTATTCAAATTTGAAGCATTGTCGGTGATGATACTTTCAGGCAAGCCGTATCGACAAATGATTTCCTTTTTCAAAAATTTGCAAACCATAGATCTAGTGACATTTGCATACGAGGCTGCTTCTACCCACTTGGTGAAATAATCAATGGCTACAAGGATAAAACGATGCTCGTTGGATGCCTTAGGGTGAATTTGACTAATGACATCAATGCCCCACATAGAAAACGGCCAAGGGACTATCATAACATGAAGATGTTGAGGTGGCATATGAACATTGTCAGCATAAATTTGGCACTTGTGGCATTTGCGAGAATAGTTGGTGCAATCACCTTCCATGGTTGACCAATAATTTCCAAGAAGCATGATTCTCCTGGCCATGGTGAAACCACTAGGATGAGTTCCGCAAACTCCTTCATGAACTTCTATAATTAACTGTGCCTCTTTTGCCCCCACACATCTTAGAAGCACTTGATCACGACTTCTCTTGTATAAAATCTCTCCATCAAGGACATACCCTGATGACATCTAACTGATCATTTTCTTTTCATTCTCTGTAGCTTGAGGCGGGTATTGTTGGAATTTTACATATCGTAAGATGTCATGATACCATGGCAATCCATCCATTTCTTCTTCCACGTCATAACAATGAGCTGAAGAGTCAAGCATATATAACCTGATGGGCATCATCTCAGATCCTTCATTTACCCTAAACATGGTAGCTAAGGTGACTAAAGCATCAGCCATTTGATTGTCTTCTCTGGGGATATATTTGAAAGTGATCTCATCAAATTCCTTGGTCAATTCGAGGACCAGCTTGTGGTATTCCACCAACTTTGCATCTTTTGTCTCCCATTCACCACGTATCTGATAAATGATTAATGTAGAGTCCCCAAAAACTCTTAGGGTACATATTTTCCTTCTAATAACTTCTCTTAGACCCATTATACACGCCTCGTACTCTGCCATGTTATTAGTGCAGAAGAATTTCAAATGACTGGTAAAAGGGTAATAATCTCCTTCCGGTGAAACCAAAACTGCCCCTATACCTCTTCCTAATGCATTTGTTGCACCATCAAAGTTCATAACCCAAGATTCTATTGAAGCCTCATCATCTTCTAAGATACATATCAAGTCTTCATCAGGAAAATTAAAGTTTAATGCTTCATAGTCATCACAAGTGCGACTTGCCAAAAATTCTTCTATGGCACCTCCTTTTATTGCTTTTTGGATTACATACTGGATATCAAATTCTGACAATAACATTTGCCAACGCGCTAACCTTCCTGATAGAGCTGGAGCATCAATCATGAACTTCAGTGGGTCCAACTTCAAGATTAGCCACGTAACATGATAAAGCATATATTGTCTCAGCCTTCTAGCTACTTAGACCAACGCACAACATAGTTTTTCAATCGAAGAATATCTGGTTTCACAATCAGTGAATTTCTTGCTCAAGTAATATATTACCCTTTTTTTCTTCTAATATCGTCATGTTGCCCTAACACACAGCCCATGGAATTTTCATAGACCGTTAAGTACAAGATCAGTGGTCTCCCTAAAATAGGTGGTACTAAAACTGGAGGATTGCTCAGCTGTTCTTTGATCTTTTCCAAAGCCATTTGACATTCCTCATCCCAGGTCCCCAGGTTATTCTTCCTGAGTAGCCTAAACATTGGATCACACTTATCAGTTAGCTGAGAAATGAAGTGCGCGATGTAATTTAATCGTCCCAAGAATCCTCGAACTTCCTTCTGTGTTTGAGGTGGGGGAAGTTCCTGTATGGCTTTTATCTTATCTGGATCGATCTCAATTCCTCTTTTGCTTACAACAAAACCCAATAACTTGCCAGATGTGACTCCAAATGTGCATTTAGTCGGGTTGAGCTTCAATTGGAACTTTCTTAATCTTAGGAAGAGCTTTTCTAAATTGACCAAATGTTCTTCCTCAGATCGAGATTTGGCGATCATATTGTCGACGTATACCTCTATTTCTCTATACATCATATCATGGAAAATAGTGATCATGGCCCTTTGATAGGTTGCCCCTGCATTCTTAAGTCCAAAGGGCATCACTTTATAGCAAAAAGTTCCCCATAGCGTCACAAAAATTGTCTTTTCCATGTCTTCTGGACACATCTTGATCTGGTTATACCCAGAGAAACCGTCCATGAAAGAGAAGAGCGACTGTCCAGCTGTATTGTCGACTAAAGAGTCAATATATGGGAGCGGGAAATTATCTTTAGGCCTTGCCCTATTGAGGTCCCTGTAGTCAACGCACATTCGTACTTTTCCATCCTTCTTCGGTACTGCCACCCATTCTGGATACTTGCCTACCTCAAGGAATCCTGTATCGTATTACTTATTTACCTCATCCCTGATCTTGAGGAGTGTTTCTGCCTTCATTCTTCTAAGCTTTTGTTTTACAGGTTCACATCCTTCTTTTATGGGGAGTCTATGCATGACAATATCAGTGTCCAAACCGGGTATATCTTGATACGACCAGGCAAAAATATCATTGAATTCTTTCAAGAGCTCGATCAAACTTTGTCTGGTTTTGGCCATGATGGTGGTACCAATCTTCACCTCTCGCTTTTCTTTTGCGGTTCCGAGGTTTAATATCTCTAGTTCCTCTTTATGTGGCAAAATCAACATTTTCTCTTCTTCTACCATTCAGAGCATATCACTGGGTGCATCATATTCTTCCTCATTGTCAAAATTTCCAACTTCCTCTGAGCACAGAGGCAATTCAAAGTCAACCTCGAAGTCAGATTCGGATTCATTTATGCTAATGATATCTAAAGACCTGAAAAAGGAACAGGCAAAAGATATATACAAAGGGAAGAAACAAAATGAATGGAATGTTTTTTATGCTTTTAACTTTATGGTTTTGATGGTTTTGGTTTATTTATGAAAAGAAAGTTTGCCACACAAGATTTAAGGGAATGCATCTTTTATTGAATTTCAAATTAAAATTTTGACATAGGCCTTTTACATAAGATCCCCTATTGTCTCTGGGCCTGGAGCAAAGGGTTTGATTTTGAAGATTATTATGAACACGTCTTAAAAGCTACAGGAATTTCTTCAGCAGTCCAACTGTCAAGCTCAGAGCAGGGGCGGATCATTGACAAGTATTGGCTCTCTTCCTCCTCTTCAGTCACAACATTGATACTCAGCTTTTCAAACGCTTCATATAGAGTGCTCTCTCTTTTTCCTTCTTCACTGGCTGAGGTATTTGGATCCAGCATACCTCTAGATTTAAAGTTATGGTTCAGGGGAGGGAAAGTCATCGGTTTCCATTCAATTTCCTCTCCCTTCAATCTAGCTCTTCTCATCTCTTGATGCTTTCTAATTTCAGCTCTTCTTTGCCATTTGTTGGGCTTGAAGCCCAAACTAATCTGATCCTTTTTTGCCAGATTACTATAGGATACAACCTTTCTTGATGCCTCATTCCGAATCTTTTTCTGATTTTAACTCCTTTCCCGAGCATTTGCTTTACCTGCATCTTCGCACAGGTTGATAACTCAAGTTCTGGCACCTTACTCCCTTCAGTGACAAATGTTGCATTGACTATCTCTAATGTCCTAAAACGTCACTCGAGCGCACCCTCATCGATCTCGATAAAGGGTGCATCAGTGGTTACTGATGCAATGATTTCTTCCTCTACACCGACAGTTATTAGTTGTCCATCGATCACAAACTTCATCTTCTGGTGTAAAGTAGATGGGACTGCTCCTACTGCATGAATCCATTGGCGCCCAAGCAATCAGCTATAACTAGGTCTTGTATCCATGACCACAAATTCAACGTCAAAGGTCATTGGTCCAATTTGCAAAGGCACCTCGATTTACCCCAACATATCCTTCTGAGTTCCATCAAACGCTCTAACCGTATTTTGATAAGCTCTCATACGAGAACTATCTATTGGCAGTTTCTTCAGTGTAGCTAGTGGTAGAGCATTTAGTACCGACCCATTGTCAATAAGGACACTTGGTAACATATGTCATTTACGTCTAGTAGTGATGTGTAAAGCCTTGCACGATCCCGTTCCTTCACCTGGTATTTCCTCATCATTGAATGAGATAAAGTTGTTAACGGCAATGTTACCGACTAGCATATCCATTTTATCAGTTGTGATCTCCTTTGATACAAACGTCCGGTTCAAATTTTTTAACAAGGCCTCGCAGTGGCCCTCAGAACTTAGTAGCAACAAAAGCATAGAAATCCGAGCCAGAAACTTGTGGAGTTGCTCCACTACACTGCATTCGTTGTGTTTTAAGATCTTCAAGAGCTCTTGAGCCTCTGATTATTTTACAGATTCATGATATGTTGTCAGTTTTTCCTTGAAGAAATCTTTGTCATCTTCTTTTTTAGACTCTTTAGCAGCAGCTTTTCTTTTTGGTGCATCTCTATCTTCTGCTATTGGCTGGGAATAGAGCCTTCCACTCCTTGTGAAACGACTCACCTCATTGATTGGTTCTCCTTTCTCTTGGACAGATGTTTCTCCTGGGGCTGTCACCTCACAAGTGTAATTCTAAGCAACTTGCTTGCTATCTTTGTATGGAAATGGTGTTTGTGCCTTAATTATGAACCATGGGGTCACACTCCTTGCTAGCTTACCAACTCTTGTTTTAGCCTTAATAACTAAAGGCTTCATTCTGGTCTAGTCCCTTTTGTTAGGTGACTCTTCAAATGCACATACATCCTGCAAACATTCTTTGTCTTCTTTCTCAAAGAACTCGAGTTCTTTTTCATTCATCTTGTTTTGAACTAATTGTCTAAATTCTAAGCAACAATCAATCTCATGTCCTTCCTTCATGTGGTACTCGCAGTATGATTCTTCCTCAATTTTCTATTTCTGGGCTTCTTCTTCCAACATCCCTACTGCTACCATCTGAGCCCATATCCACTTCATGGGAGCTCTAACTTCAGCAACACGTTCTTTAACCACCGTATCCTCCTCTTCTATGATTGCATTCACACCTGTCTTCTGATGATTTGGTAGAGGGTTTCTCTTTTCTTCTGACGTATCAAATGATAACATCCCTAACTTTCTTAAGTCATCCACCACCCTTTTGAATGTAGTGCAATTTTCAATGGTATGTCCCCTAACTCCTCCATGATATTCACATTGCACCTTCTCATCATACCATGGTGGGTATGGCAGTGAGAATAGGGGAACATCTCTTGGCATCACCATCTGGATTTGACTAGTTTAGTAAACAATTATGCATGTGTCATTGGAATTGGTGGGAAATATGGTTTCGAGCTCCCTTGATATCTGCGTTCTTCTTTCGGAGGATTTGTGACTGCTGGAGCTATGGTCGAGACATTGGGTTTGTTGAAGACTACCCTCTTCGAGTAATTGGGATTATAGCATTATCATCATTAACTTTATTGTCTCTCTTTTTGTAGGATTTCTTAGTTTCCCCACTATCCAACCTTCCATTTTTCATTGCCGCAAGTATCAATTCTCCATTTATAAGCATGTCCGCAAAACTCTTTGTGGCATGATTGAGCATACGATCATAGAAAGAGCCTTTTAATGTCTCCACAAACATCGGTGTGATCTAACTTTCCAACAATGGTGGCTGGACTTGGTCAGCTACATCCCTCCATCTCTGCGCGTACTAGCGAAAACTCTCATGATGCTTTTGCTCCAATCCTTGCAGAACTAAACGAGTTGGAACCATGTCTGAAACAAACTTGTACTGCTCACTGAAAGCTCTGGAGAGATCTTTCCATGACCTGATGTTAACTTGACTTAGCTGCGTATACCAGCGTGCAGCTGACTCTACTAGACTATCTTAGAAGCAATGGATAAGCAGCTTCTTGTTCTCCAAATACATTGACATCTTCCTGCAATACATAGTTAGATATGCTGTAGGGCATGTCGTTCCATTGTATTTTTCAAAGTCAAGAACTTTGAACTTTGGTGGTACTATCAGATCAGTCACTAAGCTTAAATCCTTGGCATCCACTCCTCCATATATACCTCCTTCTTGGAAAGACTTAATCATTCCCTCCAACTTCTCATAGCGATCCTCCCATTTCTTCTCAGCTTTCACCTTGTCAACAATTTCATCGAGATCAGGCACCTCAATAACCTCTTCAGAATTTATCTTCCTATCATTCTGCGCCGAAGCCTTAGCAAAATGTGGAGAAATCTTGGCTTTAGAAGATTGAGCTTCTCTCTGCATGCTTGGATGAACAAAGGCCATCCCCTGAAATTTTGGCATGGCATTTACTTCCCTACCAGCTACTACTGCGTCTGGGTCCTTAAAGCCTAACATGGCTACAATTGAACCAATTGTCTTTTGATGAACTAACTCCATATGTTGCTTCAGATCTGTCTCCAACTTGTCTAACCTATCCTGGGCACTCTTATGGTTGCTTTCTAATGTCGTCACCCTGTCTTCCATTGCTCTAGCTTGAGACTGAGTACTATACTTGTGATTTGTTTTTGCTATTTTGATTTTTTCTGTCATTTTTTAAGTTAGATTCTTATTATGCCATGTATGCATGGAATGCAATGCGAAGCAAAGAATAAAACAACCAAACAAACAGAAAAATGATGCAAATGCATGAATGCAAACAAAAGAACATTGGTTTAATAAAATATTACTTTTAGAAACAGCTTTATTGAATGTCAAAATCCGATGAAATTGAATGGTGATGCATGAATGAATATGCAAAACAACAAGATAAAAAAATTAGAATAAAGAGACCAAAATAATTTCACGAATAATTCTGGATAGCGTATTCCAACACTCCAGGACATGTCTCACGGATTATCCGCAATGATTTTGACCAGACTCAAAACCCTAGGTTTTCCATATGGCTCTATTGGGGTGGGCTCTAAGTTCTCAAACAGTTGGGTTCTAAAAGGTACCCGAGTTGTCCTTGTTGTCCCCTACTAAGGGTAGCAAAGCCCCTGGTTCTCACCCATTATAGGTTTCAAACGAATCAAGTTCAACTCGGGAGGACTGACTTCCTATGTCTTCTCGAAGAATCAGTATCCTTACGAAGACATGAGGCATATGAGTCCTGAAGGTACTTGTTAGGCTCATACGGAGAATCAATATTCTGATATGAGCAAAGCATTTTCCCCTCACTTAACAATTGGGTGGAGCTCGGTAATAGAGCTTTTGCAACAATTTTTTAAAATGCGTAAAATAGAGTTACATTCATTAAGCGGACGAATAAATTGAAACTTTTGTGAACCTGCAAATTCATTTTCTAAAAACATTTTGAAAATAATTTGTGGTCTGACCCTCTTTTGGTTTTTTTACAAAACAAAATGTCCCCAGTGGAGTCGCCAAGCTGTCGTAACCCTTTTTAGGAAGGTTTTGACATTTTGGAAAAACTTTATAAAATCACGGAGTTGCCACCAATATTTTTTGAAAAAAAGTGTGATTGCGTCACTTTTGAGACAATAGTATTTTGATAAAATGTTTTATTTATCAAAATTACATTTTTGGTCCACGAAAATAAGAGAAAACAGGTTCATGGGTCGATTACGTGTGGGGAAGGCTTAGCACCCCCACAACGCCCAAAAATTGGTACCTAATTGATTTCAAAAAGCATTTTTAAAACTAGAATTTGCAAATTCACAAAATCTCGATTTTATTTGTCCGTAAAATGATTGTAAATCTATTTTAACGGCCTTATCGCCTAAGAAATGAACTTTAATCACCGCCAACACTCCTGGCGCTAACCAGTCATTCTTGTTTGATAAGACAACGCATTAATTAAGTTTTCACTTTTTTAACAAATAAACAAGAAAATTAAATGTGTTAACGAATTTAATTAAAGTCTAAATGGTGAATAATCCTAAATAAATGTCTATATTACTTTTAATTATTTAGGTTTAAACATAGTTAAGTGTATTTTATCGAAAATGAAGAATATTTTACAACATACATGTCATTAATCTAAGTTTTAAGTCCCTAATCTTAAAGTTTAACATACAAATGTTTGCATAAAAAATAGAAAATAGTCAAATAATTAAATAAACAAAAAAGTAATTACTTAAAATTGAATAAATAAAAGGATTTTTATATTCTAAAAAGTCTAAATCAAGGACTAAATTGAAAGAAAATAAAATATGAAGGTTAATTCGAAAACAATTTAAAATGAAGTGTCGAATTGAAAAGAAAAAGGACAAAATTAAAACAATTGAAAACTAAAGAGCTGCGGCGTGAGATCCAGGAAAGAAGGGCGTGGGTCATACTCGTGTTCGGGTCGGGTTAAACGGGTTAGTATATATACTAAATATTATAACAGGTTTCATTTTATAATTTCTCCCCCAAATGAATCAAAACTGGTTCTATTGAAATCCTCTAAAGACATTCATCATGTTTTTCATGAATTGAAGAACACGGTGGTGGTCCGCCATGACGGCCGCCGTTGTCGATAGCGAATTTCCTAGAAAAACCCAGATTTTCCAGATTCCGACGATTTCAAATTTGCATTTTTTTACCGGAGTTACATCGAAATAGACTCACAACAGCATTTCAAACGAAAACAAAGGTAAAAATAAACTCCTTTACTTTATTTAAATTGAAACTGAAAGGAAAAACATAAGAAATGTTACCAAAAACTTGCTTCTTTTATTGCTCTTGAATGCCTATTACAAATTGCTTGCTCCTATAAATTCCGAATGCTATTATGTAATTGCTATCTGTGATTCCTATCGAATTGTTCTTGTCAATTCCTCTTATTCTGTTACAAGGATTACAAACGGGTTTATATAGTACAAGAATTACTTGAATTGAATCCCTAATTTATTCCTTGGATTATCTCGAATTGCTGGATCCTTGCCAGAGGCTTTCTTTAGGGATTATCCCTTCCATTTTTGCTTCTAATTTTGTCTTTTACACATCCGATTGGCTTGATTTTTGCTAGGGCTTCGAATTAGGGATTGTCCCTTCCCGTTTTGCTTCTGAATTTTCCATCTAGGGCTTTGAATTAGGGATTTTAATCCCTATTGATTTCATCTTGAATTAATTCTGCCCAAATTTAGGGATTTAACCCCCTTTTGTTCTTTTGTTTGTATGTTTCTGATGACTTGAACGACGCCGCCGAGGAACAATCGGAGCGAGTCAAGCGCCAGAGAAGATGACGCAGATGGCCAGAGCTGAATCGTCATCCGCGTGAACACCCCGAAGCATTCTGAGCCGTTGGATTGTGTCCTGATCGAATGGACGAGAAGCACGGCTCTTGGTAATTCGTGTGTAGACCCCGTGTGCGATCCCGTGCCATTGGATCTATTCTCCCCTAATCCAACGACTCTTCATTACCTGCGCATATGATAGTCAAGCCCATTAGGAAATAATAATTAGGCCTAACGGGCCTTTGTGTAGTGGACCTTCTATGTATTTTTTAATGGATTCTGATCTAAATTAAATTAATGGACCTTTTATTTTTTTAATTAAAATTGGGCTATGTGTTTTATATTTTTTAGGGGTTTTAATATATAATGTACATAACCTATTCTAATTCTATATAAACAACTATATACTAATTAAAACATACGGCACATTTAAAAATTCTAACTAACAATTATACTAATTATAACACATTGTATGAGACCTAAACTATTATAATACTACATTAATCTTTACATGTAGTACTTATTATAATACACTAAGTATATTAGCAATGTTACATGATATTCAAATAATCTTAATACTAATTGCGATAAAAGACTACCTAAACAAAAAAAGACAGTTAAAATAAAGAAGTTAAGTGAAAACTCAGTGACAACTCACAAATATCAGAATTAACAAATATCTCCCTTTTATAATTTAGATTAATTAATTGAAAATATATGGGTCACATGAATGACAATTAATATGAATGTCAAACAAAAGGCTTTAAAATAAACACAGAAGAGCCCACCCAAGGTCCTAACCTAAAAGGCCCAAGTTATAAAAGTTCAATTAGTGATCTAGTTATTAATTAGGTGAATCGAATATTAATCCTAAATTGATTAACCCTAATAAATTATGGATTATCCTAGTAAATGATAATTAATTTGATCGGTTTTAAACTAGTATTCCAATAAGCCAAGGATATTATTTAAGACAAATCAAATTGACTAATCACGGTTTTAAATAAAATGTCAATCTAATCTCCATATTGATTTTATCCTAAAAGTAATTAAGAAATGTTCAATTAATTTAATGAATTTAACATTTATCCCAATAAACCAATGGTAGATTTAAATTCACTAAATTAATTCGAACTCTTAGTCTAACTATGGCTCTAAAAGGAATAAACCTAAATTAATATACTTAATTTAATGATCGTGCCCCTAGGAGACGAGCACACGATCTTAAACTAATTAAATTAATTTTCCTAGTTAACATTAAGAAAACAACCAATTAACATTAATGCACTATAAAAAAAACAAACCCTATCGCGTCCCACACAACTGCATATATATGCAAAAAGTTGGTTGTGATATACATATATAAGCTTTAACACTATATCATATAATATATATAATGTATATAATATATACTTATATATGTAGGAACCGAATGCTATATATTTGTATATAAAAGCACTATATTATACTTATATGTACAAACTATATATATATATAACATTTTATAATATGTATAAATTATATATATAACGTTTTTTTAAAAAAGAATTACAAATATATACATATATTATACTCTATATTGCATATAAATAACATTCTCATAATATGTATACTATATTGTATATATAAACTATACATTATATAAGAACTATATATATTATGTTATATAACATGTACATATCAACCCACATATCGAACAAAAAAGACACAAAACACTAACAAATAAATAAAATAAAATAACATATAAGAATGAAACTTAAATAAGCAAAAAGAATTAACAATAAACTCATCAACATTTCATTAAACCATAAGAATGGATTACAGAATAAATAAAAAGGGAAGAATATACCCAAAACTCAAGTATTTATGCTCGATCCGCTAAATTCCTTGGATTGTTGTTGAGGTTGAGAAGCTTGATTCGAGGGTTTAGTAATGGTGGAAATAGTTTTGATTAGGGGAAATTATGGTAGATAAGGGAATCGAATATGGAGTGAGTTAGGGGCTTAGGTGTTTGGTGGTCTTATGGAAAATGAAAAATGGCCGCGGGTTTTTCAAATAAAAAATATGGTGCCTCCTCTAAAAAATAGGGCAATGCGTTCTTTTTATCCATATGGTGATGAAGGGTATTTTTGGTTTTTCCCTTAAAAATGAAAACCAATGAGAGTTGGGCATTGGTTCATCTAATGAGAACCAAGCCTTAGTAAGTAAGGAGTTGAGATATTTTTATTTTGGTATTTTTGTCCCCATGTAAAAAATATATATGTAATAGGTCATGTAATTTTGGGCTTAGGGTATAAGGTTTTAGGTATTAAAAGGGGTAATTTGGATTTATTTTATTTCGAGCATTTAATTTAAACCTGGACAAAATTTAGTGTTTACAGCTGCCCCTCTTTGCTCATTGTTGTAAAACGGTATTAGAGAAAAAAACTAAAGACAAAAAATTTGTCTTGCTTCCTTGTTTGATGATTTGCTCCTCCGAAGCGGCAGTGAAAAAATCCAAATAACTTGCTTTCCTAAAACAAAAAAAACAACTCTTTCTTCTGAAGCGGCAGCGAACAAATCCAAATAACTTGTTTTCCCAAAATGGCAAAAACAAACTGGTTAGCACTGGCATGTCCTCCCAAAGCGGCAATGGACAGACCAGATAGCAGATGACTCATTCCTCCGAAGCGGCAGTGAACAAATCCAAATAACTTTCTTTTCAAAAACGGCAAAAATAAAACTAGGCAAAGATGGCATGTTCCTCCGAAGCAGCAGTGAACAAATCCAATGTCCTTGCATGGTAGAAGAAATTGTTTCGCGGAAGCGGCAAAAACCAATCGTGTAGACATGTCCCTCCGAAACGGCAGTGAACAAATAGCAATTCAACAAATGAAGGTTCAACTCCTCTTGGGCCTAAGGATAGGCCATTATGCTAAAAGTTTCCATTCTTCATGAACTTGAACGGATAGGCTATTTTATGACTTTCCTGACTGAAGATTCCTGAGCTATTGAGCATTTTCCTCCTTCGCTCTAAAATCCTGTTGTGGCGAGTTTGAAATCTTTCGCCTGAAATCCTTGAGTTTTGAGTATCTGCCTCCTTCGCTCTGAAATCCTAATGTGGCGAGTTTGAAGTCTTTCACCTGAAATCCTTGAGCTTTGAGTATTTGCCTCTTTTGCTCTGAAATCCTGATGTGGCGAGTTTGAAATCCTTCGCCTGAAGTTCTGTCTGGGCTCTCATTTTGTCGTTTACTCCTCTTCTCATGAAGTACCCGACCTATTTTTCAGATATCTATGGAAAGAGGTGAAAAGCTATAATAGTATGAGTTAGCATGCCCCTAACCTAGGGATGTCTAACTAGATATGATGCATGAATGATGACAAATTTAAGCTTTCTTGAGCACTTTCTCTTCTTGGTTACTTTGGCCCTCTCTTGCTTCCCGCTTCTCTTCTTTGCAACGGCAGTACCTCATCTTACATTCGGGTTCAACCATTTATTCCTATTTCCTCTTGAGTTTTTGAATCTTCTGTTCTAAAACGTTTTTTCAAGTTTTCACTTTAGATTTGTTCTTCTCTTTCTTCTTTTTTTTCCTTTTTCTTTTTTTCTTTTTTTACTTTTTTAAGAAATATCCTTTTGAAAGAGTAGAGTTAGAAGCATCTTCTCTTCATGAAAACTTGTCCTTATGAAAAGGATTAGATTGAGAAATTCTTTTGGGCTTGAGAAAAACGTCCATAGGAAAGGATTGAATTAAGAAATTCTCAAAAACATCCTTATGAAAGGATCAAATTGAGAAATTTTAATTTTAAGAGAAATGTCCTTATGGAATTATCAAATTAAGAAATTTTAAGAAAAAAATATACTTTAAAAGGATCAAATTCAGATATTTGTTTTAAGCAAAACATCCTTATGAAAGGATCAAATTAAGAAATTTGAGTTTAAAAAAAAACATCCTTGTGGAATGATTAAATTAAGAAATGTTTTAAGCAAAACAACCTTATGAAAGGATCAAATTAAGAAATTTTATTTTTGAGAAAACATCCTTCGAAGGGATAGAATTGAGAAATTGAGTTTTAAGGAAAACATCCTTTGAAGGGCAAGAATTGAGAAATTTGGTTTTGAGAAAAATATCTTTAAGGAGGATAGAAACCGGGGATCGGAATACCTCTAGAAATCCTAATTATGCAAGTCAAAGGACTCTTGATTCTTATGAGATCTATTTCTCCTCTTGTAGAACTATAGGTCTATCATTTTATTAATCTTCAAATACCTGTTTAAAGTAAACAAATAGCTATAAAGGTATGGGTTAGCATGCTCCTAACATAGGGATGTCTAGTTGTATGAGCGTATTTCATGATGCAAAGATGCATGTGTTCTTGAGAATGTAATGATGCATGAATTTAGTTTGTCTTTGTTTTCTAGAGCCGGTGGTCGTCATCTTGGGACTACAACCACTCATTCTATGTATTGACAAAATTTGCCCCCAAACTTGCATTGCTCATTCTCCGAGTCTAGTGACCTTGGTCGTAATCATAATCATTAACCAAGTACTTTCAAGCCTTATGCCATCTCTCATCTATTTTGATTCGAACTCTTTTGTGCAAAAGCCTTTGTTACCCCTCGGACAATGATGCCCCTTCACGGCAAATTAACTTCAAAGGTTCTTCGCCATCCCACATCATGTAGTGCCCCTCATCTTTGGGCCTCCCTGATGGTGACGCATTTATCTCTGAAGTAATACAAAGAAATCTCTTTGTTTAAAATATGTCATTTTGTTGGTCGTCATTTTAATGAAGGATGCCCTTTTTAGATTAACATACAGAACCTTGAAATCAAAATTTAATTGAAAGAAAAAAACAGAATAGGATACCCTGGATATCAAATGCAAGAGCGTCTTAGATTCAATCCTCCGATGATCATTCCAAGCATATCTTGTGCCTATGAAGACTTTGAATGTTGTGGCGATATTTGAAGTTGTGCAACTCCTCTCATATCGCTCGGTTTATCCTTATGATTATGGTATTTGCTTGATCTACTCGATTACTATTCCTTCTAGTTCTTATCATCTTTCTCCATTCATAAGTGTGTTCAAGCTTTCCGACTTTGTTTAGCCTATGGAGCACAGAAAATGTCACTCTAAGAACATTAAGTGTAAGTGTGTGCCTCTGATTGTAATAAATATTGTGTTAGTGTCCTCAAGGATTCATCTCGGATGCCAGGGTATTGAACAGGTGGAGCATAGCTCCTTATTAGATTTGTTCTCCTCCCACAGCTCCGTCAGGATGCTCCGAGACTTATTCAACTCGTTAATCCATTTCCTTTTTCTTAGGGGAATCCAACTCATCACAGTCCTTTGTCTCGAAAATAATGATGGAGCATACAACAATACCCCGAGTTACTCGGCATAGTCACGATTTGAAAACTTACTCATATAGTCAAGGCTTTTGACTCTATTAGAGTAAGTGGAGCAAAGAATCCTTATTTAGCCTTTTCGCTATAGCGGAGTACCCTTCGGTTTTTTTTCTTTTTTCCTTAAAAGCACGTTCAAGCGACTCTATTGGATCTTCTAGGAGATTTCCTTATCATCGAACATCATCGAAGGAATAGTAATCTTGCTTCTCACGCTATACCAACCAGAGCAGACTGAGGGGAAATCATGCTTCATTATTATCTCAACATTCGCTTGATCTCTTTCATTAGAATCAATGCCACACCATGCATGTGATATCCGAGGACCTACGGGGGTAAGAAAGGGATATACATATATATAATTTCAAGGTCATTGTATGTTAAGAAAAATGCATTTTTCATTAGAAAGAAAATCCACAAACATAACATGTGCCCTTACAAAAAGATCATTGCTATCTTCGGGCAAATGATAGCAACATTGGTTCCATGCATTACTTCAAGAGAAAATGCAACATGAAAGGAAACTTAAACACATGAACTCCTAAAAACTCGGGAAACAACACCTCCCAAAAGTTGTGTTCATCATTCCTTCTTTTCAAAACTTCAACAGACCTCTCTCAATCAGTCCCTAAACCTTGTTTTTTACTGCCCTGCAATTCTCCGTGGTGTGGCCCGTACTTCCCACATGGTAGTCACACATGGCATTAACATCATAACCATTGGGATAGGGAGGATCCTTTGGTTTGGACTGAACCGGAGTCAGAAGTTTCTTCTCAATAAGCATTGGGAGCAAGTCGATGTACATCATAGGAACCGGACGAAGAACCCTTAGAGGCTTTGTAAACCATGATGATTGGTTACAAGAACGGCCTTGAGGCTGGTTGATTGGGTGAGAACCTACCATATGAACTTGAGAATTGCACCCCTTGTGGGCGGTTGTGTTGTAGGGGTCTTTTATCTTCCCCTTCTTGATGGTATCTTTAATGCGCTCTCCTATCATAACCACATCCGCAAAGTTGCTGATAGGTTTGTTGATCAAACAATCATACAAGACTCTTTTTAGAGTGTCTACAAACATGGGAATAATTTCATTTTCTTGAATTGGGGGCTGCACTTGAGTCGCCACGTCTCGCCAAGGCTGGGCATACTCACGGAAGCTCTCATTGTGTTTTTGTTCCAAACATTATAGCAAGAGCCGATTAGGGACCATATTAGTTATGTGCTTATATTGATCTATGAAAGCTTGGGATAAATCTTTCCAATATTTGATTTGTGCACGATTTAACTGATTATACCACCTCATAGCGGGCCCCGCTAAGCTATTTTGGAAGCAGTGAATTAGAAGCTTCTCGTTGCTGATGAATCCGACCATCTTTCGGCAAAACATGATTATATGTGCATTGGGGCAAGTCCTCCCATCAAACTTTTCGAAATCTAAAGTCTTGAACTTGTACAGGATTACCACATCTGGGACTAAACTGAGCTCTCTAGCGTTCAGTCCAAATGAACCTTCTTCGTCTTCCATTATCCAAAATTTCTCCTCGATATCCTTCTGGGTGTCGTCCAATTGCTTTGAGAATTTAGCCTTTACTTGGTTCAACTTTTCCAACTCATCGAAATCTGGAATACTACCCTCGACATCATTGATGTTTCCGAAGGTCATGCTCTGTTGAGTTTGGGTAAAGGTGTCGACCCGATGAGCAAAAGATGCCCCTTGGGGAGGGTTGGATAAGGGATTGATAACAAGAGGTTTCCTAAATATTGGGGCACCCAAACGGTCTCCCGAATCTTGGGTAGGAGTCTCAACAACATCATTTCCTCCTAAACTGGATTGCATCAACTAAGATATCTCTTTCATCATATCTTGTTGGGACTTGATGATGGTGTCCCTTCGCTCTTGCTGAGTTCGCTCCAATTGACCTCTCAAATCAGCCTCTAACTTAGCAAAACTTTCCTCCATTCTCTTCTTTTGGTGTCAGGTAAAGTGCAGATGTGAAACCTTTGATGGCTAAGAACTGCCATGAACCCCCATCAATTAATTTTATTTGTTTTACTAATTAATTAATGCAATGCGTTGTTTGCACAAAAGAGATAGGTGATTAAAGGTAATTAATTAAAAATGTAAAAATGAATGCAAAGAAGCATTGATTCGATGAACATTCTCATTTAACAACTTTTCATAACGAAGATCAAGTCTTGTTACAATGAGTAAAGAATATAACCACCACATAGGGCACAACTGAAACTTGAGTCTATTCTCTGCCAATAACTGGGTTGGCTTTTTCTCATCTTGTGATCAGTCTTAAACTTTGAGATTCTTTAATTCGTCATTACGGACTCTTTCTCCCGTTATGAAAGTATTAAATTTTAAATTGTTCTCGAATCAATACTTCATTATGAAATGTCATGAACATGCAAAACAGAACAAGACAAGACAATAAATGGTTTAGCAACGGATAAAATGAATGTTGAATTTAAAACAAACAAAAACCAAAGCAGATTCCTAATAACATGGATTCTAATTCACTATGGTTACCGCATGGCTCTAATCGGGGTGGGCTTCCTAAATTCTCACACATGTGTTCGGTTCTAATACAAGGGTACCCAAACCTATCTCATTACCTACTAAGGCAACAAGAACCCCAATTTTGGTCCATTACAAGCTTGCGAATTGGTTTCGGTTCGAGGGAAAGCATGACCTAGTGACGTGGAGGGCTGCTCACGTGTCAAAAGGCATGGATTTCAGGAGTGAATTACCGACCCATGGAGGGCTACTCACGTGGGTATATGGCGTTTCACTCCCACTTAGGGGACGGAGCTCGGGTATAGAGCTTGATGAACATGGTGCAACACAAGTCTGTGATTCCTTAGAAATTAAATGAAGAATTAATTTGAACTCCACCAATTATCAAAGCCCGTGTAATCTTAGCCACATTTTCAAGAAAGAATCGACCTCAATAAAGTCAATTGAAATTCTAACATTTTCCATCGTTTAAAAGAAACAAATATTTTCTTGGCCTAACTCTCCTTTTATTTTGTAAAAACAAAATTATTCCCCAGCGGAGTCGTCATGCTGTGAAGACGTTTTTTTCCTTTAAAAACAATTCTCAAGTCGGCTACATCCCCATATTTTCTAAAATTTTGTTTAAAGATGATTTCTTTTGGAAATTCGTGTTTTTTGAAAACAATAAAGATTTGAAGTCGCCACCAGTCACTCGGATAAGGTAGGCCAAACACCATAAGAAACCAGAGATTCGTTTTGAAATGGTTCGGGAGTTGGTTACACGTGGGGAAGGATTAGCACCCCCATCATGCCCGGAAATCGGTACCAAAATATTTGTTGCTTTCAAATTGATGGAATTTGTTGAAAGTTAAATTGAATATACTTAAGCGTCCTTAAATAAGAATTGGCCTTAATTGCATGGGCTTTATCAAATTAGCGGGTACAACTTAATTGGACATTTAATTAATAAGGTTGATGATACACCGGGCCATAGATTAAACCGACATCATATAAGTTTGACTGCCGTGTTAATTTATGGTTCGAATCTCATACGTCACCTTTATGCATGGTGCAATGAGTTAAGATATGATGTAATGATTTTATCAGCTTTTAAGTTTACCTTGGGACGGTAAGGATTAATTCAAATATTTGGTCAACATCCTTTAAGCTCAGACTGTTACGACACAAATATCAGAATTAATAAATATCTCCATTTTTATGATTTAGATTAATTAATTCAAAATATATGGGTTACATGAATGACAATTAATATGAATGCCAAACAAAAGGCTTTAAAATAAACACACAAGAGGCCACCCAAGGACCTAACCTAAAAGGCCCAAGTTATAAAAGTTCAATTAGTGATCTAGTCATTAATTAGGTGAATCCAATATTAATTCTAAATTGATTAACCCTAGTAGACTAAAAACCCTAATAAATTATGGATTATCCTAGGACATGATAATTAATTTGATCGATTTTAAACTAGTATTCCAATAAGCCAAGGATACTATTTAAGACAAATCAAATTGATTAATCATGGTTTTAAATAAAATGTCAATCTAATCTCCATATTGATTTTATCCTAAAAGTAATTAAGAAATGTTCAATTAATTTAATAAATTTAGCATTTATCCCAATAAGCCAAGGGTAGATTTAAATTCACTAAATTAATTCGAACCCTAAGTCTAGCTATGGCTCTAAAAAGACTAAACCTAAATTAATCTAATTAATTTAAAGACCGTGCCCCTAGGAGACGAGCACACTATCTTAAACTAATTAAATTAATTTGCCTAATTAACATTAAGAGAACAACCAATTAACATTAATGCACTATAAAAAAAACAAACTCTATCGCGTCCCACACAACCGCATATATGCAAAAAGTTGGATGTGATGTACATATATAAGCTTTAACACTATATCATATAATATATATAATGTATATAATATATACTTATATATGTAGGAACCGAATGCTATATATTTGTATATAAAAGATCTATATTATACTTATATGTACAAACTATATATATAACGTTTTGTAATATGTATAAATTATATATATAACATTTTTTAAAAAACGAATTACAAATATATACTTATATGAAAGCTATATAATATATACATATATTATACTCTATATTACATATAAAGAACAATCTCATAATATGTATACTATATCGCATATATAAACTATACATTATATAAGAACTATATATATTATGTTATATAACATGTACATATCAACCCACATATCGAACAAAAAAGACACAAAACACTAACAAATAAATAAAATAAAATAACATATAAGAATGAAACTTAAATAAACAAAAATGATTAACAATAAACTCATCAACATTTCATTAAACCTTAAGAATGGATTACACAACAAATAAAAAGGGGAAGAATATACCCAAAACTCATGTATTTATGCTCGATCCGCTAAACTCCACTGATTGTTGTTGGGGTTGAGAAGCTCGATTCAAGGGTTTAGTAATGGTGGAAAATAGTTTCGATTAGGGAAAATTATGGTGGACAAGGGAATCGAATGGGGAGTGAGTTGGGGGCTTGGGTGTTTGGTGGTCTTAAGGAAAATGAAAAATGGTTGTAGGTTTTTCAAATCAAAAAAATGGTGCCTCCTCTCAAAATTAGGGCAATGGGTTCTTTTTATCCATATGGTGATGAAGGGTATTTTGGTTTTTCCCCTTAAAAAATGAGAACCAATGAGAGTGAGGCATTGGTTCATCCAATGAGAACCAAGCTTTAGTGAGTAAGGAGTTGAGATATTTTAATTTTGGTATCTTTGTCCCCAAGTAAAAAAACTTATGTAATGGGTCATGTAGTTTTGGGCTTAGGGTATATGGTTTTGGGTATTAAAAGGGGTGATGTGGATTTATTTTATTCTGAGCATTTAATTTAAACCTGGACAAAATTTAGTGTCTACAAGATTCATTTGGTAAATGAACCATGTAAGTATGTGGAATACTAGTTTTAAAGCATGATTTGTTGCTTTGGAAAGGGTTTGATTTGATGCATATAAAAATAGTGAGGTGCATGGTTAATAATGAATTATATTGGCAAGTTATGTGGTTTAAAATGTTTTCAAATACAGTTGGCCGGCCACAGGATTGATAGTGCACTATAAAAAGTCATCTCGGGTGTTGAGGGGTTGTAAAGTACCAAAAACTCCACCACGAGTACCTTAACGGTTGAGGGGTTATATGGTACCGAAAACTTTTGTTAGTGGATTATGCATCTAATTGATGATTGGGTTGTGATTATACCTTGAATTCCGGATGAGATGGCATGAGGTGTTGAGGGGACATTTGTTGAATCCGTATATCCGATGTAATATTTTGTTAAGTGAAACTTGGTTTATGATCACTTGAAAGACAATATAATTGTTTAATATATCATGTTGATAGATATTGATGTATAATGTTGGTATACTCATGTTTACTATTTAAGCTTTGCATATGGGATGTTTTGCATGGGAAGGCTTAAATTGAAGGTTAGCAAATGGTATTTATTGTTGATCCATGATACATGTTGTATATGGTTTAATATGTTGGTTTTTGAAAGTGTTAAGTGCTTGGTTTTTAAGGCATGATGTTTTATAAGATATTTGAAGTGGTATTTTCAATGTGGTTTTGGAAAATGGTTTTAAATGCATTGGTGGTGTGTTATTTGAGCACTCCTCACTAAGCCTAGTGTGTAATACCCCAAATTGTGGTCTAAAAGTATGCTATTGATCATGGTTATAAATTATTTTGTTACAGAATGTTATCATGATCAATTCATGGCTTAGGTGATGTTACCACTTTTGTTTCCGAGAATATTTTATTACAATGTGAAATAAGATAGTCAAATTAAGAGCTTGGGACTGAAATGAGAAGATTGAAAGCAAGGATGATTATTCATGATGGACTAATCTGAATAAAACCTTAAACTTGTATCTTGCATGCTAAAATCTATAGAGTACAAGGACATGAACACATGTCTAGGAGAGAGAGAGTGAACAATTATGAGGGGTCTCGGCTATTGGGATAAACATCCCTTCACTCTCTTTTCTTCTTAGAATGCCGAGAGACCAGTAGAGAAAGAGAGCTTGTGGTGCCATGGAAATGGAAGCTTAGGATTTGATATCTTAAAATTTTAAAGATCTTCGGTTGATTAGCTTGAAGGAGAAGGTAAATTCACTCTTCTTTTTCTTCATAATTAAGCTTTGATTGAATTGCGTTAGTAGTATTTCATGTTTTGAGTAGTTAAAGATGTTTAGGGATGGCAAAGCCATGCTTTAAACCCATGAAGGCAAATTGTTAAGTCATGCATGTCATCTTTGTAAGTTTCGGCTATGGGACTATTGAAGGTCCTTGGGTTTTCGAGCAATGTACATGAATGGGTTACAAACTATATAATTTCATAGCTGAATTAAGACGATTTAAAACTGATTGTCTATGAAACTTGGAGATAATCGAAGGGTACACATGAACAAATGGGCGATATTGAGTAACTAAATGCACTCGTGTGAGAGCTGCCAATTTTGATTAAACAAATGACTGAACTTGTGTTATTTTAACCGATTAAATGAGAATGTTTTAGGAATGTTTTAAAAGAGTAAAAGACAAAAAATTGTTATACAATTCTAGGAGTAAATTATAAAGAAATTGAGGTTAATTGAGAAAATTATGGGTTAATGAAACTGTTCAAGTGAACATAGGAAAAATCTGCCAGTCTCATAGTGAGCAAGCTTGTTGGAGACTGTTTTAAAGCTTATAAATGTGCTCAAAATGATTTTTAAAATAGATCTTCAATTCTAGAAATTATAGGGAGCCGTTTGAGGTATGATATGGTATGATATGACTAGAGAACTGATTTAAAACTGTATAAGTGTAATCCGTGCTGTTTCGAACCTTTAAAACTGCTGGGAGTTATTTTTGTTGTTTGTTAGGAAAGTAGGATTGTTCCGGGGTACTCAAACTGTTAAAAATATATATATATGGACTGATTTTGAACATGAACATAAATACATATGAAAACATAATGGAATTCCACATATAAGGATCCTAGAGGGTTGTTTTGATACATATGAAGATGTACATAAGTTGCTGCCTTGTGTTTATGAGTGCAGTTTCAAGACTGTACTATGTAGGAAAATGAACTGTGTTAATAAGAAATTTAACTATTAAGTAGTGTTGTATACAAGAGTAAGAAATAGACTGGTTTAAGGGGAAATAATTGAAGATTTTAGAGCTGTTCTGGACAGCTATGGAAATTGTAGGGCTGCTCTAATTATATATATATGTATGTAAATGGATTAATATGAATGTGTGCTTGAGATCACTTGGGAATTAATGGGGATGTTTTTACTAAGTAATAGATTGTTTTACAAGTTTAAAACTGAGTTTAAAAGCTGGACAAAATGGTTCTATAGATGGATCCAAAACTGGACAGTTTTGTATTGTAAAGGTACTGTTTTAAGTACCTAAGTGTTTGCAAACATAAAGTTTTAAAATGAACTAATTGGAGTAAGTATGTGAGAATACATGAGTCTAGGTCTATTCTGCTCTGCTTGAGTGATAAGATTTATTTCGGGTTAAATGGTATGCAAGTATATATGTATGAACCTGAAACTATTTTGTTAAATAGATCTAAACTTACTAGGGTTGTTCGGTTATAATGGAACCTCTATATGGATTGTTTGGAAATGAGAATTATGTATGTATACTTGTGGTTGTCTAGCTCGAACGGTATAGATCAAAATAGGTCTAATTGATGATTAATTGTGTGCATATGGTTGATTTAATCCATTCTTGAATATACATATGTATATTTAGGGGCTGTATTAATAGTTGATTAAGTTTGGATGGGTTATAATTATTTGCTATTCTGTTTACTTGAGGTAAATGCCATGATTCAATTGAATAAAAGATAAGGATTAAAGGAAGTCAGGGGAGATTGAGGTTCATGTATTCCATAACGTTGGAATAACAAATGAGTGTAGTTACATGAGTCTCAAGTAACAGGGAGTTATCCCGATCTTTATTTTTGTTACGATTAAGTATTGAATGTTTGTGGATGAGTTACATCAAACATATACATTGTGCATAAGGCTCAAATAGAGCTAATTGGGAAAGAGCATTCATTCATAGCATGGCATTATTGATGACATTTTGGTTATTCATTATATAAACACTTCATACCTTGCTATGTTATATTGAAATGAAATTTTTATATATTTTATGATATGTTCTTGAAGCTAACTACTGACTAAAAGACACTAAGCAAAGAATTGAGAAGAATACTCGAATTATAAGACATTGAGTTAATAACAAGCAATGTTACTTGTGCAATAAGATGCTTCCCCAATATTGAAAATGAGATAAGACATTTAAGTTGCCTTTTCAATGGAAGTCTTGGATACATTGGTTTGATGCTTGGTATATTGGGACTACGGTCCATGAGCTACAACTCGGGGGATGCCCCATTGATATGTGATATGTTATTGGCGACAGTAGGAGTGACGGGGGAGTTGTACGGAGATTGGCGACAGTTTGGTTGGATAGATGTGAAGTTAGGATTGATATGTTTCGATATTATCCATTGTTATGTGCTTTGAGTTAAGTATCGCTTGGACCTATATGGTCAAAAACGGACAAATGTCATTCATAACCAATTGTGATCCAAGGCAAACTTTTAAAAAACATGAAATGTATAAATTCAAGTAAAGAAATCAAGAGAGTCATGAACAAGTATGAAGCTCTTTGTGAGCAAGAAAATCGATAAGGCTCTTGGTGAGCATAATGTTCAACGAAGCTCTTTGTGAGCAAGAAAATCGATAAGGCTCTTGGTGAGCATAATGTTCAACGAAGCTCTTTGTGATCAAGAAAATTGATAAAGCTCTTGGCGGGCATATAAATGATCAAAGTATAATTCTCAATGGAAATCTCCAATAAAACATTGAAGAGTATAACTCTAATAAGCCTAAATTATACTAGTAATGTGTAAGCTAACATAAGTTGTATGAAATTCCTTGCTTTCCTATACTTAAAGTTACTTGGTTACCAATC
Source organism: Hibiscus mutabilis (assembly GCA_019671005.1). NCBI lineage: Eukaryota > Viridiplantae > Streptophyta > Magnoliopsida > Malvales > Malvaceae > Hibiscus > Hibiscus mutabilis. Next base: position 27,501,881 of record CM033712.1, read on the forward strand.
AAGATCATGAATAGCATTGTTTGTGTTTAGTTAAGACTACCTCACTTAGGCTATATAAGCCTAATGCATTCATAATTCATACATTGCAGGTCATAGTAGAAGTTGTAATTGATCTGGTTCAAGGGTGGCCAGTTATTCTCTGAGACTTGTTCATTGTCTTGTTCTTTTAATCCAACTCCTAGGATGGTGGCACTATATATACAGTTATATTTTTCATTGTTATTTTGGTTTGTAAGGCTTAATGGTGTAAATATAATTATGGGATTGGATTGTATATGCGTAATGGTTGCTTGTGTTTGTATGCCTGATAGTAGTTATAAGTGTTATCTGGTTGTTTACATATGGTTGGTACATGAACTAAAATTGTAACTACATGTTTGCGAAATTAGAAGACATAAGTTTAGAATCTTGATTGAATTCAATGTAGGCATAATTGTGATACTAGTTAGGGATAGAAATTTTGTTTGCAATCATGGTCAATGTTTATGTATGTATGCCAATCATATTATTGTTAATTTCTAATTGTGGTATAACTTATATGCTTAAAAAGTTATAGTATGTTTAGTGGTTATCAATTGTAAATTAGACTTGTGGCTTCGCTAATAAGCAATATGGTAACAATTGGACTTTAAAAAAAATATTACTTGAACCCTAAGTTATGTAGCTATGGTTCGAAGTTTTACACAACTCACAAATTAGTACATTCATGAAGAAACCAATGAATTGAATATCATGTTAAGAATTGTTGTAATTTATGAACTATGGATCTTTGTTTATTAAGTATTGAATAAATTGCCTAAATGAAATCTCTCTAATGTATTTTGAAAGGTTGATTGTATGCGGGGCAATAGCTAATTACCTCAAAGGGGTTTATAATATATTGAAATGTGATAGGATGTCCTTTAACAAAAGAAATTGGGTTGCTTTGTTATGTATATACACGTGATGCTTTTGGATTGGGAATTGATGTATAATACGATTGAATCGTATTGTTGTGACTTGTGAATTGAAATCTGCTTAAACCAAGGTTTAATTAACCATAGTTGTAGTAATGGTTTTAAAATCGTTTTTAAAAGGTTTTAATTTATTGCCATCTTCATTGATTGAGCCTTAACTTGTAAGACAAGTTAGTCTTGGGTGTCTGTTTTAACACTCTAGACTCGGTTTACTACTAAGTAGAGTTTAGGGTGTTACATAGTGTTCTTACGCTCTCTTTGTCCATTAATGCAAAGAATTAAAGGGATTTGAGGCAGCGAGAAAGTGACAGGAATCCAAGGACTTCGGTTAATAAACGTATTCTTTCGAACTAGACTAGTAGTAATAAAGGCAATGGGGTTCATTGTCGTTTTGGGAGGGTTTTGCTAAACTCCCTGTTTGAGCAAGTTTTCTATGTTGTTTTGGAGTTATAAATGTCCTTATATGTTTGGTTAATGCTTTGGATTTATGTTTCATGCTTTGAATGGTTTGTATCTAAGAAGCATGCCTTTAGACTTTCAATTGAAGTGTAATACCACGTTATAATCTTATTTTTGTGATGTTTTGATGTGGTTTGATCTTGAGAGTATGTGTATATGTTTGAGACATGTTAGAATGTGTTTGAATCCATAAAAGTATAAAAAACTAGCAAAAGTGGACATTTCAGGTCCAGGCGTACCGATACGCGGGGCTCCGTATACGGCCCAGTGTATTTTGTTAAGGCATATCGATAAGCGAAGAGCTGTATCGGTATAGTTTTGAGCTACTCAAATATGGTTTTTGGTTATTGTAGCCCGCGTACCGATACTCCTTGGGATCGTATCGGTACGGCTAGCTGTTATGGTAGTTATGAATTATTTTATGTTTTGAGATTCTTTCATTTTGGTCCATGAATGTTATGTACGCAATTGAATGGGTTTGGATGGTTGTTTGAAGCTGTAATTTGACATATGGGCATGAAACCTGACTAATTAAGGTTTGGTAACTTCAAAATGGATTAAGTCCCTGTAATTTTCCATAATTGTAATTTGGTCCCTAAATTGTAATTGGATGTCGATTCGACGTCCGAATGAGTTGAAATTTGACCCGCTGCTAGTATGCACACCATAGGTTATAATGTTTCATCCAGATAAGATAAAAGAAAAATGGATGTAATTCGAATTTAATATTTACAGGTTTGTTTCGACAAACCTAATGTAGCTCGCTTGGTTCGGTCTTGCGTCTAGACCGGGTCAAGAGGGTTATATTTGGTGGTATTAGAGCCAGGTTGTGATAATTAGGATGAGGTTATGATTTTAAAATGTTGTAATTGGTTGACTTCCGATGTATGCTATGTACGGTGATTGTTATATGCACGCTGGTTGCTATATGCCATGTTGGGGTATATTTTGGGGACACATTGCCTTATTACTACAGTTTGAAATGTTTTGATTTGAAATAGAAGTCTTGGATCCTTGCTTAAAGTTGGCCTGATTGTTTTGTTTTGATGTATTATCATACCTTAGATATTTTAGCGCGATGGGACTGAGGAGAGAGTTGTGATCTACTACGGTTGTTGCTACCATTGGGCAAGGAAATCAAGAGGATGTTGTACCTCCTAGAGGGTTGCCACCCTCTTTGCCTATTCCACCTGAGAATGTGAAACAAGTACCACCTGCGCCAGTTGGGCTAGTGTTAGGTGACATGGTGCCTTTGATACAAGTGATGACGGGAGCTTTTCAAGCTATCGTGGCTAGAGCGCAAGTATCTGCACCAGCTGTTATGCAAATAGGGTTGTTGTTGAAACGTCTTTAAAGTTTGGGAGGAGTTGACTATCTAGGGTCAGCACCTGAGGCATCTGAGGCGTGGATGGCCAGTATTGTTTGGATTTTGGATCAAATGGGGTATAATGATGCTCGTCAGTTGGGATGTGATGTATCTCTATTGCAAGGTGATGCTTATGGCTGGTGGACTACCATGACTATGGGCATGGAACCCAATGACGTGTATTGGGAGTTTTTTCAAGCTGCCTTTAAGAAGAAGTATCTGGGAGTTAGATACTTGGATGAAAAGAAATGCGAGTTTATGACTTTGGTTCAAGGCAATATGATTGTGGGGGAGAATGAGGTTTAGTTTGTTAAGTTGAGCTAGTATGCTCCTAAACTGGTACCGAATGAGAAGCATCACTGTGACTGATTCTGTTACAGCTTGGTACAGGATGTTAAGACTTATATACTGGCTTTTAACTACACCGATTTTGATGTGTTGGTTATACGGGTGAAGGATATTGAACAGATCTTGGGTTTATCATCTCGTGTAGGAGGTTCTAGTTCGGACAAAAAAGTTGTGGACTCTAGTTTTGGTGGTGGTCAGTTTAAGAAACGCTGTGATAAGAGGTATCACTCTGATTCAAGACGGGGTGGAGGCAGTACTGGCGTGGAGTGTAGGGTCAGGGTACCTAGGTTAGAGCAGCACTTAATACTTGTTAGGTATGTGGATCGCGTAATTACATGAGACGAGGCTATCCACGTTTGGCTCATGAAAGATAGACTTATGCTACTGTTGTTGCTAACTCTTGATGGAGTTATGGATTAAGCGGTCATCAAAGACGTGATTATCCGTTGTTGGATGTTGGTGGACAAACTAGGGCACCTGTGGTTGCACCATAGAGGGGTCATGGTTGAGGCTAAAGATAGTTTTAGCGTAGGGACGAGGGTCCGAGGATGGTGGCTCATACTGTTGCTATCCAACGTGATTTTACATCGTGAGGGACGCAATGACACCAATGTGATTACATGTACATTTACATTGCAATCTTTGCCGTTGTTTTCTTTGGTTGATTCTGGTTCTACGTTTTCATATATTTTGCATGAGCATGCGTATTTTCTTAATATACATGTTGAGGTGTTAGATGTGGGAATGCAGGTAACTAGTTCTTTCGGTGAAACGGTTGTTACAAGAAGGTTGTTTAGGAGATTTCCTTTGTCTGTTCAAGGTCATGTGTTTGCGGTGGATTTGATGGAGTTGTCATTTCTCGATTTTGATGTACTCTTGGGTACGGATTGGTTGACCGAGCATAGGGCTACGGTTGATTTTGAATCCAAGCAAGTTACCTTGAAACTTGCTGACGATTACGAGGTGGTAATCGTGGGTGAGAGTGCTAAATTCTTGTCAAATGTTATTTTGGCTTTGGAAGCGAGTCAGTTGATGGATTCTAGATGTCAGGTGTTCCTAGCCTGTGTTATGAATCCGAGATTAAAGGAGGTGCATGTTCAGGACATCCATACAGTATGTGAGTTTTTGGGTGTTTTTCTAAAGGAGTTGTCAGTTTGCCACCAAATAGAGAGGTTGAGTTTGGCATTGAGTTGTATGCAATACGGCTCTGGTGTCTATTACTCCCTATCGCATGGCTCCAAATGAGTTAAAGATGCAACTTTAGGAGTTGCTTGATCGAGGGTTTATTAGGCCTAGTGTTTCATCGTGGGGTGCGCCTGTGTTGTTTGTGAAAAAGAATGATGGCACGATGCGGATGTGCATTGATTATCGACAACTGAACAAGTTAATGATTAAGAATAAGTATCCCTTGCCACGAATTGATGATTTGTTTGATTAGTTTATAGGTGATTCATTGTTTTCTAGGATTGATTTGAGGTCTGGGTACTATCAGTTGAAGGTGAAGGATGTGGATGTGCCTAAGACTACTTTTTGTACAAGGTACGGGCATTATGAGTTATTGGTGATGCCGTTTGGTTTGACTAAGGCCCCTGCTGCGTTCATGGATATGATGAATCGGGTGTTCCATGAGTTTTTGGATCAATTTGTTGTCATGTTTATTGATGATATTCTTGTGTACTCTCGTACCGAGGAGGATCATGATAAACACTTGCGGATTGTGCTTCATGCGTTGTTGAATAATTAGTTGTATTCCAAGTTGAGAAAATGTGAGTTTTGTCTTAGGGAGGTTATTTTCATTGGGCATGTTGTGTCGGCCGAAGGAATTCGGGTAGAGATGAACAAGATTGAAGTAGTGATGGGTTGGAAGCCACCTAAGTCTGTGTCGGTGGTTCATAGTTTTCTTGGGTTGGCTGGGTATTATCGTAGGTTTGTGGATGGTTTTTCGAAGATTGCTGCTCTTTTAACTAAGTTGCTGCAAAAGAATATATGTTTTGCGTGGTCAGAGGATAGACAACAAGCTTTTGAAAAGTTGAAAGAAGCTTTGACGCAAGCTCCTATCTTGATTCAACCTAAGTCGGGTAAGGAGTTTGTTGTTTAAAGTGATGCATCATATATGGGTTTGGGTTGTGTATTGATGCAAGACGGAAGAGTTGTGGCCTATGCATCTAGAAAGTTGAAGGAGCACGAGCACAATTATCCTACCCATGATCTTGAGCTTGCTGCGGTGGTGTTTGCGTTGAAGATTTGGAGACATTACCTCTATAGTTAGAAGTGCGTGGTGTTTAAGAATCATAAGAGTTTGAAATATTTGATGACTCAAAAGGATTTGAATCTTAGGCAACGTAGATGGCTGGAGTTGCTCAAGGATTATGATTTGTCGATTGAGTATCATCTAGGAAAGGCTAATGTTGTAGATGATGCTTTGAGTAGGAAAGTTGCAGTGGAGTTGAGGGCGATGTTTGCACGGTTGAGTGTGACGCGAGATGGAGGTTTATGGGCTGAGTTTCAAGTAAAGCAATCTTTGTCATAGTTGATTAAGGAAAAGCAACCTTATGATGATGTGTTGGTATTGCATGTTAAGGATGTCATGGATAGGAATCCGATGGATTTTCATTTTAGTGATGATGGAGTGTTGTGTTTTAAGTAAAGCAATCTTTGTCATAGTTGAGGCGTACCATTTTGACCGAGGCTCATGTTAGTCCTTTTGCTATGCATCCCTATAGTACTAAGATGTATCAAGGCTTGAAAGAAGAGTACTATTGGGTTGGTTTAAAGAAAGATATGGCTGATTTTGTTTCTAGGTGCATGGTGTGTCAGCATGCTAAGGCTGAGCATCAGTTTCCTTCTGGGTTGTTGCAACTGTGAGGATACCAGAATGGAAGTGGGAAAGAATCACCATGGATTTTGTGTTTGGGTTTTCGTTAACGCCCACTAAAAAGGATTTCGTGTAGGTGATTGTGGATTGGTTTATGAAGTGTGCACATTTTGTGCCAGTGCATACGACGTATACCTTGGACAAGTTGGCAGATTTGTATATTGTTGAGATTGTGTGTTTGCATGGAGTGCCTAAGTCCATAGTATCAAATAGGGATTTGCTATTTACAATGAGGTTTTGGGAGTGTTTGCAGCGGGCTTTGGGTACACGGTTGAATTTTAGTACTTCGTATCATCCTCAGACGGATGGTCAGTCTGAGCATGTGATCCAGGTCTTGGAGGATACGTTAAGGTGTTGTATTATTGAGTTCCAAGGAACCTCGGAGAAACAGTTGCCTTTGGTGGAGTTTCCCTATAATAATAGTTATTAGACTAGTATACAAATGGCACCGTATAAGGCCTTGTATGGTATGAAGTCTTGTACACCTTTGTGTTGGGTCGAGGCTAGGGAAAGCATGTTTCCTTGTCGGATGTGTTGAAAGATACGAATGAGAAAGTGAAGCTCATTTGTGATCATTTGAAAGTGGCTTCAGATTTCCAAAATCCCAACGCGGATTTGAAGCGCAGAGAGATTGAGTATGCGGTTGGTGATTGCGTGTTTTTGAAAGTGGCACCTTGGAAGAATGTGATGCAGTTTGGACGTAATGGTAAGCATAGTCCGAGGTTCATTGGACCGTATGATATTGTGGAGAGTGTTAGTTCTGTTGCTTACCATTTGAGGTTACCTCCTGAGTTGGAGAATATTCATGATGTGTTTCATGTTGTCGATGTTGCAGAGGTATTGGTCGGATCTATCCCTTGTTATGTCGATGAAGATATTGAGTTACAACTAGATTTGTTTTATGATGATGAACCTATAGAGATCCTTGACTCTAGCAGTAAAGTTCTTCGCGGCAAGACGATTGAGCTTGTGAAAGTGTTGTGGCGACATCGTGGAGTTAAGGAGGCCACGTAGGAGAGCAAGGCGGACATGTTGAAACAGTTTCCGCATTTGTTTTCTTTAGGTAAATTTCGAGGACAAAATTTCTTAAGTGAGGGAGAGTTGTAATACCCCAGTTTGGGGCCTAGCGATTTTTAGGCTGATTAGACAGTTTGATGGGTCGGGATTAGAGATTCGAGTCGGATTCGATATTTAAATTGGAATAAATATTTTTGATGCGTGAAAATATTGGAAAAATATCTAAAAATCATTGTTTAATATAGATATTTTCGGTAAAGTCAATTTTTGAGTATAGAATTTGGAAATTGGACATTTTGGTTAGTGACCAAAACGTAAAGATTGGAAACTATTTTTAGTGATTGTTTTGAAAAAGGATCAAAACTTTGAACCTTTAAGGAACTATTTTACCTAATGTTTATAATCTGATTTTCCTCTTAAATGAGATTATTTTAATGAGTTTTTAATTAAAGAAATTCAAAGGGATTAATGAAAAGTGGTGGTTATTTCCTACAAACATTTTTGACGTAACTTTCTTTTTTTCAAATTTCTCTCAAAATTCCCTCAGTCAAACACACTTTTTTTCATTAATGATTTGAGCTAATAATCTTGATTTATCAAACCTTTGATTTCTAATGGATTCTTCAACCTTGTTTTACAAAATCTTATTGTATTTCTTTGTTTTTCAAAATTAAACATCTAATTGAGGGGAAATTCACTCATTAGAGGTAAGGTTCATTCTTCTCCTCTAATAAATGGTTCTTTACTGATATTCCCAAGTTATTGATCCTTTATATATGTTTTCTATTGAGTTTTGATGATTTAATTATGGAAATTTTGTTTAATCAAGGTTTAATTGATGAGATTATGTGATTTTCGAATTGGATCTGTTTTGATGAGTTCTTGATTGATTTCAACCATGATTCTGATGTTATATAATGTTAATATATTGATTTTAACATTGGAATCCCAGAACTATGTGAATCTTTAATTTTCTAGGTTGCTAGTTATGAGTTTTTGAAGAGTTGTGGTGGTTTTATGTATGTTGGAGGTATAAGGATTATTTTGGGTTGTTTTTGGAAGTTAATTGAATGTAATTAATGGGTTGAATGGCCAGATTATAGCTAGGTTGCATTTAGGTTAAGTTGGAAATTGTTTTTGGTTGTTTTCGAAAAAGCGTTTGTTGGTTTTTAAAGAGGTGAAGTTGGGGAGTTGTGTTGTTGGGATTATGGATGCATGGTGATGCATTAATCCTCTATTGATATGTGGTTAAAAGAGGATAGGTTGATCCTATAGCTATCGGTGAGGTTTTGGAGGATTCAGACGCTTAATTTCGCATCGGTGATTGAAGTTTTGCATTTTCGGTGAGTGAGAACGTGGATTTCAGCTTTGAAATGGTTTAAAGGTTATATTGGGTGTTTAAACATAGTTTGAAACACTAGTTTAAACTCAAAAGTAAGTATAAAGAGATTTCTCCCTTGGTCGCGCTTTTACAAAATTGGTTTTATGCACTTGTTTTGAATTACAAGGTACCTACTATTTATGCCTGATTTAAAGTATGTTATATACTATTTTTGATCATATAATGATGATGGATGCATTTTTTAAATGATCCATGTAAGTATGCGGAATACTTGTTTTAAAGCATGATTTGTTGCTTTGGAAAGGGTTTGATTTGATGCATATAAAAACAATGAGGTACATGGTTAATAATGAATTATATTGGCAAGTGATATGGTTTAAAATGTTATCAGATATAGTTGGCCAGCCATAGGATTGATAATGCACTATAAAAAGTCGCCTTAGGCGTTGAGGGGTTGTAAGGTACTGAAAACTCCACCACGAGTACCCTAATGGTTGATGGGTTATATGGTACCAAAAAATCCCGTTAGTAGATTATGCATCTAACCGATGATTGGGTTGTGATTGTACCTAGTTGTGATTGTACCTTGAATTCCATTTGAGATGGCATGATGTGTTGAGAGGACACTTGTTGAATCCTTATATCCGATGTAATATTTTATAAAGTAAAACTTGGTTTATGATCATTTGAAAGGAAATATAATTGTTTAATGTATCATGTTGATGAATATTGATGTATAATGTTGGTATATACATGTTTACTCTTTAAGCTTAGCATATGTGATGTTATGCATGGGAAGGCTTAAATTGAGGGTTAGCAAATAGGATTTGTTGTTGATCCATGATACATGTTGCATATGGTTTAATATGCTGGTTTTTTGAAAGTGTTAAGTGCATGGTTTTTAAGGCATGATGTTTTATAAGATATTTGAAATGGTATTTTCAATGTGTTTTTGGAAAATAGTTTTAAATGCATTGATGAAGTGTTGTTTGAGCACTCCTCACTAAGCCTAGTGTTCTTATGCTCTCTTTGTCCATCAATGCAGAGAATTAAATGGATTTGAGGTAGCAAGCAAGCGAGAGGAATCCAAGGACTTGGGTTAATAAATGTATGCTTTCGAGCTAGACTAGTAGTAATAAAGGTAGTGAGGTTCATTGTTGTTTTGGGAGGGTTTTGCTAAACTCCTTGTTTGAGCAAGTTTGCTATGTTGTTTTGGAGTTGTAAATGGCCTTATATGTTTGGTTAATGCTTTAGATTTATGTTTCATGCTTTGAATGGTTTGTATCTAGGAAACATGCCTTTAGACATTCAATTGAAGTGCGATACCTCGTTATGATCTTCTTTCTATGATGTTTTGATGTGGTTTGATCTTGAGAGTATTTGTGTATATGTTTGAGACATTTTAGAATGTGTTCAAATCTATGAAAGTATGAAAAACAGCAAAAATGGACATTTCAGGTCCAGACGTACCGATATGCGGGGCTCTATATCGGTACAACCTAGTGTATTTTGTCAAGGCGTACCGATATGCGAAAAGCTATATTGATACGGTTTTGAGCTACTGGAATCTGGTTTTTGGTTATTGTAACTTGCATACCGATACGCCTTGGGAATGTATTAGTACGGCTAGTTGTTATGGTAGTTATGGATTATTTTATGTTTTGAGATTTTTCCATTTTGGTCCCTGAATGTTATATACGCAATTGAATGGGCTTGGATGGTTGTTTGAAGCTGTAATATTGACATGTTGGCATGAAAACTAACTAATTAAGGTTTGGTAACTTCAAAATGGATTAAGTCCCTATAATTTTCTAGAATTGTAATTTGGCCCCTAAATTGCAATTGCGTGTAATTAGATGTCGATTCGACACCCGATTGAGTTGAAATTTCACTCGCTGCCAGTATACATCTACATTGGCATTGTAATTACATTTAGTTTAATGCCATTGTATTCATCATTGTAACCACATTATGTGACTGCATTATGTATTTTCTGCATTGGGGACAATGCAATCCTTAAGTTTGAGGATATACACCTGCAGTTAAAATGCACCCCTATTTCAAAAAAAATCTAAGAAAATGCAAGGTTTTTTTGTTGAAATTATTTTGCTTGCATTCATTGTGTAAACCTTGAATCATTCTAATTTTCGATGAATTAGTTGGATATATATGCTGAATGATTGCATTATAGCTCTGTATAAATATATCTACTTATTTGTGTAAAGAATATCTAGCATCATCTCTTTGATTTTGGATGAATTCTGCCTTGTTCAGCTTGTGTTATATATGCTAGTAGATTTTATTAAGTATAAATAAAAGGCATTCCAATGTGAGTGCAATAAGAGTATCTTCAAGGGGAACACTGTAATGCACGCGTTAGAAAAGTGAATATGGCCAAAGGTTGCCGTTGCATGTGTTTGTCGAGGTAATGAAGTACTTCTTGGGGTTCCTTTCACAACATCTTACTTCTCAGGGTTTAGGGTGCATTCAATGTTCGATATCCCTCGCTACAACAATCAAGTGAGGAGGAAAGTGAAGATGAAGAGATGGTTCATCTCTTCAAGAAGTTCACCTAATTCATGAAAAGCAAAAATGGAAAAATCCAAGCATGAATCAGAGAAGAAGATGAAGAATCCCTAAAGTTGCCCTGAATGCAAGGAGACGAGGCACACCAAATACGATTGCCCTCGCTCCAACGAAAAGGGATCATCTTCAAAGAAAGCATATGTGGCAACATGGAGTGATGAAGAAGACTCCACCAATAGTGAGGTAGCCCACCTATGTCTTATGGCCCTTCAAGAGGGTAAGGTAACTTCTAATTCATCTACTTCAAATTCATATTCGTTTGATGAATTACAAGATGCCTATGACGAATTGGCTTTAGAGTTTAAAAATCACATTTCGAAAAACAAGAAATTGTTTCAAATTCAAAATGATTTGATTTCTAAAACCAAGGATGAAATTAAAGCAAAACTCAGAGTTTGAACAAAAGAATGTCGATTTACAAAATTTGCTTCAAAAAATGGAAAAAGATCATCAAAATGAGTTGGATGATCTTAAGAAGGAAAATATTTGATTTCCAATGAACTTCAGAAGAAAAATAATTTGGGAAAATCAATTTTTTATGTTAGACAATCTACTGCCCCTAGATTTTTGAATGAAAAATGTTTTAGAAGTATTTGGGTTCCAAAAGAACTAATTACTTCAAATAAAAAGGATGAAATTGTGAAATGGAATCCTAAGGGGACTAAACTTTGTGCTACTAATGCCTACGGATCCAAAGCAATTTGGATACCAAAAATTACTTGATTGTCTTATTTTAGGTGTAATGGAGAATGATCAACAAAGTACAACATTAAGGGGGAGGTCCATACACACAAGAAAGATCGCTTGAAGAATGAAGGTTTTACATCCTACATTTGGTTCAAGTGGTAAAATTTTAGTTGAATTTATTTACTTTATTTTGTTTTTTTTATTTTAATTCAACTAGGTAATCATAAATAGTTGGACTAACCATGCGTTTGATGCGTGAGTAAGGGGGAGCCATTTTTAAACAAAACTCTTATCTTTTTCAAACTTTGTTTTTAAACCTCCATTGTTATATTGAACATAAAATTACATATTTCTTTTTAATATAACAAAAAGGGGAAGAAATGTTTTGAAATTTTCATTTTTCAAATGAATAAGGGGAAGCTTTTATCTCATTTGAATCTTTAATCTCTTATTAAAAAATTATTTTCTAAAGGGCGGGAATCACCAACAATTTTTCAAGTTGGTTTTATTATATCAAAAAGGGGGAGATTGTTAGGATATTTGTTTTGATATAATAATTGAAAAATAGTTTTGGACTAAATTGAAAAGATTTCAAAAGTATTTTTAAGTCCAAACAACTTGAAAATATGTTTGATGGGTTTTTATAAGACTTTGGAAGGATTCAAAATGTTTTAAAGTAGGGAAACTCATGTTTTCAGCATGACTACATCGATATAGTATACCACATACAGATACACCTCAGGGTTTCAGCTACAGTAACCTTCCTTCTGCCAAAACATGTATCAATATAGGCAGGTCCATATCGATATGGTGGTCAGGCGTTTTGATATGCCTCTTGGTGTTTTGATATGCCTACGTGTCAAACCCCCAACGGCTATTTCCAAACAAGACCGTATCGACACACCTTCAAGTGTATCGATACACCTTCAAGTGTATCAATACACCATCATGTTTCCAAACTCAACGGCTCTTTCCCAAAGAGGCTGTCTCGATACGAGTTCCCCATGTATTGATACACCCTACACCAGATTGGGAAAACTACATGGAAATCAGCCCCCAATGGCTCCAATTCAATCCCAACGGTCATGGACGGCTAGGAACTCATTTTGGGAAGTTAAAAGGACCCTTCAAGCACCAGGAAACAACTAATGATCCTCAATTAAACAATCATAAGGTCAATAAATGTCCTAGTGCTCAATTTATCAAATTTCTTGTATAGACAACACTTGTAAGCTTAATTGTAAATGTATGCTCAAGTGCATTAGGATTTGGGTTAGTGCTTAAGAGTGCAAACTATCTACCTTGTGAGGATTTTATAAGTTTGCTTTTATTTCTCTTGTAAAAGAGGGTTTACTCAAGCTTTGGGATAGAAAGCTTTGAGTGCGTAAGGGTTGCCAACTTAGCCTAGAAAAAGGGAAGAAATTCAAGAGTGAATTTGTTGAAATCCTTAGTGGAGAAGCTAAGGTAGTGGATGCAGAGCTTGGTTAGAAGCCCGAACCACTCTAAATTTTTTCTCTCTCTTCTATCTTTTTACTTCCACCACCGTTACCCAAATTACATCGTCTCCACCACTTGGCAAGCAATTCGGTTAAAGATATCTAGCTCCACAATTGGTATCAGAGCGAGGCTCAATCGAGAAGGTTTAACCACCTATTGAGGCAATCCTGGCAAGCTCGATCAACTAAACAATCAACTGGTTTCCATGGCGCAATCCATCGACAAGCCACTATTCTTCAACGGTGAACATTATGCCTATTGGAAGAATAGGATGATGTACTTCATCAAGGCAAAGGATTATTGACTTTGGGACTTTGTTGAAGATGGATTGTTCGTGTCTTAACGAAAGAAGGGGGATTGGAATGCCAACGACAAGAAGATGATGGAGCTAAACTTGAAGGTATTGCTAATCTTTTTTTGCATTGCGCGACCGAAAGAGAGTACACCAAAGTCTCTTCTTGTGAGAGTGCCAAGGAGGTGTGGGACAAGCTTGAAGTCACATATGAGGGAACAAACGAAATAAAAGAGACCAAGATCGGCCTTCTCAACCTTGAGTATGAAAACTTCAAGATGGACCCGATAAAGACATCAAGAGGATGTTCGACCGATTGTCCACAATTTTCAATCAACTCTAAAGCATTGGAGAGGAGATTTCATAAGACAAACTTGTTCGGAAGTTTATTTACTCATTTCCCAAATCATGGGAGAGAAAGAAGACGACTATCATTAAAGCCAAGAACTTGAAGGAGCTCAAGCTTGATAAGCTAATTGGATCCTCGCTAACTCAGAGTTGATGTCTACACCCTTGAAGAGGGAGAAGGAGAAGAAGATCAAAGAGCAAGGCATTGATGTTAATGCCATGGCTCTCAAATACTCCAAATGCCAACATGAAGAATCAAGTGAGGAGGAAAGTGAAGATGAAGAGATAGTTCATCTCTTCAAGAAGTTCACCTGATTCATGAAGAGCAAAATGGAAAAATTCAAGCATGAATCGAAGATGAAGAATCCCCAAAATAGCCATGAATGCAAGGAGACGAGGCACACCAAATACGATTGCCCTCGCTTCAAAAAAAGGAGATCATCTTCAAACAAAGCATATGTCGCAACATGGAGTGATGAAGAAGACTCCACCGATAATGAGGTAGCCCATCTCTGTCTTATGGCCCTTCAAGAGGGTAAGGTAACTTATAATTCATCTACTTCAAATTCATATTCGTTTGATGAATTACAAGATGTCTATGATGAATTGGTTTTAGAGTTTAAAAATCACATTTCAAAAACAAGAAATTAGTTTCAAATTTGAAAATTCAAAATGATTTGATTTCTAAAACCAATAATGAAATTAAAACAAAACTCAAAGAGTTTGAACAAAATAATGTCGATTTACAAAATTTGCTTCAAAAATGGAAAAAGATCATCAAAATGAGTTGGATGATCTTAAAAGGAAAAAGATTTTTTTCAATGAACTTCAAAAGAAAAATAATTTGGGAAAAATCAAATTCTTATGTTAGACAATCTACTGCCCTAGATTTTTGAATGGAAAATGTTTTAGAAATATTTGGGTCCAAAAGAACTAATTACTTCAAATAAAAAGGATGAAATTGTGAAATGGATTCCTAAGGGGACTAAACTTTGTGCTACTAATGCTATGGATCCAAAGCAATTTGGATACAAAAATTACTTGATTGTCTTATTTTTGGTGTGATGGAGAATGATCAACAAAGTACAACATTAGGTGAGGTCCATACACACAAGAAAGATCGCTTGAAGAATGAAGGCTTTACGTCCTACCTTTGGTTCAAGTGCTAAAATTTTAGTTGAATTTATTTGCTTTATTTTGATTTTTTTATTTTAATTCAACTAGGTAATCATAAATTGTTGGACTAACCATGTGTTTGATGCTTGAGTAAGGGGGAGCCATTTTTAAACAAAACTCTTATGTTTGTCAAACTTTGTTTTTAAACCTCTATTATTATATTAAACTTAAAATTACATATTTCTTTTAGATATAACAAAAAGGGAGAAATGGTTTGAAAATTTGATTTTTCAAATGAATAAGGGGAGCTTTTTTACCTCTTTTGAATCTTTAATCTCTTATTGAAAATTTGTTTATAAAGGAGGAGAATCACAAACAATTTTTCAAGTTTGTTTTTATTATATCAAAAAGGGGGAGATTGCTAGGATATTTGTTTTGATAAAATAATTGAAAAATAGTTTTGGACTAAATTGAAAAGATTTCAAAAGTATTTTTAAGTCCAAACAACTTGAAAATATGTTTGATGGGTTTTTATAAGGCTTTGGAAGGATTCAAAATGTTTTAAAGTAGCCAAACTCATGTTTTCAAAGATGACCGGATCGATATAATATACCCGTGCATCGATACACCATAGGGTTTCATTCTGATAACCTTCTTTCTACAAAAACTCGTACCCGATATAGGCAAGACCATATCGATACGGTGGTCAGTGCATTTTGATACACCTCTTGGTGTTTTGATACGCCTACGTGTTAAACCCCAACTGCTATTTCCAAACAAGGCCCTATCGAAACACCTTCAAGTGTATTGATGCACCTTCAAGTGTATTGATGCACCTTCAAGTGTATCGATACACCTTCATGCTTCCAGGCTCAACACTCTTTCCCAAACATGTCGTATCGATACGGGTACCCCGTGTATGATACACCCTACACCTAATTTGGAAAAACTACTTGGAAATCAGCCCCCAACGGCTCCAATTCAATCCCAACGGTCACAAATGGCTAGGAACTTATTTTGGGAAGTTAAAAGGACCCTTCAAGCACTAGGAAACAGCTAATGATCCTCAAGTCAACAATCATATGATCAAGAAATGTCTTAGTGCTCAATTTGTCAAATTTCTTGCATATACAACACTTGTGAGCTTAATTGTAAATGTTTCTCAAGTGTATTAGGATTTGGGTGAGTGCTTAAGAGTGCAAACTATCTACCTTGTGAGGATTTTATAAGTTTGCTTTTATTTCTCTTGTAAAAGAGGGTTTACTCAAGCTTTGGGATAGAAAGCTTTGAGTGTGTAAGGGTTGCCTCCTTATCCTAGAAAAGGGGAAGAAATTCAAGAGTGAATTTGTTGAAATCCTTAGTGGGGAATCTAAGGTAGTGGATGTAGAGCTTGGTTAGAAGCTCGAAACACTCTAAATTCTTTGTCTCTTTTCTATCTTTTTGCTTCCGCCACCATCACCCAAATTACATCTTCTTCACCACTTGGCGAGCAATTCGGTTGAAGATATTGATCTCCACAATTGGTATTAGAGCGAAGCTCAATCGAGAAGGTTTAACCACCTATTGAGGTAATCCTAGCAAGCTCGATCAACTAAACAATCAACCAGTTTCCATAGTGCAATCCATCGATAAGCCATTATTATTCAACGATGAACATTATGCCTATTGGAAGAATAGGATGATGTACTTCATCAAGGTGAAGGATTATTGACTTTGGGACCTTGTTGAAGATGGACAGTTCGTGCCTCTACAAAGGAAGGTGGATTAGAATGCAAACGACAAGAAGATGATGGGGCTAAACTCGAAGGTGTTGCTAATGTTATTTTGTTCATTGGGATCGGAAGAGTATGCCAAATTCTCTTCTTGTGAGAGTGCCAAGGAGGTATGGGACAAGCTTGAAGTCACACACGGGGGAACAAACGAAATAAAAGAGACCAAGATCGGTCTTCTCAACCTTAAGTATGAAAACTTCAAGATAGACCCGGATAAAGACATCAAGAGGATGTCCGACTGATTCTCCACAATTGTCAATCAACTCAAAAGCTTTAGAGAGGAGATTTTGGAAGACAAACTCATTCGGAAGTTGATTTACTCACTTCCCGAATCATGGGAGAGCAAGAAGACGGTTATCATTGAAGCCAAGAACTTGAAGGAGCTCAAGCTTGATAAGCTAATTGGATCCTTGCTAACTTGTGAGTTGATGTCTATACCCTTGAAGAGGGAGAATGATAAGAAAATCAAAGAGCAAGGCATTGATGTTAATGTCATGGCTCTCAAATCCTCCAAATGCCAACATGAAGAATCAAGTGAGGAGGAAAGTGAAGATGAAGAGATGGTTCATCTCTTTAAGAAGTTCACCTGATTCATAAAGAGCAAAATGGAAAAATCCAAGTATGAATCAAGAAGAAGAAGAATCCCCAAAATAGCCAAGAATGCAAGGAGACGAGGCACACCAAATACGATTGCCCTCGCTCCAACAAAAGAGATCATCTTCAAAGAAAGCATATGTGGTAACATGGAGTGATGAAGAAGACTCCACCAATAATGAGGTAGCCCACCTATGTCTTATGGCCCTTCAAGAGATTAAGGTAACTTCTAATTCATCTACTTCAAATTCATATTCGTTTGATGAATTACAAGATGCCTATGATGAATTGGTTTTAAATTTTAAAAATCACATTTCAAAAAACAAGAAATTGGTTTCAAATTTGAAAATTCAAAATGATTTGATTTCTAAAACCAATGATGAAATTAAAGCAAAACTCAAAGAGTTTGAACAAAAGAATGTCGATTTACAAAATTTGCTTCAAAAAATGGAAAAAGATCATCAAAATGAGTTGGATGATCTTAAGAAGGAAAAAGATTTGATTTCCAATGAACTTCAAAAAAATAATTTGGGAAAATCAAATTTTTATGTTGGACAATCTACTGCCCTAGATTTTTGAATGGAAAATGTTTTAGAAATATTTGGGTTCCAAAAAACTAATTACTTCAAATAAAAAGTATGAAATTGTGTAATGGATTCCTAAAGGGGACTAAACTTTGTGCTACTAATGCCTATGGATCCAAAGCAATTTGGATACAAAAATTACTTGATTGTCTTATTTTAGGTGTGATGGAGAATGATCAACAAAGTACAACATTAAGGGGAGCTCCATACACACAAGAAAGATCACTTGAAGAATGAAGGTTTTACATCCTACATTTGGTTCAAGTGGTAAAATTTTATTTGAATTTATTTACTTTATTTTTATTTTTTTATTTTAATTCAACTAGGTAATCATAAATTGTTTGACTAACCATGTGTTTGATGCTTGAGTAGGGGGAGCCATTTTTAAACAAAACTCTTATCTTTTTCAAACTTTGTTTTTAAACCTCCATTGTTATATTGAACTTAAAATTACATATTTCTTTTTGAATATAACAAAAAGGGAAAGAAATGGTTTGAAATTTTGATTTTTCAAATGAATAAGGGAAGCTTTTATCTCATTTGAATCTTTAATCTCTTATTAAAAAATTATTTTATAAAGGGGGATAATCACAAACAATTTTTTCAAGTTGGTTTTATTATATCAAAAAGGGGAAGATTGTTAGGATATTTGTTTTGATATAATAATTGAAAAATAGTTTTGGACTAAATTGAAAAGATTTCAAAAGTATTTTTAAGTCCAAACAACTTGAAAATATGTTTGATGGGTTTTATAAGACTTTGGAAGGATTCAAAATGTTTTAAAGTAGGGAAACTCATGTTTTCAAAGATGACTACATCGATATAGTATACCACATACGATACACCTCGGGGTTTCAAAACAAGAACCTTCCTTCTCGCAAAACATGTATCAATATAGGCAGTCCATATCGATATGGTGGTCGTGCGTTTTGATATGCCTCTTGGTGTTTTGATATGCCTACGTGTCAAACCCCTCGATGGCTATTTCCAAACAAGAAACAACCTTCAAGTGTATCGATACACCTTCAAGTGTATCAATACACCATCATGTTTCCAAACTCAACGACTCTTTCCCAAAGAGGCCGTCTCGATATGAGTTCCCATGTATTGATACACCCTACACCGCATTGGGAAAACTACATGGAAATCAGCCCCAATGGCTCCAATTCAATCCCAACGGTCACCAACGGCTAGGAACTCATTTTGGGAAGTTAAAAGGACCATTCAAGCATCAGAAAACAACTAATGATCCTCAATTAAACAATCATAAGGTCAATAAATGTCCTAGTGCTCAATTTATCAAATTTCTTGTATAGACAACACTTGTAAGCTTAATTGTAAATGTATGCTCAAGTGCATTAGGATTTGGGTTAGTGCTTAAGAGTGCAAACTATCTACCTTGTGAGGATTTTATAAGTTTGCTTTTATTTCTCTTGTAAAAGAGGGTTTACTCAAGCTTTGGGATAGAAAGCTTTGAGTGCGTAAGGGTTGCCAACTTAGCCTAGAAAAAGGGAAGAAATTCAAGAGTGAATTTGTTGAAATCCTTAGTGGAGAAGCTAAGGTAGTGGATGCAGAGCTTGGTTAGAAGCCCGAACCACTCTAAATTTTTTCTCTCTCTTCTATCTTTTTACTTCCACCACCGTTACCCAAATTACATCGTCTCCACCACTTGGCAAGCAATTCGGTTAAAGATATCTAGCTCCACAATTGGTATCAGAGCGAGGCTCAATCGAGAAGGTTTAACCACCTATTGAGGCAATCCTGGCAAGCTCGATCAACTAAACAATCAACTGGTTTCCATGGCGCAATCCATCGACAAGCCACTATTCTTCAACGGTGAACATTATGCCTATTGGAAGAATAGGATGATGTACTTCATCAAGGCAAAGGATTATTGACTTTGGGACTTTGTTGAAGATGGATTGTTCGTGTCTTAACGAAAGAAGGGGGATTGGAATGCCAACGACAAGAAGATGATGGAGCTAAACTTGAAGGTATTGCTAATGCTGTTTTATGCATTGCGACCGAAAGAGTACACCAAAGTCTCTTCTTGTGAGAGTGCCAAGGAGGTGTGGGACAAGCTTGAAGTCACATATGAGGGAACAAACGAAATAAAAGAGACCAAGATCGGCCTTCTCAACCTTGAGTATGAAAACTTCAAGATGGACCCGGATAAAGACATCAAGAGGATGTTCGACCGATTGTCCACAATTTTCAATCAACTCTAAAGCATTGGAGAGGAGATTTCATAAGACAAACTTGTTCGGAAGTTTATTTACTCATTTCCCAAATCATGGGAGAGAAAGAAGACGACTATCATTAAAGCCAAGAACTTGAAGGAGCTCAAGCTTGATAAGCTAATTGGATCCTCGCTAACTCAGGAGTTGATGTCTACACCCTTGAAGAGGGAGAAGGAGAAGAAGATCAAAGAGCAAGGCATTGATGTTAATGCCATGGCTCTCAAATACTCCAAATGCCAACATGAAGAATCAAGTGAGGAGGAAAGTGAAGATGAAGAGATAGTTCATCTCTTCAAGAAGTTCACCTGATTCATGAAGAGCAAAATGGAAAAATTCAAGCATGAATCGAAGATGAAGAATCCCCAAAATAGCCATGAATGCAAGGAGACGAGGCACACCAAATACGATTGCCCTCGCTTCAAAAAAAGGAGATCATCTTCAAACAAAGCATATGTCGCAACATGGAGTGATGAAGAAGACTCCACCGATAATGAGGTAGCCCATCTCTGTCTTATGGCCCTTCAAGAGGGTAAGGTAACTTATAATTCATCTACTTCAAATTCATATTCGTTTGATGAATTACAAGATGTCTATGATGAATTGGTTTTAGAGTTTAAAAATCACATTTCGAAAAACAAGAAATTAGTTTCAAATTTGAAAATTCAAAATGATTTGATTTCTAAAACCAATAATGAAATTAAAACAAAACTCAAAGAGTTTGAACAAAATAATGTCGATTTACAAAATTTGCTTCAAAAATGGAAAAAGATCATCAAAATGAGTTGGATGATCTTAAAAAGGAAAAAGATTTTTTTTCCAATGAACTTCAAAAGAAAAATAATTTGGGAAAAATCAAATTCTTATGTTAGACAATCTACTGCCCTAGATTTTTGAATGGAAAATGTTTTAGAAATATTTGGGTCCAAAAGAACTAATTACTTCAAATAAAAAGGATGAAATTGTGAAATGGATTCCTAAGGGGACTAAACTTTGTGCTACTAATGCTATGGATCCAAAGCAATTTGGATACAAAAAATTACTTGATTGTCTTATTTTTGGTGTGATGGAGAATGATCAACAAAGTACAACATTAGGTGAGGTCCATACACACAAGAAAGATCGCTTGAAGAATGAAGGCTTTACGTCCTACCTTTGGTTCAAGTGCTAAAATTTTAGTTGAATTTATTTGCTTTATTTTGATTTTTTTATTTTAATTCAACTAGGTAATCATAAATTGTTGGACTAACCATGTGTTTGATGCTTGAGTAAGGGGGAGCCATTTTTAAACAAAACTCTTATGTTTGTCAAACTTTGTTTTTAAACCTCTATTATTATATTAAACTTAAAATTACATATTTCTTTTAGATATAACAAAAAGGGAGAAATGGTTTGAAAATTTGATTTTTCAAATG
Organism: Hibiscus mutabilis; assembly: GCA_019671005.1. Taxonomy (NCBI): domain Eukaryota; kingdom Viridiplantae; phylum Streptophyta; class Magnoliopsida; order Malvales; family Malvaceae; genus Hibiscus; species Hibiscus mutabilis. The sequence continues at coordinate 27,523,372 of CM033712.1, forward strand.
AATAAGGGGGAGCTTTTTACCTCTTTTGAATCTTTAATCTCTTATTGAAAATTTGTTTATAAAGGAGGAGAATCACAAACAATTTTTCAAGTTTGTTTTTATTATATCAAAAAGGGGGAGATTGCTAGGATATTTGTTTTGATAAAATAATTGAAAAATAGTTTTGGACTAAATTGAAAAGATTTCAAAAGTATTTTTAAGTCCAAACAACTTGAAAATATGTTTGATGGGTTTTTATAAGGCTTTGGAAGGATTCAAAATGTTTTAAAGTAGCCAAACTCATGTTTTCAGCATGACTGGATCGATATAATATACCCCGTACCGATACACCATAGGGTTTCAGTTACAGTAACCTTCTTTCTACAAAAACTCGTACCGATATAGGCAAGACCATATCGATACGGTGGTCAGGCATTTTGATACACCTCTTGGTGTTTTGATACGCCTACGTGTTAAACCCCCAACTGCTATTTCCAAACAAGGCCCTATCGAAACACCTTCAAGTGTATTGATGCACCTTCAAGTGTATTGATGCACCTTCAAGTGTATCGATACACCTTCATGCTTCCAGGCTCAACAGCTCTTTCCCAAACATGTCGTATCGATACGGGTACCCCGTGTATGATACACCCTACACCTAATTTGGAAAAACTACTTGGAAATCAGCCCCCAACGGCTCCAATTCAATCCCAACGGTCACAAATGGCTAGGAACTTATTTTGGGAAGTTAAAAGGACCCTTCAAGCACTAGGAAACAGCTAATGATCCTCAAGTCAACAATCATATGATCAAGAAATGTCTTAGTGCTCAATTTGTCAAATTTCTTGCATATACAACACTTGTGAGCTTAATTGTAAATGTTTCTCAAGTGTATTAGGATTTGGGTGAGTGCTTAAGAGTGCAAACTATCTACCTTGTGAGGATTTTATAAGTTTGCTTTTATTTCTCTTGTAAAGAGGTTTACTCAAGCTTTGGGATAGAAAGCTTTGAGTGTGTAAGGGTTGCCTCCTTATCCTAGAAAAGGGAAGAAATTCAAGAGTGAATTTGTTGAAATCCTTAGTGGGGAATCTAAGGTAGTGGATGTAGAGCTTGGTTAGAAGCTCGAAACACTCTAAATTCTTTGTCTCTTTTCTATCTTTTTGCTTCCGCCACCATCACCCAAATTACATCTTCTTCACCACTTGGCGAGCAATTCGGTTGAAGATATTGATCTCCACAATTGGTATTAGAGCGAAGCTCAATCGAGAAGGTTTAACCACCTATTGAGGTAATCCTAGCAAGCTCGATCAACTAAACAATCAACCAGTTTCCATAGTGCAATCCATCGATAAGCCATTATTATTCAACGATGAACATTATGCCTATTGGAAGAATAGGATGATGTACTTCATCAAGGTGAAGGATTATTGACTTTGGGACCTTGTTGAAGATGGACAGTTCGTGCCTCTACAAAGGAAGGTGGATTAGAATGCAAACGACAAGAAGATGATGGGGCTAAACTCGAAGGTGTTGCTAATGTTATTTTGTTCATTGGGATCGGAAGAGTATGCCAAATTCTCTTCTTGTGAGAGTGCCAAGGAGGTATGGGACAAGCTTGAAGTCACACACGGGGGAACAAACGAAATAAAAGAGACCAAGATCGGTCTTCTCAACCTTAAGTATGAAAACTTCAAGATAGACCGGATAAAGACATCAAGAGGATGTCCGACTGATTCTCCACAATTGTCAATCAACTCAAAAGCTTTAGAGAGGAGATTTTGGAAGACAAACTCATTCGGAAGTTGATTTACTCACTTCCCGAATCATGGGAGAGCAAGAAGACGGTTATCATTGAAGCCAAGAACTTGAAGGAGCTCAAGCTTGATAAGCTAATTGGATCCTTGCTAACTTGTGAGTTGATGTCTATACCCTTGAAGAGGGAGAATGATAAGAAAATCAAAGAGCAAGGCATTGATGTTAATGTCATGGCTCTCAAATCCTCCAAATGCCAACATGAAGAATCAAGTGAGGAGGAAAGTGAAGATGAAGAGATGGTTCATCTCTTTAAGAAGTTCACCTGATTCATAAAGAGCAAAATGGAAAAATCCAAGTATGAATCGAAGAAGAAGAATCCCCAAAATAGCCAAGAATGCAAGGAGACGAGGCACACCAAATACGATTGCCCTCGCTTCAACAAAAGAGATCATCTTCAAAGAAAGCATATGTGGTAACATGGAGTGATGAAGAAGACTCCACCGATAATGAGGTAGCCCACCTATGTCTTATGGCCCTTCAAGAGATTAAGGTAACTTCTTATTCATCTACTTCAAATTCATATTCGTTTGATGAATTACAAGATGCCTATGATGAATTGGTTTTAAATTTTAAAAATCACATTTCAAAAAACAAGAAATTGGTTTCAAATTTGAAAATTCAAAATGATTTGATTTCTAAAACCAATGATGAAATTCAAGCAAAACTCAAAGAGTTTGAACAAAAGAATGTCGATTTACAAAATTTGCTTCAAAAAATGGAAAAAGATCATCAAAATGAGTTGGATGATCTTAAGAAGGAAAAAGATTTGATTTCCATTGAACTTCAAAAAAATAATTTGGGAAAATCAAATTTTTATGTTGGACAATCTACTGCCCCTAGATTTTTCAATGGAAAATGTTTTAGAAATATTTGGGTTCCAAAAAAACTAATTACTTCAAATAAAAAAGTATGAAATTGTGTAATGGATTCCTAAAGGGACTAAACTTTGTGCTACTAATGCCTATGGATCCAAAGCAATTTGGATACAAAAAATTACTTGATTGTCTTATTTTAGGTGTGATGGAGAATGATCAAGAAAGTACAACATTAAGGGGGAGCTCCATACACACAAGAAAGATCACTTGAAGAAGGAAGGCTTTACATCCTACCTTTGGTTCAAGTGGTAAAAATTTTATTTGAATTTATTTGCTTTATTTTTATTTATTTATTTTAATTCAACTAGGTAATCATAAATTGTTGGACTAACCATGTGTTTGATGCTTGAGTAGGGGGAGCCATTTTTAAACAAAACTCTTATCTTTGTCAAACTTTGTTTTTAAACCTCCATTGTTATATTCAACTTAAAATTACATATTTCATTTTGATATAACAAAAAGGGGGAGAAATGGTTTGAAAATTTGATTTTTCAAATGAATAAGGGGGAGCTTTTATCTCTTTTGAATCTTTAATCTCTTATTCAAAAATTATTTTATAAAAGGGGATAATCACAAACAATTTTTTAAGTTGGTTTTGTTATATCAAAAAGGGGAAGATTGTTAGGATATTTGTTTTGATATAATAATTGAAAAATAGTTTTGGACTAAATTGAAAAGATTTCAAAAGTAGTTTTAAGTCCAAACAACTTGAAAATATGTTTGATGGGTTTTTATAAGGCTTTGGAAGGATTCAAAATGTTTAAAGTAGCCAAACTCATGTTTTCAGCATGACCGTATCGATACAGTATACCCTGTATCGATACACCTTAGGGTTTCAGCTACAGTAACCTTCTTTCTGCCAAAACCCGTATTGATACAGGAAAGTCCGTATCGATACGGTGGTCGTGTGTTTCGATACGCCTCTTGGTGTTTTGATACGCCTACGTGTCAAACCCCTCTGATGGCTATTTCCAAACAAGGTCGTATCGATACACCTTCAAGTGTATCCATACACCTTTATGTTTCCAGGCTCAATGACTCTTTCCCAAAGAGGCCGTATCGATATGGGTACCCATGTATCGATACACCCTGCACCAGATTGAGAAAAACAGAATAGAAATCAACCCCCAGCGGCTCCAATTCAATCCTAACGGTCACCAACGGCTAGGAACTCATTTTGGGAAGTTAAAAGGACCATTTAAGCATCAGGAAACAACTAATGATCCTCAAGTCAACAATCATATGATCAAGAAATGTCTTAGAGCTCAATTTGTCAAATTTATTGTATAAATAACACTTGTGAGCTTAATTGTAAATATATGCTCAAGTGTACTAGGATTTGGGTGAGTGCTTAAGAGTGCAAACTATCTACCTTGTGAGGATTTTATAAGTTTTCTTTTATTTCTCTTGAAAAAGAGGGTTTACTCAAGCTTTGGGATAGAAAGCTTTGAGTGTGTAAGGGTTGCCTCCTTAGCCTAGAAAGGGGGAAGAAATTCAAGTGTGAATTTGTTGAAATCCTTAGTGGGGAAGCTAAGGTAGTGGATGTAGAGCTTGGTTAGAAGCTCGAACCACTCTAAATTCCTTGTCTCTTTTCTATCTTTTTGCTTCCACCACCATCACCCAAATTACATCTTCTCCACCACTTGGCAAGCAATTCGGTTGAAGATATCAAGCTCCACAGAATCATATACTTGCCACAACCTATCATCCTCAGTCCAATGGACAAGCTGAGATCTCTAACCAGGCTATCAAAAACATTTTGGAAAAGGTGGTGAATACCACTAGGAAAGATTGGTCATCGCACTTGGATGATACCTTGTGGGCTATTCGTACTCCATGCAAAACTCCACTTGAGATGCCAACGTATCAGCTTGTCTTTGAAAAATCCTACCACTTGCATGCTGAACTAGAACACAAGGCTATGTGGGCTTTGAAGCAAGTAAATTTGGATTATGAGGCTACGGGGAAGAAAATATTGTTGGATATCTCTGAGTTAGATGAAATTTGTCGTAATGCTTATGCAAATGCCTCTATTTACAAGGAAAATAGTAAAAATTGGCATGACATGATCATATTGCAGCGAAAATTTGAAGTTAGACAAATGGTTTTGCTATTCAACTCAAGACTGAAGTTGCACCCAAGCAAATTGCAATCACGATGGTCAGGACCTTTTGAAGTTGTGGAAGTATTTCCACATGGTGCAGTCACAACCAAGGATAGTAAAGAGGGGATCCCATCGCATCAGACTGTAAAGATCGCGCCTTTTCATTTTCTTCTTTTCTTCCCCTTTTATTTAATTACTTTGAATACAATGACCTTCTTCACTTAGATTTCTCTATCTTTTTCTTCGAATATTTAAAGATTCAAAATTTTTCTACAAAAATCCTTCCTTTTCATCTTTATCATTTCTCTCTCATGGAAAAGACTAGAGTTGCTCGAAAAATTTCCATGGAGACTTCTTGTTAGACTTGATTCCCTCAACTATTTGTGTTTGCCAAGTGGTGGAGAAGATATAATTTGGGTGTTTGTGGTGGAAGCACAAGAAAAGAATAAAAGACAAAGAATTTAGAGTGGCTCGACTTTCTAACCAAAGCCTACATCCACTACCTTAGCTCCCCACCAAGGATTTCAACCAATTCACTAATAATTCTTCCCCTTTTCTCGGCTTAGGAGGCAACCTTTTACAACATAGACTCACAACCCAAGTCTAGCATCCAAAGCTTACAAACTAGGCTTTGGGAACTCTCTCGAACAAGATAAAACTTAGCAAACAAAAATCCCTCTCTAAAGGTTGATGTTTACACTCTTAAGCACTCACCCAAATTCTAAAACACTTGAGCATACATTTACAATTAAGCTCACAAGTGTTGTCTATACAAGAAATATGACAATTTGAGCACTAAGACATTTCTTGATCATATTGTTGTTGACTTGAGGATCATTAGTTGCTCCAGATGCTTCTCGAGGTCTTTTATACTCCCAATTGAGTTTCTAGTCGTTAGAGACCGTTGGGAATGAATTGGAGCCGTTGGGGCCTTTATTTCCTGCAATAAATGCAGTTCTAGAGCTGTCTGTATCGATACGCGGGTAGCCGTATCGGTACATGTTCTTCAAAAACTAGTTGTTATGCCCTTTCTAGCTTGAGCGTATTTGTATGGTCTGCAATTTAAAAGACCATTGGGAAAATAACCATTATGGGGTTTTGGCCGTTGGGGTTTTTTTCACGCAGGTGTATCAAAATGCTAAGAGGCATATCGAAACAACCTCTCTCTGTATCGATACGGGCAAGCCCTATATCAGTATGGGTTTTGGCAGTTTCAAATAGACTGTAGCTGAAACCCTAAGACGTATCAAAACGGGGTATACCGTATCGATACAGTTAAGCTGAGAACTTAGGTTTGGCTACTTTAAAGCATTTTAAAAACACTTCAAAACCTTTTGAAACCTTCTCAAACATATTTTCAAGTTGTTTGGACTTAGAAACATTTTTGAATTCTTTTCAATTTAGTCCAGAATAATTTTTCAAATATTATATAAAAACAAATATCCTAACACTTCTGCAAAAGAAACTCAAGGCTCTGCCTCCAAACATCAAGTCGAGGAGCCATTTGCACAAGAGGAGAACATTAAGTTTGAGGTGTTCTGAACAATAATGGTAGAGGTGAGGCACAAAGAACACATCTTGAAGTGAAATATCTTTTCGGAACAAGGGATTATGCTCTCTCAAGAAAAGGAGCCGGGAAAACTGATTCACCATACCATCGAGCTTCACAAATAGGGCACCTTTTGCACTCATCTTGGGAGTTACAATGCTTCTATGGTAAGGGAGTTTTACTCTAACCTTTACAATCCTTCTTTGAAGTTGGTTTTTGTGAGAGAGAATTCTATACCATGGAGTGTTGTTTCGATTAATAATGTGTTGAAGACCACTATGAGTATGGATGAACACTCCCTATTTGTGAAAGAAATTGATGAGAAAAACTGGATTTTCTAGTTAGGGATTTTTGCATTGCTGATGCATTTTGGTCAGGGATCGATATGGGAAACTTCACAATGTATAGGAAATTTTTAACACTGGCTGCAAAAATATGGTTCTAGTTTGTAAATTCTAGGTTATTGCCATCAACTCATAACACCACAATCTCCCTAGATAGAATGTGTCTGATACATTTTATTGTCAAAGGGAGGAAAATTGATGTTGGGGAGATCAACCACAAGGAAATTGATGATTGTACTAAGAGAAAGAAGGGAATCTTGGCCTTTCCTTCATTGATAATGTAACTGTGCAATCTGAAGGGGGTCAAACCCTTGAACAATGAAGAAATGGCAACAAATAAAGGGTTATTGAATGGGGTATCTATTGAGAGAATCGTGAGAACTACTGAGGTTTCTACACCCAATCCAGGCATTACAACAAGGGAAGAGAAAGGGAAAACAAAGGTGGAGTCTGTTGTTGAGGATGTCCCCACGAGAAATTAAGTATTGATGAAATTTTTGGCGATTGAGGATAAACTCGATGTTGTGACAAGCATGCTAGGGAAGGTTGCAACCACAGTTCAAACACTTGACCTTGCACAGAATTTATTTTATGCATATGTCAAGACATGGCACAAATCTGCTCTCACCGCAATGAATAGAGTCACCCTAGTCTCTTTGCCAAAATTCACAGAATTCCCACCAATCATACGCAGTTATGATTTTTCTTCTGATGCGGCCACAAAGGAAGTCCCAACTAAGTCTATAAATTCCCCTAAAAATGTAAGTGAGGCTGAGGACACACCGAATGAAGAAGCATAAAGCAAGATCATCAAATACTACCTCTTTGATTTAAATGTCACAATAGAGGAAGATGTCACTCTGACTATTCCTGAAAAATAAGAAGTTCTTGTAGAAGATGTCGATGAAAATGAGGAAGAAAGTTCCCAAGTTGAAAAGATTAATACTGAGGAAATCTGTGTTGAAGGAAATTTTGTTGCATCCATGGTTGTGTATGCAACCTATGAAGGACCATAGTTTGTGCGAGATTCTACGAGACCGACAGAAGCTATCTCTGCAATAGATAAGTAAGAGGACAACCCTCTTGCAATGGTGGTCTACAAAGCACCACCCCATTTCATCCCCACTGTAGTGACGACCGATAATGCCGACAAATAATATGAGCCCAAGAATGAAGAGGATCTTGAACAAGAAGAGGAAGCTTCTCTTCGAAAGAAATAGAAGAAATGTAAGCGCTCAAAATCCAAGGAGAAGAACAAGAAGAAGCGCAAGGAAAAAAAGATGAGCAAGAAGAAGAAGTTTCATTCCACCTATTCCTCTCAAGAGCACTGAAGGACTGAGTTGGTTTTTAGTTTTTGTAGGCATACATACCATATAGTGTAATTTCATTCTGTTTACTATATTGTCATTACATCTGCATTGTCATTGTAATTACATTTAGTTTAATATCATTGTATTCATCATTATAACCACATTATGTCATGGCATTATGTTTTTTTGCATTAGAGACAATGCAATCCTTAAGTTTGAGGGTATACACCTTGTAATTGAAATGCACCCCCATTTCAAAAAACAATTCAAAACAAAAGCAAGGTTCTTTTTGTTGAAAATATTTTGCTTGCATTCGATGTGTAAACCTTGGATCATTCTAATTGCCGATGAATTAGTTGTATATATATGTTGGATGATTGCATTATAACTCTACATAAATATATCTACTTGTTTGTGTAAAGATTATCTAGCATCATCTCTTTGATTTTGGATGAATTCTGTAACACCCTAAAATTGGCCTAGTAATGTTACCACTATCTAAACTATAGGCTAATTGAATATATGTGGTAACCAATTTAAAAGAAGAATGAACATTTGACATCCTTAAAATCTAAATAAGTGAAATTGAACCAAATTGAATTGAAATGAAAACTAGGAGGCATAAATGAAATGATGGAAATGTAAACATGCAAAATCCTATAGATTGCATGTAAAATAGAAATTAAATGGAGGCCTTGACACATGTTCTCATTAGAGGAGAACACGTGCCATTTAGGATGATGACTCATGCTTGGGGAGGAAAATAACCAAAAATATTGTCATCTTCCTCCCCATTGCTATCCATTGTGGCCGAAACATAGAGAGAGAAAGGGGAGAGAATTTTGCATGCAAACACCTTCAATTCAAGCTTCATAATTCATCCATTGATCAAACTAAGCTTGGAGAAGGTATAATACTTGAACCTAACTTTTTATAGATTGTTTGAATGAGTGATTGTTGATGTCTTTGTTGTCTTGATGAATTGGATGATTTCTATGTATGTTAGGAGCATGCTAGATTCAAATTGAACTTGAAATTGTAATTTCTAGTAACCAACTTGATATAAGATATATCTATAGTTGCTGGAAAATTGGGAATTATGAACATGATAGAAAACAGTCTTGATTGGGGACTGTTTTGATTGAGAAATTGTGTAAACATGTTAAATGAACATAGAACCCTGTTTTGATCATGTTTCTAGATAAAAATAAGATTGAATTGAGTACACATGTTTCTGGAAAATGACTACACCTAATTGAACTAGTTAAATTAGGTAATGGACTGCCTAGTTAATGAATTGGATGTGCAAAGTTGATCAAATAGATCAAACTAGGTTCAAAATGATTATGCCCTATTTTAAGAACATTTCTAGGTTAATTATGATGACCTAGACATGTATGAACATGAACATGAATGGAATTGCCATGTTAGGATCTTGCTAAAATAAGCTAAGAAGCTAGAAATCCAACCTAGTGTAAACTGCCCAAAATGATCTGTTCTGTGCAGTAACTTTGAAAAATCACTATAAATCGTGTATAATGAATTTAGGCTGAAATTTTTATGGACAAAACCTTGGTATGTCTAAATTCATTATAAGAAAACATAGCTAAATTCTGGGTTGTAAACTGAAATGTAGAGTAGAAACACTAGGGACAGTGCAAACTATCCATAATAGGAAGATGCCTTGTCTTTAAGTTAAAAAATGTATTAATTGGGAAAGAACTAAAATGCAAGCCTTATATGGTCATAAAGACAATTTTTTTTAGCTTTCCAAAGGTGTAAACCAATTGAAATTCTGACATACGGAATAAAAGTTATCCATGATTTAGTGACTAGAGAGCAAGCTGCCTGGCAGCAGCTGTATAGGCAAATGCACACTGTTTTGTGGCATTTTGCAAACTATCTTGTAAATAGTTTTAGGCATTTGATTATGCCTTGTTTTACATGGACTAGAATGTAGAAAAGTGTAGTTAAATGAAAAGGAAAATGTATATGAGCATGCTGCCCAATATGTGAATGTTATATGCTTGTAGCATTGCTTGATTTAATGACCTTGTCTTGAATTGAATGACTTTGTGAACTTGTCTTGATATGTGTTTGCTTGTAATGTGTTAGAACCAGGAGTGAACTTGGTGGAAGAGGAAAGATTGGAACAATCTAAAGCCAAGAACAAAGGAGTGTGGATCCAATATTAGCTAAGCTTGGAGTATTGTGAGTGTAGTTACCTCTAGGGATAGGACTAGGCCCTACCCAATGCATACTTGTTACATTCTTGAAATGTTAAATGAATCTAATCATGGACTTGACTTAATAAGGGAAGAATGATTAAATTAATGCATGAAACTTTATCTCAACCTTGTATACATGTTTGATCCAATCGAATGCTTATGCATGATTAAGTGATACCATGGATGCTTGTATGTGCTATAATGCCATGTGATTTAATGTAAAGACTTGCTTGAGACATAGTCTTATCTTGATGAAATGAAACATGAAAATACTTGACATGCGAGCTATGGCTCAATGGCCTAAGGGCCTAATATGAAATGAACTTGCTTGACATGAACATGATCTTGAACTTGATAAACTTGAACAAATGGTAAATCGAACAACCTTGGTAGCTAGTTGGACTAGGTAGAAGGGAATGCCTTAGAATCTATAGCTCATTGTGTAAGGGTGGACTACGGTCCAGGGCTAAGGCCTCTATTTGGTGAAAGACGGAGGGTACGTATGTGGTCTTTGGCGACAGTAGGAGGGTTGACTAGCACTAGGTGCATCTTGTGGCGACAGGTGGTTGGAGACTCGATTACTTATACAAACTAAGTACCAAGGGGGTTGTTTAAAGAATAAAAATTGTAATAACAATCCAATAATACATGATACTTGTCTTAAATGCCATGCGCATGTATGTTACTTGACTTGAAAGCATGACTCCTTGATTTCTTGTTTTGCAAGCATGTATGCTTGATTCATGAAGTATGAATTCTTGTTACTTGTACCTTGATGGCCGAATGCTTGAATCCTTAATTAGGATTATCTTGATTGTTTGATATCCTTAGATAGGATAAACTTGATGCTTGAAATCCTAGCTAAGATCACTCTAATTCTTGAAAGCATTAGCTAGGTCTATACTTGATTAAAAGACATGAAACTTGAAATAACAAATGGTTAGACTAGCTACTACCTCACTAAGTACATTTTTGTACTTATCACTCTCATTTTCATTCTTCCCAACTGCAGGTTAAAGGATTCAATCATTGCTTGATCTTGAAGCTTGATTCCTTGAGCTAGAAGCAAGTTACATAAGCATAGTTAAAGTATGATTCCATACTTGTTTTGTATATCTCCTAGAATGGTGGCACTAGATGTATATAGATAGCTTGATCATGCATTTTGAAGCTTGTATATAATGTCTTGATGGGTCTACTAAGTGGCGAACCTACTGTTAAGTATGTAAAGAACTTAAACTTCATGAAATAGAATCGTGATGCTGCACAATTTGTGTAAATTGAATTGGAATGATCTAATGCTTGTTTGTGTACATGTCTTGTTTGAATTGGATATATGATGATCAAACCACAATGCTTGTCTTCCATACGAATAGCTATGTTTAAGTGATTTTCGAATGGTGTGTGTGTATATGCCTTGATGTATATGTTATGTATGCTTGTATAGGATGATTGCCGAATGCATGGAATTAGTATAAGGCTTGAATAGAACTAGTTTCATGCTATTGAATGTTAGATAATTATGCTTAGTAAGTATAGGAATGAAATTACTAAATGTATACAAACTAAGGAACCTTGAATTGAAACGAAACATGTTGGTATTCTTAGGTAATTCAAATAGGATATGTAACAAACATTGAATGTGGTAGTATGAACTATGAAAGTGATAACTTGTAATATAAACATGAAAGGAATTAATCTAATGGTCTTGTATAGATAGCCGAATGGTTTAGGTTGAATAAGAATCAATTGTGAGTTGCTTGCATGAAAAGTAATGTATGAATGGTTGCCTTAGCCTTGTTCGAATGCCTTAGTTTCATTTGAAATCAAACGAGAGCTTACTTGTTAGATAAGTAAGTATGTGAAAGCTTGATTGATTCTTGTATTGTATTGTTCTTGTCTATTGCCATGTCTTGTAATGTCTTTGCTTGCTTGTTAAGTAACGCTTTTGAGCCGTGTTGCTACTAGCCCTGGTAGGGGGTGTTACAAATTATGCCTTGTTCAGGTTGTGTTATATATGCTAGTAGATCTTATTAAGTGTAAATAAAAGACATTCCAATGTGAGTGCAATAAGAGTAACTTCAAGGGGGAACACTCTAATGCATGCGTTAAAAATGAGGCTGGCCAAAGGTTGTCGTTGCATGTGTGTGTCGTGCAATAAAGTACTTCTTGGGGGTTCATAGCACAACATCTTACTTCTTAAGGTTTTGGGTGCATTCATTGTTCGATATCCCTTGCTACATGAAAAAAGAGAAAGAGAAAAAAAATTATATATGATATTTATATTTTGTTATAAGTTGCATGAAATAAATACTGATATGTGGAAAGAATATGAGATGATAGGCATGATGCTAGGTATTGTTGAAATTCTTCTTTATATATTGATGTTTAAGTTGTTTATGCAATCATCTATCGTGTCGATGCAATTGATTCATGGGTTAATTAGAATGATTCAAGTAGCTAGAATGTTTCTAAACTTTTGTTATACCTTGTTGCTTTCAATTTTACTTGAGGAAAAGTAAAAACTCAGGTTGGGGTGTTATAGCTCTTTAAAGAGCATGTATTTCTTCTAGATTTATGGATTCAATTGTCCCCACAATAATGTTTCATGCATCAATTTCTGCATTTTGTCTAACTCAAGTCATAGTTTCTCTTTTTATACATATTTCAGCCTTTTTGCTATGTTTTCATTGTATTACTAATGTCCATGCAGAGGAAGTTTCATCACTGCAGCCAGTTCGACACTACAGCGGCCAACTGTCCAAACTGCCAAGGATAAGGACAAATCTACTAGCTAGATTTTCTGTTATAACAAATTGTGTATGCAGAAAGTTATACAAATCACCTGAAGAATAAGTGTCATTTCCTCAGTAGCCTATCAAACAACATTTTGGAGGAGAGAGAAGAGAATTCACGCGATATTCATTTTTCTATCATCTTCAACCTTCCGAGCTCTCCTCTCATGGCGGCTTAAACTCCATTTCTGGAGATCCAAGGTGAAGCGGGGCAGAAATATCTGAGGAAAATAGGATTCAAGTGCTGGAATAAGGAGGAATTGTGTTATCTTCTTTAAATCCTTCTAGAGATAGATGTTTATTGAAGATTTTATTTTATTTTTTATGTTATTTGATGATGGTTTAATTTTTGAGCTTTGTATGAACTTGTTTAAACATGGTTTTTAAGTTTAAGATTATCTTATTAGCTTTCTTCTTATTTCAATTATTGGATCTAATCTTTGTTTGCATGAGAGTGTTTAACATCGTCACTAACGTTGACAGAGGCAGTGACAAGTCAGATTAACAAGCCATTACAACGAGATTTGAATGAGGATACAACGAGACTTGATCCACTTGTTCGAGGATTTGTAGTTTTGAAGAACAACGAGAGTTGTGGTCGATCTACATCTTTGTGTCATTAGTTGAAAATTGAATGGAAGTTAGTAAGCATGCTTAGCCTTTTATTTGTCAAATGAGTCATCGTATTTTGTTTCCTTGATGCATTTGACAATCTGCCAAGCTGAACTGAGGGGATTCAGATCTTCACTTAATATTTCTTTTAATTTCTTAGAATCGTTTATTATTTCTATCATAATTGACCTTAAATTCAATACTTTATTTCTCTATTACAACCACCATTACAATCACAATATTTCGATTTACAGAATTGCTTGTAGCCACATAATAGTACGACTAAATACCTATCCTCGTCAGATCAATATCTAATAGGATCCACATGTTAACTATACTTGCATTGGTAGTATATGTTTGCACAATTCGTGTGATGATTATTCACCGATTATTGACCCAGGCCTTAGGCTCTAGGTCTTGGATCAAATAATAGCCAATTGGGTCGTGTAAGATGGCAATTTGGGCTTTTGAGGAATTACCTTGGTGTAGTTTTGGGAAGGATAAGGGCTTATGAGTTGATTTCCTCATTTGTTGGTTGAATACTTTTAAACTTCCTTGTCTTCTCTAGACAAAAGTTATACTCCCTTACATCATCACTACAACTACATTATCTCTCATATCTTTTTTTCTCCCTCTCCTCTCAACCCTTTGTAAAAATCCAAGCTTTGTTAATTTAATCACATAGTCATGAAAATAGAACACTAGATTAAGAATCTACATGGCGGGATCTACAATTGGAGGTAAAAATCATTGGAAATGTTGGTAAGATAAGAAAACAGATGTATATAAGCCCTCATTAACTCCTAGTATGGTGGCATATGGTTCAAGCATGTTTAAGGATGTTTTGGTATGTAAATTATGTGTGTGATATGTTATATGATGCATAAGGCTTAAAATAGATGTGCAAATGCATACTTGACTCCTAAAATGATCACTTTGGTACTTACATGGCTAAATGAATCATATGTATGTGAATTCACTCATGAGTATGACATGTGGCTAGGTTAACATGTTAGAATTATGGTGTATACATTTGGTAAGTATTGAACATGAATTGCATAGGCTTAAATCAAGTTTTAGTAGGAAAAAGTTACCATTTGGTGTAGGGCGTACCGGTATGGACGGGCCAAATTTGACCATATGGTGCTTAATGTACTAGTACGGTCGACTGTATCAGTACGAAAATGGGTTTCTAGAATTTCATGTATGAATGGCGTACCGATACGGTACCTCGGCATATTAGTACGAACCCCATACCTGTACTAAAATTGGTTATTGTAATTTGGGAAGTTAATAGTGTACCGGTACAGTCCCCTTCAAGTACCGGTACGGAGGTGGTTAAAAACGGTTATGAACCTGAAATGAACTTTCAAACTTTGCATTAAGGTCCTAAATATTCAAAATGTTAATTGTATGAGTTATAGATCTCCAAATCAGTTGAAAATTTGCAGGTAAGCTTATAAAGGCATGAATTTTATGCATGCGGCCTTATTATGAAAATTGTTAAGATTTATCAGATTTATAATTTAACGCATAAAATTTGATTTTGTTGTAATATGGTCCCTAATCATGGAATCAAGATTAAATATGTTGTAACATGATTAATTGTATGACATGAATGTTTAGGAACATTGTTTAGAAGTATATTTTCATGAATAGTACATGAACTATGACAAGTGCATGTTCTGGTTCAAGTTTTCGGTAATGTCTCCAACTCAGTTATCTTCCGAATCGGGTAGGGGGTGTTACAGTGCCTGATATTCCAGCTTATTTTACTCTGGACATCATCCCATACAATGCTGAGGCCTTTCCACAGACGAGAAAAATTGGTATTTGAGAGTGTGGCAAGAACATCTTCATCACACTTATACTTTGCCTGAAGAAAGCATGCCCATAAGTCTCATTTCTGAGTAAGAAGATTGAAAGCCAACTTCATGAAAAAAAGCTTCATTATGCACTTCAATCTTTCTAGAGCCTAGCCCACCACGTAAGACCGGGCGACAAACATCTTGCCACTTAACGAGATAGACTTATAGGCATATTATTACATCTCTCAGACGTGATACCCCACATGAAACTACGTATCAATCGTTCAAACTCATTACAACGTATAAAGTATTATAAATAAATTGAGAGAACAAAAATAAAACCCAAAAGATTCATTCGGTTTCATTCTAAATAATGATTTCGAGATGTTAATTATCATTTATACAACGTCATATTATTACATAATACACATAAATGTTTACAAGATAGTTAACAAAATTTTTAACTATTATATTGATAGTGGACGTGATTAGCATACACAAATAGCTTGGGATGAAAATGAAACATTCAAAATTTTGGGATCAATTTTGAATAATGGTCATAGTTTGGGAATAAAATTAAGACAATAAAAATTTGAGACTAATTTTAAATGAGAATCATAGTTTAATGATGGAAATTAAACATTCAAAATTTTTTAAATCAATTTTAAATAAAAGTAATAGTTTGAGGATGTATAATGCAATTAACCCAAACAAATAACACCGACTAAATACTACGAAGTTACAAACACAACCGATTGCGAATGGCGATAATATACTCGTAAAATTTCAAACGCCCAAATAAATTAAATAAAAAAAGAAAGTGGGCCAACTCGATTTTCCAATACTGCACCACCGTATCACCACCAGCTATGGGCGATCCGATTATCATCGATGGCGCCGACGAGGACTTGGCCCTCTCCAAGTCCGAGTTCCTCAACCGGCAAGAGGTGCTTCGTCGGCGGTCGCGGCGGGTCAAGCAGCTATCAAGGCTCTACAAAGCTCACTACTGGAGTCTAATGGAGGGGCTTAAGAGAAAGCACAAGGAATACTATTGGCTCTACGGAAAGAACCCCTTCAAAGAAGTCGAGAAGAAGAATGGCGAAGAAAACGATGGAAATAAGTTAGGGTTTCATCTGAAGTGTCCGATTTCAGATTGTAAAGAGAAAGCGATGGTGTTGACTCGGTTTTGTCATAAGCACATTTTAAAGGATTCAAATCAAACCCTATATCGAGGCTGTAATTTTCCTATCAAGAGGTTTGTTCCTTTTTCTATAATTTACGATTTTATTTTTATGTGTTTTCTGCATTTTTCTTAAATGCGTTTTCTTCTATAAGATGAATTAGGGTTTAATCTGTAGTCAATTTTTTACGGAAAATGATCATTTTTTCCTCATTTTGTTTGGATGTTGGAGAACATTTATGCACTTGGATTCCTTTACTGACTTTGGAAATTAAATTTGATAAAGAATGAGTCTTCCTCTAATTTAGAACTTAAAATTTGTGATATTGGAAAACATTTATTTACTTGGATTTTCTGACATTTGAAATTGAATTCAATAAGTAATGAGTCTTCCTCTAACTTAGAACTTAAAATTTTGATCATGTACAGTGATATAAGGAGTCTTGCACGAGCGAACTTGAGAATACCAACATGAAGTTGAGAGTTGAGACACTTTTCTTTTTTGTTTCTTCTATGAAAGCTTCTTCTAACTAACAAATATAGAGTATTTAACTCTTATTCAAGTACATGCTATTCTCTTTTCCAACCTTGGTTTTGTGGATGGAAGAAGATATTTGGCTTGGTAGACTGTTCAAGAATTTTCAAATATGCTTTTTTGAAGAAGCTTTGATTTATTATTGTCTGAAAACTCCAATGGGCTTCCTGCATACACTATAAGTTTTAGAACTTTAAGAGCCAAAGTCGTCTCTTCTACTTTTGTTGCAGAAAAGTTCATTCTTGAGCTGGGCCAAATACACATTAAAAGTAGGCGCTGCTGTTGCTCTCCATTTTAAACATTTGGGATTTGCATGCTAGGGGACACTTGGGTACACAACTTTTAGATGTTGCCTAGGTGGTGCCAATTATTTTCCTGCCTCTTCTTGTGTAGGATAGCGACTGCATCATTTATGGTCGGCTTTATTTCTGAAACAGGTCATTATATTGGATAACCATGTCCTCCTGGATCCTATTAATATCCATGCTTGTTCTCCATATTTGGGTTGTGTTCCTTGTAATACTTGCTTACTACTTTTTTGCTTGCATATGCTTTTTGTCCAAACTGGTCAAAGGCTGATGTATTAGTTTTAGAAAATTTAAGAGACTGTATATTGTTTAAACAGTGGGCAGATTTGCAAGAAACCAATCCTAAGATCCATTAATCCTCCTCGTTGCCCTGTCCATGCTCAAGCAGCTGAAAAACATCTTCAACGAGCATTTAAAAGGGCAGGCCTTAACGTCCCTTCTACAAGTAAGCTTGCCCCGAAGTTGCATGTTGTTGTTGCGGAGTATGTTTGCCAAATTCAAACTAAAAGAAGAGAAGCACAACGGAAATCTGTATCTAAAATCAAGTTTGAAGAGAAAAGTTGTGCAAGTTGAATACATTCTGCAAGCATGTTAAGCCGACAGAATCATTGCTGTTGGAGGTGCTTGCATATTTCAGTGTCTGGGCCTAGAGGGTCTCTGTAAGACACTGGATTATCATTTCTGCGTACTGATACATGCATGAGCGGGGTCAAATTACTAATATTGGACAAAAAGCTGAATTTGTTCGATGCAAACAATAAAAGCCAAAACAATGCACGCATAGGAGGTCAAAAACAATGCATTTTGGATAAGAAATTGAATCTGTTTGTGAGGTCTGGAAAGTCAGCCAACTTGCGACGAGTTTTCGGATGGCATCCGGGCATTTCTGAGTCAAGTTGTCTTCTAACAAATTGTCATTCATTCAGTTACCTTTCCAACGCATCTTGAAACACATCAATCAGACATCAGAAACTCAAGATACGTCTAATTTACTAAAGACTGCGCATGCAGAAAACTAGATACGGGATTATTACGGGATTTTGTAAAATTCAACACAAAAGCTAACATATAAGGCTTTGGACGAATTAAACTTAGCCCAATATATTTATTATCATTTAAATTGATGTTTTTAGGGTTTTATATACTTTAGGAACCAGCCACCCAGTCCTTATCAGTTTATCACTTGCCTTATCACCCTATTCCTTGTCACACAAGCACAAGGAGTTTAAAGGCTATTATTTTTTTTATTATTTTTAATTAGATTAGGTTTTCCTTGTTTTAGTAGAAGTTAAATTACTTTGTCTATCTTACACCTATAAAAGGATGAAACCTCCATCATTGTAAGAGAGATTTTCTTTGATTTATGAAATATTTAGTGAGTTTGCTTTTGCAAGTGTTGATTACTTGTGCCTTCGAAGTCTTCTTGAACATAAGTTCGACGAGTTCTTGTGAGGGAGATCATCTTCACACTCTTGCTTGCCTAGATAATCGCGTCTAGGAGGGTGGGTTAGAGCCGCTTGAGGTTGTTTGCTTAGATAATTAAGTCTAAGAGGGTGCCGAGAACAAAACAACATCAATAATTCGCAAGCCATCTTCATCTTCAACTTTCACTCCATCTTCCATAATTCCATAAAAAAAAACTGGAATTTTCAGATTTGTTTTACTTATATCTTTCTCAATCCTTTTTAATCTTCTTTTTATATTCTTATTTCTTATCATATAATCCTTTATCTTTTCTTTCTTTCTTTAAATTTTCAGCCTTAAACATGAAAATTTCAAGAAAATCCCTTCTCTTTTCTCTTGAATTTTCAGATCTGCCCAAACTTCCTTGATTGAGTCTAGAGCTCCTAGTTCTTGCAACAACTTGATTGAAGGCTTCCAAGTCCAAGATTGCGCTACTCTATTATTTGGTATCAGATTTGGGACGATTCTTGACAAAAATTTTGGCGTTTTTTGGTGAAAAACTCAAAAATTAGGGAAAATTTGTCAAATTCAAACGAGCGAATTTTGAGCTGAAAATTTTCAGATCATATCTACACCTTTGGAGGAGTCACCACATAAAATTTCAAAATTTTTTGACATCGGGAACACCTTGAACGAAGTAGATCAAGTTGCTGCAAAATTCTAGGGTTTTCGGGGTTTTTCTAATTTTCTTTCATTCTTAGCCATTAGTTTTCGTTTGTTTTAGCTTTTATTGCTTCTTACACATCTTCTAACACATTGTTTCCTTGTGTTAGTAGGACTAAAAGTTGCATACTCTTCTTTTTCCTTGCAACTATAGTTCTATTGGTGTCTAACATTTTCTTTGGATTCTTAAAGCAATTAAGATGTTTTATTCTCTTTTCAACACTCGTTATCGTATACCAATAAATATTTTTCGGTCACGATGTAGGATACAAGATAATCTATGTTATTTAATTATTGATGGTGACAGTCGTGTAAACTTAGTGAGCAGCTTCATTGTTGATGCACTCGATCTACCATGTCAAGAACACTCTAAGCCGTATCATCTTCAAGGGTTTAATAGCCAAAGAGTTGAAGTTGTTTTATAAGTCTGGAATTTCAGCCGACTTGCATCGAATTTTCGAATGGGATCCGGGCACTTCTGAGTCTACATGTCTTCTTTAAACATATTCGTCTGTCTCTTAGCTTTCCAACGTATCTTGAAACGCATCAATCCGACATCGGGAGCTCAAGTTATGTTCATTTTAGTGAAGACTATGCGAGCGGAAATCTCTATACGATTTTATCACGGGAAATATTATTTATTACGAATTTTCAATAATTTTATTGATTATTTGTACTTAAATTTAATCTAGGATTTTTTATGAAGATATTTAGATGATTTAGGATTAGATTTGTTATTTATTTATTAATTTTTTAGGTTAGATAAAATTTATTTATTTTTTTATTATATTTACTTTTCCTAATTTAAGTTGAACTCTTCATTTGTAGCCTATTTAAAGGCATATTTGCTTCACTAATAAGAACAACATCATGAACTTATGAGTTGCAAAAACCTTTGGCCATGGGCCATTTTATTTTCAAGGTAGATAGATTTGCCTTGTTATTTTTCGTATCAAAAGTCTTCTTCAACGTAAGTTCGTCAAGTTCTTGTAATGGAGATCATCTTCACACTCTTGCTTGCCTAGGTAATTGCATCTAGGAGGGTGGGTTAGAGCCACTTGATGTTGGTTGCTTAGATAATCGCGTCTAAGAGGGTGCCGAGGACAAAATATCCTACAACATCTATCTCGTCATCATCCATTCATCGAAGAGATTCGTGCGGTTTGCAGGTGTTTGCCTATTCAATTGCGATTAGGAGGGTGCCAAGGACAAATCTATCCAACACCGCCACCATCAAATTCATCCTATCTCGTTTTCTACATCAAGATCATGATTTATTATCGGTTTGCTGAATGTGAAGTTTGGGGTTTTTCTCGGATCATATTAGTGAGTTTGCTAGATTAATTGTGATTTAGAGGGTTCCTAGATTTTGAGGTAATTCTTGGATCCTGGCTTTCGTACCACATACTGTGTGTAGGTAGCTTTTCATGGCTGCATTTTATTGTTCCCATTTGTTATTGTTTGGGTTTTTGACGAATATGTTCATTCATGTGCTCTGGTCAGGAAAAAAAACCCCTTGTACCTTTTACTTGGCTTAAGAATTTGATCATCACTATGGACAAGAATTTCACCCATTTATTTTGCATTTCCATGTGTATGTTCATTAATGATTTTAAACATCTATGATTATAAAAGAAAATACAAAATACAATAGTTTGTTCCACCCTAAAACACCAAAGCTAGTACATTGTATAAGAGAAGTCGATGCTTAGATTCCAAGGATTCAAAAGAAATCTCCATACAATTACCTTGTCTGGAATGGTTTGCGGTTCAAGCAGGAAGCAAAACCCAGGTTTAAACCGACTTTTGCTCTCATATTATATTAGCACGTGGGAATTCCTAAGGCCATTAATTGCTCAAGTTTCTATATATACATATTCAAGTTGAATTGGTTGGTCACCAAGAGATCATTTTGATGAAACAAAAACAAATATCTTTTATTCACACACACCATGGGCATTACAAGGGAGATTAATCAAATCGATATTATGTAATAAAAAATAGATGGAGAGCTGGATTTACAAAATCAAAATTCCATTTCTACCCACACTGACAAACTCCCGGACTCACTAATACAGCCGGGCTCACCTCTCCGGTCCACTATTTTCAACATGTTCCGTGGAAAAAGAAACCAACATAACAGAAGCAAACCAAAATTTAATTTCGTTATTTTTTTCTTTTAAAAATAAAGGTACTAACCGGACCTTTTCATCTACTTCCCAGGAACAAACCTTGGGAGATTCAGAAGTGTATCGGCACGAGATACTCCATCAAGGGAAGACCAATCTGTTCCCAATTCTGACTTTGAGGAATCCTCGTTCCCTCCGGGGACTACTTTGCTGGTTCGCACAGTCCCGGATCGGTCGAGACTGGTTAAGACACCGAGACTATGGTCTTTCTCACTCTCATTGTCGACGTGTTCCACCGAAGTTGGCTGCACTTTTGCCTTGGCACTGGAAGCATAAGTTAAATTGCTTGAGTTGGAATCAAGGAAGAGGCAGACGACGGCACAATCATCAACTTTTGAAATCGAGTATTTGTATCTCCAAGCTCGAACAGCTGAATGAACCAAGGCTCGAGCCGCAGAGGAACGTGCAATATCTACCACTTCTTTGTTTGAAAGAACATCCCAAACCTGCAAAGATATCGAGGAAAGCCTTAGATCTCGAGATAAGATATTTCAGGCACAGAGATCAGGCCAAAATCTTTGAGGCAAAAGTCCCCAAAAGCCCGTGCCATGGCCAGGCCAGCTGCATCATTGTTAGGCAGCCAAACCCTGGTAACTGTAGGTTCATCGTGAAGAGCAAAGACACGACCCTTACAACTTCGAATTCTCTCTGCTTCCACTTTAAAGGGAAAAAAAGAGTATTTAACATGTCAGCTGTTGAAAACTTCTCTCAACCACTTCCACTAATGACACTGTATCGAGAATGTGTAGAAAACATAAAGAAAACCAAGGAAATTAAAGGATACGCAAAATGTCATACGAGCCAACCAGAAGAGAGCACAATAACATAAAAAGCATGAATGCAGTTGCATGTAGACGTGCAGTTATGATCGACTAAAACAGACAAACAGACCTGGAAGATTTGGTTTGAAATCAACAGTCAACCGAACTGCAGTAAGTGAATTGTCTTTGTCCCTTGTGGCCAACACAGCTCTAGAGTCCCCAACATGTCCAATGACAAGAAATGGACCCTATACAACAAGGAGAGAGAATTACAATTAGCGATGAAACATACCATAACATACTTCTTCAAATAAAGCTTTTAAAAGTTGAAGCTGCATACCTGTTTGACCAAAGTTACAGCTGTTGTCCCGCTACAGAAGCAATCTATATTGGTATGCAGTCGAAGTTCCCTGTCCATAACCTTAAAAGCCTTCAGAAAAGACTCTTTAAGAGTCTTTAAGATCTCTGGGAGCTTTTCTGTTTCATCAAAATCTACAGAGGCCCTAGACCCATCGTCTGCAGATAAAAGAGCAGTTTCTTCAGAGTTCATGCTTCCTGCAGTGTTCAAACTGATCTCTCTGAGAACATCCTCCCCGGATATATTGACTTCCCAGTGAGCACTCAGTTTTAAGGGAAGATGGTCCCTCACTTTCTTTGCTACCATATGACCATAGGGACCATGGCCATCAAAAGCACCACAGAAAACTGTATCTGTTCTGGAACAAAAATTCTGGGGAACAACAGCCATAAATGGTGAGAAATGGAACATGATAATGGAGAAGAACAATATTGGTAGCCATATTAACAATATCTAATACAAGGAAAGAACGGTGATTTGCTTCACAAATCTGTTATTACTATAACCTTTTACCCTTTCCTCTGTATACAAATATTAGGATACATGTTCCAGGGATAAAAAAAGTCAATGTTTTTAAAGTGTCAGCATGGAAGTATCACGGCACGAAGAAACTAAATGATTAGATAATATCCTGAATGAAAGGGAAGAGGCTGCATTCAACTAACACGGCGATATTGCTTTTCCTCTAATTAGACAGCTATGAAGATATGTACACAAGTAACCTAAAAGTTACATAAACAACTCGAAGATAATACAAAATTTAATGTTTGCTGAACCAGATAAACATTAAATTAACTAAACATTACAGACACTAAAAGATAACGACGAAGCAACCAGAAAAGAAGGGAAAGTTCCTTCATCCAATAAATATTATACTCCTATATAATATAAGATCTATTGCTATTTTTCAAAGCTACAAAAGGATCATGTCACACAAAGCTAAATATATTAAAAAACAATTGGTTGACCAGTTTGATAGAAACAGGATTCATGTGAAATGGATAAAAGAAGCTAACCTCCCAAAAAATCATGGCATCCTGGTTGGTTCCTTTCTTGCCTTGTTGTGTATAGAGTGAAGCAACACCAGTAGATCCATTCAAGAACAACCTCCCTGGAATCCTATGCAACGTTTCTCCCTTTCTGTTGCCGAAAGACCCTGATTTCTTCCTCGAATACCCCTTCTTCCTTGAATGAGGGGATAGAGGTGATCCAGGGAGAGGGCTCCTGCTTTCAGCAGAAAAGCAGGAACCCATTTGGAGGGCCCTGATAATTCTTAATATGCACTCCAGACCAGCTAGACAACCAGAACCCCTATTCTCAGTAGATGGATCCGTAAGAACTCGTTGGGTTAAATCCTTGAAGAAACTCTTCTCAACTTTCTAGATAGCTAATGTTGCAAATTAATCCACCAATAACCTTTATTTGTGCAATCCTTTTTTCACCAAAATCTAAACAACCCCTTCTCAATTTGTTGCCATAAATCCTATTTCCCAATTGATAATTCCTTGATTGATTATTCAATCTCTTAAAATTCTCATCTTCAGCCTTAAAATCTTCTCAAATCACTTGAATAATTACAAACAAGAATTTGCCCAATACCCTTTTCCACTTCCAATCCAATGATCAGACCAATCCACAAAATCAATCTCTTCAACTGCTCCCATCAAAAGGAAAAACACCCTGAATAAAGAAAGAGAGAAAAGAAAATTGTTGGTTTCTATTCATAAAAGGAATCAGAAAGAAAATAATAATGATAACAAAAAGCAGAAAAGGCATATGTGTTGGGGAAAGAGATCTATAGATGCAAATCTACAGCAAAGAAGAAAAAGAGATGGGAATCATTAATTATACATTTAATAACTCCTCCAGGAAAAAAAAAAAGCAAAACCCTTTTCAATTATCAAGGCCAAAAGTTATTGAGAATTGTATAAATCAAACAAGAAACCACCCCAGAAAGAGCAAACCTTTTTTTGTCAGCAGAAAAGATGAAACACGGCTATGGGTTAGTGAAAATGGATTGAAGACAGATTGACGGGATATTTGAACAAAGCTGTTTAGAGAATATTCATAGAACAAAAAAGAAAAACAAGCAAATTATCTCATAATTCTTTTGAGATTTATTTTCCTGAAGACAAGAATTGAAGATGAATATCAAAGGAAGGATTTGTATTTATTTTTAATAGGAATTTATTATCTCATAATATGGATGGTTCATGGGCAAACATTTTAATATCGCTTATTTTAAGTTTTAGATCTACAAAAATTAAGTGTATGACATAAATTAATTTAAATTAATCAGAGTAAATTTTACAGAATCAGGAAAACAATCACAAATAAATAAATGACTTAGGGGTACTCCAAGCTTAAAACCTCTGAATTTTTTGTATCCAATTAAACTTTCAAATTAATAAATTAAATTAATTAAATTATTTGACTAATTTTAATTATTAATTTTAATAATTTTTTCTTAAGATATTGTCACGTGATACACTATGTGACATTTTCATAATATTTAAAAAATTATTTTTTTTATAATTTTTTAGAATTGAAAGAATTTTTTAAATAAAATAAAAAGTTTTTGGAAATGCCAATTGACAATACTATATCGTTATAATTTATATCAATTGGTCCAAAAAATGTTAAATTTAACAATCATTGTTGGTCAAAGAGGTGAAGTGATGAAATTTTAAAATATAAAAATTAAATTAAGCGCTATTCAAAAATATTTTAATTAAGTGTAAACAAATTTAAAAACTTAAATAACTTTTAAAGGCTTAAGTGTGTAAGAAGCTCTTAAACTTTTGGGAAAAATCAATTAAGCCATTAAACTTTTTTTGCACTCAATTAAGCCCTTGAACCAAAAAAATTGAATCAATTAAGCCCTTTGACCAATTTTGACTATTAAATTTTGATAGTTCTTTTCTCTAGATATTACTGGCACATGATACACTACAGTCCTATAATGTTGCAATTATAGATTTTTTTCAAAAAATATTTTTTTTTATAAATTTTATAAGTCTTTTACATTTTTTATAACTTTTAATGAAACTTTTAAATAAAATAAAAAAGTTTCTGAAGATGTCAAGTGGAAACATTGTGATACAACGCACTGCACCAATAGATTCAAAAAATGTCAAAATTAGTTAAAGGGCTTAATTGATTACATTTCTTGGTTCAAGGACTTAATTGATTATATTTTATGATCCAAGAATTTAATTGGGTGTAAAAATCTTAAAGACTTAATTGATTTTTTTTTTCAAAAATTTTTTACACCCTTAAACTTTTTTAAAAAAATTAAACAATTATGATATCCTTAACCCTAATAAATTGATAATAATTGAATTCATGACGACGTGTCATATAAAGCTTTATTATTTTCTTAATCAAGAGACAGATTGGTAGATGCTTGATTTTTCTGTTTGGAGTGTTGTCTTTTGCTTTTGCATCATTTACTAAATTTCCTCGAGAATTTATTAAATTTTGTTATTTTTTCTATAAACCATGCCAATATCACGGAATTTTGACTTAAATATTGCACCAAAATTATTTTTTTTCAACTTATGGCACAAACGACTTTAATTCCCAATCTGTAGCATCGTCCAAGGATTCAGCAAATGCTGAATGTTCTTTTCCTGTATCGTCCAACTCGAACAAACCATTAATATATCCCTTATCAAAACGAACACATATACCTCTTATAAGAAGAAAAGGTGAATCATTTGTAGTGAGATGAGCATAGAACTCGCGGACGATGGTGGAATCGACCTCTCTAGGTAGCTGACAAAAGCTCCCTCATTTGTGCATCTTGACAACGTCAACCACTTCTTGGGAGAACCCCAAATTAGGTTCGTTCTTGAATTCAAAACCTTTCTCACAACATAAGGTGCGAGCAGCAAAGTTCTCTTCATATTTCTTTTTAATTTCTTCATTGAAAAAATTCTTGAAAGACGATGAAAGAAGCCATGAGAGAAAATTAGGAAAAAATAATGGTGATCGAAGAAAAAGAAAGGTCTAAAGGAATGATTTGTTCTTGAAACTCTTGTCGTGCAAGAGAAAAGTGAGAGAGTAAAGATTCAGCTACAGGGAAAATTGGAATTAAATAGAGGCGAGAGGAAACATTTGAAGTTTTTTAATGGTAAGGTTAGTGGAAGTGATGATGGTTGTGGCAGTTATGCGTGTTTAGAGAAGTAGGATGATGATGGATTTTGGGTTTAAGTGAGGTGACGGCACAAGAAAGAAAGATGGGTAAAAGGATTAGGTTAAAATTTCAAAGGTTGGGATTTTACCTAGGCGGCTGAGAGCTTTCCCACTTAGCTTAGAAATCATTCTCCCTTGGGCCTAATCTTGCATAAGGTCCACGCGGTATTCAATGGGTTTCCAAGTGCCGGCCTAACCCGGCATATTGTCTTGGAAAAATGGCTTGGCAAAACTTCTTGTACTCACAATGAAAAACCTTTCAAACAAAAAAATAGAAAATAAAAAACAAACATAAATAAACTAAAATAACAAAATGAAAAAAACTCACCTAATTATTTACAAAATTCTAACGACAAAGGCAAAATTACTCAATCTCTGCCAAGAGAATAGTCTCCATGGCATTACCTGGACCTCCTTCTCAATAGTGTTTTAATATCTGACCATTTACCTTGAATGTGACTCCCGTTGTCAAATCCTTGATATCTATAGCTCCATGAGCATAAGGATGGACTACCTCAAATGGTCATGACCATCTAGATTTGAGCTTGCCCGGGAATAGCTTGAACCTTGAATTGAACAACAACACTCTTTGCCCAACCTCAAACAACCATGGCAAAATTTTGCTGTCATGCCATCTTTTTGTTCTCTCTTTATACAGTTTGGCATTCTCATAGGCTTGAGCTCGAAATTCCTCTAACTCATTCAAATCTAATAACTTCTTCTCACCTGCAACCCTCCACTCCATGTTCAGCTTCTTAGTTGCCCAATAGGCTCAGTGCACCAACTCCACTGGCAAATGACACAGCTTCCCAAATACAAGCTTGTTTGGGGAAGTTCCTAATGTAGGTTTGTAGGCTGTTCGATATGCCCATAAAGAATCATCTAGCCTTAAGGACCAGTCCTTCCTCGTTGGGTTTACCATCTTCTCCAAAATGTTCTTGATCTGCTTGTTTGAGATCTCTGCCTGACCATTTGTTTGCGGATGGTAACCAGTGGCAATTTTCTGCTAGATATCGTACCTGCACAAAGCTCTAGTGATTAAATTGCATTTAAAATGAGTACCCTCATCATGAATAATGGCTTGGGGGCACCAAATCTAGTAAAAATATGCTTGTGTATGAATTTTGCAATGGCCTTGACATCATTTGATGGAAGAGCAACAACCTCAACCCACTTTAAGACGTAGTCTACATCCACAAGTATGTATACATTACCAAAGGATGGAGAAAAAGGACCCATAAAGTCTATCCCCCATACGTCAAATAGCTTCACTGGCATGATGTTATGTAGTGGCAATTAATGTCTACTGGAAATGTTTCCACTACGCTGGCATCGGTTACAAGCCTTGGCAAAATAGTGAGTGTCTTTGAATAGTGTGGGCCAGAAGAATCCTGACTGTAACACTTTAGCCAATGTCTTTTTCCCAGCAAAATGCCCTCCTTATGGTGCTGTATGGCAAAGCTGGAGTATACTTTGCTCCTCCTTCTTTGGCACAAAACAACAAATAATTTGATCAACACAATGCTTGAATAAGAATGACTCATCCCAATAATGTTGTCGGATATCTCACAAAAATTTCTTCTTGGCATTGCTTGACAAGTCTAGTGGCAATATTTTGTTGACCAGGTAGTTGACTATGTCAGCATACCATGACATTGCATTGGTTGCAAGCAAGTATTCATCAGGGATGTCGTCTCGAATGGCAGCAGTGTTTTCATCATTATGGTGGCACTCTAATCGAGACAAATGACTAGCTACCTGATTTCACCCCCTTCTTGTCTCAAATCTCGAGATCAAATTCTTACAACAAGAGGGTCCATCTAATCAGTCTAGGCTTGGCATCCTTCTTGGCCAAAAGGTACTTCAATGCTGAGTGGTCTGTGTATACCACAACTTTACTACCTACCAGGTAGGATCTAAATTTGTAAAAGGCAAAAACAACTGTAAGGAACTCATTCTTAGTTGTTGTGTAGTTAACTTGGGCTTCATTCAATGTTCAGCTGAAATAGTAAATGGTATGGAAAATTTTTCCACGCCTCTGTCCTAACACAGCTCCACTGGCATAGTCGCTAGCATCGCATATGAGCTTGAATGGCTCATTTCAGTTTGGTGCCACGACTATAAGGGCATTAATCATCCTATCTTTTAATTCTTGAAACACTTTCAAATAAGAATAACCAAATGCAAAAGTTGTATTCTGCTCTAAAAGTAAACATAAAGGTTTAGAAATTTTTGAAAAATCTTTAATGAAACGACGGTAAAAACCTACATGTCCTAAGAAACTTCTAATACCTTTAACACTTGTAGGATGGTGGCACTTGTAGGTTCATCTGCTGGCATTAATGTCTCGGCTTGGCAATTAGTTGACTGTTTGACAGGTGTCTTGGTCTCGCATTGTTTGCCACTTCAAAGAGTTACTACTTTGCATTGTTCCCTACTTTTTTGCCGAGCATCCTTTGTATCGCTTGGCAAATTTCCCTGGGGTTTGTTACTGAGTGCATTGGCAATCTGCCCTAGTTGTACCTCCAAGTTTCGCATAGATGCTGCTAAACTCTAGATGGCTGCATCATTCCTCTCCATGTACTCTATTAAAGAACTCCCCTGATTAGATCTTTGCCCTTGTTGGAATTGTTATATGCTCTCTGTGGCATTGTATTCTGGTTGAAACCTGGCGGTGCATTTTTATTTTAACGATGGACATTAAATTGGTTATCTCCCTAATTTGCCCTAGAGAAGTTGAGATGTTGCTTCCAACCTGCATTATAAGTATTGAAATGTGGGTTAAAATTGCGATTGAAATTACCAACAAAATTTACTGAATCAGGATTTAATGGACATTCATGCACGTGATGATCCTCTCCATAATTAGTGCAGAATGGATCTAGTGCTTTCACTTCTCGGACATCAGTAGGCTATTGCAATGTCTTCACTATATTAGTGAGATTGTGTAACATCCTTAACTTGGTTTAAGAGTAAACCGAATTAGGAAGTGTTAAGAACAAACATTCAAACAAAAGTATGACAATTAAAAACACTTCTCAATTAAGAATGGCCAAAAATCAGGGGAATCAAAAACTTTTTAGACCTTTGACAGAATTAAAGTTCAAAATAAAAAATTATAAAGCATGAACAGACCTAAGTACCCCGAAGATATTACACATTGATAGATAATAGTCTATTTTGAATTTCAATTACCAGGTTATTATTGATTCCTGAAATACTTAAAGTTCTATTTATGAACCAACTAAACTCTTATTATCATTACGAGTATATACCTTAGATCATTTGAACCTCACTTTATGACTAATATCTATTAGAAACGAATCCATTTATTAATGATCTTTAAAATTATCAATCACAAAAGCACACTTATCGTAATATTCTAGCTTGCAAAAATAACTTTCAAATCAAACCCGAGCTATCCAAAGTTAAGAGCAATTGACATACGCCACATAATTCAATATCCAATTATCATGAGATTTTAAGGGAATGATCAATAGAGAGCAGCGCACGATAATCATATTCTAAGTAGAGGTTCATAATCATTCCAAAGCTAGCACCTTTCTTACTCTTTTTCAGACATCATTGACTTAGTAATACTTTGCACATGACTATTGACTTACTTCTTGTCATTTGGTTTATCTAACCATTTAGTCACAAAACTATGTTGACATATTAATAGACTCAAACATGTAATTTACCCTCAATAAGCATGTTATCTAAATGATCTAGCATCTTAGTTCACAAACAAAATGTAACCAATCATGAGATCATGCTAGCCAATCAAAACATGTAGCAAGCAATCATAAAGACATGCTATCTAAACTCGATAATGAGTAGCCAAAAGAATAATTATAAAGGCCTATTACAACCCAAATGCTCCTTAGAGCTTCATATAAATATACAGGCCATAATCAATTCTATATGTTTTATGCAAAGATTAACTAAGTGCCACCATCCTAAGAGTTCAGAGAAGGTTGTTTCGAACCATACGTAAATCTCGTTGATTGTATCCAGCTTGAGAGCAACCTGAAACTTTGCTAACCTGCAAGGTGTTAGGCATAAATTCGATAAGCGTTTGCTTAGTGAGGTAGTGACGTTCTATTTAGAACAAGTTCTATTATTCTCTATTCAATTAACCTTTAACAACCATAGATGAGTCCCAAGTAAGTACTACTACAATCGAACCAATCACACAAATCAATCACAAGATAACTTCATTAGCCTTTTAGATGATTTCATAAAGAATTAACCACTAATTTACTTGACACATAATTTGATGTTGGAAAATCAATTTAATCAGCCCAAAATTCTAACTTACTTTTCGTACAATACACTATTCTTACAATAGTCTACCAAGGTTTCTTAGCAAGCACAACAGTAAGATATATGTTCCTTCGATCAATTCCACACTTAAGTAATTCTCTTATCATGAGTTATCTCTTCTCATACATCGCCAAATCCATTATACTATCCATTTTATCAAGTAAGTAGGCAATATACTTATAAACTTTCTTGGATTGTCTTCTTCAAAGATTATCATTACTCGAATTACCCGACACTCTATTCATTAACTTGTTGTCTCATTGCTTAATAACTAGACAAGCAGTCTACATATTTTCATAAGTACACTTAATAAGGTAGTTATAAGCAAAGAAACATGAACATAATACTTTTACATTACTTAACTCCATTAAATTGTAACCATGTATTTTTAAGCTTAGGTGTAAGAATATTTCCTTAGCATTAGATCAAAACTTAACTTTCATGATTAATTATCTTTCACATCATTACAACCTCTAAATGTATTCTTAGCATTCAAATATTATATAATACATGCTAATTCGTTTGTTCTTTAATTAACTCTTAACTCGTACATGAATCTTTCGCATTAGGATTAAACTTGACGATCTCTTACTCATTTACCATTCAATACAAACACAGCACAAACAAGACCAATAAGTATCCAAACATTATTTCTCACATACAACGCATTTATCAATCGATTAACACAACTCATTCATGAACTTACTTTTTACTAGATCAAACAAGGCATCCCTTCACTCACATAACATTCGAATAACATCATTCATAAACTAGGTTATTCCTTATTCAATTATTACCTATCATACACACAATCATTTACATTCAATTATGATATAAATCACATAAGTTTATTTAACACTTGATCAAACAAATAGTTCCTTGTGTACAAGCAATACGCTATCTTATCACTTTAGCTATAACTTCTTTATTTTCAATATAGGAAACCCTTGATAACTTATGCCTATGACTTATAAATCGTTAAGCAATCTAACATAACACCGGTTTCAATGGTAGGTCACTGAATGCATAATAATCATGTGTATTCATCAATAATTCAAGAACTATTGTCTATAGCATTCTCAATCATAAGCCCCAATTATGTGTAATTTCACTATTTGTACATTTTCTCAAATTCTTTTATGGTAACTACTATTACACACCATTCACATTTATAGTTTAGCAAACACTTATCAAGCATAGCTTCATACTCAATTGCCTCTATTCTCCAAAAATAATAAACTTACATATTTATGTATGCACAAGGTACATGGATCTTTATTCTATAAGAAATTTGAGAATTTTCTTCACTTATCTTACAAGCATAGGACCTTTATCAACCATGTATTTTCTCTTTAAACAAGTTATCAACTTTATCAAGTTGCAATTATTAGATTCCTTGATGCGCAAGTCATTAGTCGAGATAAATCTTAGATATCTCTCATTTGTTTATTAGATTCACAAGGTTTAAAATCAAATAAGATATCACAATTCTTATTGCATTAACTTAAAGTTTTATTCTTTCGTATTATCTTAGCCTTGAGAATCGATAGCCCAGTCTAGATACACGAGTCCCCAACCAACTGTCGCCTATAAACAATATGATACTCGTAGTACTGATCAATCCCTCCTACTGTCGCCAAATGACCATACACACACTTCCATCCTACTGTCGCCAAATAAGGACCACTGTCCCAGACCGTCATCCACCCCGACACTGAGCTCTATGGACTCTATGGCATGCCAACTATATCTATCACTGACTCGAGACCAAGGCTTACAATAATTATCATTCTTATCAATCTTAGAGCATAGCTCAATTCATCAATATTCACTTCTTGTGCCAATATCTTTTTTTTTTTCAATTAGGAGTCCAATACCAATTTCAATATCAATGATTCAATAACTATATCAATAATCAATATTCATTGTTTCAATATTCAATATCAATAGTTGATACTCCGTTTCAATGATCAATGTTTGTATATAATAACAATGTCAATAATCAATGATCCATAACAATTGTATCAGTGATCATTTATGCTCCAATTCGCTCTTACAAGCTTATTCCCTTTAACAGTCTTTCATGGTTTCCATTAACTGTATCATATTCATTGGTAGCCATAAGCATACATTCTATGCTCATTCTTTATAGAAAACATTTACATTTTATTATTATAATTAGCATATGCCTTAGCATTGATATTTTACATATCAAGTATTCATATCATAGGATCCATTCGACTTTAATAAAATATCAATATCTCATAATTTCTGCACATCCAATGCTGATTCCTCATTTCTCAACACCCATTTTACTCATAATTGTATTCTTTCGATTGTAGTAATATTTATTAATGTAACAATCATACTTACTTTTATTTAACTTTACAATTTAGCAACTTAAACATGTACCGTTATAGGTAGTCTTCATACTAACAATTATTTCATAGCATTTCATGCTTATTTTTGTGCACTTAAAGTTTTCAACTAACTTTAAAATGTGCAATACTTATCCATAAGTACTTACCTAGAATCGAAATTTAGCCACACAATACAATATAATTTTTTTGTAAGTAAATTAGACCATAATTAAGCCATGATATTGCTGGAATAGTTTCATTCTATTCCGAGACTTAAAAATACACTCACCTCTTTATCCCGAAATTACGGGATACCTGAATCCACATCCTATCATGCTACTCATCCACTCTCCTTCCTAGCTCCTTCATGGTCTAAGTATAACAAGAATGACTACACATTAGGATCAAATCAATCCTTCAAACGTTCAACAAGACAAAACAACTTATACGCATTTTGTTCACACCAACATGTCCAATTAAACATACAAACACACCAAGCAAAAATAGATTACACTCATATTCCTTAACCATTCGAATCTAACCAATTAATTTCACTTTAATAATTCTGCTCAACAAGCATATATTTACACAATTAACACCGAAAACAGCCCCTTTTTAGATCATTTTTAACCAAGACAGCTCACCTAATTTGTACACACAAATTAGTATTGCAATCAGTCCATATTTGTTCAAACTATTCCACAAGCAACTTTTTGTTCATATTCATTCAATTCTGAAATCAAAGCAGCCCCAAAATCCAATATATATGCTTCAATATAGTCCATTTCCTCAATTTTCAATTTTCATTTAACTCAATCAATTATAATTATGCTCAAACAGTCTACCCAAGAATAAAAACAGTCCATCCAAAGTTCCTAGGCATACAAATCAGTACAGGTATCTTATATACATAGTTTTGTGTACAAAACAGTAGATACACATTTAGCATTCCCTTATTCCAGTTTTACAGCAATATATATTCATGTATATAACTTTAATTCACCTTCTACCATACTAAAAACATTGATATATCCCCTTCACAAGGGTAATCAGCCCTCCCTTGATTCATTAGCTTGCCAAAACAATGCTAAAACAGTTTTGTTTATTAGTAAAACAGTCCCGAATAACTTACTAACCAAAAATCACCCCTAGGCCATCGATCAAGGTTATTTAACTCAATCTAAAATAGGGTATATTTAAAACAGCCTTGCTTGTTTCAATTAACCTCATTTCATGTATCCAATTTAACCATGAATCACATTGTTTTCCTTTAACCATCAACAATCCAACATATTCCTATACAAACTCCAAACGGTAATTCTAGTAGCAAATGTAAAATCAGCCATGAAATTCAAGAAAAACACGCATTGCTCATGAATTTAAATCAGAATAGCAACACACTTTCACAATGTTAATTACAAAGATAATCCTAGGGAAGGCTTGAATATAAGCTCAATTCATTAAACCGAATTAAAAAGGTAAACAAGAATTTCACCTGCTCTAAAATCCTTCGATGGAGATCAAATTATTTGCTTCAATTGTTTGTTTAAACTCACACATGGTGGTTCCTATTTCTCTCTCGACAACATGTTAACTATTGATTCAAATGAAGGAATGAAGAAGATAGCCGAGACTTCCCCATTTCCTTGTTCAATTTTATCCAAATGTCTCACCAAGGGCATGACATGTGTATAGGTCCTCATACTTAACTTTCATTAGCATGGAAACACTCATTCTTCTAATATTTCGATTTGATCCATGCAATTTAAGCTAGCCACATTTTCCTCATTTCTAATATGGTCCTCATTTGTTCAATGGGTATATTAAGGAGTATTTAACTCAATTTAAATATCATCCGAGCTTGATACAATTCTAAACAAATTTTGACATTACAAGTCACTTAAATCATACTTGATTTAGACATATTATCAACCTCACCTTTGGGATATTACAGATCAGAAATTTTAGCATTGATTGATGACAATGCATCAAGCTCTAATTTTCCACCAGTCTTTGTTCCAGTTCCCAGTTTGGTAGTAGGGTATTGGAGATCGATGGTGGCAATCCTTTCCAGGATGTCAAATGCCTCCGTGTAATTTTTGTCTAACAACGAGCCATTTGCCGAAGCATCAACCACAGTCCTAGCATGAGCATTGAGTTCGTTATAAAAGGTCTCCATCTGGGTCCAAGTAGGAATCCATGCATGGGACACTTCCTCAACAAATCCTTAAAACGCTCCTAGGCATTATATAAAGTTTCATCATCAGCCTACCTAAAAGTAATGATTTCACTTTGTAACTTGGCATTAAGTTTAGGTGGCTAGAATCTCAAAAGGAACTTCTAGCATAGTTCTGCATATAAAGTAACTGAACCAGGTGGCAAGGAACTTAGCCACATTTTTGCTCTATCTCTCAAGGAAAATGAGAACAGTCTCAACTTCATCGTCTCTTCAACTACACCAGGTTGTTGAAATAGTTGGCAAACCTCCATGAATTGCTTCAAGCGTTGCCTCAAGTGTCCAGTAGGTGATCCATCAAATTGACCTACATTTAATAAAGTCTGAATCATTACCGTTTTAAGTTCAAAATTAGCTGTATTTACCTTGGGACAATCTAGGACTGGCATCAAATTGTCCATGGTTGGTGCCAAATGTTCTCGGATAGGTCTTTCTTCAGCATTGTCAGCAACAAAAACATGAGCGGGAAGAATATCATCATTTAATGGTGGATCCCTATGGTTATTTGGGACACCATCTACTCCACCTTATCCATTTAGAGCCATTTCTTGAAGTTTCTTTTTCAATCTGTGAAGGATTATTTCAATCTCTGGGTCGTATGGCCAATCATCCGTCATAGAGCGGCTCCTAGTCATACACCACAAAAAACAAAATAAGAAAAACAAATAAACACAAGTAAAAGTCAAAATAGTAAACTTTGTTGCAATCCCCGGCAACGACACCAAAAACTTGTCAACTAACTAACGCTTAGCAAATAATTGATAATTCAGTATGATATGCCAGTAAAATAATGCCAAGTATAGGTCTTTTACGCGCAAGTATAATCGGTCAACAAGTAATACAACAATAAACTGAGTATCGTATCCACAGGGATTGACCGAGAGTTAAATGCTAAGATTTTACTTGTGAAATAGGAAAAATGAGTTTAATTTGGAATTCAGATTCTGGTTTTAAGGAAAATGACTAAGGAAAATAAATACAATGGAAAT
Organism: Hibiscus mutabilis; assembly: GCA_019671005.1. Taxonomy (NCBI): domain Eukaryota; kingdom Viridiplantae; phylum Streptophyta; class Magnoliopsida; order Malvales; family Malvaceae; genus Hibiscus; species Hibiscus mutabilis. Next base: position 27,560,357 of record CM033712.1, read on the forward strand.
TCAAGCAAGTTGGCAAACAAATGTATTCAAATGGTGATGAGCTCTGGCAAGGGATGCTTGGATTTCACACTAGCTATGCCAACAGTTAATAACTTTCAGCTTTGGTTTTATTGTCGAGAAGATTTTAAGTAGTGATGTCTCTGTCGATAGCAATACCCTAAGTTAATTATGATTAACCCCTATATGTCTATAGTGAAGTTTCTCAATCATTAACTTGATGAAGCTTTAATCTTTTACTCCTAAGGGGCAGACTCGCTTCCGAAGTAAGTTCATCTACTTGAACATCTTCTGTCCAGGTTTCTCACCTTAGTACATTGGCAATTAATCGTTATCCCCCAAGTTTGTTAAGATATTAAGGGATAATATACATGCAATGCCATCTGTCGTTTGGCAAACAATTTAGAAAACTAAGCACTTGAAAGATAATAAAAAATGCTAAAGCATTTAAATATTAAAATCTAAAAATAACTGAGCGTTTCATAGTGAAAACATCCCCAACCAACTTAAAGAAATTAGTTTATGGTTGGGGGAACCATCAACATCAAATCGATTTCAACAGACACCATCATAAAAACAGAATTAAAACGAAGGAGAAATGGGCAAAGAAAATGGGTCTGTCAATGCAGGCCTTCAACGGATCCAGAGCTCTCGATCTTAGTCTGGTCGAACCATAGTCGCCTTCTACTTCACCGCAGTGTAGCCTCCTCAATCTCGTCTCCCTTTTGGTTCGTTATCGGCCTCCTTTAAATAGGCACGCGTGGAAACCCTAGATTGGGTTTACATTCAAAAGTTTGTTATGCCTTTGAGATAAGCGCGTTATCATCTTTATCCTCTTTTCGAATTTTAAGGTTGACTTGATCTTTGACCAACGACTAGTAGACCTGGCATCATCATCCATCTTTTGCGAACCAAGTCTGGTAATCTTCGTCCTATATTGCCAACTCGACCTGACATTTCTCTACTAGTTTTTTGGTTCTGCTCTACCAACTGCTCTTGTTCTCCTGCTCCTGACCTACCCTGCACACCAAAGCAAAGAAATACACCTTACTCTGGTAAAAGATCCGTTCCCTAACTCCTTAATGCAAATGCATGATTTTACTAACTAAATGCATGAATATATACTCAAAGTCAAGCAAAAGCATAACAATATATGTATGTAAAATAGTACTTTTGAGGAGTTACAGTTCACGTGGACATGTATCGGTACACCTACTCAAAATAGAAAGAGCCGTTGGGCATTTTTACAAAGGGTATCAGTACACGATACATGTGTATCGGTACACATCCTAGGGTATCGATACGGCCATGCCTGTACCGGTACACCTTTTGGCTACTAGAATTTGAGAAAACTCAGGGACAAAGGGGCGATTGGTACTCAGAAATCTATACCAGTACGAGCACTCTGGGTATCGGTATGAGCCAAACTGTACCGGTACTCAAGGCCTATTTTTGTCAGTTGGCTATTTAAAATCATTTAAAACATGTCAAAAACCCTTTGAAAATATTTTAAACATATTTTTCAAGTTTATGGACTTTTGAAATATTTTTGCAAATTAGTTTATGTCCAAAAACATTTTTCTTTAAGTTATATCAAAATCAAATATCTTAACATTATTAAACATTAGAAAATAAGTCACTTAACGTTAACATTAATAAATACTTGATTTGATAAATATTCTAACCAATAGAGATTAAATTGTTATTAGATAAAAAAATTAAAGGATACATTAGATGTGGCAATCAGTTCTTTCAGATCGGGTTCAGATTGAGTCATCTCGGTTTGGGTTGATTTTTGGTTTAGGTTCGATTTGGGTTGGATTTAGTTTGGGTCTTCGCTATTTCGGGTCGAGACGATATTAGATCGATTGAATCTTTGGTTCGATTCAATATTGACTCAGTTGATTTTTGGATCAGTTCTTTTTCGGGTCAGGTCAATATCAGATCGACCGGTTCTCGATTGTGTCAATAGATGAAAATGGTCTTTTAAAGGAGATAAGTGTAGCGAGTAAAAATTTCGTTATATCCCACTTTTTATAAAAAAAATTGATTGAAAGGGGAATTTTGAAAAGAGCTTGTATTTTGAAATAGAAACTTGGAGTCGCCACTGGTCACTTGGATTAGGTAGACTGGACACCGGGAAAACAAAAACCAGAGATTCTATGTTCGGGAGTCGGTTTCGTGTAGGGAAGGGTTAGCACCCCCACCACGCCTGAAAATCGGTACCTAGGGGTTCGTATCACATTTAACTAAGAGAAATTTTAATTCGAATCTAACTTAATTGATAATCCCTAAAATGCATGGATGCACGGTCATACAAAATCAAACAACTAACTTGCAACCCACGATAACCAAAGGAGATAACGCCTGAAGATTCGGGACGACACGCCCACTAAGATATCGAGGCCTTGAGAACTAATGCAATAAATTAAATATGGCATTTTAAATGCATGAGCAAACTAAATGCTAACATATATAAAAGAACATACATAAATAAACATAAAATAAAGCATAATATCAAACACATTACGGAAATGCATACCGGAGAAAACAAACATGGATGTTTATACTACATAATAATACCATATTAAAATAGGTGCAGACTATATATGTGTACTAACATAGTAGATAAATATATATATATATATATATATATGTGGTTTACAATAAATACAAAATATACTGTAATAATTATAATACATATATTAAAAAAAGTACTCTACATAAAAAAACCTCTATATACAAAATATATGCATATATATGTAATACAAAATAATAGGTATACGTTTCAAATTATGACATATAAATAGCAAACAAAGAAGAAAACAATATTTATAAACAAATAAGGCTAAAATAATATAAAGGGATCAAATGCATGCTACGAATGCGGATTTAAAGATTATATGGAAACGAAATGCAAACCAAAAGGCAAGTAAATAAATACTCATATATTCGATGAAACAAAATCAATACAATTGCACTAAATTATGCTGCAAAATTAAGGGACATAATTAAAGATGCATAAATGAATAGACTGAACAAATAAAAAGAAAGGGGCAGGATTAAATAGGCGATTATACCAATGGTTCTCGGACCTAATCAAAGAAAAAAAAAGGATGAAATTGAAAGGATTGGAAAATGTTTAGGGACTGCAGAAAGAGTTTCCAAAGGGCGGAGGTCCTTAATGAAATAATTATTCCTTTTTAAAGCTTAGTATAAATCCCAAAAAAACAACATCAATTTTCATTTTTAACTTATCCCAAACCAATCAAACCCTCATTCTTTAAAATCCTTTGAAAAACTTCATGAGTTCATGATGAACTCGGCTGTGATATCCAGAACGCGGCATCAACCGTCGTCGGCCGTCGCTAGCCAGCACCGACAAGCACCAAAACCACCTTTTTCCCTCACAAAACTGGATTTGACCTTAGATTTAACAAAAAAGCCTCTCTTTTTTTGCAAAAAATAGAGTTGAAAACCCTCTTCTCTTCGAAAACTCTCAGTTTCCTAAACGGATTTACCCTCCATGGTTCCAAAAGAAACCAAAAAGTTTATCACCGGCGTGGAGAAGACCCAAACGGTGACAGAAAAAGACCGACTGCCACAAAGGTAAAGCCCTAGTTCTATATACTATTATTTGTTTATTTTTATGACATGCAAGAAAAAAAGAAGGAATTTGAGGATACCTTCTGGAAATTCTTTTTTTTGATTGATCTGAGAAGTTATTACAATATGTGGTTTTACATCCCTTATATCGGAATTTAGTTGTTTACATTTGTATGCAAAAATAAATGATAACACTGTGGATGACTTGGTGTTTGATATCTCTCTGTTTCTTTATTATTTTCTGTCTTGTTCAGTGGTTGGAGAGCCGGTGGATGTCGTACGGTGGCAGCGCTATTTCTAGTGGTGGGGGGGGGGGCGTTGATTTGAACACGTGGCGGCCATCGTGAAGAGCTCGTGGACGCGTGGCACGTGAGAGAGCTGAATCGTTGGGGCACGAGCGCGTGAGAGAGATGAGAGGTTTCTCAACATCAATCCTGATCGTTGGATTGGATTCGATCCAACGGCCCTAGCATGGCTACCCATAGGAAAAGAGAATAGATCAGATTAGGGTTTCTTTTCTGATCAAATTTGGGCCTGGTACAATATATAATATTTTTGGGTTTCTTTTTATTAAAGAAATAATGAACTTGAACATTAAAAATATTATTGGGCTTCTTATTACTATTAAGATCTGTTTTATTTTATTTTTTATAATAACAATAATAATATTGAACATTAATGATAATATTAAACATTAAGAATTATTATTGTTAATAATAAAATAATATAGTAATAATACTAATGTACCGGATAAAAATTAGTGATTATAGCTGTCCCTCTTGCTCATTCTTGTGAAACGAGAATAGAGCAAAGATCATACGCACTAAATTTTATCATTCTTCCTTATTTGTAGCATCGGAATCACGAGTTCTTCTGGAACTTTTCGATTTTCATTGGTTGATTATTCAAGCTACGAATTCTTTGATGCCCAGATAGCTGTCATGTTGGCACAAAAAGATGTCTTAACATCAAGCCCGAAGGTCTTACTGATGGCCCGAAGGACTTAGCATCATGCCTGAAGGTCTTACTAATGGCCCGAAGGATTTAGCATCATGCTTGAAGGTCTTACTAATGGCCTAAAGGACATAGCATCATGCCCGAAGGTCTTACTGATGGCCCGAAGGACTTAAAGAAATGGCATCTCGCTTAGAGAATACCAACATACCTTAAGATGATGCCCCAATTTCTACTCGTCTCAACATTAAAAGTAGGCTTAACACCATGCCCGAAGGACTTACTGATGGCCCGAAGGACTTAACATTATGCCCGAGGGACTTACTAATGGCCCGAAGGTCTTAACATCATGCCCGAGGGTCTTACTAATGGCCTGAAGGACTTAAGAAATAGATTCACGCCAAAAAGGCTACCAATATCTCTTAAAATGATGCCCCAATTTCTACCTGTTTTGACATCAAAAGAAGGCTTAACATCATGCCCAAATGACTTACTAATGACCCAAAGGACTTATCGATGGCTCGAAAGACTTAAGAAATAGATTCACACCAAAAGGGCTACCAAAATCCCTTAAAATGATGCTCTAATTTCTACCTATCTTGACATCAAAAGAAGGCTTAACATCATGCCCGAATGACTTACTGATAGCCTGAAGGACATAAGAAATGGATTCACGCCAAAAAGTCTACCAAAATCCCTTAAAATGATGCCTAGTTTCTACCTGTCTTGACATAAAAAGAAGGCTTAACATCATGCCCGAAGGACTTACTGATGGCCCGAAGGACTTTAGAAATGGATTTATGCCAAAAAGGCTATTAAATGGAAATCTTTAATAAGATCTACCTCTGCAACATGAAGCCATATATCAAAGTCTTCAAATACCTATTTAAAATAAGCAAAATGCTTTTGAGTTAGCATGATCCTAACATAGGGATGTCTAACTACATGTAATGCATATGAGGATTAGGAGATCTTCATATAAGCTTCCGTCTCCTGAAAGGTCATCCCCAGATTACTTTTCTTTGCCTCTTTGCTATATGCTCTTAAATCTTCAACTTGTTAACTAGACATTCGTCTCAAATCTGATTTAGCAACATGCTTTCAAATCTTTCACGCGAGTATCATTCTCGTCTTCTAGGGTTACCACCTTTCTTTGTAACCAATCTACTTCTGGTTTCTATACTATTCTTATACGGGAACTCTTATCATCAACCTTCCCTCATTTAATCCTAGGGCTTGACTATTTTCTTGTTTTTGACCCAACATGTAGAGTCTTCGTGTATTTCAATATTAGGGTGAGCAAAATGCCTCCACTCCCTAAACTCATCTATAAGTTCAATCTTCTTTATCAAACTCAATGAAACATCTCGACGAAAACCAATTCTAGGTCCCTATGCTTTAATTCTCATTACAAAGTTGTGCAAAAAATGCAATTTATTGAAAAGATGGCAATCATTTTGAAAATAAAACAAGAAGAGAATGTCAAACATTTTGAAAACTTATGTTTGGAAGAAAAACTATAGATATCTTAAAAATCAAAATTTGAAGAAAAATGTCAAACATTTTTGAAAATCGATGTTTGGAGAAAATAATAAATAATAAAAAATTGAAATTTAGAGAAAATGCCAAACATTTTTGAAAACTAATGTTCGGCCCTAAAATATCAAATGCAATAGCACATTTGTTTCAAATTGACAAAGATCAACCCAAATTAAATGTATGTTTAGAATATCTTGACTGTTTGCGGAGATATGTGCATATGTGTAGCCTCTTTCAGTCCATTAGGCTTCTGAGAGGAACAATTCCCATACCTAAATTCTAACCCATTTAAGGTGGCTCTCTTAATCTCAATAACTCACCATGCTCCATCCTTCTCTTATTTTGGTGTCGATCACGCACTTTAAGTTTGACGTTCTTTGAAGAAAGGTTAACCCTTATAGGTGGAATGTAATCTGAAGATAGACTCATACAACTTAGATATCAATGTATGATCAGAATGGTCTTTGTAGGCTCGTAGTATAGGCCATGGGTCATGGTTAAGTGAAATTGCATTTCTCTACTGGTTTGGTCTAAATATGCTCATATTCTCTTCTCTTTCATTCTTTAGATTGCTCTAGACTGCCCATTTTTGGGTTTTCACTCTAGAGTTCATTTCCTTCTTTTGTAGCTTCGGACTGGCTTGCATCTTGGCTGGATATTGATGCTCACTTTCTATTCAAAGATGATCGATCCTCCAAGGCTCTTCAAAATTGAGATTTACTTGAATGAGAATTACGTATAAATCTATAGGATCATTTCTTCCGATTAAAACCTCATTCATGTGCTTGACATGTTCATACGAAATATTCTTTTCTTTTTATTCTTTGGATCGCTCTAGACTACCCATTTTTGGGTTTTCACCCTAGAGTTCATTTCTTTTCTTCTTATTTAGGAATATATATCTTTGGATCAATTTGCGTCTTCACTCGGCATTGATGCGCGCTTCTATTCAGAGGTGATCAACACTTCATGTCTTCAAAATTGATATTTACTTGAATGGAGGATTACGTAGAAGTCTCTTATTCAAAGCCTTATTCTTGCATTGCTTGATATGGGTGTGCTCATGTAAGTATTCTTTTTTTTTCTTTTTTTTTTCTTTTCCTTATTAGACTACCCTTTAGGGTTTTCAGCCTAGAGTTTATTTCCTTCTCTATAATGTGTATCTATTGACTATACTATATTCTGACTAGTATTGATGCGTGCCTCTACTCAAAATTTATCTGTTCTCCTTGACTTTTTGGTTAAATGGTGGATTCCTCACATATCTTTTTCTTTATTTTTATTGCACTATTCCATTTAGCATTTTCACTTTTGATTGCTTCAACTTTCAAGGTGGCAATTTTCTCACTTTATTCAATCGGCCTTCGAGCATAAACTTATCTTCTATCGCTTTCTTCCAATTATTGTTTGGTATTCATATCCAACATATCTGGTCTCATTTCTTCCTTATTAGGAAGTGAAAGAATGTCATTCGTTGTCCCATTCGTAGACATCTAGAGAAAGTCTTCAAGGGGTAGAAGTTTAGGGTCAACACTCAATTCAAGGATCTTAAACAACAAATTCCTAAGAGGGGAATTTGCTAAATGGGATTTCCCATTACCTGAACACTCATATTGTTCCCTCGTTGACCTAAATAGATTATCAGATGCTCGCGTTTGCAATATCCTCACAACATTCAATTCCTTCTAAACATAAGCAGCTTGGAATTGATCTCTGGATTTGAATTAAATGTACTCTTGCAATTGAAATTCAAGGTTCTAATAAAAATGATATATGCATATGCATGCCCTTTTCAAAAAAAATGTGTATATGTATATGGGAGAACAAAAACTACACCATAACAATGAATGAAATATTTAAAGAATCAAAGAATGCAAAAATATTTTCTAAATAAGAATGCGATTTTTATTCTGACAAAAACAAATAAACATGTGTCTTTACAAAATATTCTTACCGCTTTAAGGCTTAACCCACATGGTTTGTTCTATGCATTGTTCTCAAAAAGGGAGAAACCAAAATATGGGGAAATCAAACTAACATCTTCACGAAGAGATGAGAAACCCAAGCATAGGGACTTTTAGATCATTCTGGCCTTCTCAACGCGGTGTAAGCTTGCCCCATCTCCTTTGTTTTCCACTGTTGGATTAACTCTTGTGTTAGGACTCCATTGCGAACCAACTTCTTAATTTCTTCCAGTAACGACCTACACTTCCTAATGGAATGCCCCGGTGCCCCCATGTGGAATTCACAAGTACTATATGGGTCAAAACTATGGGTAGATGAATTAGGTGTAACCTTCATCGGCCTAGAAGTGAGGTACTGACCTTCAACGAGATGATGAAACATGTCTGAAATGGGTACCCTGAATATCTCAAGATCCACGTTTGTTCGAGGGGTTTTTCACGGTGACTCTGAAAGATCAACAAGCCTTCTTCTCTTACGATTAAAAGAGCTTTAAAGGTGGCACTTATTTACCTCTTTGTCTTCTTCCGCTTCATGACTGGTTTGTCTTGTAAGTTTATGCCCCATTCTTCTTGTCTGAATCTCGTATTCGATCCTTTCTCTGATCGTCATAAAATCCTCAAAACTGCTACTTGATTTCTCGAGCATTATATCAAAGAAAGGAATGGAAGAGTTGCATGAAACATGGGAGTCATTTCCTCTTCGATTATGAGAGGGTGTACCTGGGCTGCTAAACTCTGCCACCTTAAAGCATATCCTTTAAAGCTCTTATCTGATCTCATATTCAGGCCTTGAAGAACTTGCCAACTAGGCACTAAATCCAGGGATATCTATATTGCCCCAAGAAAACTTTGGCTAAATCATCCTAGTACCAAACTTGGTCTTTGCTAAGTCGATTATACCATACTACAGCATGCCCTGCCAAACTATCGTGGAAGTAGTGAATCAACAACTTTTCATCTCCTCGGTAGATTTCCATTTTTCTATAGAACATAGTCATATGAATCTTGGGGCAGTTGATACCATCATATTTCTCGAAGCGAGGAATCTTGAAATTTGATGGAATGACCAAATCAGGGACTAGGCAAATCTCTTTTGCATTGAAAGCAATAGTTCTTTCTCTTTTCTTGATCTCTTTCTCGAGCCTATCTTCTAACTACTCGAGTCTTGATTTTTTAGTCTGTTCAATTCTTTCGTCCATGACAAAGCTTTCGACTGTTTCTCAGATTACTATCATCGAACCCCAAGAATCTTATTATTAAAATTATTAATGCATGAAATGTTTCATAAATGAATAAAAGAATAGAAGGGTAAACAACAAGTATAAAATACAAATAAGATGTTGATTCGCAAATAGTCCTTTAGCAAGACATTCATTAAGAGAAGATGTTTGATTACAAAAGATTGACAATATTCTACAGGTAGCAATCAACCAGTCTGCCTAGTATATCGAGTCTAGGCTTCCTAAAATGAAGTGTATACTCAATGCCCCAATTTTGTCTCCATTTTCCATTTGCTTCCGTTTAGAACATCCTCAAACCGTAGTATTATCATTCTTTGTTCACTACAAAACATCTTTCTTATTATAAAGATCTCTTAATATGAAACAATTTTTGAATCAACACCTATGATATGCAATGTTGAAAGGAAATGTAAAAATGAATGCAATGAGGTATTAATCGCAAAGTGATCATCATAGAAAGACTTTCCTTAAACAAAAGGCTTGTTACATAGGATATTCTTCTTCTAGGCTTTACAAATATAGATGAGCCCTAACCCCTAACTTTTTGACTTCGTTCAACAACCGAGTCATCTTTCCTTCGGGGTCTAGTGCCGGATCAATATTCTGACTTAACAGTATCGCTGCATCACCCAAGTCTGCCACTTGCTGAGCCACTTTGCGCGCTTGAGTAACAACAACTCTCATGTCATTGTCCCTCTCTTGTATTTCTCGTCTAACCTCTCGCAACTTAGAAGTTAGTTCTATAGTGTTTTCTTATGCGACTTGCTTGACAGCTTTGACACGAATTTCGTACATTTGTAAAGAACTTCAAAGCTCACTTGCTTGGGCTTTAAGCGCTGTATTTTCCAAATGAAGGGTATTAGATTAGTCCTTCCACTATTGTATATTCGTATTCAAAATCTCGTTCGTGGCTAGACTATCCCGTGGCTCACCTTTGAGAAGGTTACACCAACTTTCGGCTTCTTTCAAATTTTGTGATAATAGTCTGGCTTGATTTTCACTTGTCTTACTCCTCATTTTCCAATATGACGAGTCATTCTTCAGCTGAACGACACAGTTCTTCCATTCCTCAAGAGTATCTCCCAAACTGACATTCTTGAACACACAATGAAGCTTCTGATATTCATCTTGCAAAATATTCAGTTTCTCACTCAAATCATGTAACCCCTAAATCTGGCCTAGTAGAAAAGACCAAATTTAGGAAGTCACATTTGAAAACTTAACCCTCAAGAAAAATAATTTTAAAAAATTATACTTTAATTTAAAATCAAATAATAGAAATTTAATAAATATCTTATAATAAATAAAATACATATATATCATAATTAATATTTGAATGTTACATAAAATCTTTGAAATAAAATCATAGTAAAAGAATCTTTAAATAATTCGAAAAACATAAATAGTCTTCTAGTATGAAGTTACATAATATCCCAAAATAATAAATAATAATCTGAGTAACAAAAAAATAGTTTAATACTGAATAATAAAATAACCAAATAAAAGTGAGATCCTCCAAGTACCAAGTCGCCTATATCCAAGAGTATATGAAAAAAGAAACTAAGGGGAAGTAAGTTAAAAAGCTTAGTGTGTCTCTAAAGTGCAAGAAAAAGCATAGTCGTAAAACCCAATAATAATTTCTTAAAAATTTCTTAGAACATAAAACCAATGGTACTATATCACAAGCGTAATGCAATGCACCCATCTACGTCCGCCAAAGATGAGGAAGGTTCCCATAACTTCCTCGCTATGTCCGCCATCCGAAGTGGAATTTAGCCCGAAGGGTGAAACCACTGAACTTCACCGTACAAATCTCAACTGATGCTCATACATATATGATGATTAAAAATCAAATTTCACAAGCAAAGTTCCATAAATCCAATATTCCATAAACATACTTCATAAATCATAGTCCATAAATCCATAAATTATAGTCCTGTAAATCACGGTTCATAAATCATAATAAAAACATATTCTGAAATCGTATGCATATGATGTCAACCATACAAATTATAGTGCAAATCATAACCAAGCAAGGTGTAAAACACCAACACACAGAAAGATAATTTATTTATAGCACTAGAAGAAACACACCTCAAGCAACAATAGCCTTAACGTCAGGAAGGATTTCCCTCTTACTCTAATCTAAAATTGGGTTATGTTGGATCGAAACATGATGCACATGTACGATAAGTGAATTTCACGAACAACCATCTAAACATTTGTGTGAAAAGAAGATAAAATAGTGTAGAAAACAAAAGGTTGTGCGGCTTAGTGGCGTTGGAATTGAATGGGGTGGGGTTTATTTGGGTGTTCGTTTTGCTAGATAGGTTTAAAATAAACTATTTATATAAATGGTTTTGATTAATAATAACAATAATAATAATAATAATAATATCAAATTGACATATTTTAATAAAATAAACAAAGTGGAAGAACATCATAATATAAAAACCTCACGACATTAAGGGAAAACATTGTTTTGCGTTAGTAAATGGGTAAATTTCACATGTGGTCCTTAGACTATCAAGAAATTGCATACTGACTTCCAAATTTCATAAAAATTTTATTTAGTTATTCACATAAAAAATATGGTTATGAATTAAAAATTCTCAATTGTTAGGGTTTCCAATTAGGGATTTTAAAATGTAGGGTTTTCAATTTGGGGAAAATTTGGGGTGTTACAAATCATCTCTCTCGCGTGAGCTTGTTCACTTGGGTGTCATGTTCGAGCGAATACCTCTCTTCTAGAGTACTTCTATCCTTAGCCTTGGATCCTAATTCTACTGAGCGGCCCACTACTGTACCAGGCTGACCCCTTGTTCCAAATTCCCATTTCCCATTTTTCAAAAGAGCATGAGCTCATCGTTTGAAGGCGATGTAATTCTCGATGGTGTGCCCCTAAATTTCGGGATGATACTCGCAATGAGCATTAGCATCATACCAATCTGGATACGGGGGTTGCATGGGTGTTAGAAAGACCGATCTTACCAACTGGGCTTCCAATAGTTGAGGATAGAACTCTTCATGCGACATGGGTATCGGGTCGAAATGAGGAGCTTTAACTCTCGCCTTCTGCCTATCAATCGAGAAGTAGACATCGGGGTTTAAACCTTGTCCCGAGTATGGGCTCTTCTTTAATTTAGATTCTGGGATGATCGTTGGTTTATTGTAGAATCAAGGACTTCCGTCTTTGAAACCCAACACTCCCGTCTCAATAAGATCTCGACTGCTATGGAGTATCGGTAGTATGACCCGAACTTCCTAAATGATAACTACATCTGGAACGAATATTGTAACTTTTTGGGTAAAGAGGTTTCTTCGGCACAGACTAAATTGGAATGATGAGATTCCTTTCAACTAGCATCAAGAGTAACTCGGTGTATCTCATAGGAATCAAAATGTTCTTCTTCACATCACTTACTTCACGATCCATTTTCCTGGAGCTCGACTCAGATATTCATCCTACTGGTTTATTGATGTGAATCACGAATGGGTTTAAACTATGATATTTGACGAAGCTTCATCGTTTAGGGGTATAGTTCTGACCATCAAGCTTCTTGTTCTGATTCTTGACCAACTACTCTTTCAATTCAACGACCCCTACCTCGTTTGCCATATCGGTCATTAGGTTCATCATCTCGTCCATTTGCTTCTTCAAATTTTGTATCTCAACTCGTTTGTCACTAGTGTGAGCATCGTCTACTATGTTCGATTTAAAGCCTTCGGATGTGCCACCCTCTCTAGTATTCAGTGTATTTTTAGGATAATGCTCGGGATTTGTCTGTTCTACCTGCTCATAAGACCTCTTATCCATTATGATCGCCTTCTAAAGTGATAGCCACTTCTGAAATTAATACCTTTATTATATGCCATAAGGATGCAATGCAAAACAAATGTAAAGAAAAAAAGCAAACACAAAAAAATTGTGTCAGTATGATGAAATAATTGATTAAATAAAATTAAATAAATTAAATGGAAAATAATAAACAAGATGATAAATCAAAGCAATTAAATCAAGCAACAAACAAAAATACAAATAAATTAAACAAAGCCTAAACAGGGTTACCACTAAACGGACAGAGTTTTAGCATGGTTTTAAAGGTGAGCTGTACTTTCACTATGTGCGGTTTAGTTCTAAAGCAAAGGGTACCCGAACTGCCGCTAGGACATCGATTCGGGGGGATACGACCCATATACCATACGAGGGTGTGAGCCCTACGAAATATAAGGATAGAATCCTAGAAGTGAATTACAACACCATACGGAGGTGAACACCCCATGAGGTGAAGTAATCACTCCTACTTAACAAGGGACGGAGCTCGGAGAAGAGCTCATGCATGAATGACAAATATATCAATCACCGTGCGAGATAAAGCAGTAAACAAACAAGGTTAGAGATTAAAAATTAAATTAAATCGAATTTAATTTTGTCTTGGTAAATACGATATGAACCCGAACTAAGGCTTGACTCTCTTTTTTGGTTTTTTTAAAAAATTGTCCCCAACGGAGTCGCCATGCTGTAGTGACTAGAAATTCCGTTATATCCCCCACTTTTTATAAAAATTTTTGATTGAAGTCAGAATTTTGAAAAGAACTTGTATTTTGAAATAGAAACTTGGAGTCGCCACCGGTCAATTGGATTAGGTAGACTGGACACCGGGAAAACAAAAACTAGAGATTTTAAGTTCAGGAGTCGGTTACGTGTGGGGAAGGGTTAGCACCTCCACCACGCCCAAAAATCGATACCTAAGGGTTCATGTCACATTTAACTAAGAAAACTTTTAATTCGAATCTAACTTAATTAATAATCCCTAAAATGCACGGATGCATGGTCATACAAATCAAACAACCTAACTTGCAACCCACGATAACCAAAGGAGATGACGCCCGAAGACTCGGGACGACACACCCACTAAGATATCGAGGCCTTGAGAACTAATGTGATAAATTAAATATGGCCTTTTAATGCATGAGCAAACTAAATGCTAACGTAAATAAAAAAAAACATACATAAATAAACATAAAATAAAGGATAATATCAAACACATTACGGAAATGCATACCGGGAAAAACGAACATGGATGTTTATACTACATAATAATACCATATAACTAAAATAGGTATATATATATATGGTTTACAATAAATACAAAATATACTGTAATAAATATAATACATATATTTAAAAAAGTAATCTATATAAAAAAAACTCTATATACAAAATATATGCATATATATGTAATACAAAATAATAGGTATACGTTTTAAATTATGACATATAAATAGTGAACAAAGAAGGAAACAATATTTATAAACAAAATGCAAAATAACATAAAGGGATCAAATGCATGCTACGAATGTGGATATAAAGATTATATGGAAACGAAATGCAAACCAAAAGGCAAGTAAATAAATACTCATATATTCGATCAAACAAAATCAATACAATTGCACTAAAAATATGCTGCAAAATTAAGGGACAGAATTAAAGATGCATAAATGAATAGACTGAACAAATAAAAAGAAAGGGGCATGATTAAATAGGCGATTATACCAATGGTTCACGGACCTAATCAAAGAAAAAAAGGATGAAATTAAAAGGATTGGAAAATGTTTAGGGACTGCAAAAAGAGTTTCCAAAGGGCGGAGGCCCTTAATGAAATAATTATCCCTTTTCTTAAAGCTGAGTATAAATCCCAAAAAACAACATCAATTTTCATTTTTTAACTTATCCCAAACTAATCAAACCTTCATTCTTTAAAATCCTTTGAAAAACTTCATGAGTTCATGATGAACTCGACCGTGATATCCAGAACACGGTGTCAACCGTCGTCGGTTCGTCGCTAGCCCGCCCCAACAAGCACCAAAACCACCTTTTTCCCTTACAAAACTGGATTTGACCTTAGATTTAACAAAAACGCCTTTCTTTTGCGAAAAAATAGAGTTGAAAACCCTCTTCTCTTCGGAAGCTCTTGGTTTCCTAAACCGATTCACCCTCTATGGTTTCAAAAAAACTAAAAGGTTTATCACCAACGTGGAGAAGACCCAAACGACGATGGAAAAAGACACACCACCACAAAGGTAAAGCCCTAGTTCTATATACTATTATTTGTTTATTTTTATGACATGCAAGAAAAAAAAGGAAATTGTGGATACCTTGTGGAAATTGTAACACCCTAAAATTGGCCTAGTAATGTTAGCACTATCTAAACTATAGGCTAATTGAATATATGTGGTATCAAATTTAAAAGAAGAATGAACATTGGCCATCCTTAAAATCTAAATAAGTGAAATTGAACCAAATTGAATTGAAATGAAAACTAGGAGGCATAAATGAAAGGATGAAAATGTGAACATGCAAAATCCTATAGATTGCATGTAAAATAGAAATTAAATGGAGGCCTTGACACATGTTCTCATTAGAGGAGAACATGTGCCATTTAGGATGATGACTCATGCTTGGGGAGGAAAATAACCAAAAATATTGTCATCTTCCTCCCCATTGTTATCCATTGTGGCCGAAACATAGAGAGAGAAAGGGGAGAGAATTTTGCATGCAAACACCTTCAATTCAAGCTTCATAATTCATCCATTGGTCAAATTAAGCTTAGAGAAGGTATAATACTTGAACCTAACTTGCTATAGATTGTTTGAATGAGTGATTGATGATGTCTTTGTTGTCTTGATGAATTGGATGATTTCTATGTGTGTTAGGAGCATGCTAGATTCAAATTGAACTTGAAATTGTAATTTCTAGTAACCAACTTGATATAGGATATATGTATAGTTGCTGAAAATCTGGGAATTATGAACATGATAGAAAACAGTATTGATTAGGGACTGTTTTAATTGAGAAATTGTGTAAACATGTTAAATGAACATGGAACCCTGTTTTGATCATGTTTCTAGATAAAAAGAAGATTGAATTGAGTACACATGTTGCTGGAAAATGACTACACCTAATTGAACTAGTTAAATTAGGCAATAGACTGCCTAGTTGATGAATTGGATGAACAAATGTGATAAAATAGATCAAACTAGATTCAACATGATTATGCCCTGTTTTAAGAACATTTCTAGGTGAATTCTGATGACCTAGACATATATGGACATGAAAATGAATGGAATTTCCATGTAGGACCTTGCTAAAATGAGCTAAGAAGCTAGAAATCCAACCTAGTGTAATCTGCCCAGAATGCTCTGTTATGGGCAGTAACTTTGAAAAATCACTATAAATCGTGTATAATGAATTTAAGGCTGAAATTTTTATGGACAACACCTTGATATGTCTAAATTCAGTAGGAGAAAATAGAGCTAAATTCTGGGTTGTAAACTGAAATGTAGAGTAGAAACACTAGGGACAGTGCAAACTGTCCAGAATAGCAAGATGCCCTGTCTTTAAGTTAAAAACTGTATTAATTGGAAAAGAAATAAAATGCAAGCCTTATATGGTCATAAAGAAAATTTTGTTATCTTTCCAACGGTGTAAACCAATTGAAATTCTGACGTACGGAATAAAAGTTATGCATGATTTAGTGACTAGAGTGCAAGCTGCCTGGCAGCAGCTGTATAGGCAAATGCACACTGTTTTGTGGCATTTTACAAACTGTCTTGTAAACAGTTTTAGGCCTTTGATTATGCCTTGTTTTACATGGACTAGAATTTAGAAAAGTGTAATTAAATGAAAAGGAAAATGTATATGAGCATGCTGCCCAATATGTGAATGTTATATGCTTGTAGCATTGCTTGATTTAATGACCTTGTCTTGAATTGAATGACTTTGTGAACTTGTCTTGATATGTGCTTGCTTGTAATGTGTTAGAACCACGAGTGAACTTGGTGGAAGAGGAAATATTGGAACAATCTAAAGCCAGGAACAAAGGAGTGTGGATCCAAGACTATCTAAGCTTGGAGTATTGTGAGTGTAGTTACCTCTAGGGTTAGGACTAGGTCCTAACCAATGTATTTTTGATACATTCTTGACAGGATAAATGAATCTAATCATGAACTTAACCTAATAAGGGAAGGATGACTAAAGAAATACATGAAACTTGATCCTAGCCTAGTATACATGATCCAATCGAATGCTTATGCATGATTAAGTGATAGCATGGATGCTTGTATGTGCTATAATGCCATGTGATTAAATGTAAAGACTTGCTTGAGACATAGTCTCATCTTGATGAAATGAAACATGAAAATACTTGATATGTGAGCTATGGCTCAATGGCCTAAGGGCCTAATATGAAATGAAATTGCTTGACATGAACATGATCTTGAACTTGATAAACTTGAACAAATGGTAAATCGAACAACCTTGGTAGCTAGTTGGATTAGGTAGAAGGGCATGCCTTAGAGTCTAGAGCTCATTGTGTAAGGGTGGACTACGGTCCAGGGCTAAGGCCCCTATTTGGCGACAGACGAAGGGTACGCATGTGGTCTTTGGCAACAGTAGGAGGGTTGACCAGCACTACGATGCATCTTGTGGTCACAGTTGGTTGGAGACTCGATTACCTATACAAACTAAGTATCAAGGAGGTTGTTTAATGAATAACAATTGTAATAACAATATAATAATACATGATACTTGTCTTGAATGCCATGAACATGTATGTTACTTTACTTGAAAGCATGACTCCTTGATTTCTTGGTTTGCAAGAATGAATGCTTGATTCACGAAGTATGAATTCTTGTTACTTGTACCTTGATGGCCGAATGCTTGAATCCTTAATTAGGATTATCTTGATTGCTTGATATCCTTAGATAGGATAAAATTGATGCTTGAAAGCCTAGCTAAGATCACTCTAACGCTTGAAAGCCTTAGCTAGGTCTATACTTGATTAAAAGACATGAAACTTGAAATAACAAATGGTTAGACTAGCTACTACCTCGCTAAGTACATTTTTGTACTCATCACTCTCATTTTCATTCTTCCCAACTGCAGGATAAAGGATACGAGGTTGCTTGATCATGAAGCTTGTTACCTTGAACAAGAAGTAACTCATACAAGCTTAGTTAAAGTATGATTCCATACTTGTTTTGTATATCTCCTAGAATGGTGGCACTAGATGTATATAGATAGCTTGATCATGCATTTTGAAACTTGTATATAATGTCTTGATGGGCCTACTAAGTGGTGAACCTATTGTTAAGTATGTAAAGAACTTAAACTTCATAAAATAGAATTTTGATGCTGCGCAATTTGTGTAAAATGAATTGGAATGATCTAATGCTTGTTTGTGTACATGTCTTGTTTGAATTGGATATGTGATGATCAAACCACAATGCTTGTCTTCCATTCGAATAACCTAGTGTATGTTTAAGTGATTGTCGAATGGTGTGTGTGTGTGTATGCCTTGATGTATATGTTATGTATGCTTGTATAGGATGATTGTCGAATACATGGAATTAGTATAAGGCTTGAATAGAACTAGTTTCATGCTATTGAATGTTAGATAATTATGCTTAGTAAGTATAGGAATGAAATGACTAAATGTATACAAACTAAGGAACCTTGAATTGAAACGAAACATGTTGGTATTCTTAGGTAATTCGAATAGGATAGGTAAAAAATATTGAATGTGGTAATATGAATTATAAAAGTGATAACTTGTAATGTAAGTATGAAAGGAATTAATATAATGGTCTTTTATAGATAGCCAGATGGTTTAGGTTGAATAAGAATTAATTGTGAGTTTCTTACTTGAAAAGTAATGTATGAATGGTTGCCTTAGCCTTGTTCAAATGCCTTAGTTTCATTTGAAATCAAATGAGAGCTTACTTGTTAGATAAGTAAGTATGTGAAAGCTTGATTGATTCTTGTATTGTATTGTTCTTGTCTATTGCCATGTCTTGTAATGTCCTTGCTTGCTTGTTAAGTAACGCTTCTGAGCTGGGTTGCTACTAGCCCGGGTAGGGGGTGTTACATTTTAATTGGTATCAGAGCTTTAGGTTTAGTCGATTCTAGGACTAAACTGGGCTATCATGCATCATATAGGATACTTGTGCCACCTAGGTGACTTGTATTGAATAGCTCGTGTCTTGCTTATTAAACCGAACCCCTAATTGTTCTATTTGAACGTAGAATGTCTGAAACAAAACTTGGCTAGGACAATGAAAGTCTTGAAGGCTACTCGAATCAAGGAGACAATGTGAGGATGGAATAGAATCCTCCACAATAACAAGATCAAGCTGCTGCTCAACAAGAAGCTCCTGCTATCAATCCTGTGCAGCAAGAATGTCTTCTAAGTATGAAGGAGATGTTCAATCATCTAGTATATGCTTTGAAACAAGATCATCCTATTGCTCCTCCTATTGCTGTGCCAAGAAGAGCCCCAATTGACAAGCTGGCTCAACATCGGGCCTATACTTTCACTGGCACTGATGAAGCCAATCCCGAAGTAGCTGAGTACTGGTTAGAGGCCATTGCTCGAATCTTGACTAAGCAATTACCTTGTCCCGATGAACACAAGCTCGAATGTGCTATAGCTTTGTTGGCAGATGAAGCTTTAAGTTGGTGGGAAACCACTACCCTAACTGCTCCTGCTGAAGCCGTAACTTGGAAATTCTTCCTTGATGAATTCAGGAAGAAGTACATCGCTGAACAGACTGCACGAAAGGCGTCATAAACGACAAGCCTCATTGGCAGTCAAAGAAAGCTAAACACTCGAAAGATCACTCTTTGAATTACACTCCTGTTCAGAAGAGTAATTACATACCAAAACCTCAAACGGTAATCAAGTCTTCCACCCTGATCATCTCTATTGATAGTACGTGGAATTTTGGCAAAGCTACTCAATATCCTACCTGCAAGTTCTGTTAGAAGCACCACATCGGGCAATGTAGAACTCAGCAAAACTTGTGTTTTTTATGTGGAGCCTCTGATCATTATATCCGGGATTGTGCTCAGAATCCTAACAAGGTTCCAACTGGAACTTCTGTAAATGCCAGCTCAGCTCAATCTAACCGAAACAAAGGTCTGAGACATGCTCAATCCGAGAGTCAAAGCAATGGTAGAGGCCAACATTCGGCACCTACACATCAAGAATCCCGAGCCCCTGCTCGAATCTACCACATTCGTGGGAAAGAGGAAGAAGAAGCACCCGATGTTATCGCAGGTACTATTGAATTAAATTCAAGTCTTGTATATGCTTTGATTTATTCGAGATCTACCCACTATTTTGTATGTTCTTCCTTGATTGCTAAGTTAAACTTAAAACCCAAACTTGTTAAAACTAGCCTTAAAGTTTAAAACCCTATAATAGGAAATATGCCTATTAATTTCTTTTGCAAGCAATGTCCTATAAGCATTCGAAATGTACCTTTTCCCATGGACCTTTATGTCTTGCCTTCTTGTGAGTTTGATCAAGTGTTAGGACTAGATTGGTTAAGCAAACATGAAGCCTGGATAGATTGCCAAAATAGGAGACTTTATCTCCGGGGTTTAGGGAAGGAATCAATCCTCCTAATTGATAGAAAACCGACCTCAATCTTTGCTACTATGGTCTTACAAGATGAACTTGAATTCGGATTACCTAGTATGCCAATTGTGTCTGAATTCATTGATGTTTTTCCCGAGGAACTCCTATTCTCCCTCCATCTAGAGAAGTAGAGTTTGGGGTTGAAGTTTAACCTGGAACAACTCCGGTGTCCATCACACCCTATCGAATGACACATATTGAATTAAAAGAACTCAAGAAGCAACTACAAGAGCTACAAGATAAAGGCTTTATTCGACCTAGCTCCTCTCCATGGGGTGCTCCAGTCTTGTTTGTGAAAAAGAAAGACGGGACTATGAGACTCTGTATTGACTATAGACAATTGAACAAGCTTACTATCAAGAATCGGTATCTTCTCCCAAGGAAAGAAGATCTTTTCGATCAAATCAAGGATGCTTCGATGTTCTCAAAGATCGATCTTCGATTGGGATACTATCAAATGAGGGTAAAAGAAGAAGATATACCCAAGACAACCTTTCCTACTCGATATGGCCAGTTTGAATTCCTTGTAATGCTATTTGGGTTAACTAATGCTTCGGTTGCTTTCATGGATCTCATGAACAGTGTATTCAAGCCCTATCATGAAAAGTTTGTGGTCGTCGTCATTGATGACATCTTGGTGTATTCTCAGAATAAAGAAGAACACTTCAAACTTCTTCAAATTGTATTGCAAACTCTCCGAGAACATCAATTGTTCGCAAAGTTCTCTAAGTGTGAATTTTGGCTTTCGGAAGTCTCGTTCCTTGGTCATGTCATCTCAGCAGAAAGAATTAAAGTAGACCTGAGCAAAATTCAATCCATCATGGATTGGAGACCTCCGAGGAATATTGGTAAAATCAAAAGCTTTCTCGATTTAGCCAGGTACTATCGGTGATTTGTCAAAGGATTCTCATCCATTGCCGCAAGCTTGACTAAGTTAACTCGCAAAGACATGCCCTTTGTTTGGTCAAAGAACCAATAACGAAGCTTTGATCAACTTAAACAAGCCCTGACTCATGCACCGGTTCTTATCCAACCAGAATCGGGTAAAGAATTCACTATTTATAGTGATGCATCTCATTTAGGACTAGGATGTGTCCTAATGCAAGATGGAAAAGTGGTAGCTTACGCTTCAAGGCAACTAAAACCACACGAGTCAAACTATCCAACACACAATCTAGAATTGGCAGCTATCGTGTTTGCTCTCAAAATTTGGAGACATTACTTATACGGGGAGAAATGTAACCTATTCACAGACCACAAGAGTCTCAAATACCTTCTGACTCAGAAAGATTTGAATTTGAGACAAAGAAGATGGCTAGAATTGCTTAAAGACTACAATTTGGTTATCAACTACCATATGAGAAAGCAAATGTGGTTGTTGATGCCCTTAGTCGCAAACCATACTCGGGTAAATCGTAAATCTAAATTCTAGAATATTTTCATATAAATTTGAACTTACTTGGATCACTAGTAAGCCATTCGAACACCTTACTTGTATTGCAAGTAACTACTCAAAAATTTGTCATAATGATCTTGTTATTTCATTTGTAGCTTCCTTGGCTAACAATGCTCACTTCCGTCTATCTAAAGGACATAAATTCTTGTATGAACTTCAAGTTCAATCTAGCTTGATCTCGAGAATTAAAGAACTCCAGCAAACTGATCCAGATCTTCAAAAGATCATATCCAAGCTAGATTCTGAGTCTAATTCTGACTTCTCCCTCAAGTCAAACGGACTCCTCTATTTCAAGGATAGAGTATGTCTTCCTAACAATGAGGAACTAAAACAAGAGATGCTACAAGAACTCGCCAAAGCTCTTTCTCGATTCACCCAGAATCGGTTAAGATGTACAAGGATCTTAAGCCACTATACTGGTGGCCAGGCATGAAATCGACTATCATAGACTTCGTATCGAAGTATCTAACTTGTCAAAGAGTTAAAGCCGAGCATCAAGTTCCTACTGGATTACTCCAACCTATCAAATTCCCTCAGTGGAAATGGGATCGGATTACAAATGGATTTTGTTACTGGTCTTCCTTCCACTCCAAGAAAGAACGATGTTGTATGGGTGATTGTTGATAGATTCACAAAGTTTACTCACTTCATCCCTGTTCGAAAGAACATGAGCTTGGAAACCTTAGCCGAGCTATACATCCGTCAAGTGATTCGATTACACGGTGTACCTATAGCTATAATCTCTGATCGTGATCCCAGATTTGTTTCTCGATTTTGGAATTCTTTGCAGAAGGCTCTAGGAGCTAAAGTGCATCTTAGTACAACCTTCCATCCTTAATCAGATGGACAATCTGAAAGAATCATTCAAGTGCTCGAAGATATGTTACGTGCTTGTGTTATAGACTTCGGAAAGAATTGGGAGAAATCTCTGCCCCTTGTAGAGTTTGCTTACAACAATAGCTATCAGACATCTTTTCAGATGGCTCCTTTTAAGCTTTATATGGAAGAAGATGTAGAACTCCCTTGTGCTGTTATGAATGGGGAGAAAGCAAGGTTTCAGGACCTCAATTGCTCAGAGAAACTAAAGAACAAGTAAATGTCATTCATGATCGGTTAAAGGTAGCCTTTGATAGGTAGAAAGCTTATGCTGACTTGAAAAGAGAGATATCCAATACAATGTTGGAGACAAGGTCTTCCTCAAAGTGTCTCCTTGGAAGAAAGTCTTAAGGTTTGGAAGAAAAGGAAAGCTCAGCCCTCAGTTTATCGGACCATTTGAAATCATTGAAAGGATTGGTCTAGTGGCTTATCGATTTGCACTTCCTAGTGGATTCGATAAGATCCACAATGTCTTCCATGCTCCGAAGATATAGGTCAGATCCATCTCATATTCTTGAACCTGAAGAGGTGGAATTGAATCCCGATCTATTGTATGAAGAGCCTGTTCAGTTACTTGACAAGGAAGTTCGAAGACTTCGATACAAGAATGTTCCCCTTGTCAAAGTCTTGTGGAGAAATCACAAGGTTGAAGAGGCAACATGGGAATCTGAAGAGGTCATGAAGAAGCAATATCCTCACATATTCAATTCAGGTAAATTCGAGGACAAATTTATTTTAAGGGGAGGAGAATTATAACACCCTAAATTTGGCCTAGTAATGTTACCACAATTTAAACTATAGGCTAAGTGAATATATGTGGTAATCAATTTAAAGAAAATTGAACATTGGCCATCCTTATAAATCGAATAAGTGAAATTGAGATAAATTGAATTGAAATGAAAACTAGAAGGCATAAATAGAAGGATGGAAATGTTAACATGCAAAGTTAGGAAGATTGCATGTAAAATCTAATTAATTTGAGGCCTTGATACATGTCCTCATTGGAGGAGAACATGTGCCAAATTGGATGATGACTCATGCTAGGGAGGAAAAATAACCAAAAATATGGTCATCTTCCTCCCCATTATCTTGTTTTGGCCGAAACATAGAGAGAGAAAGGGAGAAAATTTTGCATGCAAACACCTTCAATTCAAGCTTCATAATTCATCCATTGATCAAATTAAGCTTGGAGAAGGTATAATACTTGAACCTAACTTGCTATAGATTGTTTGAATGAGTGATTGATGATGTCTTTGTTCTCTTGATGAATTGGATGATTTCTATGTGTGTTAGGAGCATGCTAGATTCTAATTGAACTTGAAATTGTAATTTCTAGTAACCAACTTGATATAGGATATATGTATAGTTGCTGAAAATCTGGGAATTATGAACATGATAGAAAACAGTCTTGATTAGGGACTGTTTTGATTGAGAAATTGTGAAAACATGTTAAATGAACATAGAACCCTGTTTTGATCATGTTTCTAGGTAAAAAGAAGATTGAATTGAGTACACATGTTGCTGGAAAATGACTACACCTAATTGAACTAGTTAAATTAGGTAATGGACTGCCTAGCTGATGAATTGGATGAACAAATCTGATCAAATAGATCAAACTAGATTCAACATGATTATGTTCTGTTTTAAGAACATTTCTAGGTGAATTATGATGACCTAGACATGTATGAGCATGAACATGAACATGAATGGAATTGCCATGTTAGGACCTTGGTAAAATGAGTTAAGAAGTTAGAAATCCAACCTAGTGTAATCTGCCCAGAATGCTCTGTTCTGGGCAGTAACTTTGAAAAATCACAAAAATTTGGATATAATTAATTTAAGGCTGAAATTTTTATAGACAACACCTTGGTATGTCTAAATTCATTAGGATAAAACAGAGCTAAACTCTGTGTTGTATACTGAATTGTAGAGAAGAAATACAGGGACAGTGCAAACTATCTAGTATAGCAAAATGCCCTGTCTTGAAGTTAAAAACTATATTAATTGGCAAAGAACTAAAATGCAAACCTTATATGGTCATAAATACAATTTTGTTATCTTTCCAACGGTGTAAACCAATTGAAATTCCGACATACGGAATGAAAGATATGCATGATTTAGTGACTAGAGTGCAAGCTACCTAGCAGCAGCTGCATAGGCAAATGCGCACTGTTTTGTGGCATTTTTTAAACTGTCTTGTAAACAGTTTTAGGCCTTGGAATATGTCTTGTTTTACATGAATTAGAATGTAGAAAAAGTGTAATGGAAAATGCACATGAGCATGCTGCCCAATATGTGAATATTATATGCTTATAGCATTGCTTAATTTAATGATCTCGACTTGAATTGAATGACCTTGTGATCTTGTTTTGACATGCTTATACTTGTAATGTGATAGAACCAGGAGTAAACTTGGTGGAAGAGGATAGAGTGGATCATCCTAAATCCAAGAACAAAGGAGTGTGGATCCAAGACTAGCTAGCTTAGAGTATTGCGAGTGTAGTTACCTCTAGGGTTAGGACCTAGTCCTAACCAATGTATTCTTGTTATATTCTTGACATGTTAAATGAATCTAATCATGGACTTGACCTAATAAGGGAAGGATGATTAAAGTAATACATGAAACTTGATCCTAGCCTTGAATACATGTCTATTCCGAATGCTTATGCATGATTAACTGATAGCTTTGATGCTTGTATGTGTTATGATACAATGAGATCAAATGGTAAAGACTTGTTTGAGATATCATAACATCTCATCTTGATGAAATGAAACATGAAACTACTTGACATGTGAGCTATGGCTCAATGGCCTAAGGGCCTAACATGAAATGAACTTGCTTGATATGATCTTTATCTTGAAACACATGAATAAATGGTAAATCGAACAACCTTGGTAGCTAGTTGGACTAGGTAGAAGGGCATGCCTTAGAGTCTAGAGCTCATTGTGTAAGGGTGGACTACTGTACAGGGCTAAGACCCCTATTTGGCGATAGACAGAGGGTACGTATGTGGTTTTTGGCGACAATAGGAGGGTTGACCAGCACTATGGTGCATCTTGTGGTGACGGCTGGCTGGAGACTCGATTACCTATAAAAACTAAGTACCAAGAGGGTTGTTTAATGAATAACAATTGTAATAACAATCCTACATCTGATGATACTTGTCTTGAATGCCATGAAATGTATGTTACTTAACTTGAAAACATGATTCCTTGATTTCTTGTTTTGCAGGCATGTGTGCTTGATTTATGAAGTATGATTCTTGTTTCTTGCCCTTGTGACCGAATGCTTGAATCCTTAATTAGGATTATCTTGATTGCTTGATATCCTTAGATAGGATAAACTTGATGCTTGAAAGCCTTAGCTAGGTCTATACTTGACTAAAAGACATGAGACTTGAAATAACAAATGGTTAGACTAACTACTACCTCACTAAGTACATTTTTGTACTTATCACTCTCATTTTCATTCTTCCCAACTACAAGATAAAAGATACGAGGTTGCTTGATCTTGAAGCCTGTTACCTTGAACAAGAAGCAACTCACACAAGCTTAGTTAAAGTATGATTCCATACTTGTTTTGCATATCTCCTAGAATGGTGGCACTAGATGTATATAGATGGCTTGATCATGCATTTTGAAGCTTGTATATAATGTCTTGATGGGCCTACTAAGTGGTGAACTTATTGTTAAGTATGTAAAGAACTTAAACTTCATGAAATGGAATCTTGATGTTGCGCAATTTGTGTAAATTGAATTGGAATGATCTAATGCTTGTTTGTGTACATGTCTTGTTTGAATTGGATATGTGATGATCAAACCACAATGCTTGTCTTCCATTCAAATAGCCTAGTGTATGTTTAAGTGATTGCCGAATGGTGTGTGTGTATATGCCTTGATGTATATGTTATGTATGCTTGTATAGGATGATTGCCGAATGCATGGAATTAGTATAAGGCTTGAATAGAACTAGTTTCATGCTATTGAATGTTAGATAATTATGCTTACTAAGTATAGGAATGAAATGACTAAATGTATACAAACTAAGGAACCTTGAATTGAAACGAAACATGTTGGTATTCTTAGGTAATTCAAATAGGATAGGTAACAAATATTGAATGTGGTAATATGAACTATGAAAGTGATAACTTGTAATGTAAGAATGAAAGGAATTAATCTAATGGTCTTGTATAGATAGCCGAATGGTTTAGGTTGAATAAGAATCAATTGTGAGTTGCTTGGATGAAAAGTAATGTATGAATGGTTGCCTTAGACTTGTTCGAATGCCTTAGTTTCATTTGAAATCAAATGAGAGCTTACTTGTTAGATAAGTAAGTATGTGAAAGCTTGATTGATTATTGTATTGTATTGTTCCTGTCTATTGCCATGTCTTGTAATGTCCTTGCTTACTTGTTAAGTAACGCTTCCGAGCCAGGTTGCTAGTAGCCCGGGTAGTGGGTGTTATTGAAATTCTATTTGTTTTTGATTGATCTGAAAAGTTATTACAATAGTTGGTTTTACATCCCTTATATCCGAATTTAGTTGTTTACATTTGTATGCAAAAATAAATGATAAACATTATGGATATCATGGTGTCTAATATCTCTTTGTTTATTATTTTCTGTCTTGTTCAGTGGTTGGAGAGCCGGTGGTTGCCGTACAGTGGCAACGCTATTTCCTGCAATGAGGGGGTGTTGATTTGAACACGTGGAGGCCATCGGTGAAGAGCGCGTGGGCGCGTGGCACATAGGAGAGCTGAATCATCGGGGCATGCGAGCGTGAGGGAGATGAGAGGTCTCTCAACTTCAATCCTGGCCGTTGGATCAGATTCGATCCAACGGCCCTAGCGTGGCTGTGCATAGGAAAAAAAGAATAGATTAGATTATGGTTTCTTTTGTTATCAGATTTGGGCCTAAGCGAGCTTGGTACAATATGTAATATTTTTGGGTTTCTTTTTTTAAAAGAAGTAATGAAATTGGACATTAAAAATATTATTGGGCTTCTTATTACTATTAAGATCTATTTTATTTATTTTTTATAATAATAATAATAATAATGATAAACATTAATGATAATATTAAACATTAAATATTAATAATAATAAAAAATATAGTAATAATACTAATATACCTGAATTAGTGATTACAAAAAGATGATGTTCTTGTTTGATAAATACTTTTTTGAGCCAAAAATTAGAGTTTTAATCCACTTTTAGAGGTTTGACTAGTCAAATCCATTGATAATGATGTCTGGTAAATAGATGTTTGTAAGAGCGGATTGGGATGAAACCTCATTTACCCTTAACAATTAAAAAAGCTTTCAAATTAACATATTCTTCAAATATAATTTAAATTAATAATTAATTAAAATTATATAAATAATAAAATTATATATAGATCCTTCAAATATGCTTAGTAATGTAATATTAAAAATTAATTTTTATAATCTAATTAATATTAATAGATACAAAATATTCACAACTAATAAACTATTCATACAAGTATTGAATATATTCATGTCCTTATATGTCATTTTGCTTGTTCAAATAATCAAACAACTATAAGCTATCATTTAATTTCATCAAATACCTTTATACAATCAGCTAATGCAATCAGCTAGTCAAATCAACTAATGCAATTAGCTATCCACTGATTGCCAAACAGGGCCGATATTAAACCATTAACTAAAAGGTGGTTGTTAATTAGTGTAACACCCTCGACCCAGATGTCATATTTGAGCCTCAAGCCCATATCAAAACTATAAAATTTCTCAAAATGGGTTTAGCCCAATAAGGTATTTCTTAAAACATTTAAATCCAACAATAGAAAATATAGATAAATAATAAAAACGGTACAAAGGAGCTCCAATTTAAATTTAATTCATTTGAACATTCAATTTGATTAATAAAATTTCAAAAAATAAGAATTACATACACCACCACGTAAGGTCCTATGAATACACAGCCCACTAAACACAAGTACTGTACTAAAAAACACCACATGCTGGAATCCCGTACTAATAGTACTCCACGGTCCCACGAACTGACGATCAACCTACACAAGGAAACAACGATTCCGAGTGTTGAGCTTACAAAGCTTAGTGGTACACATCTACTCTAATATACTTCATGCTAATCATAAATATAAGCATGCAAGCTAGTAAGAGCAATAAAGAAAGATAAATAAACACGTACGGCTACCACAAGTCGCCTAAACACATGCACTCATCATAGAAATCGTCATACATGGCACACAAGACCCAACCATACTCATAACATGGCAATATAACATCATATAGATATAGTGCAACACATGACAATTTTGTAAAAAGGGACTAAAATAATATTTTGATAGAATTATTAGATTAAATAAAAGAAATATCTTTTCCCACTTGTTTTTAACCGAGAGAAGTTGACCGTTGTAACTTTCTAAAAGATGAGGAAGACATTTCTAAGTTTCTCTCAATTTCTTCCAAACAAAACTTAGGATTTCTTGATTCCTAAATTATTCTACTTCAATTTCTTCAATTATTTCTAAACAATTGTGGATTAAGGATTTTGATTTCTACACCATCTTTACTATTTTTGTTGTTGGAAATCAAGAGGGGAGTTCATCTACAAGTTGGTTTTTCATCAAACAATGTGAGAAAATGTTCTTTAATAAATTTATACATGATTTTGATTCTTAATCTCTGATTTCTTTTGCTTTAAGATAATTAAAACAAATTTCTAATGGAATTATTGGATTTTAATAGATTTTCTCATAAATCTTGATTAAATTATAGTGATCTAATGATTTCTATAGAGTTCTAATGTTTTGTGCATGGGTAATAATAATCTAAAGTTGATTTTGTAATTTAATTTCCGGAATTAATCTAATTGGTTGAATTTAGATTTGAATTTTTAGATTGGCGTATTTAGTAGAGTGTTGATTTAATTATTGGATCAAATATGAGAATGCACCATAGGTGTTTGATTAATTTCTTGCAAGAATTGTTAAAGTTGAAAAAAAAGAATTAAGTGGCGCGAACGGAGTAGGGGCTGCTGCTGTCATTTCATTCGAATGGACTATTGGTTGATAAATAAAACGAAAGGAATTTTAAAAGGGAAATCGATGGTCGAATCAGGGCACATGCTTGGGGGTTGAGCAGAGCAGTAGCGCTGTTACTTTCCCTTTAAGGGGTTCTTGAATTGTGAGGGCAGCTACTGCTGCTCACTCCATTATATGTGTATATATATTGGTTGATGAAAAAAAAAGGATTAAGTGGAGTATTGGCAGTAGCTTGAAGAACAGGGGAAATGGAAGTTGGCGATTTCGTGTGTTTTTGTTCAAATAGATATGGTTCGAATATTTGTGATAGTGGTGTTATTATAAATTGATTACTTTGGTGTGGTTCAATTTACATTGACCGTTGTATTTTCTTGTGGAAGATGGCAAGTGTTCGGGCGTTTTTCGGTTAGGCATTGAGGTGTTGACGTCGAGTCGTTGGCATTGAGGCGATATCAAGTTGGTGAGTGCAAATATAAGTTGGTTCTTCAAATAAAGTTTGAACTAAGGTTTGGGGGGTTTGGTTATAGCGTAACAAGCTTAACTAAGCTCGGAAGTAAGTTCTCCCTATTTTCGCCTTTTAAATATCGGTTTGATATGAGATTTGATTTACATGTTTTGGTTTAAAAGCATAAAATGATTTACTTACTGTTTTATGCATCTTATAAATGATATACAATGATTTATCAAGTATGTGAGTGCTTAAATGCATTGAGAAATAGTTCCTAAATGGAATGTTGTTGTTGCCTTTGACGATGTGCTTTTGCATATGAAAATATTTTGTTAAATGCATATGAAAAACAATGGGTAAATATGTTTAAAAGTATATATTGGCTAAGTGACAATGAATTAAATGTTATCGGATATAGTTGGCATGCCATAGGGTTTAAAGTGCACTATAACAAGTCACCTCATGGTTAGTTGAGGGTGTGGGATGTCACCGTGTTTTTCTCCGACCATTGAGAACCGCAATTGTCAAGGAATGGGATGCCACTGTTTTTTCTCCGGTTGGTGGATATAAAGATGTGTTTAAAGGAACCACTATAGAAATCTGAGTATCTGATGTATTTTCTTAAAATGTGATGATATGGTTTTGTTCACTCTAATGCCAATATATGAAATAATGTATTATGATGAGATTAAAAGGTTTGTACCTCGTGATAAATGCTTATGATGCTCTTTAAGCTTTGCAATGAAATGATCATGCAAAAGGGAGCTTAAATTGAGGATGCGTATGGAGGTTATGCATGAAATCCATGATACATGTTTATGTTTATAAGTTAATATGTTTTGAGAATTATGCATAAATGATTCGAAAGTTTAACAAATGATCATCTAGTCCCAGAGATTGATTTTATACATTTGTTTAAAAGCTTTGGATATGGCAAATTTGACTTGCTTTAATATAAGTTTTTAATATCGGTTTTTGGTTTTGAAAATGCATTGACGTTTTACCCTTTTTGAGCGCACTCATTAAGTAGTATATGTTTACACTCTCTTTTCTTCTGTCAATGTAGTGAATTAAGCAAGTGCGGGGTTGTGGGTCGAGGCAAGGTGGGATCTCAAGACAAACATATTAAAAGAGTATGTTTGCGGTATTATCATTATTTGTAACAAGACAATGTGGATAAAATTTTGGGATGGATTGTTTTATTTAAGATATGATAACTTGATTGATTTTGTATTACGTCAGATGATGGTTGTATTTGATGATTAAGATGTTGATATTATTTTAATGCCTTGGATATTTGGTGGTTACGATCTAATGATCTAGAATAGTTGAAATAACATTTAGATAGATTGGTTGTTTCTAAGTGTTTATATTTTGATATATTTTTATTTCTTAATTGATCTATAGCCTATATTGAGGTCTTAACCATTTGGTAATTTTTGGGTAATGCTTTATATTGTTAGGTCGCATGCTTCTAGATTACTTGTATAAATATAAATTGTGTTGAATAATTGGTATGTTTTATTTGAGCATATGTGTTTAATGGTGGTATAATATTAAAAGCATGTCAATGTTGTTTGTAAGTAATTGGATAAGTTCGAGTTGGAATTTGAATCCCCAAAATGCATTTTAGTGCAGCCTGAGTGTCGAAATGGTTGGTGGTTATTTCGGTTAATGGATTTTACCAAGTTTAGATTTTATGCATTTTGGTACTGTATATTGTTGCATCAATTGGATAGGTAAATGATTTCCATTTGACCTGAGATTTTTCAAGCATGTTTTAAATATATTTAATTGCTGTATGTAGATTTATCAAACGTGTTAGTCCCTGTATTTTGGCTATTTATGATTTAGTCCTTAATTTTGTATTTTTGCTAAATTAGATGCTTTTTGTTAACCGTTGAAGCTAAAATTTGACATGTTGGCACGAAATATGATTAATTAAGTATTGGTTACTTGAAACTTGTATAAGTCCTTGTAATTATTTAGATTTACAATTTGGTCCCTAAAGTACTCGTTTTGTAATTGAGTGCCTTATCGACATTATAATCAAATGAAAATTGAACTGTTGCTTGTATGAACACCTTAGGTCTTAATAATTCATCTAGACAAGTTAGAAAGAAAAAAATGGACAGCAATTCTAGTAAGATAGTTTGGGTTTACTTCGGCAAACCTTATGCGATCTTCTTCGTCCGGATCTGGCGTCTAGGCTGGGTCAAAGGGGTTACATTTGGTGGTAACAGAGCCAATTGCATAACCTCGGACGGAGAGAGTTTAATTTGGTTATTTTGAGAAATTGATAAATGTTTTTTGTATGTACTTTTGATGTTAATTACATATGTTGGAGTTAACTGGGAACACATTACCTATTACAAATGTTTTTGAAAAGGTTTTGTAGGCCTGTCTTGGATCCCTTGCTGAGCCTACACCCAACTGTCAGGTTTAAACACCAGTAATGAACTTGATTTTATATGAGAAATTATTTAATTACTAATTACTTCCTAGCTTATTAAGCGTTGTTTAGCTTATTGATAGTGTAAGAAAAATGGTTTCCGATCTTGAGTTGACTTGGTCCTCGATCGAGAGTAGTTAAAAATAGTCTCTGAACTTGAGTGACGTTGTCCTCGTTCGTGAGTTTATAGGTGGTGTAAGTCCACTACTTTGAATATTAAAGGTGGTTGTTATCATCGACGTTAATGATGTGGATTTTGATGACAAGAAGTTAGTAAAGTCATGTGAATGGAAGTGTGAACACCATAATGTGTCATATATTTGATATTAGTATCAATATTCGGAAAGTATGCTCGAGAAAGCATCTACCGAGATTCTAATGAGGATTTTGGAGTAACTGAGTTGATAATTATGATGTACGCATCAAGCAAGAAAGTTTATGTTCAAGATCGAAACCTGACCAGTGTTGTTGATTGTTAAGGAGAATTTATAGTTTCTCTAATGTCATTTTCATATGAATGATCAAGGTATGAAATATGCGTAAGGCATTTGATTGATTTTCATCTTTGAAGATCAGAGTACGTAGAATGTAATACCATAAAATTTTGGGTAGTGACCAAAATGAATAAAATGAAAGTTTGAGGACTAAAGTACAAACTTAGGAAAAGTTTAGGGACTAAATTGTAATTTTCAAAAGTTATGTATTTTAGTCCCGTAAATGAATAGTTTACCCCCAAGAATGACATTTTTGTGTTAATCGAATTTTTGGTACGGAATTTGTGTTAAAAGCTATAAAGAGTTAAAGTTCGAGAATAATTCAGATAATCAGATAGAATTGAATAATTGAGATATTTTGTTAAAAGATAAGGCAAGTTTAAAAATATCTTTTCCATGCCTTATTTTAGAAGAATTTAATATGGACCATTGGATTAAAATAGATTTTCCATATTAAATATGAGCCATTGGATAAAAATGGCAAGATTGTAATTTTGAAAAATTAAAAGGGCAAAATTGGTAACTACTAACTTGATGGTTTATTTTTGACCCTTGGATGAATAAATTAATTTGTGGAAAGATGAGAGGCATTGGATATCAAGGATAAAATAGTCATTTGACTATTAAGGAGATATTTATTTGAAAATTTTTATAAATAGATGACAAATGGTCTAAATTGAATAAAGAGAAAGTTCAAGACATTTCTTCATAGTTTCTCCAAAGTGCTGAAATCTCTATCTAAGGTATATGATATTTTCCTTTTGATTTTTCAAGCCACTCTAGTAGGGTTTTGGATGAAAGTATGAAACATTAAATTGATCAACATGAAATTCTCTATCATTTGGTATTAATTGTTCGTACTTTCCATGCTTAAATCTTGAGTTCTTAAAATTAGTGGATGAAGAGGATGTTGGATTTTGATATGGGAATGATTGATTATGCTTAGAAATGATGTTTTGAAGTTTAATTCATGCTTGAATCAAGTTGGAAATCAAGTCTATAGTGACCTTTCCTCTTCGGTCAAAGTGAAGAGATTAGGGAAAATTATGGAATAATTTTATTAAGGTTAGATATGTGGAGTTGATGATTTTACAAGTTTTAGAATGTTGTTTGGACCAAATTGGAAGTTTGTTAAGGTTAAAGGATTAAATCAGATAGTATGTAAATTAAGGGGTTTAAAGTGGAAGTTGGTTAAATTAAGATATCATGCTTGAATAATTGTTAGAATGATTTATGAATCATTATTTGATTTGGATAAGAAAGGAAATTTGAAGTATTGAGATTCATATGAATTGTATGAAGTGAATTAGCATCGAATAAACTTTAAAAGAATTTATAGGAATTTATTTTCCTATTACGTACCTATGTTAGTATGATACTAACATGTATTTTTTTAAAATATACATGTTTTGTAAATGATGCACGTAATGATTGGGATCAAAATCATAATCGAGCTAGCAACCAAGGAAAGGAAAAGGATAAAAAGTAAAGCTTAGTGAGGATTTAAATTTTGACATATATAAAGTGTCAAGGTGAGTTCAATGCATACATAACCTGATACAAGATATTAGGAAGACTTGCGAGAAGTCTACCTTGTTTATATTTCAATGATATTTATGTCATTAATTATATATTTGACATTTTCTAAATATGTCAAAAGTTGAATATAAATGCATGGATCACTAGTTATATATGATGTTATATTATGAATTTTATTTCGGGTATGAACTGCCCAATGTTAAATTATGTTGATATACATTACCGTGGATAAAATAAATATGGAATACATGCCCAAGTATGTCATCGAGGGTCATGGTATAGTTGGCATGCAATAGAGTCTAGCAGCACGCTGCATACTCGGTTTAGCACTATAGTGTATATAAAGGACACTTAGTGCATATGTTGGGCACCACCTTATGTGTATTATGGTGGGCACAACCTTTTGTGTATTAGCACTTCGGTTCATATTTGACATGTGTACTCAGGGTCCTCACAGGTAAAAGAGTTTATGAACTCTCAAAGTAAATGGCAAGAATATTGGTAAGAAAGTTATATTCGGTTTATATTGTGTTAATATATGATTACATGATGGTAATACATATCTAGTGATCTTGATGCATGATTATGGTTACATTTTATATTTATAAGTATGTAGTATTGCACTAGATTTTATTATTGCCTCACTAAGTGTATACTTAGCGTGCAATGATTTTCACGCGTAGGCAAAAAGAAGGAATCAGAGTAAGGAGCAGTTGGTATCTTATCAACAGAGAGTATAACTACGGTATCAGTAATAACATCTTTTGATGTATTTTGATGTTACTAGATGGCATGTATATGTTAATATTAGTGTTTTAATCTAGTCTAAATATGGTTTATAATTACTTATAAATTGGTTTATTGATAATGAAGGGTTAGTAGTTATATTAAAATTAAAAGGGGTTAGATGGATTACTAGTATATAAATCGGATAACTTTTTGAAAAAGAATAAATAGAACTATCAATTAGATTTTTAAATTAGGTAGTTTTTAGGCAGTTATATTGCTTATAGGTTGTAGATATAAATTGCTAAGTTGCTGCCTGAAATTGGAATTAATTTGGTTGATTAAAAATTAGATATAGCGATTCTATTAGGATAAAAAATGGTTTAATGGTGTTTTCTAAATAAATGATTATTATGGATTGTTAGCAATTCATTATGTGACACTCTATCTAGTATTGGAGATTAAATATTGGTAAGGGTGTTACATTTATTTGTATCAGAGCTACAAGTTTAGTCGGTTCTGGATATATGAATCAGACCTGTAGAGAGTCGGGATTATATACATGCCACTAGGATGTCAAAATTACTGATATTTGTATTAAAATACCTTGATGCCTACTAATTAGTAATGTTGCTCCTTACTTATGAGGGATGATTGTGACATTAACAGATGTCATATCATCAGGAATCCCGTCAGGGAGCTGAAGGTGATATCCCTGCTCAAAGCGAGAGTAATGAGGTTAATCAGAATCCATCTCTTGTTCAGCAGAATGTAGAGCAACCAGCTTAAGAACAACAAAATATGTCTGTACAAGATCAAAGCTTATTTCTTCAGGCATTGGATACTATTTTGAATCGTCGAGCACCAATATCAGTTCCAAAGGAAATAAGGAAGATGAAAGCATTAGAATTTCGAGGTGATACTGATGCAGATCTAATGGCTGATGATTACTGGTTAAGTGATGTCAAAATCATGCTGAGCAGAATCCCTTGTGATGATCAAGGAAAGTTGGAGGGAGTTGTATCTTTACTGATGGAGCAAGCTAGTGTGTGGTGGAATGTAGTCACTACACGAGTTCCTCCAGAGCAGATTACGTAGGAATTCTTTCTAAAAGAATTTAGAGAAAAATATTAGGGACGTGTTTATTGAAGAAATGAGACAATAGTTTTTGAATCTGAAACAGTATGGCAGGTCAGTCTATGAATATGAATGCGAGTTCAATAGATTGAGCTGATTTGCAATAGAGTTTCTTCCAAGCAAAAAATCCAAAATTGACACATTGATAGCTGGGTTGGATCCTCAATATAAAATGGTATTGATTTCTCATAATTTTGTTGCTTTTAAGAGACAGTAAATCAAGCAAAGGCTATGGAAAAAGTTAACCTCAATGATAAAGTGGGGAAACAGGCTTACTACGTCTTCATTTAAACGCAGTAAAGGATTTCAACAGAAAAATCCGGTAGCATCAACTGCTTCAGCTAAAAAGGGATTTTCTGGAGGAAAGTCAAAACAGGCTCAGACTGTTACTACAAGTACTCAAGGCTCTAGATTTCGTCCTATTCCAGAATCGAACACTGTGGAAAGAGGCATTGTGGTCAGTGCTGGTTCGTTGGTGGGGCATGCTACCATTGTGGGCAAATTGGTCATTTTAAAAAGAATTGTCTAGAGCTTTACCCAGATCAGTCAGTTGCAGCACCTCAGAAAAGTAGATGAAACAAAGGTGGCAAACTAGGAGTTTCGGCAACCACATCTAATTGAGAAAGCAAGACTGCTACTCGAGTATATAATATCAAGACTGCTAATGATCGAGATGATTCACAGATCATAGCAGGTATGATCGAACTCTTTGGTAGACCTATTTTTGCGTTGATTGATCCAGGCTCTACCCATTCTTATATTATTTCTAAATCAATACTTGAAAGAAATATCCTGGTAGAACCAATTTTGAATGAGGTAGTTGCTATTAATCCAATTGGACAAATTTCCAAAGTAAGTCGAATATGCAAAAAGTGTCCTATAAAGATTCAAGAAAATGAATTTCCAACTGACCTTATAGAATTAACCTTCTAAGAGTTTGAAGTCATTCTTGGAATGGATTGGTTATCGATATATGATGCTACGGTTGAATACCGATTAAAAAGAGTAATTTTAAAAGGACTAGATGGCTCAGAAATAATACTTGTAGGTGAAAGAATGAATTATCTGAGTAACGTAGTATCAGCTGTAACTGCTGGAAATTTATTATCACATGGGTGTGAAGCATATTTAGCACATGTGATAAATACTCAGGAAACAAAGATAGATCTAGAAAATATACCAATGGTGCAGGAATTTCTAGATGTTTTCCCAGATGAATTATCGAGATTACCTCTAGATCGAGAGGTGGAATTTGGTATTGATGTGCTTCCTTGAACATCACCAATATCAATGGCACCTTACAGGATGGCTCCTACAGAACTTAGAGAGCTGAAGGCTCAATTACAAGAAATATTAGATTGAGGTTTTATACGACCTAGTATATCACCTTGAGGAGCTCCAGTCTTGTTTGTGAAAAAGAAAGATGGATCAATGATGTTATGTGTGGATTATCGTCAATTTAATAAAGTGACGGTGAATAATAAATATCCTTTACCAAGGATTGATGACCTCTTTGAACAACTTAAAGGAGCAACAATATTTTTAAAAATTGATCTCTAATCGGGGTATCATCAATTGAAGATCAAAGAAGTAGATATACCAAAGGCAACTTTTAGAACTAGGTATGGGCATTATGAGTTTGTAGTAATGCCTTTTGGACTTACAAATGCACCAACAACATTTATGGATCTAATGAATCGGGTATTTCAGCCACATTTAGACCAATTTATGGTGGTATTCATAGATGATATATTGGTTTATTCTAAAACCAAAGAGGATCATGATACTCACCTCCGAGTAGTTCTTCAGATCCTCTGAGAAAAGAAATTATATGCAAAGCTGTCAAAGTGTGAATTTTGGTTGTCAGAGATAGCTTTCCTTGGACATATAGTTTTAGCTGAAGAAATTCGAGTCGACCCTAAAAAGATTCAAGCAATCCTATAATGGAAAATCCCTAAGAATGTCTCCAAAGTGAGAAGTTTCTTGGGATTAGCTGGTTATTATCGATAGTTCGTGAAAGATTTTTCAATGATTATTACTCCAATAACTAAGCTATTAAGAAAGGATGTGCCATTTGTTTGGATAGATAAATGTCAGGAAAGTTTTGATAAATTAAAAAAAGATATTAATGGAAGCTCCTGTTTTGGTACAACCAGAATCAGGGAAGGATTTTATAATATATAGTGATGCATCCCATAATGGTTTGGGATGTGTATTAATGCAAGAAGGGAAGGTGGTAGCATACGCTTCTCGACAACTCAAAACTCATGAAAGAAATTATCCTACCCATTATTTAGAGTTAGCTGCAATAGTGTTTGCTTTAAAGATTTGGCGTCACTACTTATATGGTGAAAAGTGCTATATCTATACGGATCATAAAAGTTTGAAATACTTGTTATCTCAAAAGGAGCTTAATTTGAGGCAAAGAAGGTGGATAGAACTGATCAAGGATTATGATGTAATTATTGATTATCATTCGGGGAAGGCTAATGTGGTCGCAGACGCACTTAGCCGAAATACATTTTCTATTTTGAGAGCATTGAATTCTCAGTTGAAATTATAGGAAAATGGTGCAATAATGGCTGAACTTCAAATTGAGCCTACCTTGATAGGAAGAATTAAATAATTACAAGCAAAGCATGAAAAATGCTTGGAAAAGAAGAAAATAGTTGAACATGGTGAATCTAAAGATTTTGAAATAAAACCAAATGGATGCCTATACTACAAGGGATGTGTATACATTTCTAAAGATGAGGAATTAAAGAGGGAAATACTTTCAGAGGCACATTATAGTCCTTTAACTATGCATCCAAGAGGCAACAAAATGTATCAAGATATAAAGAGTCAGTTTTCGTGGCCTGGCATGAAACGAGCTATAACTGAGTTCGTTGCTAAATGCTTAACTTGCCAACAAGTAAAGGTAGAACATCAAGTTCCATCAGGATTATTTCAACCAATTTCAATTCCACAATGGAAGTGGGAAAATGTTACTATTGATTGTAATAGGCTTACCGCTGACGCTAAGTAAGAAAGATTCGATTTGGGTGGTTGTGGATCGATTAACTAAATCGACACATTGCATACCAGTTCAAATCGACTACTCCTTGAACAAGTTAGCGGAGTTATATATTAAGGAAATTGTTAGACTACAGGTGTTCTTATGTCTATTGTATCCGATAGAGATCCAAGATTCACTTCAAGGTTTTGGAGTGCATTACATGAAGCATTGGGAACTCGACTACACTTCAGTACTGCTTTTCATCCTCAAACGGATGGACAATTAGAGAGGACTATTTAGATACTTGAAGATATGCTCAAAGCGTGTATAATGAATTTTGCAGGCTCATGGGAAAAATATCTTCCATTAGCTGAATTTGCTTATAACAACAGTTACCAATCAAGTATAAAGATGACACCTTATGAGGCATTATATGGAAGAAAATGCCGAGAACCTTTGAATTGGTTCGATCTAGAGGATCAAAAAATCATTAGACCAGATCTTGTGCAAAAAGTGGAGGACAAGGTAAAAATAATTCAAGATAATCTCAAGGCCGCTTCTGATAGAAAAAAGTCATTCTTAGATATTAGAAGAAAAGATATTGAGTTTGAAGTTGGAGACAAGGTATTTTTAAATGTTTCACCCTGGAAAAAGATATTATGATTTAGACGAAAAGGCAAACTTAGTCCAAGATTCATTGGTCCTTATGAAATTTTAAATAGGGTTGGCTTAGTGGCATATCAACTGGCATTACCACCAGAGATGAGTAAGGTACATGATGTGTTTCATGTATCTATGCTTCAAAAATATCAATCAGATCCTTCGCATGTCATTACACCAGAAGAAATTGAAATTCAACCGGATTTGACATACGATGAGGAACCTGTAAGAATTCTAGCTTGAGGAGAAAAGTAGTTAAGAAACAAACAGATTCCTCTAGTAAAAATCTTGTAGAGAAACCACAAAGTGGAATAAGCTACTTGGGAAATGGAGGAAGCAATGAAAAAGCAGTATCCGTATCTTTTTGAACCAAGTATGTAAAGAAAATTTGAGGACAAATTTTCTTAAGGGGGAGAATTGTAATACCTCAAAATTTTGGGTAGTGAACAGAATTAATAAAATGAAAGTTTGAGGACTAAAGTATAAACTTAGGAAAAGTTTAGGGACTAAATTGTAATTTTCAAAAGTTAAGTATTTTAGTCTCGTAAATAAATAGTTTACCTCCAAGAATGACGTTTTCGTGTTACTCAGATTTTTGGTACGGAACTTATGTTAAAAGCTATAAAGAGTTAAAGTTCGAGAAGAATTCGGATAATCGGATCGAATTGAATAATTGAGATATTTTGTTAAAAGATAAGGCAAGTTTAAAAATATATTTTCCATCCCTTATTTTAGAAGAATTTGATATGGACCATCGATTAAATTAGATTTTCCATGTTATGAGTCGTCGGATAAAAATGGCAAAATCGTAATTTTGGAAAATTACAAGGGCAAAATTGATAACTACTAACTTGATGGTTTATTTTTGACCCTTGGATGAATAAATTAAGTTTTTGGCAAGATGAGAGGCATTGGATATCAAGGGTAAAATAGTCATTTGACTATTAAGGAGATTTTTATTTGAAATTTTTTATAAATAGGTGACAAATGGTCTAAATTGAATATAGAGAAAGTTCAAGACTTTTCTTCATAGTTTCTCCAAAGTGCCAAAATCTCTATCTAAGGTATGTGATAATTTTTTTGATTTTTCAAGCCAATCTAGTAGGATTTTGGATGAAAGTATGAAACACGAAATTGATCTACATGAAATTCTTTATCATTTGGTATTAGTTGTTCATACTTTCCATGCTTAAATCTTGAGTTCTTAAAATTAGTGGATGAAGAGGATGTTGAATTTTGATATGGGAATGATTGATTATGCTTATAAATGATGTTTTGAAGTTTAATTCATGCTTGAATCAAGTTGGAAATCAAGTGAAGAGATTAGGGAAAATTATGGAAGAATTTTATTAAGGTTAGATATATGGAGTTGATGATTCTACAAGTTTTAGAATGTTGTTTAGACCAAATTGGAAGTTTGTTAAGGTTAAAGGATTAAATTGGATAGTATGGAAATTAAGGGGTTTAAAGTGGAAGTTGGTTAAATTGAGGTATCATGCTTGAATAATTGCTAGAATGATTTATGAATCATTCTTTGATTTGGATATGAAAGGAAATTTGAAGTATTGAGATTGGTATGAATTGTATGAAGTGAATTAGCATCGAATAAACTTTGAAAGAATTTATAGGAATTTATTTTCCTATTACGTACCTATGTTAGTATGATACTAACATGCATTTTTTTAAAATATACATGTGTCGTAAATGATGCACGTAATGATTGGGATCAAAATTAGAATTGAGCTAGCAACCAAGGAAAGGAAAATGATCAAAAGTAAAGCTTAGTGAGGAATTAAATTTTGACATATATAAAGTGTCAAGGTGAATGCAATGCATACATAACTTGATACATGGATATTAGGAAGACTTGCGATAAGTCTACCTTGTTTATATTAGCATGATACTTAGGTCATTAATGATGTTATATTATGAATGTTATTTCGGGTATGAACTGCCCAATGTTAAATTATGTTGATATGCATTGTCATGGATAAAATAAATATGGAATATATGCCCAAGTATGTCATTGAGGGACAAGGTAGAGTTGGCATGCCATAGAGTCCAGCAGCACACTGCATACTTGGTTTAGCACTATAGTGTATATAAAGGAAACTTAGTGCATATGGTGGGCACGACTTTATGTGTATTTTGGTGAGCACGACCTTATTTGTATTCTGGTAGGCACGGCCTTATGTGTATTAGCACTTCGGTGCATATTTGACTCGTGTACCCAGGGTCCTCATAGGCTTATATTTGGGCTATGGTTTATTGATTAACAAATGATAAACAGGTGGCATACGATTGTACAACATTGCCATGCATCCCTCTGTTGCGACAACTGTTTCAAACTCTCCTAGCCTTGTTCTCTGGGACACAATATCTTTAAGAAAATTGGCATAGTTTGGCATTTGTTCAATTGCTTCCACCAATGGGAAGTTGATGTGGACTTGCTTTAGGATATCAAGAAACTTCTTGAATTGATACTCTTGCTTTTGTCGCTTCAACCTTTGTGGGAATGGTGGTGGAAGTCGGATATCTTCGATCCTTTCATTGGTTTGGAACCTGATTGACGGCATTACCGGGACATCTAGAGTTGCCGAGGCATTATCAACTGGGGTTGCCGAGGCATGCTTATTGCCGGTTGCCGCGGAAATTCCTGGTTCAGCATCTGAGGCTTTGCCGCTAGGTTTGTCTTGATCTTTTTGTGGCGTTTTATTTGACAAGCGGGTTTGAACCTCTCTAAGTTGTTGGCCACTTCTAGTGGTGATCGCCTTACATTGCTCATGGCCAGTTCCTCTTGCGACTTCAGTATCGCTAGGTAAACCTCCTTGTGGTCTAGTATTCAGATTTTGAGCAAATTGTCCGACTTGATTTTCCAATGATTTGATTGCCGCCTCTTGGTTTTGCAATCTCATCTCGGTCCTGTTAATAAAAGCATCAGTTCTTTTTATGAAATTACTATTCTCAGCCATATAAGATTAAGTTTTCATCATAAAAGCATTTAGAGAATTTTCCAAAGAACTAGATGTCGTCGGTTGTTGCTGCGGCATCTGTTGCCATGGCATATTCTACTGGAATCCTGATGCTTGTGCATTCTGATTGTTCTAGTTTAGAGCATTGTTGGGATTACTCCATGAAAAATTCAGGTGCTTCTTCCAAGCTGGATTGTATTGGACATCACGTTGTTGCTCCGATTGTAATTCCCCACATAGAAGCTGGATTTCGGATTCTGCATACATTCAGAAGAATTATGGTTATCACCAC
The DNA here is from genome assembly GCA_019671005.1 of Hibiscus mutabilis. NCBI lineage: Eukaryota > Viridiplantae > Streptophyta > Magnoliopsida > Malvales > Malvaceae > Hibiscus > Hibiscus mutabilis. The sequence goes on from CM033712.1 coordinate 27,604,240, forward strand.
ATAACTCACAAAAAGAATCCATTACCTTGACATCATGTGTGTTGTTTGGTTTTGCATGTTCTGGACCATCTTGGTTAAAGCGGCCAATTGTGCCGAAATTGAATCTGATGATCCTAGTTCATGTATTGTGGCTTGGCGTCTAACTCCTCCTCTTCTAGTAGATGGGAATTGATAATCATTCTTGGCCAGCCTGTTTAAAATTTGCATCGCTTCCTCCGGCGACTTATCTAGGAGTATGCCGTTTGCCGAGGCATCTAGCATCAACTTGTTGCGCGTAATAAGTGCTACACAAATGTGCAAGTATATACGTCGCAAGTTATAGTATAAAAGATATCGTCTCCACAGGGATTGGTGCTACTTCAAGATTCTAGTCTCTTGCACTGTAAAAAGTAAAAACACAAGTAAAAGATTATAGAAGTTTAACTAATCTAGAAAGCAAATAAAGTAAAAGAAAAGATGAATTCAAATGAGGGAGAGATAGGCCAGGTTATCGTGAGTTGAGGTGTGATAGCCGATTGGATCGTTTTGGTAAAAGAGTGCACGGGCAACTTAGTTGCCGTGGCAACTTGCACAACAGGGTTGCCTTGGCAACTAATCGATGGTTGCCTGGGCGACTAGTTGGGCAACTACTTGGGCTTCTGGGCAGCAACCTTCAAGGTTCGGCAGAGCGTTCTTCAATGGTTTCTTCTTATCCCTAAGTCGAAACTCTAGCTACTTGTGCATGCCTTGATAATACATCCCTGCGTGAATCAAGGGTGAACAACAACCAATCTTGTGCTCCTCTTAGCCGTTGAAATCCTTAACTTATTCCTAAGCCGGATTAATCTTCACCATCAATAGATTGAATAAAGATCATATTTATACGTTTCTTGAATCTAACTCTCCCGATATTAGATAAATGGATGAAATCACGAGATCCTCTCCCAATTCACTCGCAAACAAGAATAAGAACCAAGAATGAATAAACCTTGAAATAGAAAAGTGCAAACTCTTATTACCTAAACAAAAACCAATAGTTTCTCACAACCACGAAACACAATAACCATAGCCAAGTAAATTTAGTTCATGGCTAGGTTCCAAAGAAACACAAGATAAACAATCCCTAGCATGAACCCAATCGAACAAGGAAGAAAAGATGAAGCTTGTCGAAAATCCCTTGCCCTAGATGCTTGTCGAAAATTCCCCTTGCTTTCTCCCTTGGACTTGTCGAAATTTCCCCTAATGCTCTCCCTTGGTTGTCGAAATCTCCTTGCTATTTATAGGGCTAGGCCAAAGTCCTTCTTTGAGGAGGAGTTTGAGTTGGAATTAAATTATCTTTAAAGAATTTAATTCTTTATTATAATTGCATTCCTACCAGAACTTCTCCTATCTTCTTTGAATTTAATTCTTCTTTAATCTCTGCATGGAAATCAAATTCCTTTGGGTTTGGGCTTTGCTCCACGTCATCTTGGGCTGGTATAGTCACTAATTTCGACATCCCTATTGCATTTTCTCTTTGTCGACAATTGCCATGGCAACTGGCTCGGCGTCTCCCTCATGCATTGCCCTGGCAACTAGCTCGGCATATCCTTCATGCATTGCCCTGGCAACTAGCTCGGCATTGCTTTGGCAAGTGATCCTGCACATACACACACAAAGCACACCAAAGTAGCATTTTTTCCACAAAAACTACCAAGTTATGTAATCAAGCTCAACGATGGAAGGAAACATGGATTAATGCATGAATAGCTAATTATGCAACTAATATGAGCCTAAGTCTAACAATAATATGAGTAAAAAGGGTAAGAATATTAGTACTTTTGAACACTTATCATCTAGTATTGGAGATTAAATACTGGTAAGGGTGTTACATAGTGGTACTGTGGAATCTGTATTTTGATCTAGGAAGGGTTGAGTAGTCTACTTTTCTATCCTTGTTGCATCGTCTAGTGGATTCTGGCTTTACGAAATTATGCATATTAATTTCAGGTAGTTGTTTGTGTGTGTTGAAGTTTTGAAGATTAGAGTTGATTTTTGTGATGGAGTTTGGCCAAGAATAAACCGAACTATGTTTGATGAGTTTTTTGGCTTATGGGGTAATCCAAGGTTTAAGAATGTTAGGGTTCTGAATGTTTGTGTTTTTCGGAAGTTCCTTCTTGGAATGTTTCCAAATGAGTCACTCGTGTTGTTCTATGGTTGTGAACTTGAGTTCAGTATAGAGATGTTCTTTGGTACGGCTCCCGAATCTATTTTGTGTCATGTTGACGGGCATTAAGGAAATGTGTGAGTTGATAACGTAATTATGATAATGGTTGGTTTGTGGATATGTTTTACCAGAAATTCTATATCTAAATGTCGGCGTGATTGTTAATGATGATGGTGTTTAAGAGTGTTTGGTTGGTATGAGTTTATAGTTACATTATGTACATGGCGAATGCTTTTTTAATATTCGAGGTTGCGATGAGTTGAGTATTATGTGAAAACTTGATTTTGTGTGTAGCAAGAGTAGTGGTATTCTCATATGCAATGGTACCGAAAAAGATCTTGATTGTATACCAAAAAATGTTTAGTAGGCGTTTGTAGCATAGCAAATGTTTGTTCCTTATCTGGGTAAGTGCGAGTTTCGGCTTGGTGAAAGGAATATTAGTTTTGAGAATGTTATTAGAGTATGCACAGTGCATAAACACTTATATGTATATATTTAAATATGCCACTACATTCGTACATTTGGGCATGCCATTAGAGGTTTTGCATACATATACATAGACATTTATGAGGGCATATAAGTAATCATGCAAGGATAATTGAGTTTGAGCCAGGAGATTCTCCGAGGTCTCATAAATTGTAGAAGGTGTTAAAGATTGGTTCTTGGAAGTTGAGATGTGCTAGATTTGAAGCAACCAAGGTTATTGTTAGAAGTACGTGGTTTTCTAGATCTAGTTGATTATTATCAAAGTTTGTTGAGGAATCTTAAGAGGTTGTTGCACCATTAGCGAAGTTGTGGCAAAAGATGTTCTATTGAATTGGATGATTTGCTAGGTTCCATTTGGGATCATGGCTTGCGTTTTGTTCGTTAATTAATTTTGGGTTAATAATCGAATATGTTTTAAAATGAATTTGACGAATTGGACAGGACTAATGTTTTGGAATGTTATTTAGTTGGTTTATCAAATAACAAGAATTATGTTTTTGATAACTTTTAAGAAAAACATAAAGACAATATGATTTTAAAAGTGGTTTTTGTGAATTAAATAGAGAGGGGACACAGGCTAAGAATCTTTAGGGAGCAATTGTACCCTTTGTATTTTAACAACTCAAATTTCTTTTGTTTTAAAGAAAACTACTACTGATGTTTAATATTTTCTCTAAAACAGAGGTTTTCTAATTTTTTTTATTAAAACTAAAGACCATTGTTTTGTTATTTTCAACTTCCTTAAAATGTTTTTTAGTGATCAATTGATATTTCGATCTTATTTCTAATCTATTTTCATCCAAATGATTTTTAAACTTGAGCGAATCGGTAGATTTTTGGTTAATAATGTTTTCACGTTAGAATACAAGGGGAGCTCATTTTGGTTGTACTCCTATCAAGCAAGGTGAGCTATGGTTTCTTATTGATATTCCACACACTTTGTGTCCTTAATCTATTACTCCTATTAACATTTGTGATTAAAATGAATTTAATTGGGTTTAATTAGTTTGTAATGGCGTTAAGAACAAAATTATGGTTATGTTGTTCAAACCTAATAATTTCTAATGGGTACTAATGATTTTCTTATTGGTTGATAAAAATCTAAAAAAATAGTTTTACAAGTTTGGACCCGAAATTAGTTTAAGTGCCTAAATTGAGACAGTTCTTCTTCATGGATTGAGATTGATGTTTGGTTAAGTGAAGCTTTTAATGTTGGTTGTAGTTTTGAGAGTTGTTGATGCTTTTGCAAAGGTTTTTGAATTGAGAATTGTTTATGAAGGGTTGATTGGATATTAGAAAGGGTTGGTGCAAGCTAAAAGAGGTTTTGATATTTTGGTGTTGTTTTGAGGTTGGTAATTAGATAAGTTTTGTGTGGGTTGAGTCAACGAGAAATCGGATATCATATGGATGGTTGCGTGTTTCTCATAGTTTCTCCATGGATGAAGGTTGTAGAGAATAGTGCGTAATGGCGTGTTGAATCAAGTCTTAATAGTTGATATGTAGATAAATGGGAAGACCAATTTTGTGACATGTTGTGTCATGATGGTTTTGAGCTCAAATGTGTAATTATTGAGTTGCCTATGTTTACATGGTGATGTTTGATTGACCCTTTATTTATTCCCGTAAAGAGAAAGTTTAGAATTGATGGTTCTACCATTGGTAAAGCTATTTCTGATTAAGTCTCTAGCAACTAGGTGTTGTTCATCGAGATGATAAAATTTGTGGAAGTTATGCGGCATAAGTGTAATCAAGGAAGTTATTGAATGATGAAAGGTTTGTATTTGTTTTGTTCTCTTACGTAAATTTCGAGGACAAAATTTCTTTTAGAGGGGAAGAGTTGTAACACCCCAAAAAACGGGCTAGAAGATTCGGGTGAGTTATCAGAATCGGGTTGGAATTTTTTTGTTAGGCTTTAGCTAATTAATTAATTCCAAAAAATAATTCAGGAAATTAAATTGAATTTCGATAAATTTATCTTGGCAAGTATTTGTGAAAATATATTTAATGAATTTAATAAAGGATGAAATTGAGTTTAGGTAATTTTAAATGGTTTTTTAATATTAATTAAATGGTGACTATTATCCAATGATCAAAGTTGTTTAAAAATCTATGTAGTATAGTTTAAAATCATATACAAGTATAAAGAAAAATTTTGGTAAAGCTAAAACTAGAAAACAGTAAAGAAAAATATACGAGCATAATTTTATATTCGACAAAAAATTTTCAGTTTTGAAAGCGATTTTGTAAAATCTTTGAAGACCAATATATATACATCCTAAATATATAAATTTTAAGCAAAAATAATATACAGAAAAGAAATGGAAATTTAAAAAAATAGAGTTTATACCTTGAATATGGATGATGGATGAATGAAGAGATGATTTGCACAAAGCTTGATGAATTTTGCTTGAGTTTGAAGTTGAAAACAAAAGCCCCAAAGAGTTTTGATGAAAAATAAGGGATTTGGAGAGTAAAAATAGGGTATGGCCGTTTAGGGTTTTAAAGAAAAGTTGGAATTTGGTTTAAATTAGGAAAACCCCATTTAATGACATATTTAAAGCTTCAGCAACTACACGTACCGATACGATAAATACGCGTACTGACACCGATTCGTACCGATACAAGCTCACCTATACCAAAACGTTGCCCCTGATACTCGTATTGATACGATATACCCGTATCGATATCCCTAGGCCAAAAATGACAATTTTGGCAGCAAGGGACCCAAAAATTCGATTTTACTCGAATCGACATGCATACATATGATATGAGATCATCATGAATGGGCAAAAACATATTAATCCTAACAACAAGAATAGATGCATATAGGAGGAAAATCACAAAAACATGTAAATCAACCAAATTCAAGAAAATTTAAGCTCAAATACAAGGCTCTAATGTTCAAGATAAGCTAATAAGCCCTAACTCTCTCTTAAGAGACCAAAAAAGCTATTTGTCTAAAGGTTTGGTAAAAATATCTGCCAATTGGTTCAAGGTGTCTACATATTCTAGAACAACATTTTTCAAAATATGATCTCTAATAAAATGATGTCTTATCTCTATGTGCTTGGTTCTAGAATGCTTGATGGGATTCATAGTGAGACAAATGCCACTAGTATTGTCACAATTTAATGGAATGGTACCTACATCAATTTCGTAATCTAAGAGTTGTTGCTTCATCCAAAGGACTTGAGCATAACAACTACTGGCCGAAATATATTCCACTTCGGTGGTAGATAGTGCTACGCTATTTTTCTTCTTAAAAACCATGAGATAAGCATACTACATAGGAATTGACAAGTACCATAGGTACTTTTTCTATCTATCATACAACCTCCATAATCAGCATCTGAATAAGCATGCAAACTAAAGGAAGAGTCTCTAGGATACCAAAGGCATAAACAAGTAGTGTCTCTAAGGTATCTAAAGATTCTCTTAACGGCTTGTAGGTGTGATTCTCTAGGACTAACTTGAAATCTAGCACACAAGTAAACGCTAAACATAATATATGGTCTACTTGCGATAAGATAAAAAAAGATCTTATCATAGATCTATAAAGCTTAAGATCAACACACTTACCTCCTCCATCTTTGTCAAGCTTTGTAGAAGAGCTCATAGGTGTGACTTGAGGTTTCATATTCTCCAAGACAAACTTCATGAGCATATCCTTGATGTACTTTGCTTAATTGATGAAGATGCCATCTTTCCTTTGTTTGATTTGGGGCCCCAAAAAGAATGAGGGCTCCCCCATCACACTCATCTCAAACTCACATTGCATCAACTTAGCAAATTCTTAGCAAAGCAATTCATTAGTAGAACCAAAAATGATATCATCAACATAAATTTGAACTACTAAAATGTCTTTTCCTTTTCTTTTAATAAAAAGTGTAGTATCAACCTTCTTTTGTCAAAACCTTTTTCAATTAGAAAATTTTACAATCTTTCATACCAAGCTCTAAGAGCTTGTTTCAAACCATATAAAGCTTTTGAAAGTTTAAAAACATATTTTGGATCTTTAAAACTGGGTGGTTGTTCTACATACACTTCTTCATTTATAAAACCATTTAGAAAAGCACTTTTGACGTCCATTTGAAAAAGCTTGAATTCATGATAACATGCAAATGCAAGCAACATCCTAATGGCTTCCATTCTAGCTACAGGTGCATAGGTTTCATTAAAATCAATTCGTTCTTCTTGAGTGTAACCTTGAGCAACAAATCTAGCCTTGTTTCTCACTATGCTACCACTCTCATCTAGTTTGTTTCTAAAAACCCATTTAGTTCCTATGGTAGATTATTACTAGGCCTATCAACTAATGTCCAAACTTCACTCATCTCAAATTGATTTAACTCTTCTTGCATGGCCAAAATACAATAATGATCATTTAATGCTTCTTTGATATTTTTAGGCTCAATGCATGAGATAAATGCAACAAAATTACATGTATTTCTAAGAGAGGATCTAGTGGTTACGCCTTTGGATGGATCACCCAAAATCTCACCACCTTTGACATAGTTAAATTCCCTTGGTAGGTGACCTCCTTTTCCCTCTAGAATCATGCCCTTCAAGGCTTCTAGAGGTGGATCTTGTGGTTCGTCTTTTTTTGGAACTTCATCTACCTTTGATGATTGTCATCCACCATCATTGACATTAAAAATTCCTACATCATCATCATCACAAGTATCCTTCCTCGAAATGAGGTTATCATCGAAAACCACATGAATAGACTCTTCAACTACTAAAGTTCTTTTGTTAAATACTTGATAGGTTTTAGAGCTTAAAGAGTAACCTCGAAAAATAGTTTCATCATTTTTTGCATTAAATTTTCCTAAATTGTCTTTTCCATTGTTTAAAAACAAAACATTTCCATCCAAAAGGATGAAAATAGCTAATGTTAGGATTTTTATTTTTGAAAAGCTCATAAGGTGTTTTCTTTAAAATAGACATAATTATTACTCGGTTGACAATATAGCAAGCCGTATTTGTGGCTTCCGCCCAAAAAATACTTAGGCAAATTGTTTTCACAAAGCATGGTTCTAACCATTTCTTCTAAAGTTCTATTTTTCCTCTCAACAACCCCATTTTGTTGAGGTTTGCGAGGAGCGAAAAAATTATGACTAATACCATTTGAGTTGCAAAACTTCTCATAACCTAGATTTTGAAATTCGGTTCCATTGCCATTCCTAATATGTGAAATTGAGTAATCAACATCGTTTTGATTTGCTTTTGAAAACGTGATGAATTTTTGTAAAGTCTCATCTTTGGTACTTAAAAATAGAACCCAAGTAAATCTAGACTAGTCATCAACTAAAACAAATGCATATGATTTTCCACTCTAACTCATTGTTCTAATAGGGCCAAAAAGATCCATGTGGAACAATTGTAAAACTCTACTTGTAGAAACATCATTAATAGGTTTAAAAGATATTCTTTTGTGTTTGCCTTTTGCACAAGCATCACAAATTTTGTCAAGAGAAACTTGATTTTAGGCAAACCTCTTACAAGATCATTTGAAATGAATTTTTCTAAAGCACTCATGCTTGCATGCCCTAGTTTTCTATGCCATAATCATAAGTCATGCTCATCTTTTTCAACAAAACATGCATTTGAAATATGGATGTCATCTAAATGCACCATGTATATGTTTCTTATTCTATGACCAATAAGCACAATTTTATTAGATTCAATGTCAATAATTTTGCAACCATTTAAATCAAAAAGGAGATTGAAACCTTTATCACACGATTGGCTTATGCTCAAAAGATTATGTTTTAGACCATTGACATATAAAACATTGTCAATGAGAATAGAAGATTGATTACCAATGGAACCAATTCCTTCAATGTGTCCTTTGAAGTTGTCACCAAACGTCACTACTCCTCTACTCTTTGGTTTTTGCTCTAGGAATCGACTCTTGTCACTGGGCATGTGTCTCGAGCATCCACTATCAAGGTACCATGAATTTGCACTTGAAGCTTTGGCCTTGTAGTAATGCTCTCCCTACAAACAAAGAATCAAGTCTTGATTTTTGGTACCCATCTTTTTGGGTCTATGAGTGTTAGCTCCCAAAATCTTGGTTTCCTTGGGAATCCAAGAAGCAATAGCACTAATGTCATTAGAAGTGACAAGTTCCTTAGGAACCCAAACACTCCTAATCCTCTTACCATGAAAGGGCCCTTGTAAGCCTCTTTGTGTGTAGCCACCAAAGTTTTTTTCACATAGTTGGGTTTTGAAGATGTTCCTTTTTCAAAATGGGAATTCCCAACTTTGTTTAAAGAAGCTTTGAGATCACCTACTTCTTTTTGGTGATCATCATGAACTTTAGAGAGAAGGTTATGCAAATCTTGATTTTTCTTTTCAAAATCATTTTGCTCACTGGTACAATACGTACCGTATCGGTACCAATTTTGCTCATTGGAATCCTAATAACTTGTGCAATAAAAAATCGTATCGATATGCCTATAAGGGTATCGGTACGGGTTAACTGAAATTCAAAGTTATGATTCTAATAAACTAACAAGGCAACGTTTGAATATTTATTATAAAAGATTTGGAAAATCTTAACACCCTGTACCGTACGCACAAAGGTCATACTGATACTCGAAGGCAAATTGGTTCCCATGTTTGAATGGCATACCGATACGATTACATGCGTATTGTTACCCTATAGCCAACAAGTATAAAACGAAATTCTAGTAGCTAAAAACTGTATCGATACGGCCAAAAGCGTATCGATACTCTTGGGCCAATTTGGCTATTTTGAGCACCAAAACACTTAGAAAATATTTGGGGTTTAAGGTTTTAACTTGAAAATCATTTTAAGTTCGGATCCTTGTCAATTTTGTGAGTCTTTTGAATACTTAAAAATTTATCCCTTTTACAAAATAGTCATTGTTTTTCCTTGTTATATTGAAATCAAATATAGGTTTTACACCAACCTTAAGCCAAAGCGATAAATCCTCGTATAAACTTCCCGATTACTCCACTTGGTCCGATATCCAACCCCGAATAATCCTCATATAAAAATTGTAACACCCTGATATCCGGCCTAGTCGGAATTAAGATTCGACGACCGAAAATCCTATATCAAAATTGTTCAAATATTGTACTAACATTGACCGCAAGGACAATTGTATCGATATTGGACTCTAATTGAGTCGAATTATTGTCTAAGAACCTTGTTGGAAGTATTGAAAACCTGTTTAGTGGCTAAATTATAGAAATTGAAAATTTAAGGGCAAACGTATAGAGAATTGAGAGTTGAGGGACTAACCTTGCAATTAGCCCCTCCTCAATTATAATCCCACATACGTGGGATAATCAGGAGCAATTCTTTCATATGAAGGAAAGCCTTGTCATTAAAGGCAAAAAGAAAAGATGAATAGCCATTTCTAGTCTTACCCGATTTTGTATCAAACACACACCTCAATCTCATCTTCATCTTCCTTCAAGCAAGCACCTCCATTGTTGAGGGTAGAAAAGCTTGAATTTTCTCTGGTTTATCAATATCGAATCATTGCTATCGATCAGGTAAGCTTAATTCCCTAAACTATTATTGAAATCCATAGAGATATTGAGTGTAATCTTAAACTAGGGTTTTGACTATTCATGGATAATTCATCGTTATTGTCTAAATTAAGCTTAGATGTCAATTTTGATATCGTTATATTGATTTCGATATCGTATTATCGATCCTAATAATTTCCCTATTGTTTTTCTTAGCTCAAGAAATCGATAAAGGGCATCCACTATCTCCATCAAGGGCTAGGGACAAAGGAATTGCTATTCGAGAGCCTTGAAAGCTTGGGATTATCGAGGTGAGTGTAGTTAGAGTATCGGGATTAGGCTAGGTGCCTTTCATGATTTCGTTGTTATTGATATTGTCATCGCTAACCTCATCGTTAAGGGTTATTGCATTGAACAACTTAGCAGATATTGAGGTAAGTATTGGTAAGTTGTCGCATCGAGTATTGAGTATTGTCATTGTTAATGCCATCGCTAATGAACATCAGACATAGATATCATCATTTTCATTGAGTATCGATATTGCCATTATCATTTTTATCATCATTGAATCATGGGAATATAGGTTATTGGTTATAGAGAATTGGCATTGCCATTGTTATTGCCATTGTCATTGATTATTGATGTCGACATTGTTATTGTCATCGAAACATTGCAAATGAATCACTAGCTATTAATATCGTCATTGAGATCATTGAAATATTGCTAATGACATTGATATTGTTATCGAACATTGATATTGAATCATTGCTCATTGATAAAGTCATTGAATATATTGAGTATTGTCATTGCTATTGAACACCGATCATTAATATTGTCACCAGAATCGAAAGGACTTTGGATACTACGGTCCTAGGGCTACGACCTATATTGATTTGGCGAGGCGAAGGGATGTGTTGTGATATTGGTCATATTGGCGAGGCGGAGGGACTACACCATTCATTGATTTGGCGAGCCATAGGAATTCGTGTATCCACTGTTCTGAATCGATCCAAGGGTTATTATTGAAATTTGAACTTATTTCTATTGAACATGATCATTGACTGACTTACTATTGATTTATTGCATTATTATTGTCAAGACATGATTTGGAATGCATTTCATTGATATTGACATTTAGTTGTGACTATCACACTAGGCAAAGTATGCCTAATGCATTTCATTTTATACATTTCAGGTTAAAGAATTTCACCGTTGAAGATCAGAGAAATCGACGTTGTTGACAAGTCACTACAGGCCCCAAGTAATATGTTTTACCTTAATGAACTCCTAGTATGGTGGAAAAGTAGTTGAACTAGTCATTTATAACCTTTTTGATATGTGTGTAATGTGCATGACTTGTGGTAGTCACAAAAGCTCTAAATAACCTTTTGAAATTGTCTAAAAGAGGCTAAATATGCATATTTGGCACTAAAAGGTGAAAACCTAGTAAATGGATTCGAATAACCCTCAAATTTGGCATACACGTATATTATAGGATTGAAATATTGTTGGTAAAGTTTCATCACATTTGAACATTGATTGCTAGGTCACATGGGCTAAAAACTAGATAAAAATTGACATTACAATGCAGGGCGTACCGATACAGGTCAAGATGTATCGGTACGACCTTACATAATTGGTCTGGGAAAGCATAAGCTAACCATAGCGTATCGATACAAGTTTGAAGTGTATCGATATAGATTTTGGCAGTAAGGTTTGGGCATTTAAATGTATTGGTACGATCTTAGGCTGTACCGAAACGGGTCAACCTGTATCGATATAGTCTTAGTGGTATCGATATAGGGCCTTAATAACTCAAAGTTAAAATTGAATATGTGCATATCCGTATCAATACGGACCCAAGGAGTATCGATAAGGAGTAGTTAATTCTGTTAAAAGGTACTGAACACAGTTTTAAAGGATTTACAAAATGGTCATTGATTATTATACAACCTAATTGGATGGTAACGACATAAAAATTTACAAGATCACTGTTATAGTATTGAATTTCATTATGGCATAGTTAATTACATTAAGGGACCCCTAAATTATCAAATTTACAATTTAGTCCCTTAAACTTATTAAGTTAGAAATTGGTCCTAATTGATGAATTATTGGTTCACATTGGACAAATAAGGCTAAAGTCTATACTTGGTAATGTTTGAAAAGTATAACATCGGTTGAATAACAAGTATTTATTAAAATCTCATCGCACCGATCATCGTTTTGTTCACCGGTAGCATTCTCTGACCCTGTTTCTGACCAAGCTGGGTGGGGGATGTTACAAAAACCAATACAAAAATAATTTAATTTCATGCATCCCTTATTCGATTCACAAGGTCAAACGCACAAAAACTTTGTTTTCTCATGTAATCAACCAATTAAAGGGAAAGCTACCATTAGAGGTAAGGTTCCATTTTACTCATTTATCAATGCTTTCTAATGAGTTTTGATGTGATGATTAAGGGAAATTGGTTTAATTGAGGTTTTTGAGTTAGTAAATGAAGAGATTGGTTTAAATTCGTATGGATCTGAAAATGCTGAGTATTATGATGATTTTATTCATTAAGTTGATGTTAAAGATTGTGGATAAGTGTTTTTGATCAATGTAAACCCGAAACTAGTTAGATTGCTATGGATCTAAGTTGTCATCTTTGATCTTTGGCTTGATATTTGGGTTTAATGGTTTCTGGAAGTTAAAGGATGCTGGGAAGTGTTTAATTGATGTGTATTGATGTTTTTAAGTTTTGATTTCGTTGGGTAAGGGTTGGAGATCATTTAGGATGATTTCACCTTTGTTTTCGACAGTTTTCGGTTGGTGTTGTGTTGTTAATTGTGCTAGAATGTTGTGGAGGTTGTGGGCTGGGAGTTTAGATGTTGCATTAAAATTTAATTCTCTATTTTGCTTGGATAAAAACAGGGGAGATCAATATGGAATTGATTGGAGGTGCTACGACTGCATTAGATGCTTGATTGACGCTACGGCTTGCAAGCGAAGCGAAGTTGGTGAGTGGAAACGTGGTTTATAGCTTTAAAAGGTTTGAAAGTGATTTATGGGAGTTTAGATTGAGCTTGATACGCCAATCTAGGCTCGGAAGTAAGTATGGTGACATTTGCTCTCAGATTTCAGTTTTCCATGGTTTTAATGATATCATGCTCATGTTTTGATTATGGTTTTGTTACCTATTGTTTAATGCATGTTTTCATATGTGAAATATGATGAGGTTTATCCCATGAGATAGAATTGCTATGGAAATGAGATATTTTATGCTTTTGAAAAGCTTTGCATGGTTTAATGCATGAGATTTGGGATATGGAAATGGTCTTAATAATGCTTTGGTAAAAACAGTAGGTTAACATGGTTTTAAATTGTATATTGGAAAGTGATGATGATTGTTAAACTATGTCGGATATAATTGGTCGACCAATAGGATGTGAGTGCATTATAATATACAAAATTTGTGCGTGTGCTAAATTCTTCGGTTACACAATATGGGTAGTGCGATTGTGTTGCGAGTGATAGGGATAATGCTATCGCCAATGGGCAATGCGGGTAGTGGCAACCCGGCCGAAGTGAGATTATGGTAAGGGTGTTTCACCATGTGACTTGATGGGCGTAGTGCCATCAAGGTATCTGCATATCCAAACATGAAAGGATGGGGGTAGTGTCATCCAAAGGAAAGGGGTAGTTCTATCTGGATCACTTGAATTGCCAATGTATGTACTAAACATGTATCATGCTTTTAAATGATGGTTTGTATAATATGATTTATACATGGGAATGGTTTGTATAATGTGGTTTGTACATGAAGCTTTTCATAAAGTGAGATTATGCATGAGATTTAAAATAGAAGCATTGCTTGTTGGTTATGCATGTAATACTTGAGATTTTGCATTGAAATGCATGAGACTAATGATCATGTGGAGAAATGAAATGGGTTTTGCCTTGGAAAAGTGGTTTCAAGCATGAGTTTTGATTTGAGCATGATATTGGAGATTTATGGAATAAAATGGTTTTTAAATGCATTGTTGTTGTGTTTGTTTTGAGCGACCCTCACTAGGCATTTTATGCTTACTCTCTCTTTTACAACAATGCAGATCATTAGAGTGTTGGTAGCAGCAAGAAAGCAAAGATTTGATCCAAGTTGCGATTGTAATCTTAAGTATGGTTTGATAGTTTAAAACATAGCTAATAATGGCAATGGGGTAAGCCTTGTGTTTTGAAACTCCATGGTTTTTGGCAAGTTTGTATTGCCTTTTTGGACTTGTAAATGACCTTTAATTGCTGGTATTTGGTTTGGTTTGCATTTTGGTGCTTGAATGGTTACTTTGTATATGAAGCATGCCTATAGATTGATAATCTTAATGTGTTGATGTTTGAAAGCATGTTTTGGTGTATAATGCCTATGGTTTTATGCTCTGAGTTGTTGTACATGTCTTAGTAACAAATTGGAATGTCTTTGGATGAGTTTAAGCTTGAAAAATTGGCATTTTGTGACATTTTGTGCCCAGGCGTATCGATACACGGGCTACCGTATAGATACGGTTAAGCTGAAAAAGGCTTGGCGTATCGATACAGTGTGAACTGTATCGATACAATGAAAGAAGAAATTGGCTAAGAGTATTGATACTCGGGACCGTATCGATACGATTTTGAGCTACTGGAATTTGGGTTTTAAAATTACAAAGGACCGTATCGATACTGTGCTTGGGCGTATCGATACCCTGTTAGTTAAAGTGGTTAATTGGCATCTTCTGAAGTTCTGAATCTTTGCGTTTTAGTCCCTGAGTGTTTGTGAATGCAATTGAGTGAGTTTGGGTGGTTGAAATGAGTTGAAATTTGATATGAACGCATGAAACCTAACTAATTGACTATCAGTAACTTTAATTTCGCAATTGGTACCTAAATTTTATAAATTTTACAAAATGGTCCCTAAATGTTAAACGAGACGATTGGATGTCAAATCGATGTCTGATCATGTTGTAATTTCTTCCGCTTTCAACATGTACACTTAGGATAAAAATGTTGCATCTAGACAAGATAAAAAGAAAAAAAGGTCGTTAATCGAAGTGAATCTTTGCGGATTTGCTCCGGTTTTCCTGTGTGACTCGCTCGGCTCAGTCTTGTGACTAGACCGGGTTAAGGGGGTTACAAAAGTATACATCATTAATCATATATAGTTCAAACTCAAAGACAAGTATTATATTTTCATATATCAAATGTAAGGCACAAATACATATCATCCCTTTGGACATAGCAACCAATAGATATGCGGATTCCCATGTACACCACACATATCGAAAATAGGCCTTAGCTTTGAGCCGTAGCTCCAAAATCCCTTACATAATCCAACCTTTTCTCCAAACATATAGGTCGTGGACCCGGACCGTAGTCCAATCCCTTACATAGTGAGCTCAAATAACCCTATGGCATGCTAATTGTATCTAAAGTCCACATGTGTCCAAGGTTACATACTTCATCATAAGACTTACCTTTGTGCCCTTAGGCCATTTCACATCATATATCAAGCTTTTTGCTCCAATTAGCATAACATAGAATGTTCATATCAAATTGCATATGTAACACCTCAAAATCTGGCCTAGTCAGAATTGGGCTTTGGCAATCAGAAACCCTATATTAGAAATGTTCAAATATTGTATTGATATTGAACATAAGATCAATTGTATCGGTGAAGGACTTTAATTGAGTTGAATTATTATTTAAGGACCTTATTGGAAGTATAAGAAACCTTTTAATGGCTAAATTGTAAGAATTAAAAGTTGGGAGATAAAAGTACAGTGTGCCAAGAGTTGAGGGACTAATCTTGCGATTAACCCCTCCTAAAATTAGCCATCCCATACGTGGGATTACCAGGAGAGTTTCCTTCAATAGAAGGAAACCTATTGCAATTAACACAAGGTAAATAGCAAATAGCTAGGGATTAGAAATCTTACCTGAAACCTCTCCAAGCAAGCACCTCACCAAGCTATCATCTCCTACCTAAGCAAGCACCTCCATTGGAGCTTGATTTCGAGCTTGCCCTTTCTTCAATTTATTGTTATCGAATCATTGCTATCGATCGGGTAAGCTACAATCCCTAAACAATCATTAAATTCCATGGATATAGCAAGCTTAATCACAAGCTAGGGTTTGGCCATCCATGGAGTTTGTTAGCTAATAGATATTTTAAGCTTCGATATTAATTTTGATATCGTTATATTGATTTTGGTATCGTATTTTTGATTCTAACCGAATCCTATTATTTTTACCTAGCTCAAAAAGTTGGTAAAGATCACCCACCGTCACCAACAAAAGCTTGGAATAAGGGGATTGCTATCCGAGAGCCTTGAAAGCTTTGAAATACCAAGGTGAGACTGTAGTCAGAGTCTTGGGATTAGGGTAGGTGCCTTTCCCGACTTCATCGTTAGTAGAATTGTCATTGCTAACTCCGTTGTTAAGGCTTATTGCATCGAACTACTTATCGGACATTATGGTAAGCATTGGTAAGTTATCGCATCAAGTATCGAGTATTGTCAATGCCATCGTCATTGTTATTGGACATCGGAAATAGGTATTGTTGTTGTCATTGAGTATTGTTATTGCCATTAACATCACCATTGTCATTGAATCATGAAAGTATGGGACATTGATATAGAGCATTGATATAGCCATTGTCATTGATTATTGAATTCAACATCATCATTGTTATCAAAACATTGTAAATGAAACATTGATCTTTGTTGATGTCATTGGGATCATTGGACATTGCCATTCCTATTGATATTGTCATTGAACATAGACACCGAAATATTGTTTATTGGTAAGAACAATGAACATGGCTATGGATATTGAACATGAATTATTGATATTGTCACCAGACCTTAGATTCGAAGGACATTGGATACAATTGGCATGCCATAGAATTCATGAGCTTAGTGTACGGGTGGACTAAACCATTCATTGATTTGGCAAGGCATAGGAATTTGTGTATCCACTATCCTGAATCAATCCAAGGGTTATCGATGAAACATGGTTTTATTGTTATTGAACATGATCATTGCATTGCTTCCGTGGATCTATTGCATTGTTATTGTAAAGATATGAGTTGTAATGCATTTCCATGACATAGTGTCTATTTGTGATTACCTCACTAGGCAAAGTATGCCTAATGCATTGCATTTCATTCATTTCAGGTTAAGAGATTCAACGTCGGAGATCAAAGAAGTTGTTCCGTTGTACAAGTCACAAGCAAGCTTGAAGTAATGTAAATCGAACCTATGAACTCCTAGTAGGGTGGCAAAGTACTTAGAAGAGTCATATAAGACCCTTTTGATATGTATATATGTGCTTGTGGTATGTTAGTGCATAAGGCTTTAAATGAACTTTATACATGGCTTAAAAAGGACTAAAAGTGCATATTAGGCCCTTGGAGGTGAAATAATAGTAAACGGATTCGAATGGTCCTAAAATTTGGAATGCAAGTAGTTTATAGCATTGAAATATTGTGCGTAAAATTTCACTGCATTTGAACCCTGATTGATAGGTTAAATCGAATAAAAACTAGCAAAAATATGTCATTACAGGGCAGGGCATATCGATACGGTTGATGGCGTATCGATACTGCCTTTCATTTTTGGTCGGATCAATGATGGTCAACAAAGGGCGTATCGATACGGCCTAGGTGTATCAGTATGGATTTTGGCTACTAGAATTTGGGTGTAAAAATGGTATCGATACGGGGTCAAGGTGTATTGATACGAAGTCAACATGGTCAACCAGTATTGGTATGACCCTCAACCGTATCGATACGAGTCTATTGCAATTGAACCTGAAATATTGGGAATTAGGTTTAGCGTACCGATACGGCCATAAGGGGTACGCTAAACCTAATTCCCAATATTTCACGGCTTAATTGAATGGGCATATGAACTCCGAATAGTATGAAAATTTGTATGCTTACTGTTTGCATGATGAATTTTATTGTAGTAAGAGAGGTTTCATAATCAGACCACTAAAATACTAAAATTATGATTAAGTCCCTAAAACTTGTAAATGCTATAATTTGGTCCTAATTGGATAATCATGGACTCGTAATAGATTTATTTGGAATCTTATATTGCTTATTCTTGAATGATAGGCCTAATATCATCACCTATTGTATGGAATTATCGTAAGGATCACCGTTTAGTTCATTGGTAGTATACTCCGACATGGTTCTCGACCAGGCCGGGAAGGGGATATTACAGCACACATAACATATTTCAAATGTCACATATAAGCCTAAAATGTATAAAGGTAATATGATGGTCTTACCACACTTACCACTCGAATCCACACATGCTTGCTCTACTTGAGCCCTTAATCAAGATGCAACTTTAAAGACAAACAAATGCAACCGGGATGAGACCTAGCCAATCCCATGACACAACTACACATACCTTGATAATCCGATGCTTTTACAGCTCTCAGATAACAACTCCTTTGTTCCTAACTTTTGTTGGTGACGGTGGATGGTCTTTCTCCACTTCTTGAGCTAGGTTAAACAAGATTCGATAATACGATATCAAAAATCAATATAACGATGTCAAAATCAATATCGAAACTTAAAATAGCTATTAGCTACCAAATTCCATGGATGACCAAAACCTTAGCTTAAGATTAAGCTTAATATATCCATGGATTTCAACAATAGATTAAGGATTCTAGCTTACCCGATCGATAACTATGATTAGATATCAATGAACCAAAGAAATCTCAAGCTTTTCTACCTTAAACAATGGAGGTGCTTGCTTGAAGGAAGATGAAGATGAAGGTGAAGGGAGGTGCTTGCTTCTTTAGAAATCGGGTAAGCCTTTCTTTGCTATTCACTTTCTTTTATTTCTTAATGCCTTAAGGTTTCCTTAAGGTGAAGAAAACTAATTTTGATCACCACGTATGTGGTGATTGTAATTGTGGAGGGGCTAATCACAAGGTTAGTCCCTCAACTCTCAATTCTTTATACTTGTACCCCCAAACTTTCAATTTCTATAATTTAGTCACTAGTATAACTTCTATTCCTTACAAAAAGGTCCAACAACTTTAATTAAGCCCGATCAACTTCCATTACTTCAAAATTGGATATAAAGATTGAGCAATTACATATTCGGGCATAGCCGATACAAATTTTCTGATCACCGAAACCTAATTCTGACTAGACTAGTTTTTGGGGTGTGACAATTGAGGACAATGCATACCTTTGGTTTGGGGGTACGTATTGTGTCACAGTTATTGCCATGTCTATGTTTTTGTTTCATTACATGTTTCTGTTTGCATTACGCCCTATAGATATAGTAGAACCATACATACCAGACCATTAAATTTTTTTTGCTAATGCTTTATTTTAAACCAATAATTTTGCCAAACATATTGCTAGCATTGTTAGATTTAGCCTAAATTTGCTATTGTTCTATGAAGAATTAAGACATTTCTAGATTTAGCAAGAGCCAGTAGACTAAGTAAGGATGAGTTGCTTGGAAATTGATCTCTAACTTAGGGAAATTTAGCTTTCACTCAAACACGTAGTATACATCTAGTTCCTAAGGCAAACCTAGGATTTTTGAAACTGAACTCAGAAAGAAGAAAAAATGTCAGGGGTAAAAATAAAGAATAGCGCAACAATGTTTTGCCAAAAGCCAAAAAAATTAGAACATTCATCTGCCTTAGAGATAATACGTAACTTGGGGCTTCGTGGTTTACTCCCTCTTAGTTCTTATGCCAACAAAAACGTTAGGGTATGAGTGTAATGGGTAAGCTTAGTGATCTAGTCTGGATTAACGTGGGAGTTTGTGGTATTCTCCCTCTTAATTCTCACACCAAACCACTTTATGGCACGGACCTTAAAAATAATGCCAAAAGAAAAGAAAAAAAGAAACTATAGGTGAACTTAAAAAATACTGAGTTTGGGAAGTAAAATTGACTAAGGGAATTGAGGGATACTGGATGCAAACCGCTCGCACTTCATGCACACTTCATGACCTCAGGTTAGAGTTATATTTTTGCACTTGAAATTATTGAGCATTTTGTTGGCATTGCTAGTGCAAGATAACTGAGAACAGAACTAGAGTTAGATTTTGCTTGCTAGCTTGTGTTTCTAATTAGGAAAATTTTGTCGAGACACTCTATTTGATAGTTTTTATTATTTTAGTTTTACATTACTTGAAGACAAGCAATGAGCTAGGTCTGGAGATGTGTTAACTCCTCAAAAGATGTACTGTAATGCCCCGATATTTACCCTAGAATTTTGTGACAACTTCGATTAAAATTTGATTGGATTTAATTCATATATCTAGCATTAGATTAAAGGATATAAAGACCTAGTTGGAAAAATTGAATAATTGCTAACAAAAGTACAAGGACCATTTTGATTGTGTCTAATCTATAGGAGTTTGCATGTAATAATAAATAAAGTTTGGTGACATATTATGTGTCACTTAGAAGATTAAACCATGCGTGGAAAAAGGATGCATGAACCAGTCTTGTGAAAGGGGAAATGAAAAGGCATTATTGATTGTTCATCATCTTTTCCTGGAGAAGCCGAAGCAATTAGGCAGGAGAAAGAGAGAGTTAAAGCTTAGTTATTCTAAGCTTTTTTCACCATTGAAGCTGTAGCTTAAGGAGAAGGTAGGCATCATTCTTCCTTTCCTAAATTCAGATTTCAAATTAAGAAATTGTGGGAATTTTGCTGCGTATGTTATGTGATATTAAATTCTTAGAGAATTATGTTTATGTTAAGAATTTGTAATATGATGTTGATGAATTACCATGGCTTTGAATTTGATAACAAATTTAGGATGTCAAGTTGCTTTGTGATGAATATTGAAACTTTGGGATTCAATTGAGTATTCGAATAAATCATTGTTCAATTGAATAGTCTAAATTGAATTGGAATTGTGTAACATTGCATGTTAAATTACAAAATTTGGTTGCCATGAACATGTGTATATACGAATATGAAAATGGAACTGTTTTTGGTTGAATAAGGGCTGCTTTAATGGAAATTGTTGATATATATTGAGTACATGGAAATTGGTTAGATATAAGCATATATAAGTGAAGATATGGACTGTTCTGCTAGTCTAAAACAAGGAAAAATTATGTTTCTATTCTAAGGGAGGGCTGTTTTGTGTTAAAACCAACTTAATGGGATTGTGATTAAGAGAGTAATTGTACAAAATATGAAATAGGGAAGAATTTACAATTCTAGGAATCCTAAGGGACTGTTTTGAAATATATAAGCATGCATACAAAGTGAATAAACTGTTTCGAGTGTATAAAAACATAGAATGGACTGTTTGTGAACACATGGTTATGTGCTTATGTGATAGGGACTATTTTTGGAAACTTGAAAAGAATAGGAATTGTCTTGTGGTTATAAGAATGTAAATTTGTGCTTTTGGACTGTTTTATAAGTCTAAAGAAGAATAAAAATTGGTGAAATGAAATAAGGAATGAATTGGTAAACTTGTTAAACAGTTTTGGAGTGTTTTGGGGTGTTTAAAGATAGTAATAGACTGTTTTGATGAATGTTCAAAAGCTTATATGAAGGTTGTTATGTTTTGTATTCGTTTGATCATCTAGTGAACTGTTTGTGTTTAAGTGTATACATGCTAAAATGTTGCTTGATACAATTTAGAAATGCATTAGATGACTTGGATAAGATTAAAAATCTATATGAAGCTATATAGGAAAATGGAACTGATCTGGTATGTAATTCAAGATTTGAATATTATAAACTGTTATACAATCATAAAAGGAATTGTCGTGGCTGTGATATCAATTCTGGGTTGTTAAGGATTGTTTGTATATAATAGGGGATTGAATTATGATGTTTAAAAGGTTGTTTTAATGAGTTAAATCAGAGGAGATCAAAACTGTTTTAGAAAATCTACATTAGAGGTAACTTTGAAATTTGCTATAAATTGTACGAGTTGAATTAGAACCTATATTTATATGGTTGAAAAGCTTGTCATGTCTAGTTTTATAAGAAACAAACGGAACTGAATTTTGAGCCTCATAATATTCTGTAGAGACATTTGTTTAAAGACAGTATAATCTGCCTGGTGGCAGAATTAGATGTAACTTTGGATTAAAAATTGTATTAACTCATACAGAGTAAAAAAGCAATGCCTATATGGTTAGAAAGATAGTTGAGTCAGCTTTCCAATGGTGTAAACAGTTCAAAATTCCAATGTACGGAATGAAAGTTATGAAATTTTAACTAAGGGATGTACAGTCTGCCCGGCAGTAGCTCTATAGGTGGCTTGAAATATCTTTGAATGTATGAAGAGTGTATAAGGACATTAATGGGCTGTTTTAAGATTTAGGAAGGGGCTTTCCTACTTGTATATAAAAGTTTTAAGGTCTGATTGAGAGCGTAAACTGTATACAAGTGCAATTTGCCCTGAATTGAATGTATATGAATGCAAGTAGACTGTTTTAGTACTCATTATTGTGTAGTTATGTTATGTAAGAAATGAGACTGCTTTGACATGTCTAAGTGTATATGCATTGAATTGTTGGCTAAAATATCTATGACTATGTTTCGAGTTGAATAGTGTGGTTTGGTTTTAATTACTTGTTGTTATGATTGAGGTATACACTTGACATGTGCATGGCTATGGAAGGAAGTAAATCAAGTTTAGTGAATCTGTATTCCATAATGTTGGAATATAAGGTAAGTGTAGCTATGCATTTGGGATTGACAAGGTGTCATCCTAATTTTGTTTGATGTTAAGTCTTAAATGTACACATGTTGCATCGAGCTCATATAAAGCACATGGGGAATGGGGTTCAAGCATGGCATTCGAGAAAGGCTTGTGATAATGTCGCATTTCATATGCATTACATGCCATGTTATGTATACTATGATTATTATCTTATGATATCATGTTGTGGTTGTAATACATGAGTTAATTTACAAATACTTTGATCATAAAACTCCTTGTTAAATAGTAAACCATAAAGTATAATGAGTTAAGACTCCTTAAGCCTACTAGAGCCTTAAGCTTGCCTTAAGACACTAAGTTAAGGAATAAAGTAAGATTACTTGTACGATAAGATACTTCCTGAATGATAAAAGTAAGAAGCAAGAAAGCTTGACTTATGCAATAAGTCATTAAAATAAGGAAACAAGCAAGGTTGCTTGTAACCTAAGAATCTCTGTTAGCTTAAAAGTAAAGCTACTTGTACAACAAGCAACTTCCCGAATATCAAAATTAAGATAAAACATATAAGTTGCCTCTGAAAATGGAAGACCTTGGATCTATTGGATGATGCCTGAAATGTTTAGACTACGATCTCTTGTTATTAAGATCAAATGATCTTTTAGTACCTTTGGTACTCTTGTTCAAAGTGTTTCTCGGGGGACGCCCTGTTAATATGTTTCGATGGCACTAATTACCATCGCTTGTTGATATAATACGATATTAGCTATTGCTATGTGCTCTGAGCTAAGTATTGTCTGAACTAATGATGTTCGTCACCAATAGGTATCCAAGGCAGACTTGTAAAAGATATGAATTGATATATATATTAAGAAAAGAATTTTAAAAGAGTATTGATCAAGTATCCATTGTGATAACTCAAAGTGAGCCCAGAAATTTATAGTTCTTGGCGAGCGCTGTAATCGAAAGCTCTTAGTGAGTATTGAACCTGAAATGAGCCCCCAGTAATCAAATAATGCTTAAGGATTGAAGTATTAAAGAAATGTTAATAAACAAGTGATGTGCATATTAACTTGATTTGAAAGAAAGTTTCTAGATCATTATATTATTGAATTGACTGATTTCTTTATAAGTATTTACTATTTGTACATCAAATGTATTGTTACCTCACTTAGGCTATGGAAGCCTAATGCATCTCATATTCATGCATTGCAGGTAAGCTAAAGTTTGTGTACCAATTCGAGATTAAGGGTTTCCATGTTGTGGCTCAAGATCCGAGTGGAATTGGATCTTTCTTAATTATACTCCTAGGATGGTGGCACCTTGTAATGGTTATGAAATTAGGTTAAGATAGTATGGCTTGTAATTAATAAAATCGAGAGTTATTTGGTACACTCTAGGTGTAATCTATGAATACCTAGTTTGTTTAAGAGTTTTGTATGACTAGATAAATATCAATGGTTGATTGTGTGAATTGAACTTATGGATAACATGTATGACGATAATGAGTTCGAATGGAAGGTTGATAGAATGAGACATGTAATGATGTTCGAATGATTTTTTATTAATTCAAAATAAAAAGGGTTGTCAAATGAATAATGTAAATGAAATCAAAAGCTAACAAAGAAGGAAATTTCTAATAACCTGTAATGTATAATCTTGAGAAAGTTTTGAAATTTTCGGGTTCTTGTTTTCGGTTTTCTTTGCAGTAATGTTCTTAACTGTGGTTTTTCTCTTAAACCGGGTTGAGGATGTTACATGTACTTTTCATGCATATATCGCCATACTATTGCTTGACTTTAGGTACATATTAGTGTATTTTGCCAGCAGTTTCATGCATTTGCATCTAGGAGTTAAGGATTGTATAGTTTTTATTGCCAGAGTGAATGAGTGTTTTCTTGTCGTGATGTGCAGGATCGACAGGACTGCAATAGTTGGAAGCATGAGGGAAATGTTGAGTGCATTTGGCAAAAAGCAAAAGCAAAATGCCGAGCGCAGTTGACAAAAGTGGGAGGAGGAATGCCAAGCTTGGTTGGCAAAAGAAGGACGATGCCCGAAAAAATTGCACTAAGTTAGAGCTACCCCAGCCCTAGTTACTATAACGCGTGGATGTCGCGTCTGAAGAGTTCAGCACCAGAAATTTGGGACTCAACCCTAACCCTAATTAAGGCTTCGCCTGCACCTATATAAAGGAATTAAAGAATGAGCCAAAGGGAGAGATAGAGCTGCGATGAGAAGAGAAGGGTAGAAGCAACCTGGGTAGTTTTGCCAAGAGCTTTGGATCCATTAAAGGGTTGCATCAAATGATCTCCTTCTTTAGTTCACATCTCTTGATTCATTTCTGGTTTTTGTGATGATGATTCAAAAAGATAACGTGTTGTTGGTTTCCCCGGCTATAAACTAATCTTTTAGTTTGGCTAGGGATGTTTGCGATAAAAGCTTATTGTTTTTAGTAATTGAATGCTTTGGCTTTATTGTCTATTTCACATGTTCTTACTGTTAACATATTTTATGTGATAAGTGTGTAAAAGTACTATTTTTCTTACCTTTTTTACTCATGTTATTGTTAGACTTAGGCTCATTTTAGTTGCATTGTTAGGCATTCATGCATAGTTTCCTAGTTTTCTTGGTCAATGATCTTGGTCCTACATTTTGTTGGTTTTTGTGGAAAAATCGTTGTTGGTTTGCTTATTTTGTGTAGGACATGATTGCCATGGCAAGTAGGGATTGATGTGGCAATTAAGAAGAATACTGAAGAGTTTGTCATGGCAAATAAGGAGAATACTGAAGGCGTTGCTGAAGCTGATTGTTGCAGCATATCGGGATTAAAGTAGATAACTACAACATTATCTGCAGATTATCCAAAAATTAAAGGATAAAGCCCAGATTTGAAATTCAAGTCTCCGATCAGATAAAGATCAAATCTCCACAGGTTTTAACTCCATTTAAACTCTTCCCCTTATCTATTTAAGGGGATCGCATCATCAAGTCAAAGATAAATGCAGAATTTTTCAAGGATTATCTCTTATCTTTATCCCTATCACATAGGATAAAGCTTAGATTTAAATCAAAAGCTACTGCAGATAAATATAAAGAGATAAATCCTTCCAAGTGGAATTCAAATCAAACTCTATCCTTCCAACACAATTTCAATCATATCAACTCTATAAATAGAGATTAAAATGTAGAATCAAAGGGGGAGTCGATTGGGAGAGAAGAGGGTAGATCGCAAATAATTTCTTGTATCATCATCTTCTTCATGCGATCCATGTCTGGGAATTTTTCTTTTGTATTTCTTTCAAACCAGCCATGAACTGATTTAAATTAGTTGGGGTTATTTGGGTTTTTTGGTGTAATAAACGATTGGATGTTTTAGGTTTTTGAATTCTATTAATTCAAAGTTTGTTTATTCTTGGTTCTTTAAATTTTTATCTTAAGAGAATCGGGAGAGGAGCATGAGTGTTATCTATTTATCTAGACTTGGGAGATTTGATTCAAGAAATGAACAAACATGATTCTCATTCAATCGATCATTGGTGAGGATTAATCTACCTTAGGAATAAGGATCGAATTTCAATGGCTAAGAGGAGTGTAAGATCGATTGTTGTCCACCCAAGGTTAACGCAGGGATGTATCACCAAGGCGTGCACAAGCGACAAGTTCTTATGTTAGGGATAACAATAAGACATTGAAGAACACTTTGCCGAGCTTCAAAGGAAGGAACCCAGTTTGTAACACCCCCTTCCCGGTCTGGTAGAAAACCAGGTTGGAAGTGTTATCGAAAGACAAAATTGGAGGTCAGAATCGAAATTAGGGCTGTTTTAAAACTTTTCAAACTAAAGGGATAAAAATGTAAACCTTACAAATTAGTGACCCTATCCCGGATTCTTATTACCAACTTGTAATTAGACTTTCCAATTATTAACCTGTGAAGTTTCGTTGTTATCGGATATCTTTTACCTATCCAATTAAGCCGTATAACTATTAGTGGCCAATTTGTAATTCTTTTAAATCTGTTCCTTAAGTCTTTTAACAGAATTAACTAACACCGTACTGATACACTATGGTCTGTATCGATATGCTATGTTGAATTTCATAATTTCCGGGTTCGAGTCAATGACCTCGTACCGATACGTCTATGTCTGTATCGATACTCTCTGACTTGGGTTGACTCGTATCGGTACGCTTGAGGCCGTATTGATGCAATTAAATTTTTAGGCCTTTCTGTCCAAACTTGTATCGGTACACTCCCTAAGGTATCGATACCAGCTGCTTCATCAAAGACCAAATATGCAAGGCCGTATTGGTACAGACTTCCTCGTATCGATATGTCTGGCATGTAATGACAGATTTTATCTGTTTTTTTTTCTAATTTGACTCCTCAAATGTGGTCCAATTATTACCAAATTTTACAAGCATGCCTAAAATCCATTAATGTACTGTCCTACCAAATTTTGTAGCATTTCAAGTTCATTTGCCCAGTTTTCACTTTAGGCTCATTTTAGGTTCTTTTGAAAAATCTTGACATTCTCCAAACGTACCATTTCATGAATACAACACTAGGTCATTATAGGGCTATTATACAACCATCAAAATACTCGTACTGAACGTGTTTAAAGCATATGCCACAGTTTTAGAAGTTCAAGATAGAGGGTAAGCATACATGTAGCAAATGAGAGTGACTTGCAACCGCAACAACACGATCATATTTCGGGATCACTTAAGGTCCTGAAAATGCATGAGACACACATGTTAGGCTTACATAGCCTAGTGAGGTAGTTATAACATTTACAATGAAATGCATGATAATCAAATATACAAGTAGTCATAATAAGCTATGCACAATTCATGCTTATTACACATATTCTCATGCTTTTATATTCACATATTATATGTCACATAGTCATATCATAATCATATGATCATAGCATAATTCATAAGCACATATCACATTAGGTGCCATTGGATACACGGATTCCCCTTTACACCCACATATCGGAAATAGGTCGTAGCCTTGAGCCGTAGCTCCGGAAACATATCCCTTACACAATCCAACCTTATTTCCCCCATATATAGGCCGTAGCCCCGGACCGTAGTCCTCCCTTACTTAATCGAGCTCAATAATCCTATGGCATGCCAATTGTATCCAATGTCCATCATTTCACAAAGATCACATATTTCATATTTTCTATCAATTCATATCATATCAAATGTCAAAACGAGTCTTAGCTCTATAACACATATCATATTCATTTCAAATCCATGAACCACATGCTTAGCACACCATGACCATATTTTCACATATCGAAATAGTACGAAGTACTTATCGGACTTACCAATCGAATTCAACATAGTTGTTTTACATGAGCCATCCATCAAATGCAACATATCACAATTAATACAAAAGGGAATGGCACCATGCCTACCCTTTGACACAACTACACTCACCTTAAGATTCGAAGGCTCTAGGATTCTCGAATGTTGATTCTTTTGTTCCTAGCTTCGACTGGGTTGATGGATCAACTTCCTCTTTGTTTTGAGCTAGGAAAAAATAGGAATCATTATAACCAAATTGTCAATATAGGTTAGGCCTAGCTTAGGATTTTAAATCAAAATTAAACTCCCATCTTACAAGGAATTCGATAATCAAAAGAGGGTTTTGCCTTACCCGATGAATAGCTTTACAACGGTACCTTCAAATCAAAGAAAGGATAAACTTAAGGTGACTAAAGAGAGAGGTGTGAGCTTAGCTTGAGATAGAGCAACAATGGAGGTGTTAGCTTATTTGGAAGACAAAGCTTGAGCTTAGCTTTCGGGAGGGATGATCAAAAAAATGAAAGAAGCTTTTTCCTTTTTTGTCTATTTACCTTAAATGATTAAAACCTTAATCATTTCTTCACCACTCCAATCAACCAATAGGATCATTTACCTTACTTAAGGGTTTTCTAAGCCCAAGGATTAACAACTCCCCAAATTGGCTTATGATCTCGATTGCTGGTGAATTCTGATGAATTTCATGTGAGATTGGACAAGCATAGAGGTGACTCATCACCTATCCTCATTTCTTATCAAAACGACATCAGATTTGCTCAAAATAGGGGACCCGTATCGATATGCTTCTGCTTGTATCGGTACGGTCCCGCTAAAATCAAGAAGTTAGTTATTGACGGTTAGACCGTATCGATACGACTAGCCCAGACTTACCCTTTAGGCTTCGAGTTTCACACAAGGGGTCCATTTACTCACATAGGGCCAAAATTGCAATTCTATTACAACAATAGGAGTACAATGGCCATTCATTACAACATTCTACACATCGGATATAAAATTTTCCGATCATCAGGACCTATTTCTGACTAGGTCAGTTTTTAGGATGTGACAACTCTCCCCTTAAGAAAATTCATCCTCGAATTTTCATTTTAGGTGAATATATATGGATACTGTTTCTGCATAGTCTCCTCGGGTTCCCATGTTGCTTCTTCAACATAGTGACTTCACCACAAAACTTTCACTAAGGGCACAGTCTTGTTCTATAACCGTTTAACTTCTCGTGCGAGGATTTGCACTAGTTCTTCCTTGTACGTTAGATTGGATTGAATCTCTACGGATTATGGTTCAATCACGATGGAAGGATATGATATGTATTTGCGCAACATAAAAACATGGAAAACATTGTGAATTCGACTTAACTCCTCAGGGAGAGCTAATATGTAAGCAACAGGTCTGACTTTCTCAATCACCTCGAACGGGCCAATGAAACAATGACTTGGCTTTCCTTTCTTTCTGAAATGAAGAATCTTCTTCCACGGAGATACTTTGAGGAAGGCCTTTTCACCAACCTCGTACTGAATATCTCTTATGCCCAGATCGGCATAGGACTTATGTCAGTCGAAGGTAGCCTTAAGCCATCCACGAATAATGGTAGTCCTTTCTTCAGTTTCCCAAAGTAAGTCAGGACCTAGCATCTTACCTTCACCGAGTTCAGTCCAACAAAGAGGGGTTCTACACCTCATTCCTTAGAGAGCTTCATACGGAGCCATTTGAATTTAAGCCTGATAACTGTTGTTGTAAGAAAACTCGACCAAGGGTAAGGATTTCTCCCACATATTCCCGAAGTCGATGACATAGGCTCGGAGCATATCTTCCAGAATCTGAATAACTCTTTCAGATTGGCCGTCAGTTTGAGGATGGAAAATAGTGCTAAGATACACTTGCACTCCCAAGGCCTCGTATAAGGTCCTTCAAAACTGAGACGTAAATAGTGGGTCACGATCGAAGATGAAAGATACCGAAATTCTGTTTAAATGAATAACTTCACGGATGTACAACTCCGTGAGCTTAGGCAAGCTGAAATCCATTCTTACTAGAAGAAAGTGAGCAGAATTAGTGAATCGGTCCACAATGACCCAAATGGCATCATTTTTCTTTGGAGTTAAAGGTAGACCCCTTACGAAGTCCATCGTGATACGCTCCCATTTCCATTGCGAAAGTTCAATGGGCTGCAGAAGACCCGTAGGTACCTTGTGCTCAACTCTGACCCGTTGGCAAGTCAAACACCTAGCTACGTAGTTTGTGATTTCATTCTTCATACCGGACCAAGATCTTCTTCAGATCTTTGTACATTTTGATAGCTCCAGGGTGAATAGAGAAAGGGATGGAATAAGCTTCACTTAGGATTTGGTTCCGAAGATCATCATCATCGGGAACACAAATGCGGTTGTGGAAACACAAAGTCAGGATTTAAGCTATCTTTGACCTTAGCAATAAGGGATTGCAACTCCTCGTCAGTTTCTTGGAGTGCCTTAATTCGAGATACAATGGTGGAGTGAACTCTCAGCTCAGCTAACAATTTCCCATGCTTTTTGAGTCGGAAGTGAGTATTCAAGCATCTCGGAGAATAAGTGGGCTTCCGGCTAAGAGCGTCAGCCACCACATTGGCTTTACCAAGATGGTAGTCAATGACTAAATCATAATCTTTCAATAGCTCCATCCATCGGCGTTGACGAAGGTTTAACTCTTTCTAAGTTTGGAGATATTTCAAGCTTTTGTGATCAGTGTAGAGATAACACTTCTCACCATAAAGATAATCTTCAAAGCAAACACAACTGCAGCAAGTTCCAGATCATGAGTTGGGAAATTTTGCTCGTGAGGCTTGAGTTGACGTGAGACATACGCTATGACTTTGCCTTGTTGCATCAGAACACAGCCTAATCGCATGTGGGATGCATCACTGTACACGGTGAAATCTTTGCCCGTCTCGGGTTGCACCAAGACAGGGCATGCATGAGGACTTGCTTGAGCCGTTCGAAGCTCCTTTGCTGATCAACAGTCCACACAAAAGAAGTATCCTTTAAGAGAAGCTTCATTAAAGGTGCTGCAAGCAATGAGAATCCCTTAACGACTCTACAATAATAGCCTACAAGGCCCAACAAACTACGAACTTCTCCCACATTCTTCGGAGGAGTCCAATCAAGGATTTCTTGTATCTTCTTTGGGTCCACCTGGATTCTCGTAGAAGAAATCACATGGCCAAGGAAGGATACTTTGGACAACCAAAATTCACATTTACTAAACTTGGCGTAGAGTTGTTTTTCCCTGAGGGTCTAAAGCACGACCCGAAGATGTTCTTCATGAGAAATAGAGTCTTTAGAATAGATCAGAATGTTGTCTATAAAGACAACTACAAACTTATCGAGATAGGTCCAGAATACATGATTCATCAGGTCCATGAAGGCTACAGGTGCATTCGTGTGCCCAAAAGGAATCACCAGAAATTCATAGTGACCATATCTGGTTTGAAAAGCAGTCTTTAGAACATCAGACTCTTTCACCAACATTTGATAGTATCCGGATCGAAGATCAATCTTGGAAAAGATATAAGCATCCTTCAACTGATCAAATAGGTCATCTATCCTCGAAAGTGGGTACTTGTTCTTGATCGTCACTTTTTTCAATTGATGATAATCAATGCATAGACGCATTGATCCATCCTTCTTCTTAACGAACAAAATCGGTGCTCCCCAAGGTGAGGAACTCGGTCAAATGAATCCCTTATCTTGGAGGTCTTGGATTTGAACTTTTAGTTCCTTTAACTCTACCAGAGCCATTCTGTATGGCGTAATAGAGACCGGAGTAGTTCCAGGTTGCACTTTTACCCCGAATTCTACTTCACGAGTGGGAGGGAGTCCTGGAAGTTCATCGAGAAGCACATCAGGAAATTCTTTCACCACGGGTACTCTTTGATTTTCAAATCTTTCTTAGACTCCATGTCATACATGAGACTCTTTTTAGGCTCGGGTTCAGACTTCATCAAGGTTATGCTCTCCTTACCAAGTCCATAGAGATATAATTTTTTCTTTGAACAATCCACCCATGCTTGATGTTCATCTAGCCAATCGAGGCCTAAAATAAGATTGAGCTCATGGAAGGCCAAAGCCATCAAGTTGGCGGAAAATGGGATCCCTAGGGGACAAGCTCTACATATTATTTGAATAGCCACACTATCTCCTAATGAATTTGAAACCAGTATCTCGGAAGCAACAGGTTCACATTCTAAAGCATAATTTTCAATCAAGGGTTCACTAATAAAAGAGTGCGTGGAGCCTAGATCTATTAAAGCACAAACAAGTTCAAAACATAACTCTACCATACCTACAATCACATCATGATCATCATCTTGCTCGCGACACTGAACGTGGTACATTTGGGCTGAAGTCTGTGGGTCATGGCCAACTAGATGAGTATTGTTGTTACGGGTCTACCTGCAGATCCGAATGGCACTGGCTTTGCCCCTCTCCCCTTATTAGAATTGTTCTGAGAAGCTACAGATGTAGGAGCCTGAGGGTTCTGTGGGCACTAACAGATGAAGTGGCATTGCCTACGGCACTGCCCCGAGTGCCTCTTTTGGCAGAAGTTGCATAAGGGAATCTGGGAACCCTTTGTGGAATCGCCCGTGCTATCCACTGAAACTGTACGGTAACAGTTGTTCCGACAGTCTGGAACTGAGGTACATACCCAAATCGAGGCAACTGTTGGTAGGTAGTAGACTTTTGGTCCCATTGTCTTCCCTTCTTCTGGGATATGGGCGACTTGGAATCATCTCGGAACCTCTTATCAGGTCGAGTCTGGTTCCCCTTTCTCCTCTCAGAGGCTTTCTGTGAAGCTTCAGTTGCGATGGCCCGATTGACAAGGGTTTGGAAGTCATCGATCTCTAGAGCAATGGAGAGAGGACGAAGTTCACCACAAAGGTCGTCTATAAACATTCTGTATTTTTCCTTCTTGGTATAGATGATTTTGGTACCATATCTTGCATACTTATAGAAATCGTGGATGTACTGGTCCACTGGTCTTCCCCTTTACCTCAGATGAAGGAATTTCTTGCGTCTTTCTGCAATATAGTGCTCACTGATGTGCTTCTTATGGAACTCCTAAAGAAAGAAGTCCCACGTGACACGATGTTCAGGAACAGTGAGGGTCACCGTATCCTACCAGCTTTGGGCCTCTTCAGCTATCAAGGCCAGGGCACATTCAAGCTTATGCTCTTCAGGACACTTCATTTGCTTATTCAGCACTTTCATAGTGTTCTCCAACCAGTATTCTGTGATCTCAGGGATATCCAGGTCCTAGCTGGTGAACGTATACACAGGATATTGCTTGAGCTTATCAACAGGGGCTCTCGAAGCAGGCAGAGAAGCCTCAGGAGGTGGTTCTTGTCGGAGAGACACCACCACCTATTTAATCATGTTCGCCATGGACATTGGATACGCCTGATGAGCGAGTGGCATTGATGGAGGGTGAGGTGGGTTGTTGTGTCCCACACGTTTGGGTTGGATTTTAGGTCTCAGGTTGTCCCCCTAAGTTGAGGAGGAGCCTGGATGAGGTTCGTTCACTACCCTTATATCGGTAGGACCAGACATTTTAGATCTAATTTACATAGAAGGATTAAAACGTGTAAGTTGCAAGTCACAAAATACATATTCGATAACTCCTAAGTGGCATATGTAGACACATACTCATAACGGATGCCTGGTTAGTCCTAGGATCGACTAAACCTAAGCTCTAATACCATATTTGTAACACCCCCTTCCCGGTCTGGGGTCAAAACCTAATCTACGAATCATATTGATTATTCTTAAGACTTATCCACTTTTTTGTTACTAAACTTAATAGGAGTTGGGGTCAATTTTAAACTTTTCTTAACCTTAGGGACTAAATTATAAATTTTTACCAGTTATTGATTTTAATCCAATTTCGTATTACCAATTGAAATTAAGCTCTCCAATTATTGATCTAAGGGTTTCATCATTAGAACCTATCGAATTACTAAGCTAATTAAACCAATTTGAGACTTTTTATGAAAATCAGTTTTTGTGACAACTAAATTTACCAAATTTCACCAGTACACTTATAAACTATGTTCCTATTGGCACGTCAAATTTTAGGTTGTTCGGAATCCATTTACCAAGTTTTCACCTTAGGCTCATTTTAGGCACCTTTTAACCATTTTAACCTATCCAAATCTAAGCATACAACAAAACCATATTACCAAGTCATCATACAATCATAGAAAGGCTTATACAAACAAGTTGGACCATATGCCACTATACTAGGAGTTTATAGCAAAAGATAACACGATCAAGGCTCAGAATTGATCAAGGTCCTGAAAATGCATGAGACACACATGTTAGGCTTACATAGCGTAGTGAGGTAGTTATAACAATTATAATGGATGATCAATATTATGAAATGCATGATAATCAAATATACAAGTAGTCATATTAAACTATACACAATTCATGCTTATTTCACTTATTTTCATGCTTTCATATTCATATATACATTTCACATATTCATATCATAATCATAATGACGTAGCACAACTCATAGGCACATATCACATTAGGTACCATTGGATACATGGATTCCCGTATACACCAACACATATAACGAAGAGTGGGCCGTAGCTCCGGAGATATATCCCTTACACATCCGACCTTATTTCCCCCACATATAGGCTGTAGCCCTGGACCGTAGTCTTCCCTTACTTAACCGAGCTCAATAATCCTATGGCATGCCAATTGTATCCAATGTCCATACTTACACAAATTCACATAGTCCATATTTTTTTCAAGTCATATCATATCAAATATCAAGATGAGCCTTAGCTCCACATCATATAACATTTCATATTATTTTCATATCTCACATACGTGTAACATATCATAGTCATGTTTGTGCATATCAAAGCAATGCAAGGCACTTACCAGTTTTGCCATTCGAATTCAACATAGTTGCTCTACTGGAGCCCTTAAACAAATATAAACATAACTACAAATAATGCAACGGGATGGCACCAAGCCTATCCCTTGAAACAACTACACTCACCTCGACAACTCGATGCTTTTAAGGTTCTCAGATAACAACGTCTTTGTCCTTGGCTTTCGAAAGAGATGACGGTTGTTCTTTATCAACCCCTAATCGATAGCGAGGATTCAAATTGTCAAAAAAAAAATTCAATGATTTTTTCTTTTCAATCTCCACAACATCAAAGGCTTGAGCCACGTGGTGAGAACACAACCACCTTGGCTCATGTTGCGCCATGTTTCCCAAAAGTAAGAATTTGCTTTTGTTTTGTTGATTTATTTATTTGAGCTTAAAAGTAATAAATCGATTAGTATAGTAACCTTTATTACTAACATTAAGATTAATTATTCTTATGTAATCTATTGTAAGAGGAAAAAGAACCTTATATTGAAGGTGTATCATAAAAAAGTTGTCGAAGTTGTTTAAAGAGATGAAGATTAAGAATATGGATGGTGTAGTTAGAGAACTTGGGTTTAGGGTTTTACTTGGATTAAAATCTCGAGCAATTTGTCACGATCTATGTAATGATGGATTAGGGAGAGCTTTGATGTTCAAAATCTCAAGCTCAATGATGTAATTTAATGGGCACAATATTTCTGCAATGGTGGAGGATGTGAAAGTTTTTCTAGGCTAAAAAATGAAGGTGTTGATGTTGGACGCGTCACAGATAAATATAATGGGAAAGAATTAGCTTTGAAGAATAAAATCAGCTCTAAGGTTTCATATGTTGAATTGGAGGCAGAAATATTAAGTGGTGATTATGAGGAGATGAATTGAAAGCGAAGGCGATTCTGTACATTGTTGGTGTCTTTCTATGTCCAACGTCGGGCACCGTAGCCTCCATAGAAACTTTTAAGTTATTGCGCTCTGATAAGTTGAAGGGAAAAATTAAATGGTGTAAATTTGCATATGAGAGGTTGATTGATGGTATATCTAAATATAATTCTCGTGAAAGTCACACATATTTTACCGAGTGCATTGCAGTCTTAGAAGTAAATTGGTAGTAAATTTATGTATTGTGCTAGTAGTGCAAAATTTAGCATGGTTTTATTTTGAATAATAATGTTGTGTGTAATTTGGAATGTAGGTGAAATTGTATGATTATTGGACAGGAATGCCTAGTAGAGCAATTGCTGCTGCAAATCGCGTAGCTCGCATTCATGCATGGGGGAAAATAGGTAAAGAAACTTGTTTCCCACAATAAGGGAGACCGACCTGCGAAAAAAGTAAAGGTAAGTAAGTTATTAAATGATGTAGTGTGTAGTGAATTTTTTTACATAAATTGCATAAAATAAATGAATGATTTTAGCAGGTTATTAGGTCGAATGGTGGAGGAAAAAAAGGTGAAAAAACGAGTGCCATTACTGAAATGATAATTGAGGCATTTTGCAAGGTCATTTCAGATGTGAATGAAATGAAAAAGAGTATGACAGCCGAACTATAAAAGCAAATTAAGATTGAAAAGACGTTGGAGACACTAAAAGATGAATCGAAGAACGTGGTTGATCATGTTGTTGGTTTGAGTACGAATATGATGTACTTGAAGAAGGCTTTATGTGTTATTGATGCCAAATTTGGCATTGGGCTTGATGAAGAGAAACTGCGGGAATAAAATACAGATGTTCTAGTGTTCAAGGCCAATGAAGAAGTTTCTATAGATGCTGAAGTGTTTGTTGGCGATGACATTGTGTTGAAGAAGGACAATGTAGGTGTGCAAAAAAAGAGAAAGATAAAAATCATAGAAACTTGATGAAAATCATCATTTTAGTGTATAAAAGACGTCATCCTTCAAAGTTCGGCGAAGCATTCTTCAATGGTTTCTCATTATCCCTAACTTGAAACGTTGTTAATTGTGCATGATTTGATAATACATTCCTGCATGAACCAAGGGTGGACAACAACCTATCTTGCACTCCTTTTAGCCGTTGCAATTCGCAACTTATCCCTAAGTCGAATTAGTCTTCACCATCGATTGATTGAATAAAGACCATGCTCATTCGTTTCTTGAATCTAACTCTCCTGATAATAGATAAATGGATGAATTCAATAGATCCTCTCCCAATTCACTCGAAGAATTTAAAAACCAAGAATGAACAAACCTTGAATTAAAATTGCAAACTCAAATACCTAAATAAATCCAATCATTCCCACAACCACAAAAACATAATAACTCAAAGCCAAATTAAATTAGTTCATGACCGGGTGCAAAAGAAACATAAGATAAAAATTCCCTAGCATGAATCTAATTAAACAAAGATGAAGATGTCGACAGCCCCTAGTCGAATTCTCTCTAGTCGAACATGCCTTGTAGTTGGCGGCTAGGGCTTGTATTTATAGGAGATGGCTAGGTCAAAGTCTTTCTTGAGGAGGAAGTTAAGTTGGAATTAACTACAATAAAAGAATTAAATTCCTTTTATTATTATATTTTTATTCCTCCAAAAACTTCTCCTAAAACTCTTGGACTTTAATCTCCTTTTGATTTCTTCATGGAACTCCAACTCTTTTAGGATTTATCCTTGCTTCACGCCATTTATCTCTAACATGTTGGATTTATCCAGTCATCAAATCGGCTGCCACCTCATCTTATCCTCTATTGCTTCGGCAATCCGCTAGGCATGGCTTTCAGAAATCAGCTTCGATTGCCTTGGCAGACCCTTCAATTTTCTTCCTTAATTTCCACGGCAGTTCCTGATTGCTTGGGCAGTCCAGTCCTGTACAAAATAACACACAACGACAATACCTTTTTCCAAAAAATCAACTAAATTATGAAATCAAGCATGACGGTGAAGGAAATCATGAAAACATGCATGAATGCCTAATAATGCAACTAAAATAAGCCTAAGTCTAATAATAATATGAGTAAAAAGGGTTATAAAAATAGTACTTTTGAACACTTAACACACCCCCAAACTCAAACTATTGCTTGTCCTCAAGCAATGCAAATCTAATAATTACCTGCCAAGACTTCAATTTTCAAAGACATGTTTAAATTTGCCTTAAAACCTCAAAACCGTGGCACAAAGTATGTTCATCTTTTAATTTTTCGGATAGCACAAAAATTTCCTGAAACCAAACTATAATGCTTGTGACAATGTGTGTACGTAGTTGTGTACAAGTTGATTTTCAAGATTCTATGTGAACAATAGGCTTTTATCAATTTAATTACCAGGGTATTTATTCATCTTTTTACTAAAGCCAATTTTGGGCACCTCTAGTAAAGCAAGCATTTTTTTATTTTAATTAATTCACTTAAATTTTTTGTCGACTATAGCCAATTTCGGGCACTTCTAGCGATATCTTTAATTTGTAACTACTAGAGCCAGTTTCGGGTACCTCTAGCAAGAAATTAACTTTCAATTTAAATTTACCCAAATTTTAAGCAACCTAAGTTCACTAAGTTTCTTTCAATCAACAAGCCACAACTGTGTTCATAATATTTAGCATCATAGTAAAATTCTAGGTTCTTTTCATGCAACCCTAAAATTTAAAGGTTCTTTCAATTAAGTGCAGTGGCAAAAATTCATCATTGGATATTCAAAAAGTTCAAGCAATTAAATCCAATCAAAGGCATGGCAAGTAACATATGCAACCTATATGAGATTACTAAAGATGAATGCAACTAATCATGAACTAACTAGAAACAAACATCCCCCAAACTCGAGAGAAGCATTGTCCTCAATGCATGCAATTAAAAATTAAAAACAAAATTAAATGCAAATGAGTTAGCCGAAAAGGTCGTCACCTTGAAGGATGAGTTTCTTTCAAGCCGTTTGCTTGATTCTTTGTCCGGTTCGTAGTGGTTGGATGCGGGTGGCTGGTGGTGCAGCTTGATCTTTCATCGCGTGCTTTACCTTTACCATGTGCAGCAGTTGCCGAGGCATCTTTGGTTGTCGAGGCAAGTATGTCGGAAGGAAACACCAGGGAAGGCATAGTGATGTCGGGTGTAGTGGATTGTTTTGATGCTTTTGGCCATGGATGATCTTGTGGTTGTGGTTGGAAATAAAAATAAAAACAAAAATAAAAGAATCCTAAAATGGAAAATAAATAAATCCAAAAATAAAATAAGTTCAAGATTAAAAATAAAAATAAAAATAAATAATAAATACTAAAGGAGAGCATGATAATGCAACTCCTAAAGTAACCACTTCTTTGTCATGCTCAACATGGTTGTCGGTGTAACACCCCTTTCCCGGTCTGGTAGAGATCTGGGTCGGATAGTGTTATCAAAAGAGTAATCAGAGGTTCAGAATAGGGTTCAAAGTTCAAAACCTAATCTAAGTATCATATTGATTATTCTTAAGGGTTATCCATTTTGTTTGTTACTAAACTTAATTAGAGTTCGGGTCAATTTTAAACCTTTTAAAGTTTTAGGGACTAAATTGTAAATTTTACAAATTCGGGGTCCTTAGCTAAAATTCAAGTTATCATTCTAAAATTAATCTTACTAGTTATTAGCCTATGAAATTTCATTACTAACGGAGGTTATTTACCTATCTGATTAGACGATACAATATTTAGTGACTATTTTGTAAACTGTTCAAAACTATTTTGTTACACGGATTAACCTATCAGGTGATTTCCCAACCTTACCAAATTTTACCAGTACACTTACAAATCATGTTCCTATTGGTTCGTCACATTTTTAGGGCATTCGGAATCCATTTACCAAGTTTTCACCTTAGGCTCATTTTAGGCATTCTTTAACCTATTCAAGTCTAGTCATTATAAGCATACAACAAAACCGCGTTACCAAGTCATCATACAACCATAGAAAGGCTTATACAAAACAATTTGGACCATATGCCACTTCACTAGGAGTTTATATCAAAGGATAACATACATATATGGCATGGACGTGACTTGCAACTGCAATAACACGATCAACGCTCGGAATTGATCAAGGTCCTTAAAATGTATGAGACACACATGTTAGGCTTACATAGCCTAGTGAGGTAGTTATAAAATTTACAATGAAATGCATGATAATCAAATATACAAGTAGTCATAAAAAGCTATGCATAAATCATGCTTATTCTGCATATTCTCATGCTTTCATATTCACATATTACATGTCACATAGTTATATCATAATCATATGGTCATAGCATAATTCATAGGCATATATCACATTAGGTACCACTGGATACACAGATTCCCCTATACACCAACACATATAACTGAGAATGGGTCGTAGCCCTTGAGCCGTAGCTCCAGAGATATATCCCTTACACAGCCGACCTTATTTCCCCCACATATAGGCCGTAGCCCTGGACCGTAGTCCTCCCTTACTTAACCGATCTCAATAATCCTATGGAATGCCAATTTTATCCAATGTCCATAATTACACAAATTCACATAGTCCATATTTTTCAAGTCACGTCATATCAAAATGAGCCTTAGCTCCATATCATGTAACATTTCATATTAATTTCATATTTCACATACGTGTAGCATATCATAGTCATATTTGCACATATCAAAGCAATACAGGTACTTACTGGATTTGCCAACTGAATTCAACATTGTTTCTCTACGGGAGCCCTTAAACAAATACAAACATAACCACAAAATAATGCAACGGGATGGCACTGAGCCTATCCCTTGACACAAATACACTCACCTCGACAACCTGATGCTTTTAAGGTTCTCAGATAACGACTTTATACGTGGCTTTTGAAAGAGATGACAGTTGTTCTTTATCAACCCCCAATCGATAGCGAGGATTCAAATTGTCGAATCGAAAAAACTCGAGCTTACCAACCTATCACTGAACCGATTTATTTGTTTCCCCCTTACTTTCTCTCTTCCTTGTATATCATCTCCCCCCTTTTTATACCCAATCTGTCGGCCGCCAAATTGATTCCCCATCCTCCACCAGGCTTGGAGCCGTGGCAATTATTTAGGGTATAATACCCCTTTGGCTTGGCCACATGGTGGCCATGTCATGCTATAAGGGCCACGTCCCACCCCTAATATGGGGAGCCATGAGCTGGGTGTCCCATTCGTGGAATTGCCCACGACAATTCCTTCAATTTGAAGGATTTGGCTGTGAGTCCCACGACCTTTATCTCTTTTTTTATAATAATAATAATAATAAACCGATACGATTAACCCGAATAACCTTTAAATCATCAAATTAGGTACAAGATCGAGTTAATTATATAACTGGTACAGAATATTCGGTCACCAGAACTTAACCCCGACTAGAATAGTTTTTGGGGTGTGACAACTCTCCCCCTTAAGAAAAATTGTCCTCAAATTTTCATTTCAGGCGAACAGATGAGGATACTATTTTTGCATAGTCTCCTCGGGTTCCCATGTTGCCTCTTCAACGGAATGACTTTGCCACAAAACTTTTACTAAGGACACAGTCTTGTTACGAAGCCGTTTAACTTCTCGTGCGAGGATCTAAACAGGTTCTTCCTCGTATGTCAGATTAGATTGAATCTCCAGGGATTATGGTTCAATCACATGGGAAGGGTCTGATCGGGACTTCTGCAGCATAGATACATGGAGGACGTTGTGAATCAGACTTAACTCCTCGGGGAGGGCTAATCGGTAAGCAACAGGTCCAATCTTTTCAATCACCTTGAATGGAACAATGAAGCAGAGACTTAGCTTTCCTTTCTTTCCGAAATGAAGAATCTTCTTCCACAGAGATACTTTGAGGAAGACCTTTTCACCAACCTCATATTGAATATCTCTCTTGCCCAGATCGGCATAGGACTTGTGTCGGTCGAAGGCAACCTTAAGCCGATCACGGATAATGGAAGTCCTTTCTTCGATTTCCTGAAGTAAGCCAAGACCTAGCATCTTGCCTTTACCGAGTTTAGTCCAACAAAGGGGAATCCTACACCTTCTTCCATCGAGAGCTTCATACGGAGCCATTTGAATTGAAGCCTGGTAACTGTTGTTGTACACAAACTCAACCAAGGGTAGGGATTTCTCCCACGTATTCCCGAAGTCAACGACACAGGCTCAGAGCATATCTTCCAGAATCTACAAGGAAGAATCATGACTGTACAAATACTTATTCACATAACTTAGAGAAGGGTTTAGAGTTACCTAAAAAACTCTTTCGGATTGGCCATCAGTTTGAGGATGGAAAGCAGTGCTAAGATGCACTCACATTCCCAAGGACTCGTGTAGGGTCCTCTAAAATTGAGACGTAAATCGTGGGTCACGATCGGAGACGATAGATATCAAAATTTTGTGTAAGCAAATAACTTCATAGATGTACAACTCCGTGAGCTTAAGCAAGCTGAAATCCATTTTTACCGGAAGGAAGTGAGTAGACTTGGTGAATCGGTCCACAATGACCTAAATGGCATCATTTTTCTTTGGAGTCAAAGGTAGACCACTTACAAAGTCCATCGTGATGCGCTCCCACATCCACTATGGAAGCTCGATAGGCTGCTGATAAGTGTTCAAAAGTACTATTTTTATTACCCTTTTTACTCATATTATTGTTAGACTTAAGCTCATATTAATTGCATAATTAGTTATTCATGCATTAATTAATGTTTCTTTCCACTGTTAAGCTTGATTACATAACTTGGTGATTTTTGTGGAAAAAGATGTTGCTTTGGTGTGTTTTTGTGTGTGTATGTGCAAGATCACTTGCCAAAGCAATGCCGAGCTAGTTGCCAGGGCA
The DNA here is from genome assembly GCA_019671005.1 of Hibiscus mutabilis. Classification (NCBI taxonomy): domain Eukaryota; kingdom Viridiplantae; phylum Streptophyta; class Magnoliopsida; order Malvales; family Malvaceae; genus Hibiscus; species Hibiscus mutabilis. Next base: position 27,647,136 of record CM033712.1, read on the forward strand.
ATGCATGAAGGATATGCCGAGCTAGTTGCCAGGGCAATGCATGAAGGAGACGCTGATCCAGTTGCCTTGGCAATTGTCGACAAAGAGAAAATGCAATAGGGATGTCGAAATTGATGACTAGACAAGCCCAAGATGACGTGGAGCAAAGCCCAAACCCAAAGGAATTTGACTTCCATGCAGAGATTAAAGAAGAATTAAATTCCAAGAAGATAGGAGAAGTTTTAGTAGGAATACAATTATAATAAAGAATTATATTCTTTAAAGATAATTTAATTCCAACTCAAACTCCTCCTCAAAGAAGGACTTTGGCCTAGCCCTATAAATAGCAAGGAGATTTCGACAATCCATAGAGAGGAAGGGAGGGAAAATTTCGACAACTCAATATAGCAAGATGAGAGAATTTTCAACAAGAGAGCAAGGCGGAGAGAGTTCGATTTATTCTTCTTCTTCTTTGCTTCCATTAGATTCATGGTTTGGGGATTATTCTTTGTATATCTTTTGAACCCAACCATGAACTAACTTGATTGATTGGGGTTATTGTGTTTTGTTGTTGTGAAAAACAATTGGATTTTGTTTAGGTAATAAGAGTTTGCACTTTCTATTCAAGGTTTATTCATTCTTGGTTCTTATTCTTGTTTGTGAGTGAATTGGGAGAGGATCTCGTAACTTCATCTATTTATCTAATATCGGGAGAGTTAGATTCAAGAAACAAATGAATATGATCTTTATTCAATCTATTGATGGTGAAGATTAATCCGGCTTAGGAATAAGTCAAGGATTTCAAAGGCTAAGAGGAGCGCAAGATTGGTTGTTGTTCACCCTTGATTCACTCAGGGATGTATTATCAAGGCATGCACAAGTAGCTAGAGTTTTGACTTAGGGATAAGAAGAAACCATTGAAGAACGCTCTGCCGAACCTTGAAGATTGCTGCCCAGACGCCCAAGTAGTTGCCCAGGCATCCATCGATTAGTTGCAAAGGCAACCCCGTTGTGCAAGTTGCCACGGCAACTGAGTTGCCCGTGCACTCTTTTACCAAGACGATCCAATCGGCTATCACACCTCAGCTCACGATAACCTGGCCTATCTCTCTCATTCGATCTCATCTTTTCTTTTAATTTATTGCTTTCTAGTTTAGTTATTAGTTAAACTCCTAAATCCCTTAATTGTGTTTTTACTTTTCACAGTGCAGTAACTTAAGCAAAGTGGCCCAAACCAATCCCTGTGGAGACGATACTCGATACTCATATCACTTTATTACTTGCGACGTGTATACTTGCACAATTGCGTAGCACTTATCACACGCAACAAGTTTTTGGCGCCGTTGCCGGGGATTGGCAATTGGTGTTAGTTGTTTTTGTTATTGCATTTTTTTTCTCTTAGTTTTACTAACTTTTCTTTTTGTTTGTTTTATCAAAAAAAAATTTAGGTGCGCTACAAGTTAAGGAACATCAACATGTCGGGAAATAAAAGCCAATCTATTCGAGAGATGATGTTGGAAGATATGAATCAATCCAATCAAGAGTTCCTTGCACCCTTTGATGATTACCTATACCAACCGAGAAAAGCCCAAAGAACTTATACAATGGAAAAATCTTGTGCTATGCGTGGAGAACATCATGTGTTTGAAAATTGCCCTCACATTTTCGGTGCATATAACTACATGGAGGACCATAGAGGGAACCAGCAGCAAAATTCTTCATGGTATGGTCAAAAAGCTCAAATTTTCTTTTACCATAACAATTTTGCCAAAGAACAACAATATACGCCATGGCAATGTAGTCCTTTTCAAGAGCATTCCAATTCCTTGGAGGAAACGTTACTAGCTTCCTTGGCTAGACTTGACGGATCAATTGAAGAGATTCGAGAACTATCAAAATCTATGGATACGAGGATAGCTCAGTGGGATGCAACCTTAGGGGATTGAAAGATCAATTGGGAGATCCACATATGTCATGGATAACATGCACCAACAATTCATTCCTAGGGATACCGACGTCCCAAGGCAAGAGGATAAGAAGCAATGCAAAGAAAGCTCTCGATGTGTGGGGAACAACTAGAACCTCAAAGTCAAGAGGATGCCAATGAGAGAGACTGCCCAACACATGATGAGCCTGAACAACAAATTGCCTCGGCAATGATTGAGGAGCCTGAACAGAGCAATGCCGCGACAACACTCAGTGAAACCGAGAACAACAATACTACAAGAAATTCTCGAGGAACCTAATGCCCGTAAGGTTACAACGTTGATGTTGAAGCAGAATCAGAGATTGCTCTCATCTACAATTGCCACGGCAATTACACGACCACATGCAAGATCAACGAGATGATAATACTTTGCCAATGGAATATGAGCAGGTAATGGTTGAACCTTTTGAATTCTTTAAAAACTCACCTCGTCCATTGCAGGTATGTCTTGAGGAACCAAGGTTGGTAGATTTGAAGCCATCGAAATCTCTACTGATGGAGATGTTTGAGAGGCCAAAAGAAAAAGGTGTTTGGATTCATAAAGCTCTTCAGAAAATTGATTCTTCCCTTGACTTAAAGCAAAATTTGACAACTGATTGCCACGGCAATTGGCTTGAGCAAAGAATTGCCACGACAACAAAGGCTACATCCAACCATGATAGAAGTCGACAAGAATGAGGTAATTGAATGGTTGAGAATGGATATAATTTTTCCTATTAATATATTTGTGCCTTCAGGAATAGTAGCAAGGTGGAGAGTATACATGGACTACAAGCGAACAAAGAAGAAAGACACATCCACCATGGTAATGCAAAAGGGAGTAGCTGGGAGCACATTGGCCCAACTCTTTTTGGGCAATATTGTCACCCGATGGAGGGTACGGATGTACTATAAGAAGTATCAGAAACGACTCTCCTCAAGTTTTCTCAAATATGCAGTAACATTAGAAGTGGTCACTTTAGGAGATGCCTGAGCATGCTCTCCTTTCAATATTTTATTTTTATTTTTATTTTTAGGAGATATTTTATTTTTCTTCATTATATTTAGTTTCCAGGTTTTCTTTATTTTTTTCCACAACAAGACTCACAACCACCATGCTAAGGAAATTTACTACCGACTACTTGCCACAAAGAACCACAATGTAAAAACCGCAATGCCCAGGCAACAACAATGGCTTCGGCAACTACTGATGCCCATGCAAGTGAACCTGCATCGGCAAACACGGATCAAATCAAAGCAATGCTATTCACGCGGCACCAGCATTCAACCACCAACTGAAAAATGAAACAAGCAAACGGCACGAAGGAAACTTATCACTCGAGGTGACGACCTCTCTGACTAACTCATTTCATTTAGTTTCTTTTAAATTTTTTTTCACTCTTACATGCATTGAGGACAATGCTTCTCTCGAGATTGGGGGGGTGTTGGTTTCTAGTTAGCTTCATGTTTAGTTGCATTCATCGTTAGCAATCACATATAGGTTGCATATGTTACTTGCCATGCCTTTAATTGGATTTAATTGCTTAAGACTTGTTGAATATCCAATGATGAATTTTTGCCACTGCACTTAATTGAAAGAACCTTTAATTTTAGGATTGCATGAAAAGAACTTAGAATTCTACTATGATGCTGATTTTTTTTCTTTTACACGGTTGTGGCTTGTCGATTGAAAGAAACTTAGTGAACTTAGGTTGCTTAAAATTAGGGTAAATTTGAAAAATAAAATTAAAAGTTAATTTCTTGCTAGAGGTGCCCAAAACTGGCTCTAGTAGTAATTGCACTTTCTTGCTAGAGGTGCCCGAAACTGGCTCTAGTAGTTAATGCACATTAAAGAATCGCTAGAGGTGCCCGAAATTGGCTCTAGTCGACTAAAATAAAATGAGGAATTGCTTACTTTGCTAGAGGTGCCCGAAATTGGCTCTAGTGAAAATAAAAATAAATACCCCGATAATTAAATTAATAAAAGCCTGTAGTTCACATAGAATCTTGAAAATCAACTTGTTCACAACTACGCACACACATTGTCACGAGCACTATAGTTTGGTTTCGGGTAATTTTTGTGTTATCAGAAAAATGAAAAGGTGATCATACTTTGTGCCACGCTTCCGAGGTTTGAATTCAAGTTTGAAGCATGTCTTTGATGATTAAAGTCTTGGCAGGTAATTGTTAGTTTGCATTGCTTGAGGACAAGCAATAGTTCGAGTTTGGGGGCGTGATAAGTGTTCAAAAGTACTATTTTTATTACCCTTTTTACTCATATTATTGTTAGACTTAAGCTCATATTAATTGCATAATTAGTTATTCATGCATTAATTAATGTTTCTTTCCACTTTTGAGCTTGATTACATAACTTGGTGATTTTTGTGGAAAAAGATGCTGCTTTGGTGTGTTTTTGAGTGTGTATGTGCAGGATCACTTGCCAAAGCAATGCCGAGCTAGTTGCCAGGGCAATGCATGAAGGATATGCCGAGCTAGTTGCCAGGGCAATGCATGAAGGAGACGCCGAGCCAGTTGCCTTGGCAATTGTCGACAAAGAGAAAATGCAATAGGGATGTCGAAATTGATGACTAGACAAGCCCAAGATTACGTGGAGCAAAGCCCAAACCCAAAGGAATTTGATTTCCATGCAGAGATTAAAGAAGAATTAAATTCCAAGAAGATAGGAGAAGTTCTAGTAGGAATACAATTATAATAAAGAATTATATTCTTTAAAGATAATTTAATTCCAACTCAAACTCCTCCTCAAAGAAGGACTTTGGCCTAGCCCTATAAATAGCAAGGAGATTTCGACAATCCATAGAGAGGAAGGGAGGGAAAATTTCGACAACTCCATAGAGCAAGAGGAGAGAATTTTCGACAAGAGAGCAAGGGGGAGAGAGTTCGATTTCTTCTTCTTCTTCTTTGCTTCCATTAGATTCATGGTTTGGGGATTATTCTTTGTATATCTTTTGAACCCAACCATGAACTAACTTGATTGGTTGGGGTTATTGTGTTTTGTTGTTGTGAAAAACAATTGGATTTTGTTTAGGTAATAAGAGTTTGCACTTTCTATTCAAGGTTTATTCATTCTTGGTTCTTATTCTTGTTTGCGAGTGAATTGGGAGAGGATCTCGTAACTTCATCTATTTATCTAATATCGGGAGAGTTAGATTCAAGAAACGAATGAATATGATCTTTATTCAATCTATTGATGGTGAAGATTAATCCGGCTTAGGAATAAGTCAAGGATTTCAACGGCTAAGAGGAGCGCAAGATTGGTTGTTGTTCACCCTTGATTCACGCAGGGATGTATTATCAAGGCATGCACAAGTAGCTAGAGTTTCGACTTAGGGATAAGAAGAAACCATTGAAGAACGCTCTGCCGAACCTTGAAGATTGCTGCCCAGATGCCCAAGTAGTTGCCCAGGCAACCATCGATTAGTTGCCAAGGCAACCCCGTTGTGCAAGTTGCCACGGCAACTGAGTTGCCCGTGCACTCTTTTACCAAGGCGATCCAATCAGCTATCACACCTCAACTCACGATAACCTGGCCTATCTCCCTCATTCGTTCTCATCTTTTCTTTTACTTTATTGCTTTCTAGTTTAGTTATTAGTTAAACTCCTATAATCCCTTAATTGTGTTTTTACTTTTCATAGTGCAGTAACTTAAGCAAAGTGGCCCAAACCAATCCCTGTGGAGACGATACTCGATACTCATATCACTTTATTACTTGCGACGTGTATACTTGCACAATTGCGTAGCACTTATCACACGCAACAGCTGCAGAAAACCTGTTGGTACCTTGTGCTCGGCTTTGACCCATTGGCAAGTCAAACATCTAGCTACGTAGTTTGTGATTTCATTCTTCATACTGGACCACCAATATATCTCATTCAGATCTTTGTACATTTTGATAGCTCAAGGGTGAACAGAGAAATGGCTAGAATGAGCTTCACTTAGGATTTGGTTCTGAAGATCATCATCATAGGGAACACAAATGCAGTTACGGAAACACAGTAACCCTTCGGAATTTAAAGCAAAGTCAGGATTTGTGCTATCCTTGACCTTAGCAAGAAGGGGTTGCAACTCCTCATCAGTTTCTTGGAGTGCCTTAATTCAAGATACAATGGTGGAGTGAACTCTCAGCTACGATAACAATTTGCCATGCTTTCAGAGTCAGAAGTGAGCATCCAAACATCTCGGAGAAGAAGTGGGCTTCCGGCTAAGAGCGTCAACCACCACATTGGCTTTACTGGGATGGTAGTCAATGACTAAATTATAATCTTTCAATAGTTCCATCCATCGGCGTTGACGAAGGTTTAACTCTTTCTAAGTTAAGAGATATTTCAAGCTTTTGTGATCAATATATAGATAACACTTCTCACCATAAAGATAATGCCGCCAAATCTTCAAAGCAAACACAACTGCGACAAGTTCCAGATCATGAGCCGGGTAATTTAGCTCATGAGGCTTGAGTTGACGTGAAGCAAAAGCTATGACTTTGAATTCTTGCATCAGAACACAACCTAATCCCAGGTGAGATGCATCATTGTACACGGTGAAATCTTTGCCCGACTCGGGTTGCACTAATACATGGGCATGAGTGTGGACCTACTTGATCTGATCGAAACTTCTTTGTTGATCAACAATCCACACAAAAGGAATGTCATTGTGGAGAAGCTTCGTTAAGGGTGTTGCAAGCAATGAGGATCCCCTAACAAATCTACGGTAATAGCCTGCAAGGCCTAGAAAACTACAAACTTCTCCCACGTTCTTCGGAGGAGTCCAATCAAGGATTGCTTGAATCTTCTTTGGGTTCACTTGAATTCGCGCCGAGGAGATTACATGGCCAAGAAAGGATACTTTAGACATCCAAAATTCACATTTACTGAACTTGGCATAGAGCTATTTTTCTTGAAGGGTATGAAGCACGATTCGGAGATGTTCTTCATGAGAAGCAGAGTCTTTAGAATAAATTAGAATGTCGTCTATAAAGGCAACCACTAACTTATCAAGATAGGGCTAGAATACACAATTAATCAGATCCATGAAGGTTGCAGGTGCATTCGTGAGCCCAAAAGGCATCACCAAAAATTCGTAGTGACCATATCTGGTCTGAAAGGCAGTCTTTGGAATGTCAGACTCCTTTACTAGCATTTGGTAGTATCCGGACCGATAATCTATCTTGGAGAAGACAAAATCATCCTTCAATTGATCAAAGAGGTCATCTATCCTCGGAAGTGGGTACTTGTTCTTGATCGTCACTTTATTCAATTGACAATAATCAAAGCATAGACGCATCGATCCATCATTCTTTTTGACGAACTAAACCGGTGTTCCCCAAGGTGAAGAACTCGGTCGGATGAATCCCTTATCTTGAAGGTCTTGAATTTGAGCTTTTAACTCCTTTAACTCCACCGGAGCCATTATATACGGAGTAGTGGAGACCGGAGTAGTCCCAGGTTGTACTTCTATCCCGAACTCAACTTCACGGGTGAGAGAGAGTCCCGAAAGTTCATCAAGGAAAATGTCGGGAAATTCTTTCACCACGAGTATGTCTTTGATTTTCAAATCTTTCTTAGACTCCATGGCATACATAAGACTCTTTTTAGGCTCAGGTTCTGACTTCATCAAGGTTATGCTCTCCTTACCGAGTCTAAGGAGATATAATTTCTTCTTTGAACAATCCACCCACGCTTGATGTTCAGCTAGCCAATCGAGGCCTAGAATGAGGTCGAACTCGTGGAAGGGCAAGACTATCAAATTGGCCAGAATTGGGATCCCTTGGATCCTCAGAGGTCAAGCTTTACGGATTCACCGTATAACCACACTATCTCCTAGTGGGTTAGAGACAACAATCTCATAAGTGACTAGTTTAGGTTCTAGCCCACACTTTTTAATCAATGGTTTGCTAATAAAGGAATACGTAGAGCCTGGATGTGGTTCTATTGCAACACGTCTATCGTTAGGTGCAGACATTATTAAATCTAATCAAACAAGAAAGGTTAGATTGTGTCAGTTGCAAGTCACGGATAACATATACAAATAAACTCCTAAGTGGCATATGTAGACACAGACTCATAACGGATGCCTAGTTAGTCCTAGAATTGACTAAACCTAGGCTCTGATATCCCTTACACAACGACCTTATTTCCCCTACATATAGGTTGTAGCCCTGGACCATAGTCCCCCCTTACTTAACCGAGCTCAATAATCCTATGGCATGCCAATTGTATCCAATGTCCATAATTACACAAATTCACATAGTCCATATTTTTCAAGTCATATCATATCAAATATCAAAATGATCCTTAACTCCATATCATGTCACATTTCATATTAATTTCATATATCACATATGTGTAGCATATAATAGTCATATTTGCACATATCAAAGCAATGCAGGTACTTACCAGATTTGCCAATCGAATTCAACATTGTTGCTCTATGGGAACCCTTAAAAAATACAAACATAACCACAAAATAATGCAACGGGATGGCACCGAGCCTATCCCTTGACACAACTGCACTCACCTCGACAACCCGATGCTTTTAAGGTTCTCGAATAACAACGCCTTTATCCGTGGCTTTCAGAAGAGATGACGATTGTTCTTTATCAACCCCTAATTGATAGAAAGGATTCAAATTATCAAATCGAAAAAACTCGAGCTTACCAACGTATCACTGAACCAGTTTATTTGTTTCCCCTTACTTTATCTCTTCCTTGCGCATCATCTCCCCCCTTTTTATACCCAATCTGTCGGCCCCCAAATTGATTCCCCATCCTCCATGAGGCTTGGAGTTGTGGCAATTATTTGGGGTATAATACCCCTTTGGCTTGGCCACGTGGTAGGCATGTCATGCCACAAGGGCCACGTCTCACTCCCAACGTATAGAGCCATGAGACGGGTGTCCCAATTCGTGGAATTGCCCACGACAATTCCTTCAATTTGATGGAATTGGCCGTAGGTCCCATGGCCTTTATGTTTTTATAATAATAACTGATACGGTTAACCCAAATAACCTTTACTACTTCAAATTAGGTACAAGATCGAGCTAATTATATAACTGGTACAGAATATTCAGTCAGTAGAACTTAACCCCGACTAGACCAATTTTCGGGGTGTGACAGCTGGCTTAGTGCTTTAATATTTGTCCATTAACTTTGAACTCATGTCCGTCAATGGTGGACTTGATTATCATGGCACCATGGGAGAAAGGTTTTACGACTTTGAAGGGCTTGGACCATCTCGATTTCAGTTTTCTCATAAAGAGTTTTAACTGAGAATTGAAGAGGAGAACTAATTGTCCGGGCAAAAATTGTCGCGACAATAGCTTCTTATCATGCCAACGCTTCGTTTTCTCCTTGTAGATTCTCGCATTGTCGTAAGCTAAGGCATGAAATTCTTCAATTTCATTAAGGTCCAGTAATCGCTTTTGTCCAACACTCTCCCAATCCATGTTGACAGTTTTGATCGCCCAATAGGCCTTGTGCTCGATCTCCACCGGAAGGTGGCAAGTCTTGACGTAGACAAGTCTATAAGGCGACATGCCTAAAGGCATCTTGAATGTTGTTCGATAGGCCCATAGTGCTTCACCAATTTTGTGCGTCACTCCAAATTGCTCCAGCATTTTGGCAATTAGCCTATTGTCGAAGTATGTGCCACCATCACTGATAATTGCCCTTGGTGTTCCAAATTGTGTGAATATGTTTTTCTACAAGAATTTCTACACGGTCTTTGAATCATTGTTGGGAACTGCAGTTGCCTTTACCCATTTAGACACATAGTCCAAGGCAAGTACGATATACAAATTGCCAAATGAGGATAGGAAGGGTCCCATGAAATTGATCCCCCATACATCAAACAACTCGACCTCAAGAATATTTTGCAGTGGCATCTCGTGTCAGCGTAAAATATTCCCTGTTCGCTGACATCGATCACACCTCTTGTAGAATTCTTGAGTATCTTTGTAAAGAGTGGGCCAATACAAGCCAGATTGTAAGACTTTGGCCGCGATGCGAGTTCCTCCAAAATGGCCTCCATAGGGTGAAGAATGGCATTGTCGAAGCACATTGTCCTGCTCCTCTTTGGGAACACATCGTCTTATCACTTGATCTACACATTATTTAAATAAAAGAGGCTCATCCCAATAATAATGCTTAGCATCATTTCGGAACCGCTTCTTTCCTTGGTGAGTAAGGTTATAAGGAAAAATACCAATAACCAAGAAATTAACCAAAATTAGCATACCAGGGAGTTGTAGAGGCAACTAACAACTGCTCATCAGGGAATGTGTCATGGATCTCTAAAGAGTCTGGATCTTCATCGCCATTTTCCAACCTTGATAAGTGATCGGCAACTTGGTTTTATGTTCCTTTCCTGTCCTTAATTTCAATGTCAAACTCTTGTAAAAGTAAAATCCAACAAATTAAACGAGGTTTGGCTTCTTTCTTAGCCAAAAGGTACTTAATTGCCGAGTGATCAGTATAAACGATTACCTTAGTACCAATCAAGTAGGAACGAAACTTATCAAATGCGAAAACTACTGCTAGTAATTCTTTCTCTATCGTGGTGTAGTTTGATTGTGCACCATTTAGAGTTTTACTAGCGTACTAAATCACTTGAAAAGTCTTACCTGTGCGCTGCCCTAAACAAAATCACTTGCGTCGCACATGAGTTCAAAAGGTAAGGTCCAATCAGGCAAAACGACAATGGGTGTCGAGGCAAGTTGCTTCTTCAAGGCTTCAAATGCTTGGACACATGAATCATCAAAATTAAAGGCTTTGTCCTGTACAAGAAAGTTACACAAAGGTTTAGAGATTTTAGAAAACTTATAAATAAACCTTCTATAAAAACCTGCATGACCGAGAAAGCTTCGAATGTAACACCCACTACCCCGGGCTAGTAGCAAACCGGCTCGGGAGTGTTACCAAGCAAGGATAAGGACAAGGCTAGCAAGCAATACAATACAAGGAAAGACATTAATAAATCATCCCTATTAGATGAGTTACTTGACTAACAAGCAACCAAATTTTGATTTCCAAACATGAAGGAATTCGACTAGATCATTAGGCAATTTAAATGATTTCTTTCATTGCTTACACGATAAGTTACTACTTTCATGGTTCACTTTGCATATTCAATCCTATGATATCATGCCTCATTTGAATTACCTAAGGTTCAAACATGCTTCCTTCATCTCATTGTTCCTTGATGTAAACACGTATCATCTTATACCTAAATTACTAACATGATACTTTGAGCATTCAATTTCATGTAACTGGGTTCCATTCAAGCCATACTCTATTCCTATGCATTCGACAATCATCATGCTAATACCAAAACACATACATCATGGTATATGTTGCGCGTAATAAGTGCTCCGCAATTGTGCAAGTGTACACGTCGCAAGTTATAGTATAAAAGATATCGTCTCTATAGGGATTGGTGCCACTTCAAGAATCTAATCTCTTGCACTGTAAAAAGTAAAAACACAAGTAGGTGATTGTAGGAGTTTAACTAACAACTAAACTAGAAAACAATAAAGTAAAAGAATATGTAATTAAATGGGAGAGAATAGGCCAGGTTATCGTGAGTTTAGCTGTGATAGCCGATTGGATCGTCTTGGTAAAAGAGTGCAAGGGTAACTCAGTTGCCGTGGCAACTTGCATAGCGGGGTTTCCTTGGCAACTAATCGATGGTTGCCTGGGCGACTAGCTGGGCAACTACTTGGGCGGCTGGGCAGCAACTTCAAGGTTCGGTGGAGCGTTCTTCAATGGTTTCTTCTTATCCCTAAGTCGAAACTCTAGCTATTTTTGCATGCCTTGATAATATATCCCTGCGTGAATCAAGGGTGAACAACAACCAATCTTGCGCTCTTCATAGTCGTTGAAATCCTTAACTTATCCCTAAGCCGGAATAATCTTCACCATCAATAGATTGAATAGGGACCATACTCATTCGTTTCTTGAATCGAACTCTCTCGATATTAGATAAATAGATGAAGTTACGAGATCCTCTCCTAATTCACTCGCAAACAAGAATAAGAACCAAGAATGAGTGAACCTTGAATTGAAAGTGCAAACTCTTATTACCTAAATAAAATCCAATTGTTTCTCACAACTACAAGACACAATAACCTTAGCCAAGTAGATTTAGTTCATGGCTAGGTTCCAAAGAAACACAAGACAAAGAGTTCATAGCATAAACCTAATTGAACAAAGAAAGAAAAAGATGAAGAATGGTTGAGCCTTGTCGATATCTCCCCCTTTGATCTTGTCAAAAATTCTCTCTTATTTCCTTGTCGAAAATTCTCTCTACTCTTCCCCCTTGGAGTTGACGGGTGGTCTTTAATTTATAGGGCTAGGTCAAAGTCATTTTTGAGGAGGAAGTTAAGTTGGAATTAAATATCTTTAAAGAATATAATTCTTTATTATATTTAAATTCCTTCTAGAACTTCTCCTATCTTCTTGGGATTTAATTTCTCTTTAACCTCTTCATGGAAATCAAACTCCTTTGGGATTTAGCTTTGCTCCATGTCATCTTAGGCTTATCTAGTCATCAATTTCGACTACCATATCATCTTATTCCTTGTCGAAAATTGCCCTGGCAACTAGCTCGGCATCTTCTTCATGCATTGCCCTGGCAACTAGCTCGGCATCTCCTTCATGCATTGCCTTGGCAACTAGTTCCAGCCTTGTTTTGGCAAGTGATTCTGCACACACACAAAAGCACACCAAAGCAGCATCTTGTTCCACAAAAATCACCAAGTTATGTAATCAAGCTCAAAGGTGGAAAGAAACATGAATTAATGCATGAATGACTAATTATGCAACTAATATGAGCCTAAGTCTAACAATAATATGAGTAAAAAGGGTAATAAAAATAGTACTTTTGAATACTTATCACACCCCCAAACTCGAACTATTGCTTGTCCTCAAGCAATGCAAACTAACAATTACCTACCAAGACTTTAATCATCAAAGACATGCTTCAAACTTGAATTCAACCCTCGAAACTGTGGCACAAAGCATGATCACCCTTTAATTTTTTGAATAGCACAAAAATTACCCGAAAGCGAACTATAATGCTTGTGACAATGTGTGTGCGTAGTTGTGTACAAGTTGATTTTCAAGATTCTATGTGAACAATAGGCTTTTATCAATTTAATTACCGGGGCATTTATTTTTATTTTCACTAGAGGCAATTTCAGGCACCTCTAGCAAAGTGAGCAATTTCTCATTTTATTTTGGTTGACTAGAGCCAATTTCGGGCACCTCTAGCCATTCTTTAATGTGCATTAACAACTAGAGCCAATTTCGGCCACCTCTTGCAAGAAAGTGTATTTACTACTAGAGCCAGTTTCGGGCACCTCTAGCAAGAATTTAACTTTTAATTTTCAATTTTAAATTTACCCAAATTTTGAGTAACCTAAGTTCACTAAGTTTCTTTCAATCAACAAGCCACAATCGTGTAAAACAATTCAGCATCATAGTAAAATTCTAAGTTCTTTTCATGTAATCCTAAGATTAAAGGTTATTTCAATTAAGTGCAGTGGAAAAAATTCATCATTGGATATTCAACAAGACTTAAGCAATTAAATCCAATTAAAGGCATGACAAGTAACATATGCAACCTATATGTGATTGCTAAAGATGAATGTAACTAAACATGAAACTAACTAGAAACCAACACCCCCAAAAATCGAGAGAAGCATTGTCCTCAATGCACGTAAAAGTGACAAAATTTAAAAGAAACTAATGAAATGAGTTAGTTAGAGAGGTCGTCACCTCGAGTGATAAGTTTCCTTTGTGTCGTTTGCTTGATTCATATTCCGGTCGGTGGTTGAATGCTTGTGGCTGGTACCGCATGAATAACATTGCTTTGATTTGATCCATGTTTGCCGAGGCAGGTTCACTTGCCTGGGCATCAGTAGTTGCCGAAGCCATTATTGTTTCCTAGGCATCGCCAGTTTTTGTTGTTGTGGCAACTGCTGAGGTAGTTGCATGGGCATCCTCTATTGTGGTTGCCGTGGCAAGTAGTCGGCAGTGAATTTCCTTAGCATGGTGGTTGTGAGTCTTGTTGTGGAAAAGAAAAGAAAACAAAGAAATCCTAGAAACTAAAGATAATGAAGAAAATAAAATATCTCCTAAAAATAAAAATAAAAATAAAATATTGAACGGAGAGCATGCTCATGCATCTCCTAAGGTGACCACTTCTTTGTTACGTTCCACATGGGCACCGTTGTAGTGCATCAATCTTTGTCCATTAACTTTGAATTCATGTTCGTCAATGATGGACTTGATTATCACGGCACCATGGGAGAATGGTTTGACAACTTCGAATGGTCCCGACCATCTTGATTTCAATTTTCTCGGGAAAAGTTTTAGCCTGGAATTGAATAAGAGAACTAGTTGCCCTGGCATGAATTACCGCGGCAATAGTTTCTTGTCATGCCATTGCTTTATTTTCTCCTTGTAGATTCGTGCATTGTTATAGGCGAGTACACGAAATTCTTCTATCTCGTTGAGGTCCAACAAACGCTTTTGCCCGGCACTTTCCCAATCCATATTAACGGTCCTGATTGCCCAATATGCCTTGTGTTCGATTTCCACCGGTAGATGGCATGTTTTGCCATAGACAAGTTAGAAGGGGGACATACCTAAAGGTGTTTTGAATGCAGTGCAATATGCCCAAAGTGCATCATCTAGTCTTACTAACCAATCCTTCCTAGAGGGATTTACAACTTTCTCGAGTATACCCTTCAATTCCCGGTTGGAAATTTTTGCTTGCCCATTGGTTTGTGGGTGATATGCCATGGCAATCTTGTGAGATACACCAAAGTGTTGTAACATCTTGGCGATGAGTTTGTTGTTGAAGTGCTTGTCTTCATCACTGATAATTGCTCTCGGCATCCCAAATCGTGTAAATATATTTTTTTGCAAGAATCTTTGCACGGTATTGGAATCGTTGGTGGGAACTGCAGCTGCCTCAACCAATTTAGACACGTAGTCAACGGCAAGTAGAATGTAGAGGTTGCCGAATGAAGATGGGAAAGGTCCCATAAAATCAATCCCCCATACATCGAACAATTCCACCTCGATGATGTTTTAGAGCGGTATCTCATGTCATCTAGAGATATTGCCCGTCCTCTGGCATCGATCATATTGCTTGTAAAACTTTTGGGCATCTTTGTACAGTGTTGGCCAATACAAACCAGATTGCAAAAATTTGGCCACGGGACGTGTTCCTCCAAAATGTCCTCCATAGGGTAAAGAATGGCATTGCCGGAGTACATTCTGTTGCTCTTCTTCAGGGACACATCGACGTATAACCTGATCTGCAAATTACTTAAACAAAAGAGGCTCATCCCAAAAGTAATGCTTAGCATCATGGCGGAACCGCTTCTTCTCTTGGTGAGTAAGGCCATAAGGTAAAATACCACAAACAAGGAAATTAACTAAATCCGCATACCAGGGTATTGCTGAGGCATGTGCTGTCGTGGCGAGTGATTCCAAGATTGTCGAGGTGTGTGCGTCTAGAGTTGCCGAGACATATGTGTCCACGGTTACCGAGGCATGCGCGTTCATGGTTACCGAGGTGTGCATACCGGTGGTTGCCACGGTGTGCGCGTCGAGAGTTGCTAAAGAATTGAGGGTTGCCGAGGCATGCGCATCCATGGTTGCCGAGGCGTGCGGGGTTGCCGAGGCGTCAGGGGTTGTCGAGGCGTGCGTGTCCATGGTTGCCAAGGCAACTAACAGTTGCTCATCCGGGAATGAATCATATATCTCTAAATCCGCGTCCTCCTCCCTCTTACGTTCTAAGCGTGATAAGTGATCGGCCACTTGATTTTCTATTCCTTTCCTGTCCTTAATTTCAATGTCAAGCTCTTGTAAAAGGAATATCCAACGAATCAAACGAGGTTTGGCATCCTTTTTAGCGAATAGATACTTAATTGCCGAATGGTCCGTATGAACAATTACCTTTGTACCAATCAAATAGGATCGGAACTTGTCAAATGAAAGGTCTTATATGTGCGTTGGCCTAAGACAGCTCCTACCGCGAAATCACTTGCATCACACATGAGCTCAAAAGGTAGAATCCAATCTGGTGGAACGACAATGGGTGCCGAGGTAAGCTTTTCCTTTAGGGTTTTGAATGCTTGGGCGCAGGAACCATCAAAATTCAAGGCTTTATGCTGTTCAAGCAAATTGGATAAGGGTTTAGTAATCTTAGAAAAATTATGAATGAACCTCCTGTAAAAACCTGCATGTCCAAGAAAGCTTCAGATTCCTTTAACCAAACTTGGTGGGGGTAATCTCTCAATCACGTCCACCTTGGCTTTGTCTACTTCAATTCCCTTGGATGAAATCTTGTGGCCAAGCACTATTCCTTCATCTACCATAAAATGGCACTTCTCCCAATTAAGGACTAAATCGGTTTCTTCACATCTTGCCAACACCTTCTCTAAATTGTTGAGGCAACTATCGAAGTCATTACCAAAAACAGAAAAATCATCCATGAAGATCTCAAGGAAGTCTTCGACCATGTTTGAAAAGAGTGTCATCATGCATCTTTGGAAGGTTGCCGGGGCGTTACACAATCCGAAGCATCCTTTGAAAAGCATAAGTACCGTATGGGAATGTTAAGGTTGTCTTTTCTTGATCTTCTGGTGCTATGGCAATTTGATCATAACCTGAATAACCATCAAGAAAACAATAAAAGGGTTTACCTGCAAGACGGTCAAGCATTTGATCGATAAAGGGTAATGAGAAGTGATCTTTCCTAGTGGCTTTGTTTAGCTTTCGATAATCCATACAAACCCTCTAACCGGTCACAGCCCTGGTTGGAATGAGTTCATTGTTTTCATTACTTACCACAATTATACCTCCTTTTTTCGATACACATTGTACCAGACTTACACATGTACTATCAGAGGTAGGGTATATGATGCCGACGTCAAGCCACTTGATGATTTCTTTCATTACAACCCTTTTCATGGCATGATTCAGTCTCCTCTGGGCTTCAATAGAAGGTTTGAGATCATCTTACAACAAAATCCTGTGCATGCACACTATCGGGCTAATTCTCTTCAAGTCGGTAATTGTCCACCCTATTGCCTTCTTGTGTAGCATCAACATTTTGATCAACTTCTTTTCCTACTCAGGCTGTAACTTAGAGGAAATAATTACAGGCAATGTATTATCGGTTCCCAAGTAAGCATATTTTAGTTGCTCTGGCAACTGTTTCAACTCAAGAATCGGTGGTTGTTCAATAGAGGGCTTTCCGAGCTTACCTTCCTTACCTGAGTAATCCAGTGGTTCAAAGTATGTACCTGGTCGATTGACTAACCAATTTGCCTATTCTTGTTGTTCCTCGTCGATCAGTTCTTCATGCTCCTCAGGTTCCTCTTGATCGGCAATTTAGTTGCCAAGGCAACTAAATTCCTCGTCGTAGTTAAACTTGCTAGTCATTCACCCTCATTGTAAGTTCTCCCTTTTCAACATCGATCAAGGTTCTCCTTCTTGCTAGGAAGGGTCTCCCAAGAATGATAGGTGCATGTTCATCTGCTTCACAATCCAAAACAATAAAGTCAGCGGGAAAAATAAATTTATCAACTTTTACCAGTATGTCTTCAATTTTTCCCTCTGGATGCACATAGGATTTGTCGGCTAATTGTAGCATAACTATTGTAGGTCTTGCCTTCCCGATTCCTAGTTTCTGGAAAACCGATTTAGGCATTAAGTTTATGCTTGCTCCAAGGTCGTATAATGCTTTCCCAACATAGTGGTTTCCAATGGAACAGGGTATTGTGAAACTTCTGGGATCCTTCAACTTGGGTGGCATGCGATTGTGCAACATGGCCATGCATCCCTCTGTTGCGGCAACTGTTTCAAACTCTCCCAGCCTTGTTCTCTTGGACACAATGTCTTTAAGAAACTTGGCATAGTTCGACATTTATTCAATTGCTTCGACCAATGGCAAGTTGATGTGGACTTGCTTAAGGATATCAAGAAACTTCTTGAATTGATATTCTTGCTTTTGTCGCTTCAACCTTTGTGGGAATGGTGGTGGAAGTCGGATATCTTCGATCCTTTCATTGGTCTGGAACCAGATTGATGGCATTGCCGGGGCAACTGGAGTTGCTGAGGCATTGTCAACTGGGGTTGTCGTGGCGTGCCTATCATTGGTTGCCGAGGCATCCTTATCACCGGTTGCCGAGGCATGCTTATCGCTGGTTGCCGTGGCAATTCCTGGTTTAGCATCTGCGGGTTTTCCGCTGAGTTCGCCGTGATCTTTTTGTGGAGTTTTGTTTGATGAGCGAACTTGAGCCTCTTTAATTTGTTGGCCACTTCTAGTGGTGATCGCCTTACATTGCTCATGGCCAGTTCCTCTTGCGACTTCAGTATCGCTAGGTAAACCTCCTTGCGGTCTAGTATTCAGGTTTTAAGCAAATTGCCCGACTTGATTTTCCAATGATTTGATTGTCGCCTCTTGGTTTTGCAATCTCATCTCGGTCCTGTTAATAAAAGCATTAGTTCTTTTTATGAAGTTACTATTCTTAGCCATATAAGATTCAGTTTTCAACATAAAGCATTGAGAGAATTTTCCAAAGAACTAGATGTTGTCGGTTGTTGTTGCGGCAACTGTTGTCGTGGCATATTCTACTGGAATTCCGATGCTTGTGCATTCTGATTGTTCTAGTTTAGAGCATTGTTGGGATTACTCAATGAAAAATTCGTGTGCTTCTTCCAAGCTGGATTGTATGTATTGGACATCACATTGTTGTTCCGGTTGTAATTCCCCATGTAAAAGTTGGATTTCGGATTGTGCATACATTCAGAAGAATCATGGTTACCACCACATAACTCACAAAAGGAATCCATTACCTTGACTTCCTGTGTGTTGTTTGGTTTCTGCATGTTATGGACCATCTTGGTTAGAGTGGCCAATTGTGCCGAAATTGAGTATGATGATCTCAGTTCATGTATTGTGGCTTGGCGTCTAACTCCTCCTCTTGTAGCAGATGGGAATTTATAATCATTCTTGGCAAGCTTGTTTAGAATTTGCATTGCTTCCTCCAGCGACTTATCTAGGAGTATGTCGTTTGCTGAGGCATCTAGTATCATCTTTGTTGGTCTATTTAGAGCGTTGTAAAACATTGTTACTTGTGTCCACACTGGGAATCCGTGTAGGGGGCATTTGCGTAGAAGTTCTCTATATCTCTCCCAAGCCTCGTACATGGATTCATCATCTGCCTGCCGAAAAGAAGTAATTTCGTTACGAAGCCTATCAGTCAAATTTGTAGGATTAAATCGAGTAAGGAAATCACGACAAAGATCGGTCCAATATCCTATTGATCGGCATGAATACTATTTAACCAAGCTTTCGCCCTATCCCTCAGTGAATAGGGGAATAATCTTAGTCGTAAAACATCGGGGGTGACTCCTTGTATTTTGAATGAATTGAAAATCTTGAGGAAAGATTTAAGATGTTGTCGTGCATCTTCAGTTGCTGAGCCGCCAAATTGACCAATTGTGTTGATCATATTAAACATCACCGGTTTCAACTCAAAGTGGTCGGCTTCAATTTCAGGCGCGACAACTCCTGGATTAAGTCCATCAAGATTTTCTTCAAGATAGTCTCGAATAGTTCTGTTTCGTGCAAGAATCACTCCTCCTTCTGCTAGAACATTTTGATTCATATTGCCGTCTTGATTAGTCAATGCTACTCTTAACCTTCGTCTAAGTCTTTGCAAGGTTTGTTCGATCTCTGGATCAAAGGGATATTCTGGTGTAATCGGTCTCGCCCTAGTCATATACCAATGCAAAACCAAAGTTTATTAGCCCTTTGAATCTTAAACAAGAAAAATAAAGAAGTGCAAGAAAATAAAAACAAAGTTGCTCTTGCCAATCCTCGGCAACAACGCCAAAAAGTTGTTGCGCGTAATAAGTGCTCCGCAATTGTGCAAGTGTACACGTCGCAAGTTATAGTATAAAAGATATCGTCTCCACGGGGATTGGTGCCACTTCAAGAATCTAATCTCTTGCACTGTAAAAAGTAAAAACATAAGTAGGTGATTGCAGGAGTTTAACTAACAACTAAACTAGAAAGCAACAAAGTAAAAGAAGATGTAATTAAATAAGAGAGAATATGCCAGGTTATCGTGAGTTGAGGTGTGATAGCCGATTGGATCGTCTTGGTAAAAGAGTGCAAGGGCAACTCAGTTGATGTGGCAACTTGCACAGCGGGGTTACCTTGGCAACTAATCGATGGTTGCCTGGGCGACTAGCTGGGCAACTACTTGGGAGGCTGGGCAGCAACTTCAAGGTTCGGCAGAGCATTCTTCAATGGTTTCTTCTTATCCCTAAGTCAAAACTCTAGCTATTTCTGCATGCCTTGATAATACATCCCTGCGTGAATCAAGGGTGAACAACAACCAATCTTGCACTCTTCTTAGCCGTTGAAATCCTTAACTTCTCCCTAAATCGGATTAATCTTCACCATCAATAGATTGAATAAAGACCATACTCATTCGTTTCTTGAATCTAACTCTCCCGATATTAGAGAAATAGATGAAGTTACGAGATCCTCTCCCAATTCACTCGCAAACAAGAATAAGAACCAAGAATGAGTAAACCTTGAATTGAAAATGCAAACTCTTATTACCTAAATAAAATCCAATTGTTTCTCACAACCACAAGACACAATAACCTTAGCCAAGTAGATTTAGTTCATGGCTAGGTTCCAAAGAAACACAAGACAAAGAATTCCTAGCATAAACCTTATTGAACAAAGAAAGAAAAAGATGAAGAATGGTTGAGCCTTGTCGATATCTCCCCCTTTGATCTTGACGAAAATTCCCTCTTCTTTCCTTGTCGAAAATTCTCTCTACTCTCCCCCTTGGAGTTGACGGCATGGTCTTTAATTTATAGGGCTAGGTCAAAGTCTTTTTTGAGGAGGAAGTTAAGTTGGAATTAAATTATCTTTAAAGAATATAATTCTTTATTATATTTAAATTCCTTCTAGAACTTCTCCTATATTCTTGGGATTTAATTTCTCTTTAACCTCTTCATGGAAATCAAACTCCTTTGGGATTTAGCTTTGCTCCACGTCATCTTGGGCTTATCTAGTCATCAATTTCGACTACCATATCATCTTATTCCTTGTAAAAAATTGCCCTGACAACTAGCTCGGCATCTCCTTCATGCATTGCCTTGGCAACTAGCTCGGCATCTCCTTCATGCATTGCCCTGGCAACTAGTTCCAACCTTGTTTAGGCAAGTGATTCTGCACACACACAAAAGCACACCAAAGCAGCATCTTTTTCCACAAAAAATCACCAAGTTATGTAATCAAGCTCAACGGTGGGAAGAAACATGAATTAATGCATGAATGACTAATTATGCAACTAATATAAGCCTAAGTCTAACAATAATATGAGTAAAAAGGGTAATAAAAATAGTAGTTTTGAACACTTATCAGTATACACACACACACAAGTGATCTTATAATTCCAAGGCAATTTGAATGGTTCATTGTAATCTAAATTAAACACTTGATCATTTCATACTATCATCATATACGTAGCAACAACACTCCATTAGATGAAATTTAAGTTCATTGCATGTTTCATAATGTCATCCAAGATCATGACATAGTAGTCCCATACAAGAACAATATATACAAGTACCAAAATGCATGATCAAGCTAACTATATCCATTCTAGTGCCACAATTCTAAGAGATATACAAAACAAGTATGAAACCATACTTAGGCAATGCTTGTGTGACTTGCTTCTAGCTCAAGAAATCAGGCTTCTAGATCAAGCAACACTTGTATCCTTTATCCTGTAGTTGGGAAGAATGAAAACGAGAGTGATAAGTACAAGAATGCACTTAGTGAGGTAGTACTTGTTCTAACCATTTATTATAAAAGTTTTGTGTCATTTAAACAAGAATGAACCTAGCTAGGGGTTTCAAGCATTAGAATGATCCTAGCTAGGGGTTTCAAGCATCAAGATAATCCTAGCTAAGGATATCAAACATTTGGCTATCAAGGAACAAGAACATGGAATCATACTTCATGTATTCATATCAAGAATCAAGCACATCATGCTTACAAACAAGTAATCAAGAAAGTCATGCTTATATGACAAGTAACATACAATTCATGGCTTCCATGTCAAGTAACATACTATTCATAGCTTTCAAGACAAGTCACATGTGTTTTAGGATTGTTATTACATTTGTTATCGATTAAACAACCCCCTTGGTACTTAGTTTGTATAGGTAATTGAGTCTCCAACCAACTGTCGCCACAAGATGCACCGTAGTGCTGGTCAACCCTCCTACTATCGCAAAAGACCACATACGTACCCTCCGTCTGTCGCCAAATAGGGGCCTTAGCCCTGGACTGTAGTCCACCCTGACACAATGAGCTCCAGACTCTAAGGCATGCCCTTCTACCTAGTCCAACTAGCTACCAAGGTTGTTTGATTTACCATTTATACAAGTTTATCAAGTTCAAGATCATGTCAAGCAAGTTCATTTCATTTTAGACCCTTTAGGCCAATTGAGCCATAGCTCACATATCATGTAATTCTCATGTTTCATTTCATCAAGATGAGATGATATCTCAAGCAAGTTCTTTAGCATTTGATCACATGCAACATGGCACATACAAGCATCCATGTTACCACTCAAACATGCTTAGCAATCGAATCAAACATGTATACAAAGATGTGATCAAGTTTCATGCATTACTTTAATCATTCTTCCCTTATAGATCAAGTTCATATTAAGTCAATTAGCAATTCAAGAATTTAGACATGCTTGCTATAGTTAGGACCTAGTCCTAACTCTCAAGTAAACTACACTCACAATACTCCAAGCTTAGCTAGTCTTGGATCCACAATCCTTTGTTCTTAAATTTAGACTGTTCCAATCTTTCCTCTTCCACCATGTTCAATCCTGGTTCTAACACATTACAAGCAAACACATATCAAAACAAGTTCACAAAATCATTCAATCAAGGCAAGGTTACAAGTATACAACATTTACAAATTTGGCAGCATGTTCATATACATTCTCCACTACGCTTATATATACTCTAGTTCATGTAAAACAGGGCAGAATCAATGTCCTAAAATTGTTTACAAAACAGTTTACAAATTGCCACAAAACAGTGTACAATTACCTATACTGCTGCTGTCAGGCAGCTTGCACTCTATTCACTTAATCATGCATAATTTCCATTCCATACATCTGAATTTCAATTGGTTTACACCGTTGAAAAGCTAAACTAATTGTCTTTATAACCATATAAGGCTTGCATTTTAGTTCTTTGCCAATTAATACAGTTTTTAACTTAAAGACAGGGTAATTTGCTACACTGGACAGTTTGCACTATCCGTAGTGTTTCTTCTCTACATTTCATTCTACAACCCAGAATTCAGTTCTGTTTTCTCCTAATGAATTTAGACATATCAAGGTGTTGTCCATAAAAATTTCAGCCTTAAATTCATTTTATACAATTTATAGTGATTTTTCAAAGTTACTGCCCATAACAGAGCATTATGGGCAGATTACACTAGGTTGAGTTTCTAGCTTCTTAACTCATTTTAACAAAGTTCTAACATGGAAATTCAATTCATTTTCATGTTCTTACATGTCTAGGTCATTCTAATTCATTTTTCAATGAGCTTAAAATAGGGCATTATCATGTTCAATTCAATTTGATTTATTTGATCAACATTGCACATCCAATTTACCAATTGAGCAGTCCATTACCTAATTTAACTAATCCAATTAGGTGCTTTCACATTTCCAGCAACTTATTTACTCAAATCAATTCTCAATTCATCTACCAACATGATCAAAATAGGGTTCTAAATTTAATTAACATGCTTAAACATTTTCACTATCAAAACAATCCCTAATCAAGACTATTTTCAACCATATACACATTTCTCGAATTTCCAGCAACCATATATATTTCCTTTATCAAATTGGCTACTAGTATTCACAATTTTAAGTCCAAATTGAAGCTAACATGATTCTAACAGACATAACAATCATCCAATTCAATTTATACAACAAGAACATCATCAATCACTCATTCAAACAAGTTGCTAGGGAGGAAGATTTAGAAACCACTTACAATCTTCCTAGCTATTCAATTTTCATGCAATTGTGATCACATGCAAGCTTCGTTCCTCAAAAATGGTGGTTTTATTTTCCTAGATGGATGAGAGGAAATTCGGCCAAGGTGGAGAATGGTGGAGTGGAGAAGATGATAGAAAGATGGCCACTTGGCCATGTTGTTATCACATGGCTTGACTATTTGCCTCCACTTGGCAATTTATGGTCTAATTGCTTTATAAATCCTTAATTACTCATCCTTATTGCATGCAATTCTACATTTACAATTTGACCCTTCATGATCAGGCTACTTCTTTATCAATCTATCTAATTTAGTCACTAGGTTTAATTAATTCTTCAAATTTGTAAATTTGTTTGTACAATTAAGCTCTAATTAGTTTATGACATGTTACTAAGCCATGATTTGGGGTATTACATCGAATTCCTTTGACCGAATTTGGTGGTGGTAGTTTTTCGATCACTTCCACCTTGGCTCTGTCGACTTCAATTCCTTTGGAGGAAATCTTGTGACTGAGCACTATGCCTTCCTCTACCATAAAGTGGCACTTCTCTCAATTGAGCACTAGATCAGATTCTTCGCATCTTGTTAGCACTTTCTCTAAATTGCTGAGGCAATTGTCAGAGTTGTTTCCGAATACCGAAAAATCATCCATTAAGATTTCAAGGAAATCTTCCACCATGCCAGAAAAAATTGCCATCATACATCTCTGGAAAGTTGCCTGAGCATTGCATAATCCAAATGGCATCCTTCGAAAAGCATAGGTACCATACGAGCATGTGAAAGTGGTCTTTGTCTGATCATCCGGTGCTATGGCAATTTGGTTATAACCTGAGTAACCATCAAGAAAAAATAAAAAGATTTACCTGCAAGTCGGTCAAGCATTTGGTCAATAAATGACAAAGGAAAGTGATATTTCCTAGTAGACTTATTTAACTTGCGGTAATCCATACAAACCCTCCAACCGGTCACAGTCCTAGCTGGGATTAGTTTATTGCTTTCGTTGCTTACCACGATTATACCTCCCCTTTTTGGTACACATTGTACCGGACTGACCCATGTACTATCGGAGATAGGATATATGATATCGGCATCAAGCCATTTGATGATTTCCTTCCCCACGACTTCCTTTATAGCAAGGTTAAGCCTCCTTTGTGCCTCAATTGTCAGTTTATGATCATCCTCCAATAGAATTTTGTGCATACACACTGCCAGGCTAAATCCCTTCAAGTCGGCAATTGTCCATCCTATTGCCTTTTTGTGCAATGCCAACATGTCGATCAACCTATGTTCCTGTACAGGCTGCAACTTAGAAGAGATAATTACACACAAGGTGTTATCGATTCCCAAATAAGCATATTTTAATTTCCCTAACAATGGTTTCAATTCAAGAATAGGAGGTTGCTCAATAGAAGGTTTTTCAGTCATACCTTCTTTACTTGAGTAGTCTAATGGTGCAAAATACTTACCCAGACGACTTGCTATCCAATTGGCTTCATCTTGCTCTTTATCGTCTGGCTCTTCAAGTTCCTCAGGTTTGGCAATACACTTGTCGAGGTAATTGTTAAGGCAATCTTCCTCCATGTCAAAGTTGAATTCAATTGTGGCTCGGATTATTTGGCACTCTTTTGGATCGTCGGCATGCTTAAGGGTTTGGAAAACATTAAGCTTCACTTGTTGGTCGTTTACCCTCATGGTGAGTTCTCCTTTCTCGACATCGATCAAGGTCTTTCCCATCGCTAAAAATGGTCTCCCAAGAATAATGGGTGGGAACTCATCTGCTTCACAATCTAAAATAATGAAATCAGCGGGAAAAATGAATTTATCAACTCTTACCAGTATATCCTCGATTTTTCCCTCTAGATGCACGTAGGATCTGTTAGCAAGCTATAGCATAACTGTTGTAGGTCTTGCTTTCTCGATTCCTAATTTCTGGAAAACTGATTTGGGCATCAAATTTATACTTGCTCCGAGATCACACAATGCTTTCCCGACATAGTGGTTTCCGATTGAACATGGTATTGTGAAACTGCCGGAATCTTTAAGCTTGGGTGGCATGCGATTATGTAGCATGGCCATACATCCTTCTGTCACAGCAACTATTTTAAATTCGCCTAGCCTAGTTCTCTTGGAGACTATGTCTTTTAGAAACGTGGCATAGTTTGGCATTTGTTCTATTGCTTCAACTAGTGGCAAGTTGATGTGGACTTGCTTCAAAATATCAAGGAACTTCTTGAACTAGTATTCTTGCTTTTCCCGTTTCAACCTCAGTGGGAATGGTGGTGGAAGTCGGATATCCTTAATCTTTTCATTGGTTTGGAATTTGATTGATGGAGTTGTCGAGGCATCAGGACTTGACGAGGTATGGGTATCTGGTATTGCCTTGGCATTAGGGTTTGCCGAAGCATGAGCATGTGGAATTGCCTTTGCAATTTCTAACTCATCATTTTTATTAGAGGTTTTGTTGCTGGACTCATCTGTTTGGATAAAGGGATGCTCCTTTGGTTGAGTGTTCTCTGTTGAGTGAGCTTGGGTTTCCTTAAGTTGTCAGCCACTCCGAGTGGTGATTGCTTTGCATTGCTTGTGGTTTGCTCCTTTTGCGACTCCAGTATTGCTAGGTAAACCGCCTGGTGGTCTCATATTCAAGTTCTGAGCAAATTTACCGACTTATGTCTCCAAGGATTTCAAGGTTGCCTCTTGATTTTGCAATCTCATCTCCGTCATGTTCATAAAAGAATTAGTCTTCTTCATGAAATTACTATTCTCTACCATATAAGATTCAGTTTTTAACATGAAAGCATTGAGAGAATTTTCCAATGAACTGGATGGTGTTGATTGTTGCTGCGGCATATGTGGCATCTGTTTTCGTGGCAAATTCTGCTGGAATCCTATTGCTTGTGCATTCAGACTGCTCTGGTTGAGGGCATTGTTGGGATTACTCCATAAGAAGTTGGGGTGCTTCCTCCAGGCTGGATTGTATGTGTTGGACATCACATTATTGTTCCGGTTGTAGTTTCCAACGTAAAAACTAGATTATGGGTTCTACGGACATTCAGAAGAATCATGGTTATCGTTACATAATTCACAAAATGAACCAACTACCTTGTCCTCTTGTGGGTTGCTACGCCGATGCATGTTCTTAACCTTATTGGTTAAGGAAGCCAATTGTGTAGAAATAGACCCCGATGAATCAAGCTCATTTATTGTGGCGTTGCGTCTGACTATTCCCCTTCGGGTGGTTGGGAACTGGTAATCATTCTTGGAAAGACGGTTCATAATCTCTATCGCTTCCTCAGGTGACTTGTTGAGGAGTATGCCATTTGCCGAGGCATCTATCATCATCCTTGTCGGCGTGTTCACTGAGTTGTAGAACATCATCACATGCGTCTATAATGGTAATTCGTGCATGGGACATTTGTGTAAAAGCTCTCTGTATCGCTCCCAAGCCTCGTACATGGATTCATCATCTGCCTGCCAAAAAGAAGTAATATCATTACACAACTTATTAGTCATATTTGTAGAACTAAATCTAGCAATAAAATCATGACAGAAATCCATCCAAGATCCTATAGATCCGGATGGAATACTATTCAGCCACGTTTTTTCCCTAACCCTTAGTGAATAGGGAAATAATTTCAGCCTTAGGATATCTTCATGGACTCCTTGTAGTTTGAATGAATTGCAAATCTCCAAGAATGATTTGAGATGTTGTCTGGCATCTTCAGTTGCCGAGCCGCCAAATTGACCAATTGTGTTGATCATGTTGAACATCACAGGTTTTAATTCAAAGTGGGCAGCTTCTATCTCTTGTACGACAACCCCTGGATTGAGACCGTTGAGATCTTCCTCTAAGTAGTCTCAAATGGGTCTATTACGAACAGGTTGTACGACTTGATCTCCTCCTCCTCTTACTACGATGTTCTGGTTACCATTGACATTCAAATTGCCGACTAGGTTACCTTGTTGTTCTGCCATTTTTGCTCGTTGTTCTCGTCTTCTTCTATGAAGAACTTGTTCTATCTCGGGTTTGAATAGGTAGTCTTGTGTTGTTGGTCTCGCCTGGTCATACACAGATGCAAAACCAAAGTTATAAGTCCCTTGAAACCGATTAGAATTAAAACTAAAATAAAAAGAAAAGGTGCAAGAAATTAAAAACAAAGTCGCTATTGCCAATCCCAGCAACGGCGCCAAAAACTTGTTGCGCGTATTAAGTGCTTCGCAATTGGTGCAAGTGTACACGTCACAAGTTATAGTATAGTATAGATATCGTCTCCACATGGATTGGTGCTACTTCAGGAATCTAACTTCTCGCACTATAAAAATAAAAACACAATTGATAATAGGAGTTGATTTAACGAGTAAATAAAAGAGCAATTAAATAAAAGAAAGATGTAATCGAATAAGAGAGAGTAGGTTGGGTTATCGTGAGTCGTGGTGTGATAATTGAATGGTCCGTCGTGATAATTGAGTGCTAGAGTAGCTCAATTGCTTCAACAATTGAATCCAGTCGAATTGCCTGGGCAATTTTGCGAATGCCTGGGCAAGTCTGCGATTGCCTGGGCAATTGGGAATGGAGCAATTGCATGGGCAATTGGGCGACAACCTTCAAAGTTCGGTGAAGCATTCTTAAATGGTTTCTCGCTATCCCTAACTTGAAACACTATTAATTGTGCATGCCTTGATAATACATTCTTGCGTTAATCAAGGGTGCCAACTCCTTTTAGCCGTTGAAATCCACAACTTATCCCTAAGTCAAATTAGTCTTCACCATCGACTGATTGAATAAAGATCATGCTCATTCGTTTCTTAAATCTAACTCTCCCGATATTAGATAAATGGTTGAATTCACGAGATCCTCTTCCAATTCACTCGAAGAATTTAAAAACCAAGAATGAACAAACCTTGAATTAAAATTGCAAACTCAAATACCTAAACAAATCTAATCGTTCTCACAACCACAAAAACACAATAACCCAAAGACAAATTAAATTAGTTAATAGTCGGGTGTAAAAGAAACACAAGATAAAAATTCCTTAGCATGAATCTAATTAAACAAAGAGGAAGAAGATGAAGATGTCGACAACCCCTAGTCGAATTCTCTCTAGTCGAACATGCCTTGTAGTTGGCGGCTAGGGCTTGTATTTATAGGAGATGGCTTGGTGAAAGTCTTTCTTGAGGAAGAAGTTAAGTTGGAATTAAATACAATAAAAGAATTAAATTCCTTTTATTATTATATTTTTATTCCTCTAAAAACTCCTCCTAAAACTCTGGACTTTAATCTCCTTTTGACCAACTCTTTTAGGATTTATCCTTGCTTCACGCCATTTATCTCTAACTTGTTGGATTTATCCAGTCATTAAATCGGCTTCCACCTCATCTTATCCTTCATTGCTTCGACAATCCGCTCGGCATGGCTTTCAGAAATCAGCTTCGATTGCCTTGGCAGACCCTTCAGTTTCCTTCCTTAATTTCCACGGCAGTTCCTGATTGCTTGGGCGGTCCAGTCCTACACAAAATAGCACACAACGACAATACCTTTTTCCACAAAATCAACTAAATTATGAAATCAAGCATGACGGTGAAGGAAATCATGGAAGCATGCATGAATGCCTAATAATACAACTAAAATGATCCTAAGTCTAACAATAATATGAGTAAAAAGGGTTATAAAAATAGTACTTTTGAACACTTAGCATTGATCATCATTATTTAATGTAATGTCCTAATATTCATAATACGGTGCTTGTAATGTGACATAACTTAGAAGTTGGTAATGGCCTTTGCCATTTTACTAGAACTTGGTTTGGATGTATGAGTTGACAGTGGATTGAAAACTGGAAGTTTGTGCTTTTATTTCGCATTAGATGTTTTACTTAAATATGTTTGACAATATATAAATATTGGTAGAAGTAGTTTTTATGTTAATGTTGTTACCTTTGTATATATATATATATTATACCATTCAATAATTCATGTGCAAGGTTGAAGCGTTTCAGGCACTGACCTATGTTGAAATAAGTGATGGGTGGGGCCATCGGCAAGAGGCATCTGTGACTATATATGAAATACGTCCTTGCCGAAAAAGTAAGCCATCCATTGTAAGTGTATATAGTTAGGTCGGTAACAATTTATAAGTAATCCATTTTGTGCAGCAAAATCCTCATGCATTTTGGCCACGTGTATGTGACTACAAGTAATGCTAATTTATTACGTCATGGACACTGGGTTAATTCAATGGTTAGTATAATTAATAGCTTAAGCAATACAATGATTTAATTTGAATTAATGAAGTTATATAAAGTTGTTTAATTTTTGTTTGCGTTATTTAGATTAGGGTTAACTACTACAGTGGTCACTTATATTTTCGCCAGTACACTTTTGGTCACCACTTTTCAAATTCGACCGATAAGGTCGTTTACGTTTTTGATCTGTAAATTTTTGCTCACTCAAAGCTAAATGTCGTTAAATGGGTGACGTGGTTGTTAAAGGGAAATTTATATAATTACACATTTGGTCCTTACCTATTATATCAATTTAGTCATAATTTTTATTTAATTAAATAAATTAATCACTCAATTAGGTACTTGGATGAGGAAAATAAAACAAAAAGCTATTTTGCCTTAGCTAGGAATCAAATCCAAGTTCCTTAGGTGTAAGTGGCATGAGTTTGCCATTGAACCAAGTGGTCGTTTGTGATATAAAGTACCAAATACAATATATGTTTTAGTTTGTTGTTAATGCAAGCAAAAAGAATTAAATTTATATTAAGGGGACTCGAACATGACATACTTGAGACGCATAAAAAATATTTAAACTACTGTAGAAATATAATATTTAAAAATATTTAAGTCATGATTTAAAATAAAAATTTTGAAATTATACAAAAAGTCATTTAACGAATTCAAACTCACTAATATAACTCTAATCATAAGATAAGTTTGGTTTCTTTAAATGAATTTTTAATATAATTTTAATTTTTTTATTTAATTAAATTAAATTTTGTTAAAAATAAAAATATAATAATTAAATTAAATTTAATACCATGGAATAAGAAATAAATAAGATTAACAACAAAATTAAAGTTCACTCAAATATATTTTTTATTTTTTATATAATTAAATATATAAGTATATAAAATATTGTCAACTTAATTTAATTATTATATTTCTACAGTGGTTTAAATATTTTTTGTGTCTTAAGTATGTATTATTTTCCTTGCATTAATAATAGATTAAAACATATATTATATTTATTTTATTAGAGGAAGAAAATAAATAATTAAATTCCTCCAATAAGGTGATGACGCGTGTCGGCACCTAATTGAGTGATTAATTTATTAATTAAATTAAAATTAGGATCAAATTGATATAATAGATAACTAACGGGGACCAAATGTGCAATTATATTAATTTTCCTTTAATAGCCACATCACTCATTTAATGGCATTTAACTTCGAGTGACCAAAAGTTTACAAATCGAAAACGTAAGTGACATTATAGGTCGAATTTAAAAATAGGTGACCAAAACTATACTGGGCGAAAACATAAATGACCATTGTAGTAGTTAACCCTTTAGATTATTGATGTTGTTGGGTGGAGTATGGTTGTTGAAGATATTGCAATGAAGTGTACAACAAGGAGAGAGTTTCTCCCTTGCTCCTTAAGTGTATGTTAACTATTTACTTAGTTTATGCATAGTACAAAAAATATAGATTTATTTGGAAGTATAATAAATAGTATTGTGAAATGTATAGTCAGCTTCTAAAAGGGGCAATGGGTGGTAAACAACTTGTTGACTTTTGGGTTGCGCATTTCAAACATTTGGGGATCATAACGAATTGTGAAACGGTAAGAATAACATTTTGTCCGTATAAACATCCGAAAATGAAATATTTAAAGTTTTGAATTTAAATGCATGTTAAATATTATTTGCAAACATTTATACCTATTAATCACAACAACCTACATTGTTTTCTGTGTGTTTTGGATATAGGACTTGGGGAAGCTAAGATACGTGATAGCTTACAAACTACTCGAGGAACTTCTAGAAAAGTTATTGTTGTGAAAAAAATGGTAAGATAATTACTTATTGCAAGTAGAAAATAGTTAGCAAACGTTTTTTACGAAGTTAAGGAGTATATGAAAGATTATGTGTTTGTGCATGTAGATTAAAACATTATGGGAATGTTTTTATGGATGAAAAGTTCGTTCAAGTGTTTGGCTCACCACGAGTACCATTGACAGAGTTGTGTGTGGTGGTGCTTAAAGTCAAAATTTAAAACAATGGGTATATTGTGGCATTGATTGTAGGTGTTAAATCATTCCATTTTTTGTAGGCATGTTATTAATAATTAAGTTAGTTAATTTCGTTATGTTTGATGACAGAGATGATTGTGAGATATTTGTAATTTACTGGATGCAACATTGGCACGTGCATGGGTAGGATTGTTTTGTTTCTCTCGTATAAGAATTTTAAAGATTGAATATGATCATTTGATAAACCATTTAATTATTTTTTATAGTTTGTTGGGGAATGAGACTAACTTTTTGTGTTATATAATCTCATCAATAATGAAAGAAATTCAAAAAGACGTGAAATTGCAGTTGGTGTGAAGTTGCTTGTGGTAGATATGCAGTCACAACCATACACAAACCTTGCAAGCATACGTCAACTGATGTGCAAGTGAGTAATTAAGTTTTTTTTCTTATTTATAAAGATGCATTATTTATTATCTTAATATTGATGTCACTTCATGCTAATAATGTTTTCAATGTTGTTATTAAATAGATTGGATTAGGTGTTGCAATAGGACCTTTTTTGTAAGTGTGATAGGCATGTGTTTTGGACCCTTTTATCATTTTGTATGGGTCATAGGAGAAATCACAAAATCTAAAAAATATTTTGTATAAAATTACATGGTTAGATACCCTGGGAGCCTGTTTTGTACCCAGATGCAGTAATACTTATGCAGTTTGCAAATAGGTCATGTAAACAATTGAAGCGTAACAAAAAGTATAAATTTTTGTAATGTGATTGATAGTACCAATATTGGAATATGTATATCGATATCCTGCGCAAATATGCACATCGCTGTGTGTTTTTAGTATTGATTGAAGAAAATAATATCGATATTGGGAGTTGTTTTATGTAATAGTATCGGTACAATGTACGTAGTATCAATAAAGGTGATAACATTATGTTCTGGAAGAATCATAATTTGGTATAGGTACGGCATAACAGTACTGATACTTGTAAGCAACGTGTACATAATAAACTATGAATAGTAAAATGCAGCAAAACTAGAAATAGAATGATGCTAAGGTTAAAGGAGAAAACGTTGGGTAGCACTTACCGTTGAAAACTCTCCGTTTCATTTTATGAAAATGCATCATGATTATCTAACGCATATAGTGCAACAAGTGAATAATAAGTTGAGGAGAGGTCAATAATTTGTGTCAACTCCCAACTAAAAGAGTGTAGAAAATAGGTGATGGTAAGCACATATTACCGTAGAATGTGCATTTGCAGATATATTGAAAACATCACCATTTTCATTCTAAGCCTGTGACTGATCCTAAGTGAAACATAGACGGTAACACACATTAGCTAATAATTTACTACGGATTAGGAGGATAAAAGAAGCATGACTCACAAATTTGTCATGTTCGTAAATATGGTCAATGTCTGGTGGAAAATCCATGTCGTCATCAAAAAAGTTGGCGGTGTCCCTAGTGAAGGCTTTGGAAGTTAAAGCTTCAAACAAGGACACATGTTTTTATTATGTCCCTCGTTTTCACAAAATGAACAATGACGGGTTTTTGAGGTCGCCACTTGCTTTTCTTGCATTTCTTTTTGTTTTCTTTTTTTTCGTGAAGGGTCACGACATTGTGTTTCTTTAGCTCATGAGAAGTTGAGTCTGTCATCGTACATGATTCTTCCATTTCTTGTGTTAATCTCCATATGTCATCTTTAGCTTTTCGAAAAGTCGCATCAGTTTCAGATGCAATATATCATAATTTAGAAGAAGTTGATCGGAGAGATATGAATAGAGCCATTTGCTTCATCTCATGAGGGACATTGACGTCTAGAAAAGATGAGGCAAAAAGTTTTGCATCCTTTTTTCCACCGAGATAGAATCAAAGATTTCGAGAATGTGGCAAAATCTTCTAGCTTAATAACGTACAATTGATGTCAACATGGTAAACCAATTGTTTAAAATTTTCTACAAGAACATGTGAGGCTCTCCATTACCATATCAAGCACAACTTCATATAGTTTGTTTGGTTCCTTATACTTGGTTAAATGAAAAGTTTGATACTCCTCTGATTCGACAAATGGATGTAACGGACGATACAATGTCTCATGTTTAAGTTCGGTCTGGAATTTTGCGCACGACTCCCTTGTATATATGTTACATTGCCTTCCATCTCATTCAATTTCATTACCTGAAAAAAGGCTTAGTGTTTGTTGTGTAGAAATCTTCCTTCAACTCTTTTATGCGCATTGAACTAATGTCGTTTTCAATGGAACGAACAAATTCTATATATGTTCGTTCAAGTGTTTTGTTCACCAAGAGTACCATTGATAGAGTTGCGATGTGCCTAAAGTCAAAATTTAAAACAATGGGTACATTGTGGCAGTGATTGTAGGTGTTAATTAGGTTAGTTAATTCCGTTATGTTTAATGATAGAGATGATTGTGAGTTATTTGTAATTTACTGGATGCAACATTGGCATAGGAAGCATAGGGAAGATGTGGTATGTGCATGGGTAGGATTGTTTTGTTTCTCTCATATAAGAATTTTAAAGATTGAATATGATCATTTGATAAACCGTTTAATTATTGTTTATAGTTTTTTGGGGAATGAGACCAACTTTTTGTGTTATATAATCTCCTCAATAATGAATCAAATTCAAATAGACGCGAAATTTCAGCTGGTATGAAGTTGCTTGTGGTAGATATGCAGTCACGACCATACACAAACCTTGCAAGCATACGTCGACTGATGTGCAAGTTAGTAATTAAGTTGCTTTTGTTATTTATAATGATGCATTATTTAATATCTTCATATTGATGTCACTTCATGCTAATAATGTTTTCAATGTTGTTAATAAACAGATTTGATTTGATGTTGCAATAGGACCTTTTTTGTAAGTGTGATAGGAAGGTGTTTTGGACCCTATTTTTTTGTATGGGCCATAGGCAAGTGTTTTGGACCCTTTTATCATTTTGTATGGGTCATAGGAGAAATCAAAAAATCTAGAAAATATTTTGTATAAAATTACATGGTTAGATACCTAAGGAGCCTGTTTTGTACCCAGATGCAGTAATTCTTATGCAACTGCAAATAGGTCATGTAAACAATTGAAGCGTAATAAAAAGATTAATTTTTTGTAAAGTGATTGATAGGACGATACTGGAATATGTATATCGATATCTTGCGCGCAAATATGCACATCGCTGTGTTTTTTTGGTATTGATTGAAGAAAATAATTTCGATATCGGGAGTTGTTTTATGTAATAGTATTGGTACAATGTAAGTAGTATCGATAATGGTGACAACATTATGTTCTGGTAGAATCATAATTTGGTATAGGTATGACATAACAGTATCGATACATGTAAGCAACGTTTTACATAATAGACTATGAATAGTAAAATGCAGCAAAAGTAGAAATGGAATGATGCTAAGGTTAACCCTACCAAGACATTAAAGGAGAAAATGTTGGGTAGCACTTACCGTTGAAAACTCTATGTTTCGTTTCATGAAAATGCATCATGATTATCTAACGCATATAGTGCAGCGAGTGAATAATAAGTTAAGGAGAGGTCAATAATTTGTGTCAACTCCCAACTAAAAGAGTGTAGAAAGTAGGTGATGGTAGGCACATATTACCGTAGAATGTGCATTTGCGAATATATTGAGAACAACACCATTTTCATTTCAAGCCTGTGATTGATCCTAAGTGAAACGTAGACGGTAACACACATTAGCTAATAATTTATTAGGGATTAGGAGGATAAAAGAAGCGTGACTCACAAATTTGTCATGTTCGTAAATGTGGTCAATATCTGGTGGAAAATCCATGTCGTCATCAAAAAAGTTGGCGGTGTCCCTATGAAGGCCTTGGAAGTTGAAGCTTCAAACAAGGACACATATTTTATTATATCCCTCGTTTTCACAAAATGAACAATGACGGGCTTTTGAGGCCACCACTTGCTTTGCTTGCATTTGTTTTCATTTTCTTTTTTCGTGAAGGGTCACAGACGTTGTGTTTCTTTAGCGCATGAGAAGTTGAGTATGTCATCGTACATGATTTTTCCATTTCTTGTGTTAATCTTCATATGTCATCTTTAGCTTTTCGAAAAGTCGCATCAGTTTCAGATGCAATATAGCATAATTTAGAAGAAGTTGATCGAAGAGATATGAATTGAGCCATTTGCTTCATCTCATGAGGGACATTGAAGTCTACAAAAGATGGGGCATAAAGTTTTGCATCTTTTTTCCACCGAGGTAGAATTAAAGATTTTGGGAATGCGACAAAATCTTCTAGCTTAAGAACGTGCAGTTGATGTCGACATGGTAGACCAACTGTCTAAAATTTTCTACAACATGTAAGGCTCTCTGTTACCACATCAAGCACGACTTCATACAGTTTGTTTGGTTCCTTATACTTGGTTAGACAAAAAGTTTGGTACTCCCCTGATTCGATAAATGGATGTAGCAGACGATACAATGTCTCATGTTTAAGTTCAGTCTGGAATTTTGCGAACGACTCCCTTGTATAAAGTTCTGATGTATTCCCTTCCAACTCATTCAATTTCATTACCTGAAAAAGGCTTAGTGTTTTTAGTGTAGAATTTTTCCTTCAACTCTTTTATGCACGTTGAACTAATGTCGTTTTCAATGGAACGAAAAAAATTCTATATATGTTCGTCCAAGTGTTTGGTTCACCGCGAGTAGCATTGACAGAGTTGCAGGTGGTGGTGCCTAAAGTCGAAATTTAAAACAATGGGTATATTGTGGCAGTGATTGTAGGTGTTAAATCATTCCATTTTTTATAGGCATGTTATTAATAATTAAGTTAGTTAATTCCGTTATTTTTAATGACAGAGATGATTGTGAGATTTTGTAATTTACTAGATGCAACATTAGCTGCCTGGCAGCAGCAATATAGGCAATTGCACACTATTTTGTGGCAATTTGCAAACTATTTTGTAAACAATTTTAGGACATTGATTCTACCTTGTTTTACATTAACTATAGTATAGATAAGTGTAATGGAGAATGTATATGAGCATGCTGCCAGATTTGTGTATGTTATGTGTTTGAAACCTTGCCTTGATTGAATGATCATATGATCTTGTTTTGACACGTTTGTACTTGTAATGTGATAGAACCAGGAGTAAACTTGGTGGAAGAGGATAGAGTGGATCATCCTAAAGCCAAGAACAAAGGAGTGTGGATCCAAGACTAGCTAAGCTTGGAGTATTGTGAGTATAGTTTACTTGAGAGTTAGGACTAGGTCCTAACTATAGCAAGAAATGTTTAAATTCTTAAATTGCTAATTGACTTAATATGAACTTGATCTATAAGGGAAGAATGATTAAAGTAATGCATGAAACTTGATCTCAACCTTGTATACATGTTTGATTCGATTGATAAGCATGTTGAGTGGTAACATTAGTGCTTGTATGCATCATGTGGCATGTGATCAATGCTAAAGAACTTGTTTGAGATAACCTCATCTTGATGAAATGAAACATGGAAACTACATGATATGTGAGCTATGGCTCAATGGCTAAGGGCCTAATATGAAATGAACTTGCTTGACATGATCTTGATCTTGAAACATTTGAATAAATGGTAAATCGAACAACCTTGGTAGCTAGTTGGACTAGGTAGAAGGGCATGCCTTAGAGTCTAGAGCTCATTATGTGAGGATGAACTACGGTCCAGGGCTAAGGCCCCTATTTGGCGACAGACGGAGGGTACGTATGTGGTCTTTGGCGACAGTAGGAGGGTTGACCAGCACTACGGTGCATCTTGTGGCAACAGTTGGTTGGAGACTCGATTACCTATACAAACGAAGTACCAAGAGGGTTGTTTAATTGATAACACATGTAATAACAATTATAAAACACATGTGACTTGTCTTGAAAGCTATTAATATTATGTTACTTGACATGAAAGCCATGAATTATATGTTACTTGTCATGTAAGCATGACTTCCTTGATTAATTGTTTTGAAAGCATGTTGTGCTTGATTCTTGATATAAAAACATGAAGTATGATTCCATGTTCTTGTTTCTTGATAGCCGAATGTATGATATCCTTAGCTAGGATTATCTTGATGCTTGACAAGCCTTAGCTAGGATTATCCCAATGCTTGAAATCCTTAGCTAGGACTATCCTCGATTAGATGACACAAAACTTGACATAAAAAATGGTTAGAACTAGTTACTACCTCACTAAGTACATTCTTGTACTTATCACTCTTTTTTTCATTCTTCCCAACTACAGGATAAAGGATACAAGTGTTGCTTGATCTTGAAGCCTGTTACCTTGAGCTAGAAGCAAGTCACACAAGTTTTGCCTAAGTATGGTTTCATACTTGTTTTGTATATCTCCTAGAATGGTGGCACTAGAATGTATATAGTTAGCTTGATCATGCATTTTGGTACTTGTATATAATGTCTTGATGGGCCTACTATGTTATGAACCTATTGTCAAGTATGTAATGAACCTAAAGTTCTTGTAATAGAATGTTGTTGTTGCGCATATGATGATTTAAATGAAATGATCTAATGTTTGATCTAGTTATAAGTACCATTCGAATGCTTTGATAATATGTATTCTCTTATGTATGTATATATCATGTTGAAAGTGTTATTGTGTACTTGTATGATGATTGTCGAATGGTCTAGTTCATTGGGAACTAGTTACATGCCTTGTGTATGTGTCTTGTGTTGATGGCTGAATGTATGAGTTTGGTATAAGACTTGATTGGAAACAAGTTCATGCAATTGTATGTTCAAATATCATGTTTAGTAAAATAGGTAAAAGATGTTACATGTATGAATTCTAGGATCAATGAAATGAATTGGAAGCATAATGCACACTTAGGCAAATCGAATGGGTAGTGATATAAGATAAAGTTGATGAATCATGTAAGTATCAACCTATAATGTAAGTATAAAAGGAAATAACTATTTGCCTTGTTTGAATGCCTTTGAAGATTTGAAATCAAATATGAGTTGCTTGTATGATAAATAAGTATTATTGGTTGCTTGCTTGTTCTTGTATTGCTTGTATTGCCTTGTTCATTGTCCTTGCTTGCTTATGTAATGCTCCAGAGCCGGTTTGCTACTAGCCCGAGGTAGGGGATGTTATAGTCGGCACCATTAACTACCATGTCAGCATTTAATGGTCAAAATCAGTCAAATGACAATATTGTTGCAATTGACTGACTTTGAGGGCAAAATTACGGAGAAAAAAATAGAGGCAACATTGCTGATTTTGGATTACTACAGGGGCAAAATTGACCCTTTAGCCCAAAAAAATCCTGTAGGGCATGAGTGTAATGGGTTAGCTTAGTGATGTAGTCTGGATTAAAGTAGGAATTCATGGTATGCCCTCTCTTACTTCTTACGCCAATCAACATTATGATGCGAGCCTAAAAATATTGACAAATGAAAAAAAGAAGAAAAAAACCCTTGGTGAATAAAAAAATCTGAGTTTAAGTAGTAAAATTGACTAAGGGAGTGGAGGAATACTTGATGCAAACCACTCGCACTTTATGCACACTTCAAGACCTTAGGTTAGAGTTATATTTCTGCCCATAAAATTGCTTTGATTTCTGCTGGCATTACTATTGTGAGATGTTGAGAACAGAACTTGGTCCAGATTTTGCTTGCTAGCTTGTGCTGCGAATCAAAAAAAAATTGTCGATGCACTTTACTCTAATTTATAGTTTTTAGTTTGCATTACTTGAGGACAAGCAATGAGCTAAGTTTG
This sequence comes from Hibiscus mutabilis, assembly GCA_019671005.1. Classification (NCBI taxonomy): domain Eukaryota; kingdom Viridiplantae; phylum Streptophyta; class Magnoliopsida; order Malvales; family Malvaceae; genus Hibiscus; species Hibiscus mutabilis. Next base: position 27,687,263 of record CM033712.1, read on the forward strand.
GGGGTGTGTTAACTCCTCAAAAGATCTACTTTTCACGCGTATATTGACATGATATTGTTTGACTTTAGGTACATATTTGTGCATTTTGTTATTAGTTTCATGCATTTGCATATAGGAGTTAAGGAATGTACAGTTTTCACTGCCAGAGTGAATGAGTGTTTTCTTGTTGTGGTATGCAGGTACGAAAAGACTAGAGCAAGTGGATGCAGGAAAGAAATGTTGAGCTCAATTGGCAAAAGAAGGGAGAAGAATGTCAAGTTTGGTTGGCAAAAGAAAAATGACAAGCTTGATTGGCAAAAGAAAAATGCCAAGCTTGGTTGGCAAAAGAATGAAGGACAACAACGTCAGCCCTAGTTACTATAACACATAGATGTCGCGTCCAAAGAGTGCTGAGAAGGAAATTCAGAACTCAATCTAACCCTAATTAGGGCTTCGTTGGCGCCTATATAAAGGAACAATGAACCAAAAGAGAGCTAAAGCCGCGAGGAGAAGAGAAGGGTAGAAGCAACCTGAACAAATTTTCCAAGAGCTTTGGATCTATTGAAGGGCTGCATCGAAAGAACTCTTATGTTTCTTATCCCTCGAATTTATTTCTAGTTTTGTGATGATGAATCAAAACGATGATTTGTTGTTAGTTTCTCTAGCCATGAACTAATCTTTTACATTGGCTAGGGTGTTTGCGATGAACGCTTAGTATTTTCAGTTTTTAATAATTACATGCTTTGGCATTATTGTCTATTTCGCATGTGCTTACATTTCATATATTTATTGCCATCGACAATTAGCATTGAATAATCATTATCCCTTGATATGTTAACAGACTTAGGAAATAACTATTAATTACCAAATACTAAGGAGAGAAACTTCAACAGAAGATATTCAAGTAGATGAACTTACACCTGAAGTGATTCTACCCCTTAGGAGTAAAGATTAAATCTTCACCAAGTTAATTGTTTGAAAACTCGCTATAGACATATAGGTGTTAAAAGTAATTAACTTAGGATATTGCCATCGACAGAGACAATACTAACTTAAAATCTTTTCGGCATTAAAACCAAAATTTAGTGTTGCCTTCCAATCATCATTGCACCAGTTGTTTGCCAATCTACTTGGATCTTTACTTTATTTCTTTATCATTTTAATTTCTTTAGCTCTTTTATATTTACACGATATCTCAATAAATTGACATCATCTTTATTTTCTAGTTCACAAGTATTAATCGAGGTAATTAATTCTTGGGCAATCCCTTTGGAGACGATACTCAACTCACTACTTTATTACTTGCTGACCGTGTGAACTTGCACGTAAAAGACATATCCTTGGCATTATTTCCTAAATTGACAAACATAATACTTAATCTTTTTCCATGCGATATTTTATCGACACTGTCCCAACCCTTTTTAGGAAGGTTTTAACATTATTTGGAAAACTTAAGAAAACACGTAGTCGCCACCAATCTTTTTTGAAAAATAGACGTGTGATTGGATCACTTTTAAAACAAGGGTTATTCTAATAAAAGGTTTTATTTGTCAAAATAACATTTTGGTCCACGAAAACAAGAAAAACATGTTAGGGGGTCAGTTACGTGCGGGGAAAGGTTAGCACCCCCACAACGCCCAAAAATTGGTACCTAATTGATTTCAAAAAAGTATTAATTAAGTTTTCACTTTTTAACAAATCAACAAGAAAATTAAGTGTGTTAAAGTCTTTTAATTAAAACCTAATTAGTGATTAAATCCTAAAATAAAAGTCTACGTTCATTTTAACAATTAAGATTTAAATGTATTTAAGTGTATTTTATTTTAAGATATGAAGGAAATCTTATTGCACATATGTCTCTATACTAAGTTTAAAAGATCATATTTTTAAGGATTAAACATAAAAACATACACATACTCACATAAAAAACTAAAATAAATAAAATTGCTTAAATTAAATGACTGGAGAAATAAACAAAGAAAGGGATTATTATTTTTTAAAAGAAAAAATTTGGTTAAGGGTTTAATTGAGACAAAAACAAAATCTGAAGGTTAATTTAAAAATAATTTCAGCAAATGGTGCTCAATTAAAAGGAACAACGGTTAAATTGAGAAATTGACAAAATTGGATGGCCAACTTGAGAGCAATTAGAAATCTGGTGTTTTAATTTTAAAGAAAAAATGACTAAATTGGGAGGATAAAGAACAAGAGTGTTGTGATACAAGAATCGGGAAAGAAGGGCGTAGTTTATAGCTGAGTACGGGTCGGGTCATCAGGTTGGTTTATAAGGCTATCATCAGAAACAAAATCATTTTATACATCCCCCCAAAATGAATCAAACTCGGCTCCATTTGAAATCTCTGATAAGTTCATCTGTGTTCTTCATGAATTAAAGAACACGGCAATGGTCCCCTATGCTGGCCGCCTTCCAACGGCAAAATTTTCTAGAAAAAACCCTAATTTCCCAGATATCGGTGACCCCCAGATTGTATTTTTCGCTAGAGTTACGTCAAAATCAAATCGCGGTGGCGTTTTCAAAGAAAAAAGGTAAAATGATCTCTTTTCTCTATTTAAAAACAAAATTGAACATAGGAAAAAAGAATTACCAGAAAAATCTGCTTTTATTCCCCTGGAAATGCTTGAATACGCTTGCTGAATTGTTGCAACCTCTATAATCTGAATGCTTATTGTGTATGTATGTGATTTGTGTTTTTTGTATGAATCTGATGTCTTTTTACATGGATTACAATAGGTATTTATTGGTACAAATTTGCTTGCATTTCAAGCTCAAATCCCTTGATCTTTTCCGAATTGCTTCTATCTTGGTTTCAATTTTAGCTTGATTCTCGCCATAGCTTTATTTTAGGGATTACATCCTTTGACTTTGATAGACTTTGCTTCGGTTTTGGAATTTAATCCCTTTTCCTTCTTTTGCATGTTTATGATGGCTTCGAATCAACGAGGGAGACATCGGCAAGGAACAATTCGTGATTGAAATGGCTTGGATGCTCATCGGAGAAGATGAATTGAATGGTGGAAGTTTGAACGATGGGCATGTGGCTGCCACGTGCGAGTGGTGATCCTTGTCTCTCGCTGCTGGTCGATTTGAGCCGTTAGATCGCTCCTCGATCTAATAGTTGGGGAGTGCAGCTCTTGATCTTTCCTCCAGCTGGGCGTAATCTACGCCGTTGGATCAATTCATGATCCAACGGTCCCCTATTAGCTACACACAAGACCAGAAGAACGGCATTAGGGCCTTTAGGGTTTAATTAAATTGAAACTGGGCCGAGCAGGCCTTTATGTAATCTCAAATGGACTCATTATTCTTTTGTAATGGACACTTTACTTCTATTGTTTTTATAATGGACCGAATAAAAGCAAGTGGACTTGGATTTTTATTTAATGGACTGTGTTTTTTATTTTGGGTTTTATACTAGCTCTTATATTAACTACTGACTAAAAACTAACAAAAAATGTATATAACTATGATAATGCTACACTATTCTACTAAATGCACATATGAATCAAGCTATTAAACCATGCACCATACTTAAACTAAGATATTGATACAACAAAACAAGGAAAGAAAGTTAGGTGAAAATTCAGTGATAACACTGCCCCTCTTTGGTCATTCCTGTAAGACAGGAATAGACCAAAGAACAAAAGGACACTGATTTTCACCAATTACCAAACCGTCAAGGCCTAAAAATACAAGCGAGCTCCATCCTCCAAACACTCGAACGGATAGGCAGGTTCTATTCTGCTCGCGCTCGAATAGATAAGTGGATTTCATTCTCCAATTGCCCGAACGGATAGGCTGGTTCTATTATCCTTATGCTTGAATAGATAAGCAAGTTACATTCTCCAAATGCCCAAATGGATAGGCGGGTTCTATTCTCCTCGTGCTCGAATAGATAAGTAGGTTCCATTCTCCAAATACCCAAACGGATAGGCGGGTTCTATTCTCCTTGTGCTCGAGTAGATAAGCAGGTTGAAAAAGGTTCATTCCTTCTTATGCTTGGATGGATAAATGTGTTCTATTCTCCTCATGCTCGAGTAGATAAGCAGGTTCCATTCTCCATATGCCCGAACGAATAGGCGGGTTCTATTCTCCTCATGCTCGAATAGATAAGTAGGTTTTATCCTCCTCATGCTCGGATAGATGAGCAGACTGAAAAAAGGGTTCCATCCTCCTCATGCTCGGATGGTTAAACAGGTTCTATTCTTCTCATGCTTGAGTAGATAAGCATGTTGAAAAAAATGGTTCAATCCTCCTCATGCTCAGATGGATAAGCAGGTTCTATTCTTCTCATGCTCGAATAGATAAGCAATTTGAAAAAAGGGGTTCCATCCTCCACATGCTCGGATGGATAAGCAGGTTCTATTCTCTTTATGCTCGAATAGATAAGCAAATTCCATTCTCCAAATGCTCGAATGGATAGGCGGGTTCCTTTGTAGAAAAAAACTTTCACACCTGTAAAAATCTGACATATGATGCAGTTATGATGATCATGCCCCTAAGGATGTCTAAAACATGAATGCATGTCTCTTTTGCTTTTTATAATCTTTTTATCAGAATTAGTTATCTCAAACATTTTCTCAACTCTGGCAACAGATGGTAAGTGTCTATTATGGCCCATCCCATCAGAAGAAACAATATGACTTCTTTTTATTTCACTACACTAAATGGCTTTGCACCATGTTATTTGGATCACAAGAAAACTTGCAATAACCCATCTTTCAATGCTAGTTGGCTTCACCAATTTCTTGTTGTTAAAATTCCATCGACCATTCCTTGAAAAGAAATCTTCACCATTGCCTATTCTTAACCTCGAGGGTTGTAAGACACATCCTTCGATTTGGGTGAAATTGGAGTTCACCAAAACACCACTATGTTGTACCATAGGTTTAATGCCATAGCTACATTCATCTTTTCCTGTCAATTATGCCTTGATTTTTCAACCAGGAAAGCTCTTTGCGAAGTGTATAGCGTTGCTAGGATACCTAAGAGCGAAACTCTGTGGGGATATATGGGGGATGATTTGGCTTACCATCATTAATGAGTGGGAAATCATTTGAATATTGCAGCTATATGCTACGATGATTGACAAAATAATCATAGATAGTCATCTTCATCGTCTCTGCTTCACCATTCTCATTCTTAGTACTTCTTTGCTTCACTGAGAACATTTCTGATCTTTTGCACATTTGCCTGCTTAATCCAGTTATCTTGTACTCATGGTTGGATGGAATAACTTTATCCTCATATTCTTCAACACTCTTTTAGCCTTTGTCAAGCTATCCTTGTAGTTGATACATCAATGTTCATTGACAAGCTTCCTTAAATCATGTTGTTCTCCCAATGTCTGTAAAATTGTTCTTATTATCATGGAGGAGATATTATGTTGCCATCCATATTCAATGACAGGCCTTCTTGAGTGGTCTTGAATGAAAGTACCTCATATCCTTAGTTATTTCCTCCAATGTCTGTAAAATTGTCCTTATTGTTGTGGAAGACAAACTATCTCGTGTAAGCATCTCTGTTTTGCGACATGCTACCTTAGGGTAATGTCAAAACATCTCTTAAGGGTTCTCTAATTCCTGTCTCCGCAGAGATCTTCGAATTGCTTACATGGAAATCTTTGCAGCAAAACCTATTTCCACCTTGAACCTCTTCATGTGTTTACTGCTCTTTATGCCCTAAGCTCCGAATTTAACCATGGAATACCTCATAGTTCCAATACCCTTTTAAACAAATTTCAAAGTAATGCCCAAAAATCATTTGTATGTTTTAAGTGATGTCAAATTTATTAATTCTCATTTCAATACAAGATGCTTATACGGAAAAGGGAGATGGTGTAAGCAAAGAAAGGAGGGCTAAAAACAAAACTTTATTAATATTGTGGCAAACAGAAAAAAAGTTACAAATATTCAAACATCAATGACCAAAACTCCTCTTGTCAAAACGCCGTGAGATGTCCTGAATGTTACCCATGCTGAGCAGACTTCGACAATGGTGACAATGAGAGAGGGCTCATAACTCATCTGTGTTACGTTCCTGAGAGAATTTCCCTGATTATTAACTACCTAAGCCACCCTTTGTGGGTTTTCAACTTAGGTCCTCCTTTGGTTTCAAAACGCCCTTTGCGGGTTTTTATTTTGAACCCCCTTTTTCTTTTTTTCTTTTTCTTTTCTTTTCTTTTTTTTCTTTTTTTTTCTTTTCTTTTCTTTTTTTTTCTTTTTTTCCTTTTTTCTTCTTTTTCTTTTTCTTTTTCCTTCTTCTTCAGACATAATACTTTTTGACTGAATCTGAGTTTATCGGACTCTGAAGTTCATCTCTATCCATTTCAGCCAAAATTAACGCCCCACCTAAGAAAAATTTTGTTACAATGTAAGGTCCCTCCCAATTCGGTATCATTTTCCTCGGGAATCGCTTTGGATTAATAACTTCTTTTTTAGTACTAAATCACCTTCTTTAAATTCTCTCATGCGAACTTTCTTCTCGTGAGCCCTTATCATCATTCTTTGATACATCTACCCATGACACAGTGCCTTCAATCTTTTCTCTTCAATTAAATTCAACTGGTCATATCTTGCTTGTACCCATTCTGCTTCTCTCAACTTCGCTTCCATTAAGACACGGAATGATGGTATTTTGACCTTAATTGGAAATACTGCTTCTGTTCCATATACCAATGAGAAGGGTGTTGCCCTAGTAGAAGTTCTTACTACGGTTCGATAGGCATATAAGGCAAAAGGTAGCTTCTCATGCCAGTCCTTATAAGTATCAACCATTTTTGCAACTATCTTCTTAATGTTTTTATTTACAGCCTTCACTGCTCCGTTCATCTTTAGGCGATATACCATTGAATTATGGTGCTTAACATTAAACTGTTCACAAACTCTGATTGTCATCTTGTTATTCAGATTGGAAGCATTATTGGTAATGATGATTTCTGGTAGGCCATACCGGCAAATGAATTCCTTTTTTAAATATTTGCAAACCATAGACCTGGTGACTTTTGCATACGAGGTTGCTTCCACCCATTTTGTGAAATAGTCAATGGCTACCAAGATAAAACGATGCCCGTTTGATGCCTTGGGGTGAATCTGACCAATGACATCGATGCCCCACATGGAGAAAGGCCAAGGTGCTGACATAACATGAAGAGGTTGAGGTGCCGTATGAACCTTGTCACTATAGATCTGGCATTTATGGCACTTGCGAGAGAAGTTGATGCAATCACCTTCCATGGTTGACCAATAGTGCCCAAAGCGCATGATTCTTCTAGCCATGGTGAAGCCACTGGTGAGTTACACAAACTCCTTCATGAACTTCATCCATAATTAACTGAGCTTCTTTTGCACTCACGCATCTTAGAAGAACTTGATCTCGACTTCTTTTGTATAAAGTTTCTCCATCAAGGACATACCCTGATGCCATCTTCCTGATCATTTTTTTTCTCATTCTCTGTAGCTTGCGGTGGGTATTGCTGAAATTTTACATGTTGCAAGATGTCATGGTACCATGGCAAACCATCTATTTCTTCTCCCACATTATAACAATGGGCTGGAGAGTCTAGCATATGTAACCTAATGGGTATCATCTTAGATCCTTTACTTGCCTTAAACATGGCTGCTAAAGTAGCTAAAGCATCAGCCATTTGGTTATCTTCTCTGGAAAGATACTTGAAAGTGATCTTATCAAATTCTTTGGTCATCTCAAGGACTAACTTGTGGTATTCTACTAACTTTGCATCTTTTGTCTCCTATTCACCACATATCTGATAAATGACCAATGCAGAGTCCCCAAAAACCCTTAAAGTATGGATTTTCCTTTTTATAGCCTCTCTTAGACCCATTATACAAGCTTCGTATTCTGTCATGTTATTAGTGTAGAAGAATCTTAATCGAATAGTAAAAGGGTAATACTCTCCTTCTTGCGAAACCAAAACTACCCCTATACCTCGTCCTAATGCATTTGCTGCACCACCGAAGTTCATAACCCAAGATTCTATTATAGCCACATCATTTTCTGAGATACACATCAAGTCTTCATCAGGGAAATTAAAATCCAATGCTTCACAGTCATCACAGGCGCGACTTGCTAAAAAATCAGCTATGACACTCCCTTTTATTGCTTTTTGGCTTACATACTAGATATCAAACTCTAATAGTGACATCTGCCAATATGCTAATCTTGCCGATAAGGCTGGAGCTTCCATCATGAACTTTAAAGGATCCAATTTCGAGATTAGCCATGTAGTGTGATATAACATATATTGCCTGAGCCTTTTAGCTGCCCATGCCAAAGCACAACATAGCTTTTCAATTGAGGAATATCTGGTTTCACAATTAGTGAACTTCTTGCTCAGGTAATATATCGCCTTTTCTTTTCTTCTAGTATCGTCATGTTGCCCTAATACGCAGCCCATAGAATTTTCATGCACCGTTAAATAAAGGATTAAAGGCCTTCTCAAAACAGGTGGTACTAATACGGGAGGGTTGGTTAACTGCTCTTTGATCTTTTCTAAAGCCACCTGGCATTTTTCATTCCATGTCCCTGGGTTATTCTTTCTGAGTAGTCTGAAAATTGGATCACACTTATCAGTTAACTGGGAGATAAAACGGGCGATGTAGTTTAACCTCCCCAGGAAACCCCAAACCTCCTTCTATGTTTGAGGTGGTGGGAGCTTTTGTATGACCTTAATTTTGTCTGGATCAATCTCAATTCCTCTCATTCTCACCACAAAGCCCAATAATTTTCCTGATGTGACCCCAAATGTGCATTTGTTTGGGTTAAGCTTTAGCTGGAACTTCCTTAGCCTTTGAAAGAGTTTCTTTAAATTCACCAAATGCTCCTCTTCAGATCGGGATTTGGCGATCATATCATCTACGTAGACTTCTATTTCCCGATGCAACATGTCATGAAAAAGAGTGACCATGGATCTTTGGTAAGTTGCCCCCGCATTCTTTAGACCAAAGGGCATTACTTTATAACAAAAGGTTCCCCAAAGTGTTATGAATGTGGTTTTTTCTATATCTTTTGGGCACATTTTAATCTGGTTATACTCGGAAAACCCATCCATGAAAGAGAAAAGGGCATGTCTAGCTATGTTATCCACTAACGTGTCTATGTGTGGTAATAGGAAATTATCTTTGGGGCTTGCTCTATTGAGATCCCTATAATTAACGCACATGCATACTTTTCCATCCTTCTTAGAATTGGGACAATGTTGGCCACCATTCTGGATACTTAGCTACCTCTAAAGATCCCACGTCAAACTGCTTCTTCACCTCATCTCTAATTTTTAGGAGAATATTTGCTTTCATCCCCCTAAGCTTCTTCTTTATAGGCTCGCATCCTAATTTTATTAGAAGCCGATGTACAATGATGTCAGTGTCAAGACCCGACATGTCTTTATATGACCAAGCGAAGATATCCTTGAATTCTTTCAAAATATCGATCAAGCTTTGTCGAGTATGGGCTTTAATGGTGGTGCCAATCTTCACCTCTTGTTTCTCTTCTTTAGTACCGAGATTCGATATTTCTAACTCTTCCTTGTACGGGAGAATCTATTTTTCCTCTCCTACCATCTTGAGCAATTTTCTATGCAAGTCATATTCTTCTTCATTATCAACATCATCGACTTCTTCTAAGCATAAAAGTGATTCAAAGTCAACTTCAGCGTCAGACTGAGACCTGCAAAGAAAATGGATAGAGATAGATATTGTAATACCCCAACCCCAGACTAGAAGAATATACCTATAAGTAATTAAACTAACTTAACTAGCAAGTTTGTGTTCGAAAAGGTAAAGTTACTTGATAAAGAACCTTGAAGATAAAGTAATCATGTCGCTAAAGTATAGTTATCAAAAGCATACAACTAATAAGCAGGGCGTGACCAAGTTAATAAGTATTTTAAATGTTTTCTGTTGATAGACTTGCTATGATGGTAGTTGAGCATAGTTCAAATGTTATAGATGTTATAAGCCAATGCAATACTTAAGAGGAAAGACATATAGATTTAGTATATAAGACAATCTCGTGACAATTATGGTTCAAGTATTTTATGAAGGGTGCGATCTATCAGCTTCTCTTTAATCATGAAGAGTTCCAAATTTATACTTGTATAGAGTACTAAAATACATATCCAAATCAGATTCAAGTCTGCATGTAACTCATGCATACATTTGACACCTACATATGTGCATAACTAACCATGCCATACTAACACTACTCAATCAAAGCATGCCCCCGTAATTACTTAACTTATTCGAAGCATTCAACATGTCATTTAAGCAAATCCAACCATTAACAATTAACAACCCAAAACATGAAATATAAAGCCTATGATAGTTAATATTTACAACCTCTTAATATCGTTAAAGGCTCATAAGTCTACGAACCAAACTGGTGCCACCTTCTAGGATTTTAATCTATAACAATACAAAACATACTCTTAAGCTTTAGTAACCTTGCTTTGACTCCGCAAGATTTACTTGACAATCGGAAAATCCTGCAGTGTAACAAGGTGAGCTATTAGATAGATGGCCACACAAATTAATCATATAAGTAATGAAATTAAAATAATCCGTATGAAATTGATGCAAATATTCTACGAAAGATATGTACTTCATCATAACATTTTCATCTTCTTTATAATCGGCTTAAGAGTAATATACTCCAAACTTTTCATTTAGAAAGCTTACTAAGCTTAACATAACGAGAAACAACAATCATGCTTTCAAGAAATGTAAAACATCATCAGGCAACCATTTTTAGTTTGTAATATTGCATACATTCTACGTTTCAAGAATTACGCTTTCACATGCAACTTAGTTGATAGACATAGCTAGGCTAGTTATTAATTCTGTAATACTTTGTACATTCGATATACTATCAGGCAATGGTAATATAGTACCATTGGGGCATATTTTTCTTTAGGTAAATCAGGGGTACCTTAGTACCGTTCAGGGGACCGTAGTCCGGGTCAGGCTGAGCTCAAAAATTTCTAGTGGCATGCCAACCTTGTTATGATTCAACTAATGAGACTCTCTTCAAAAGTTTAGAAGTTAGACAAACCTCTTTTCCCAACATTCAAGATCATAACCACCAATTAGGATGTTGTTTGGGCATTAATCAATTTCCATATGGAATCATGTTCAATTAAACCAAGTACAAACAGACTCACCTTGGTACCCTTCACCATACCATCCCCTAGCAATTCGAAACAAGCACAAGCATGCAAGCCATATGTAGTTACCACATAATTTAGCCAATTTAGCAATCTATACTTATTCAAAATGCAATTTAAACTCACAAATTCCCGTGCTATTCTTGATCTTGTATCGCAATTCCCTTGAATTTTTCCTCCCCCTGATTGATTCCTTTCTTGTCTAAATATGATAACAAATTAGCAATACATTAGAATTGGTTTAATGACCAAGATTTGATACACGTATACTCAACCAGTCACCTAATGGTGCATAACATACTTCCCAATTATTCAATCATAATCATCAGATCAGTACATCCTAACTAAGTCATTTAAGACATTGAGTTCAATATCAAAACATGAAGCAGTCCTTTAGTGCTTTAATCATCATCGAAACTGCCTCTGCTTTAGACTTTCTTAAATTTGTTTTTCTATCAATTTTTCTATTAAATTATTATCTCTACCTTCCTTCTAAAATCAGTACAAAGCATTCAAGGACTTTAAACAATTCTTAAGGAATTAATTTCTATATACCAGTCCATAGAATTCTGCCTTAACAAAGCTGATTTCAACTCAACATAAATCACCTAAACAGCCCCCTAAGGTTCCTTCTAAGCCTTTCCCCTGTGTTCTTAACATGCAATGATGTCTTGCAACTGTTTAGATCAATACTAAGATGCCAAATGTGATTTAAAAAGCCTAAACATTCCAATTTTCCAAAAACAGTTTCGTTAGAAATTATAACCAAGCAGAGCAGTTTTCAAGTTGCTAACCAATTCATGTACATAATCTCGAATTTGGATTTATGTAGCAATTTCAGTATGATAATCATTCTAATCCTTTCTAATTTCGTTTAACCAATACACTAATTTTCTTTACACGCATCGTTCTACATCAATTCCCACATCTAAACTAACCGAAACATACAATCAATTTCCACTCTTCAATAGACAAGCATCAATTGACAATCAACCTTCTCAGAGCATAATCAAAACAAGGAATTGTTAAGAGAACTTACTCTATTTAAACATGAAATCAATGATAGACTTCCGATCAATATAATTTCTTAAGCAAGGTAACACCAAAGTAAGCTTTCTCACCCCATACTTCCTCTCAATTCATTTCGGTGAAAAGAAAAAAAAAGAATCAAATGAGGAAGATGAAAGCTTTTGTTTGTTAATAATCTTTGTCAAATTCCATGTGTTCCAATCCATACGTGCCACATTTTAATTCCCTACACATTTCTTTAATCACCATGCGAACTAGAAGGTTTTAGATGTTAACAAAATGATCACCCGAATTAAAGCCTCCAATTTCAAAGGCTTCCAATTTCGGCCCAACAACAAAACACCAAGGTAGTCACCTAGTTTAAATTTCCCTAAACACAACTTAAGAATTAACCTCATAAAAAATTTGGGGTGTTACATATACAAAGAAAAAGGGACGAATGGAATACATGTTTTTTAGTTTTAATTTTAAGTTCTATTTATGGGAATAGTTTGCCACACAAGATTTGTTAGAAGAAAGAGAATGCATCTTTATTGAAATTTAAATTATAAAGTTTGACATAGACCATTTACATAAGATCCCTAATTGCCTTCGGGTCTAAAGACAAAAGAGTGGGTTTTGAGAATTACTCTGAAACTATCTTAAATACTACAAGAATTTCTTCAGCAGTCCAGTTGTCAAGTTCAGAGCAGGGGCAAATCTTGGACAGGTATTTGTTCTCTTCTTCCTCGTCTGTCACAGCGTTGATGCTCAGCTTTTCAAACGATTCACACAAATTATTCTTTCCTTTCTCTTCCTTATTAACTGTGGCACTTGGATCAAGTAGGCCCCCGAATCTGAAGTTATGGCTTAGGGTGGAAATGTCATCGGTTCTCACTCAATTTCTTCTCCTTTCAGCCTTGCTTGTCTTGTTTCCGAGCGTTTACTTATTTCTACCCTCCTTTTCCAATTGTTGGGTTTGAAACCCAAGCCAAACCGATATTTTTTTGTCAGGATTACCATGGGATACAGCCTCCCTTGTTGTCTCTTTCCAAATCCTTTTCCAACTTCAGCTCATTTTCCTAAAGTTTGTTTAACTTGCATCTTTGCACAATTGGATAATTCTGGTTCAGGCACCTTACTCCCTTCAGTGACAAAGGTCGCATTAACTAGCTCTAATGTCCTAAAGTGACACTCGAGCACACCCTCATCAATCTCGATAAAGAGTACATCAGTAGTTACTAATGCAATGATTTCTTCCTCTGCACCTACAATTATCAATTGGCCGTCCATCACAAATTTCAACTACTGATGTAAGGTAGAAGGGACCGCTCCTGCTGTGTAGATCCATGGGCGCCCAAGTAAGCAGCTATAACTGGGCCTAATGTCCATGACCACAAACTCAACATAAAAGGTTGATGGTCCGATCTGCAAAGGCACTTCAATTTTACCCAACACATCTTCCTGAGTTCCGTCAAACGTTCTTACTGCATTTTGATAGGCTCTCATATGAGAGCTATCTATAGGTAGCTTATTTAGCGTTGCTAACGACAGAACATTCAGGGTCGACCCGTTATCAATAAGAACGTCCGATAGCATATATCATTTGCATCTTATGGTGATGTGTAGAGCTTTGCACATCCCACTTCCTTCTCTAAGTATTTCTTCATCATTGAACGAAATAAAGTTGTTGACAGCAATATTACCAACTAACATATCCATCGTGTCGGTTGTGATCTCCTTCGACACGAACGTTCGGTTCAAAATCTTCAACAAGGCCTCACGGTGGCCCTCAGAACTTAACAGCAGAGGTAACATAGAGAATCGAGCTGGGAGCTTATGGAGTTGCTCTACCACACTGTACTCGCTGTGTTTTAGAATCTTTAAAAATTCTTGAGCCTCTGACTCCTTCACTGGCTCGTGGTATACTGTTGGCTTTTTTTTGAAGAAATCTCTATCATCTTCTTTTTGTTTACTCTTCAACAGTAGCTTTCCTTTGTGCTGCATCTCTATCTTCTACTATTGGCTGGGAATAGAGCCTTCCACTCCTCTTAAAACGGCTCACTTCATTGATTGGTTCTTCTTTTGTTTTCTCTTCAACAGCTGATCCTTCTAGGGCCGCCACTGTGCAAGCATAATTCCATAGGACCTGCTTCGTGTCTTTATATGGAAACGAGGTTGGTGACTTAATTATAAGTCGTGAGATTACACCCTTTGCGGGCTTACTAACTCTTGCTTTAGCCTTAATAACTTAAGGCTTTATTCCGAAATAATCTATTTTAGAGGATGACTCCTCTGATGTGCAAACGTCCAACATGCATTCCTTGTTTTCTTTCTCAAGAAACTCTAGTTTTTTTTCATCCATCTTGTCTTGGATCAACTACTTGAATTCTAAGCAACGTTCAATCTCATGTCCTCTCTCCTTGTGATACTCACAATATAATCCATCTTCAACTTTCAGATCCTGGGCTTCTCCTTCTAACATCCCAGCTGCCACCATTTGAGCCCATACCCACCTCATGGGTGCTCTGACCTCGTCAACCTATTTCTTAATCCTCTTGTTTTCCTCCTCCATGATTGCATTAACTCCTACTTTCTGGTGATTTGGCAGAGGGTTTCCCTTATCTTCTGACATATCAAATGACAACATTCTAGACTTTCTTAAATCATCTACCACTCTCTTGAATGCGGTGCAATTCTCAATGGTGTGCCCCCTAACTCTTGCATGATACTCGCATTGTTCCTTCTCATCGTACCATGCTGGATATGGTGGTGAGAAAGGAGGAACATGTCTCGGTAGCACCATTTGAGATTTAACCAATTCAGCATGCGTCATTGGAATTGGAGGGAAATAGGGTTTGAGTTCCTCTGATATCTTCATTCTTCCTTCGGTGGATTTGTAATTGCTAAAGCTGCAAACGAGACATTGGGCTTGTTGAAGACCACACCCTTTGAATAATTGGGATTATAAACATTAGTGGCATTAACTTCACTTTCCCTCTTTTTATAGGGTTTCTTTGTTTCTCCGTTATCCAACTTTCCGTTTTTCATAGCTGCCAGAATCAGCTCTCCATTCATTAACATATCTGCAAAGCTCTTAGTTGCATGATTGAGCATGCGGTCATAAAACGAACCTTTTAATGTCTCCACGAACATTGGGGTAACTTCATTCTCTAGTAATGGTGGCTGAACTTGAGCAGCTACATCCCTCTATCTCTACGCATATTGGCGGAAACTCTCATGATGTTTTTGTTCCATCCCTTCCAGGACCAATCGGGTTGGAACTATGTCTGAGACATATTTGTATTGCTCACTAAAAGCTCTGGATAAATCCTTCCATTATCTGATGTTAACCTGGCTTAGCTGCGTATACCAGCGTGCAGCTGATCCTACTAGACTGTCTTGGAAGTAATAGATGAGCAGCTTTTCATTATCAAGATACATCGACATCTTTCTGCAATACATGATTAGATG
This sequence comes from Hibiscus mutabilis, assembly GCA_019671005.1. Taxonomy (NCBI): domain Eukaryota; kingdom Viridiplantae; phylum Streptophyta; class Magnoliopsida; order Malvales; family Malvaceae; genus Hibiscus; species Hibiscus mutabilis. Next base: position 27,702,922 of record CM033712.1, read on the forward strand.
TGCTGACGAGCATGTAGTTCCATTGTACTTCTCAAAATCTGGAATTTTGAATTTCGGAGGTACTACCAAGTATGTCACCAAGCTCAAGTCTTTGGCATCCATACCGCCGTGAATATTTTTTTCTTGGAATGACTTAATCATTCCTTCTAACTTCTCATAACGGTCTTTCCATTTCTTCTCAATTTTAACCTTATCAGCAATCTCATCTAGGTCAGGTACTTCATAGTTGTGAATTCCATCTATATTGACCTTAAACTCCTTCCGGACGGATGACTCAGCAAAATGGGGAGTCAGCTTAGCCTTTGGTGTTGAAGCTTCCTTTTGTATTCCAGGATGAGTGAAAGTCATTCCCTAGAATCGGGGTAGAGCATTGGTTTCCTCTCCAACTTCTGCTATATCTGGGTCCTTAAATCCCAGCATTGCCACAATCGAGCTAACTATCTTCTGGTGAACTTATTCCATTTGTTGTTTCAGGTCCGTTTCCAGCTTGTCTAACCTGTCCTGGGTACTTTTGTGACTAGTTTCCAAGGCTACCACTCTATCTTCCATCGCTCTGACTTGGGACCAAGTACCGTACTTGTGAGCTGTTTTTGCTATTTTGAATTTCTGTCATGTTTTTTTATTTAAGTTAGATTCTTATTATGTCATGGATGCATGCGCAGATGTAAACACACAAATGCAAAGTAAAGCAACAAAACACAAAAAAAATGCAATGCAAATGCATGAATGCAAGCGAAGGGCCATCAATTCTATGAAATATCCACTCAAGAAACAACTCTTTATTGAATTTGAAAAGGTTCTTATTACATCAAATTTCATATTTTCTACAAATACTTTTCTGCATGAACTCTTAATTCCTTGATTTCTTCGATAAGCCACATAAGTCTTGGTCTAACCTCCCCTACTGGTTTGATGTACTGACGAAGAGCTATAGCTTCAGTGGCTAACGTCATCACATGTCGAGCCACATCCTGAACTTGAGTCATGACAGTCTTGTCAAACTCATCCCGCTCTTGGAATCTTTTAGCATTATATCTAAGACGGGTGAACCAATAATCATTTCCTCCAGCAGCTATATCTTCAAGGACTAAGATCTTAGTTCTGTACTCCTGAATGATACTATCCATTTCTTCCACTTGCTCTCTCAGGGAGTCGTTCTCATTTAGGCTAGCCTAGAGTTCTGTGTAAGTGTGATGATTCTGAAATTCATGCAGCGAACGGTTTAGGTCATCTACCTTGACTTGCAATTCAGCAACAGAAGCTCGGCTTTGCTTCAGCTTCTCACTAGTCTTATCATATGTTGTCTGTAGCTCAAATAAACGAACCTTGTTGTCGTAGGCTTTCCTTTTCCATGATGCCACACTTCCTTTCTCTTTTTCAAGAACTCGTTTGCCATTTCCATTTTCAGTTGCCAGCTTACCCTTTTTCTTTCTTCAGCAAGGGCTCGCCTGTACTTCTCAAATTTCCACTTTCCACACTCTTTCTCCTTTCCCACAGCATGCTCGATTTCCTGTTTCCACTATTTCGGGGTTTTTCTCAGATCAACATTTTGAATAGTAGTCTGAAACTTAAGGAAATCAACCCTTTGGACTTCAAACTTCCTTTCTAAGTCTTCATACAGTTTTATCACTCGCTTCGCCCCCCCTTTATACTTTTTCACATCAAGGCTTGAGTCAAACTTGTCCCGTTGGTTTTGCTCTCGTAAGGCTTCTATTTCCAACTTGGCCCTTCTCAATTCTTCTCTTATGATGCCAGCTTCTATAGGAACTACCTTCATGTGTTCTTCTAAAGACTTGCCATGTCCGAGTGTAGGTGCCATGACTCTGTCATTCACTCTTGTATGCCTCCAAATATCATAATCAGGGGTGTACATACAATGTTTATTAGACTCCAACTCAATATGATAACAGTGGTTCCATGCATCAGTGATTGTCTGAACTCTCTTTGGAATTCGAATTTTGATGAACCAAGACTAGTTGCGAAGGGAATGAACTGCCGAGACCCAAACTGTTGAAATACTAGCAAAGGAGCACATCCAATACCTCTCCAGAGACCTAGCAGCATCAAGAAGTTGAAATCCCCACACTTGTACAAAAGCTTACTGTGACCCATCCAAGGAACCCTCCATCTGATGTCTTTGTCGCGGCAGTCTTTGAAAATTTCAATCCACTTACTTTTCTTAGCAACTGACCATTCTTTTGCTAGGAACTCGCGGAGAGGAAAGAAATTTGGAGAAAATACATTTGATAAGGCCAATGTTGAGCATTTCCAAAAGTGACTAACAGCCCAGACTTGTAGAAGCGAAGCACACCCTCCAAAAGGGACACCTTCAACTTTTCGACAAATATTAAGGGAAATGAAAGTTTTAGCAAGTACAACTGGCACTGGGTTGACTTCTCTCTTTAGCTGTTCAATGAAATCAAGTAATGTCACATCAATGTTCCCTAAAACTTTGGGAAATCAAGTTGAGCAAATATTTTGAGAATCAACCCCTTCTGATATGGAATGGCGTTGCATGAATGAATATGCAAAACAAGAAGGAAAAAGATTAGACTTAAGAAAATACAAAGAGACCAAAATAATTCCACGAACAATTCTAAGCAGTACATTCCAACACCCCAGGACATGTCTCCACAGATTATTCGTAATAATTTTGACCAGACTCGAAACCCTAGGTTTTCCACATGGCTCTATTGGGGTAGGCTCTAAATTTTCAAACTTGGTTAGATTCTAAAAGGTACTCGAGCTGTCTTTGTTATCCCCTACTAAGGTAGCAAAGCTCTTGGTTCTCACCCATTATAGGCTTCAAACGAACCAAGTTCAATTCAGGAATACTCACTTCCTATGTCTTCTCAAAGGATCAATATCCTTACGAAGACATGAGGCATATGAGTCCAAAGGTACTTGCTAGGCTCATATGGAGAATCAATATTCTGACATGAGCAAAGCATTTTCCCCTCACTTAACAATTGGGTGAAGCTCGGGAGTAGAGCTTTTTGCAACAATTTTAAAATGCCTAAAATAGAATTACATTCATTAAGCGGATGAATAAATTGAAACCTTTGTGAACTTGCAAATTCCTTTCTAAAAACATTTTTTTGAAAACAATTTGTGGCCTGACCCTCTTTTGTTTTAAAAAAACAAAATACTCCAGCAGAATCGCCAAGCTGTCAACCCTTTTTAGGAAGGTTTTGACAATATTTGAAAATTTTAAGAAAACACGGAGTCGCCACCAATCTTTTTTGAAAAGTAGAAATGTGATTGGATCACTTTTAAAACAAGAGTTATTTTAATAAAACGTTTTATTTATCAAAATAACCTTTTAGTCCACGAAAACAAGAAAAACAGGTTAAGGGGTCGGTTACGTGCGAGGAAGGGTTAGCACCCCCACAACGCCCAAAAATTGGTATCTAATTGATTTCAAAAAGTATTTTGAAAACTGGAATTTGCAAGTTCACAAGAGTTATTTTATTCGTCCGCTTAGTGAATATAAATCTATTTTAACGGCCTTATCGCCCAGAAAATGAACTTTAATCACCGCCAACACTTCTGGCGCTAACCCGTCATTTCTGCTTGATAAAACACTGCATTAATTAAGTTTTTACTTTTTAACAAATCAACAAGAAAATTAAGTGTGTTAAAGTCTTTTAATTAAACCTAATTAGTGATTAAACCCTAAAAGAAAAGTCTACGTTCATTTTAACTATTAAGATTTAAATGTATTTAAGTGTATTTTATTTTAAGATATGAAGAAAATCTTATCGCACATATGTCTCTATACTAAGTTTAAAAGATCTTATTCCTAAGGATTAAACATAAAAAAAACATACAAATACTCACATAAAAAACTAAAATAAATAAAATTGCTTAAATTAAATGACTGGAGAAATAAACAAAGAAAGGGAATATTATTTTTTTAAAAGAAAATTTTCGGTTAAGGGTTTAATTGAGAGAAAAAAAATCTGAAGGTTAATTTAAAAATAATTTTAGAAAATGGTGCTCAATTAAAAGGAACAATGGTTAAATTGAAAATTTGACAAAATTGAATGGCCAATTTGAGAGCAATTAGAAATTAGGTGTTTTAATTTTAAAGAAAAAAGGACTAAATTGGGAGGATTGAGAACAAGAGTGCTGCGGTACAAGAACCGGGAAAGAAGAGCGCGGTTATAGCCTGGTACGGGTCGGGTCATCGAGTTGGTTTATAAGGCTATCATTAGAAACAAAATCATTTTATACATCCCCAAAATGAATCAAACTCGGCTCCATTTGAAACCTCTGATAAGTTCATCTATGTTCTTCATGAATTGAAGAACACGGCTATGGTCCGCCGTGCCGGCAACTGTTGCCGACGGTGAAATTTTTTCGAAAAACCCTAATTTCCCAAATTCCAGTGACCCCCAAATTGTATTTTTCGCCGGAGTTACGTCGAAATCAAATCGTAGCGACGTTTTCAAAGAAAAAAAGGTAAAACGATCCCTTTTCTCTATTTAAAAACAAAATTGAACATAGGAAGAAAGAATTACTAGAAAAATCTACTTTTATTCTCCTGGGAATGCTTGAATACACTTGTTGAATTGCTACAACCTCTGCTATCCGAATGCTTATTGTGTATGTATGTGATTTGTGTTTTTCGTATGAATCTGGTGTCTTTTTACATGGATTACAATAGATATTTATAGGTACAAATTTGCTTGCATTCCAAGCTCAAATCCCTTGATCTTTTTCGAATTACTTCTGTCTTGGTTTCAATTTTAGCTTCATTCTCGCCATAGCTTTATTTTAGGGATTATATCCTCTGACTTTGATGGACTTTGCTTTGATTTTGGGATTTAATCCATTTTCCTTCTTTTGCATGTTTCTAATGGCTTCGAATCAACGAGGGAGACGCCAGCAAGGAACAGTTCGTGACAGAAATGGCTCGGATGCTCATCGGAGAAGATGAATCGGCCAGCAATGAGGGGTGGGCAAAAATATTCGACCTAGTTGACCCAACCCGATGACCCGACGACTCTAACTTAAAAATATCGGGTAATCTTATAAAAAAATTAACCGAACAGGCCGAGTACCCGACCCGATAATTTTTAATATATATTTTTTATATTTTAAATTATATTTTTATTTTAAGTTTCTTAATATTTTTACTATAAAGCTAAGTTTAAATCCCTAAATTCTTTATATGTTTGTATTATATACTTTTAAGTTTTAAGTTTAAAATTTTTTAAAAATATTTTTATGTTTAATATGTAATTTTTTTTCAAATTTTAAAATAAAAAAATAAAAAAATATGAACTGGGTACCCGATACCCGGGTTTCACGGGTACCCAAGTAGCGGGTACCCGAATGTAATAGGCCGGGACACGGGCCGAGCAATGAGGTACCCGGATGAACCAGGTACCCGACAATGCCCACGCCTACGTGCGAGTGGTGATCCTTGTCTCTCGCTGCTGATCGATTTGAGCCGTTAGATCACTCCTCGATCTAACGGTTGGGGAGTGCAGCTCTTGATCTTTCCTCCAGCTGGGCATAATCTATGTCGTTGGATCAATTCCTAATCCAATAGTCCCCTGTTAGCTACGCACAAGACCAGAAGAACGGCATTAGGGCCTTTAATGTTTAATTAAATTGAAACTGGGCCGAGCAAGCCTCTATGTAATCTCAAATGGACTCATTATTCTTTTGTAATGGACTCTTTACTTTTATTGTTTTTATAATGGACCGAATAAAAGCAAGTGGACTTGGATTTTTATTTAATGGGCTGTGTTTTTTATTTTGGGTTTTATACTAACTATTATATTAACTACTAATTAAAACACTAACAAAAAATGTATATAACTATGATAATGCTACACTATTCTACTAATGCACATATGAATCAAGCTATTAAACCATACACCATACTTAAACTAAGATATTGATACAAGAAAATAAGGAAAGGAAGGTGAAAATTCAGTGACAACAAACACAAGTCTATTCATGCATCATCATCATATCCGCTAATTGCAATATACTAAAAGCACATAAACTGCAGCAATTTAGACTGTTTAAGCGGTATCATGACCATGCATACTTGTAGTCACATGTCAATGGCTCGCCAACTTTGATTGATCAAACAGCAAACACCTCAACACGTGTCTCCTCTTCAACTTGCCTGATAATTGCCATTGCCTTCAACTTTAAATTCAACCAAATCATAGATTTGGAATCTGTTATAGCATAAGAATGTTTGATATATGCAAATAATAGGTCAGTCGGAAGGGAAATGAGGAGAAGAAGAAAAACCATAGACGTGGGCAAAGTTCAATCCCGAATTAGAACATGGACCTGAAGGGCGTTCATTGTTGCACTAGAAGTATAGCAAGATTAACATGGAAGGCTCTTTATGTCCCAAAGTTACAGGATATCCCCTATTACAATTCCGGTTGGCTTTCCTTTAGCTACTTCTTGAATTAACGTTTATTTTTTTTCATCGCTCGATCTGTTTTAGTAATGATAGAATTGATACAAGGCTTCCAACCATGCTGCATTTTCAGATTCTGTGTTATCACCAACTTGGTTGATGGAACACAATTTATTCATATCTACTGGTTTTGAACTGATGATAGAAAAATGTCAGTACGAAAAGTATATTTATAATCTAAACCCATTAAACAAAACTTTGAATAACTCTAGCTTCGTATACCTTATAAGAAAGCAAACACTTCTTAAACACTATTTGATAACTAAACATTGACTTGGAGAATATCTAATATTTATATGTAGTACTATGAAGTAGCCAAATTGCATTTGCATGTTGAATCAGGATAAATGAACATAAATAGGCATAACATAATAATAACTACTCCCTTGGGTATACCGTCTCTTAAGCATGGCAAATAGATATGGCGAACCATCCATTTATGAACCGGCATATTCCATGTTCTCCAATATTTCTCAACAGTTTTTTGCATTCCACCAATCTTTATAGAACTGAAAGCTGCAAAACTCTTTCTATGGCATATAAAAGGTTTGCCTTCAATAGAGAAACATGCAATATATTTAGCCTCTGTTTTAGTGTTAAGAATCCTGGTTTTAGGAGCTTAGAGAACAACAAAAGGGGCTGCTAATTTAAGAACTTTTGTAAGCAAATATATCTTAACCTGTCATGACAACTTTGTACGTAGCTTAGCATTCTATCACGTTTTACCTTAGTACTTTCATAGACCTTAACTTAATACTTTTTTATAGTTCATGACCTAATAAAAGATCTTATCATAATTCTCATTTGAGCCTAAAGCTCCAAGAGTGATCTCAAGAATTTATTCATTTTTCATAATTTCTATCAACATATCAATCACCACGGCTTATGGAAAAGCACTTGCGAGGCAAATGATCAAAGATTTATTTTACTAAGACCCTTTCATGCCATTTTCACCAAGCTTCAAACATGCAGCTCTATGCAATAACCAATCATAATAATGTACCGAGATGACGTGACATACAACACACTCACCTCAAAGGCATTGTACCGAACCATTTAGTCAAAAACTCAAATCGAAGCTTTCTATTGTCAACCTTGAAACTTTGGAATTGCTCCCATTTAGACTCATTCTGAACTTTAGTGGCTATTTCCTGTTCAAAAGAGAGTGATCATCTAGTGGACATAGAAAATTTGTTAAATACGGATTCGTAATGTGAGTACAATTTTAAAGAATTATTTGAATTGGTCTCTTGGTGGATGCAAATGAAACATAAATTATTCAAAAAATGGTCAGAAAAGTGATGAAATAACTCAAACAATGATCATTGAAAGCCTCCTTTTCCCCTTTGTACATGTCACTCGAGCTGATCTTTAACCAAATCTTAGGGATGACACAGGCCCCCACTTTCCTCCACTTTTTGCCTACCCCAAATTTTATCAGTAGATTTATCATTGTATCTTCAACTACAATCAATGTGAATTATGATACCAGATAAACCCTCCACTGCAAAAACAAATGGCAGCAATAGATCACGGTTTTAATGTGTATACATATGGCAACTTTATGGCCAAATTAAGCAGCAGCTGCATGATTATAATCTTAGATGGAAGGGCATAATCTGGCAGCTAGAATCACTTCATTAAAACCTGATTGCTCATCAATCGGATAAACTCTGGTTTGTAGGCATCACCGTGACTTATTTCTTGATGTTAACATGTATATAAAACCTACACTCTTGCCCCCCAAACCATATTCACTTGCATAGTGGAGTGGACACAGGAACTCAATCTCCTTCTTCACTTGCTTTGAAGCCATGGCTAATTGGGAAACAGAAAATTCATCGATCGCCCAGGGCGCCAACAACCAAGCCTTCGTCATCGATGGAGCATCTTCGTCTTTGTTGTTGTTCAGAAACTCCTCCTTTGGGCAACGAAGCCTATGGCCTTTGTTTAGAAATTCCGCAGAGATCATCGGTGACATTTACGTCCTGCATAGGAAACACTTTCCACCCCTTCAATTAAAACTAACGGCGACCGAAATCAAGGTTTTGAAATCTGGGTTTGTTGAGTCTTCGACTGGGTTAGCCCGCGATTTAAGTTCCAACAACATGCAAACCATCAATCCCTACTTTGATTTCCCTTTACGGCTTCCAATTTGATCTAATCGGGTCATAATTTTATTAGCGGCGTCAGTTTTCCCTTTACCTTTCTGGGAGTGAATCGCGTTGATTTGCAGCGTCTCCAAATCGAAGTCTCTTGCCCATTTCTTGCTTTTGTAGGACGCTGAATTTCCATGTAAGATCTTCCATTTCTTGAGTGGTAATCCTCTGCATGGTAAGCATTTCCTGGGTTGATGTTTTCGCCATCGATGTCTGCCTTCACTTCTTTGTTTGAGGGTTCATCGGTTGCATTCTCTAGATTTTTGTTCTGCTTTACAGCAAGAGTCATAGGACTTGGCTTTTTTTAAACTCGGTTAGGAGGCATTTCCTTTACTATTTTTGCAGCCTCCATTCTTGTCTACTCGAACGAGCTGTTGCCGGAGAAGCTATGAACGACGCGAAACAAGATGGTGGGGTGGATCATTTTAGGGTAAGGATTCCACGAGGATTGCTTTGAAAAGGATGGGAGCCCTTCGAGCTTGAATGTCACGCGTTGGATTCACGCTCACCGTACCAATTGTTGATCACAAAAATATGCAACACTTTTGGATGATGTAGATGCTGGAGCTCTAGTGAAGTTTTTAGAGGGCTTTGGTCTAATTGTGGGAGAGCTTGGACACTATTTGGAGGTGCATAGCTCTTTATAAGGAGTTGGAGGAGGAGTGGACACGTGTCGATGAAGAAGAAAAGTGTCTTGGTAAGTTGTTGGGGTCCGGGTGTTGATATGGATCACGTGCATCGTCACGTGGTCAGGAGTAGAGTTTCCATGTCGAGTTCTCGAAGGGTTGTTTGTGGATGTTTAAAGTGGGGTGTTCGCGTGGTGACAGTTTTACGCGTTGTGGTCCACGTGCGTTGTTACGTTTATCGTCGGATGTCCCTTGTGTTACGATATTCGCAGTCTTGTTCATTCGCCATAGGTTGTTTAGTCTAGACCCGTGGCGATGAATATTCGTTGGTACTAAGAAGTTTATGTAATAATATAATTTCCTACCATAAGTTAGGCTGGTTTTAGATTTGATGATATGCAGTAGGAATTTGTGTTGTTACATTGTTTCTTACCATTCCTATAAACATTTATGTAGGTCTAGTACAATTTTTTGTAGGTACTCTATTTGTTATGAGTTCGGTAACATATAGAGTTATCCTTTAAGAGTTTATGTGATAACACAATTTCCTACCATAAAGTTAAGTACCATTTTGGATTTGGTTATATGGGGTAAGAATTTGTGTTGTTACATTGTTTCTTCCCGTTTCCATAAACATTTATGTAGGTCTAGTACAAATAGGTGTATGTACCCTACTTGTTATGAGTTTGCTAACATATGTTGTTATCCTTTAAGAGTTTATGTAATAACACAATTTCCTACCATAAGTTAAGTTGTTTTTAGATTTGATGATATAGGCTAAAAATTTGTGTTGTTACATTTTTCTTACCAGTTCAATAAACATTTATGTAGTTCTAGTACAAATTTGTGTAGGTACCCTATTTGTATGAATTTGCTAACATATAGAGTTATCCTTTAAAAGTTTATGTAATAACACAATTTCCTACCATAAGTTAGGCTAGTTTTAGATTTGATGATATGCAGTAAAAATTTGTGTTGTTACATTGTTTCTTACCATTTCCATAAACATTTATCTAGGTCTAGTACAAATTTGTATAGGTACCCTATTTGTTATGAGTTTAGTAACTTATAGAGTTAACTTTAGAAGTTTATGTAATAACACAATTTCCTACCATAAGTTAGGCTGTTTTTAGATTTGGTGATATGGGGTAAAAATTTGTGTTGTTACGTTTTACCTTAGCATTTCCATAAATATTTATGTCGGTTTAGCACTAATTTGTGTAGGTACCCTATTTGTTATAAGTTTGGTGACATATAGAGTTATCCTTTAAGAGTTTGTGTAATAACACAGTTTCCCACCATAAAGTTAGGCTAGTTTTAGATTTGGTGATATGGGGTAAGAATTTTTGTTGTTACATTGTTTCTTATCATTTCCATAAACATTTATGTAGGTCTAGTACAAAATTGTGTAGGTACGCTATTGGTTATGAGTTTGGTAACATATAGAGTTATCCTTTAAGATTTTATATAATAACACAATTTTCTACCATAAGTTAGGTTGCTTTTAGATTTGGTGATATGGCATAAGAATTTTTGTTGTTATATTTTTTCTTACTAGTTTCATAAATATTTATGTAGGTCTAGTAAACATTTGTGTAGGTACCCTATTTGTTATGAGTTTGCTAACATATAGAATTATCCTTTAAAAGTTTATGTAATAACACAATTTCCTACCATAAAGTTAGGCTGGTTTTAGATTTGATAATATGAGGTAGGAATTTGTGTTGTTACATTGTTTCTTACCATTTCCATAAATATTTCTATAGGTCTAGTACAAATTTGTGTAGGTACTCTATTTGTTATGAGTGTGGTAACATATATAGTTATCTTTAAGAGTTTATGCAATAACACAATTTTCTACCATAAGTTAAACTGCTTTTAGATTTAGTGATATGGAGTAAGAATTTGTGTTGTTCATTTTTCTTTCCAGTTCCATAAACATTTATGTAGTTCTAGTACAAATTTGTATAGGTATCCTATTTGTTATGAGTTTGCTAACATTTATTGTTATCATTTAAAAGTTTATGTAATAACACAATTTCCTACTATAAAGTTAGGTTGGTTTTAGATTTGATGATATGCAGTAAGAATATGTGTTGTTACATTGTTTCTTACCATTTCCATAAACATTTATGCAGGTCTTGTACAAATTTGTGTAGGTATCCTATTTGTTATGAGTTTGGTAACATATAGAGTTATCTTTAAGAGTTTATGTAATAACACAATTTCCTACCATAAGTTAGGCTTCTTTTAGATTTCGTAATATGGGGTAAGAATTTGCGTTGTTACATTTTATCTTAGTAGCTCCATAAGAATTTTTGTTGTTATGGTTTTTCTTACTAGTTCCATAAACATTTATGTAGGTCTAGTACAAATTTTTGTAGGTACCCTATTTGTTATGTGTTTGGTAACATATAGAGTTATCCTTTAAGAGTTTATGTAATAACACAATTTCCTACCATAAGTTAAGCTGGTTTTAGATTAGGTGATATGGGGTAAGGATTTGTGTTGTTACATTTTTCCTTACCATTTCCATAAACATTTTTGTATGTTTTGTACAAATTCGTATAGGTGCCATATTTTTTATGCCTTTGGTAAGATATAGAGTTATCCTCTAAGAGTTTTTGTTATAACACAATTTCCTACCATAAGTTTAGCTGATTTTTGATTTTTTGATATGGGGTAAGAATTTGTGTAGTTACATTTTGTCCTACCAGTTCCAGAAACATTTTTGTAGGTCTAGTACGAATTTGTTTAGGTACCTAATTTGTTATGAGTTTTGTAACATATAGATTTATGCTTTAAAATTTTATGTAATAACACAATTTCCTACCCTAAGTTAGGCTGGTTTTAGATTTGGTGATATTGGGTAAGAATTTGTGTTATTACGTTTTTCCTTACCGATCCTGTAATAAATATTACAGGTCTTGTATCAATTTTTGTAGGTACTCTATTTCTTATGACTTTTGACGAGTGCATAATTGATCTATTTTATATGCCCTTAATCCTTTTCTTTTGCATGATTTCAATCTCATTTAGGTTGTATTTAGGTCAGATTGTACATATTTGCATATAGATAAGGAGATACACCGCCTGTGCTTTATTTATCATATATATTGATGCTTTTCACGGGAAAGATGGTGTTTGTGGTGGATGTGCAGGATGCTGGTGAATGTTGAAGAATGTTGGAGTAGGAGATGAGTAGATCGCATGGCTGGAGCTTACAAGGCATGAAGAGTTGGAGAAGAATATATCTCTGGCCCACGTCGACTTTCTTAGAGATACGTAACATTTAATGAAGCAGGAAACAATTGGCTTTTCTTTAATGAATCTGTGCAACTTTAGGGTACTAAAACTCTAGTTTCACCGCCTATATAAAGAAGACTCGGATGCTACTCAAAAAGGAGGACAGACCGGTAGAGAGCACGATTCAGATGATAGTCCTAGTCCGAGCTTGCGGAGAACTACTGGGGCGAAGCTAGACGATTCTCCTAATCGAACGAAGCCATAGAGAGAGGCTGACGAAGAGGAAGCCTACAGCACAGTTGGACGACATAGAGGGAATTTTGTCGAGGACGCTCGACTCTTTCTTTTTTCTTGCTTGATAAACTTCCATACTCTATACTTTTAATTATGGTTGTTTTAGGCTCAGACATGAGCTAAACCTTTTAGTTGGGATTATTGCATCCTGGGATTTTTATGTTTTGATTATTATATTTTAATGCTTTAGTCGTTTTTATCTTCATATATTCTATTCATGTTCTTAATGCGTAGTCAATCATAAGAGCTATTCAAGAGAGGCCTGTTAACTATTGACCTATGACTTAATATTCAAGATAGTTAAGTTATACAAACGTGAACATTGGAGCTAAACTGTCAACTTAGTTTTAATCTGGCTTAGACATAAGTTTAGGGTTTCAACGACTAAAAGAGAGTTTTTAAACAAATAATATAGTTGTTAGGGTTAGCGTAGACATGTATCACCTTAACTACAACGTTATTAACTTCTAGGCATCGAGAGAGTCAAAAGTTCATTAGAAAATCATGTCGAGTAGATGAAGAACCTAAGGGTTTACGCAGATATGTATTGCTCATTGTTATAGCATTGAGATAGGTAATCAAGCATATATCCTTAGTTATAATCTCAACCTCCATAATTAATTGTTAAGTCACTGCAGCTGTTTGTCTTTATCACAACTATCTTTAGATTAGTTAATTTAGTTTCACTTAAACCAATATTCACCTATACTTGCAAACACCTCCCTAAGTACGATAACTTCAGATTTATTAATCTAATCCTTGTGGGTTCGACACTCTACTCTCACTTTATTACTTGATACGACGAGTATACTTGCTCTAAAGTGCATCGCTATTCGAAAAGCATCAAGTTTTTGGCGCTGTTGTTGGGGATTGGCAATTGATAATTACGTTGTAATTGCGCTTAAGACTTTTATTTTTATTGCCTTTAATTTTTGTTTTTCCTTTTGTTTTTGTTTTCAGGTACGTTCCAGTGCATGACCAGAAGATCCAACTCAGAGCCTACTCTTCCATATAATCCGAAGATCGAAAGAACTTTTCGGATATTAGTACGAGAGAATAAGAGTATGGATCCACCAAGGAACAACCTTGAGAACGTGCGTAATCCACAAGAAGTACCTCTAGTCGATGGACATGAAGAAGTCTGAGCGAGAAATAATGGTCAGGAGGATCCACCTCTTTCCAGGCCCATAAGACATATTAGAGACATTATCGAACCTATTATCAACAACCTTAATCCACCGATTGTGGTACCTGATCTAGGGACTACCCACTTTGAGCTAAAGCCCATTATGTTCAACATGCTTAACAATTTTGGAAAATTAGGGGGATCCGCAAAAGAAGATGCTCGTGAGTACATCAAAACCTTCTTAGAAGTCTGCAATTGTTTCAGGCAATCAGATATACCTACCGATGCCTTGCGACTTAAGCTATTCCCTTTCTTAATGCGTGATCAAGCCATAGCATGGTTGAAGACTTGTTCCGTAGGATCTATAACATCTTGGGATGACTTGTGCAACAAGTTTCTACATTGATATGATCCATCGAACATGCACACTCAAAAGCGAAGCGGCATCATCTCTTTCCAGCAATACGATGATGAATCCATGTATGAAGCATGAGATAGATACAAAGATATGCTTCAGAAAAGTGCTCGATCCTTGGATTTACAGATTGGCTACAAGTCATGGCGTTCTATAATGGCGTCAATGCACAAACAAGGATGATGATCGACTCGTTAGCTAATGGTACTTTGCTCAATAAAGAACCTGAAAAGGCTTTCCAAACACTTGATAGGATAGCCAACGCCGACTACCAGTTCCCAAGAGGGAGATTGAGGCCTAGACCTAAAGCAGCTGAAACACTCCAATTAGATGAGTTTCAGACTGTAGGAGCTCAACTCTCTACCATCACTAACATACTCAATAACATACAAGGAACCTCCAAGAATCTGGATGTTACGTAGGGAACACCAACCGTAAAAACAATCCCTACTCCAACACCTACAGCCCAAGGTAGCAGCAACATCCAAATTTTTGTTAGGGAGGTAACAAAGGAAATTCAGGAGCACAACCAGCTACATCAACCGACCCTCCTAGATTCCAAAAGACTCAGAGGCAGAACTAATGAGCTTCTAATTCCTTTGATAATTCTTATCAATCATTTATGGAAACTGTCTGTGTCATTATGCAGGATCAAGCAACCCACTTGAAAACTCACAGTGACATGCTCACAACACAGGCTTCCATGTTGCAAAACCAAAAATCGATCATGCAAAACAACACTACCTCGATTAGGTCCTTGGAGACTCAAGTTGGGCAGATTGCTTAGATGTTAAAGACGAGACCACCCTACGGATTACCTAGTGATAATGAAGTCACCAAGGCCTTTAATGTAGAGCAATGCAATGCCATCACTCTTTGTAGTGGCACACAATTGAGGATAGAAGCCAAGTTTGGGGAAGCTCTCTAGTAGATCCTACTCCAAGCAAGCTATCCATCGATGCTCTTACACCAAAGGAAGTAACTCTTGTGCCTGATACAGTGAGTGATCTTGCTACTGAAGGCAAGGATGACAAAGCCAAGGATGCACCTGCATCTAGTAAGCCACAAGATGAGCCCAGACCACCACCTCCATCCCCATAAAGATTGAAAGGTTGGAAACAAGATGCCTAGTACCAAAAATTTCTAGAGATGCTTAAACAATTGCACATCAATGTCCCACTTCTGGAGTCCATTGATCAGATGCTTATCTATAAAAAGTTTCTGAAAGATATCGTGATAAAAAAGAGGAAGGTGAGTGATGTTGAAACTGTCACCACCATGGGCAAGTTTGTGGCAGTGCTGAGTGATTTGCCACCTAAGATGGAGGATTCAGGCAGCTTCACCATTCCTAGCCACTAGACGGATTGTGATCGACTGTGAGAATGGAAATTTCACCATGAAGATGAACGACCAGACGATCACATTCAACATCTTCAGCATGCCCAAGTATATGGATGAATATGAAGATTGCCAGCTTGTGGACAGTGAAGAAGCCCTAGTAGATGAGACCATGCATGCAGCCAATAACAAGGAAGAACACTCTATAGATTGGCACTTTGCTAAATCCAAGAGTCAAAACGTGCAATTGTGTAGATACAAGGCACTGATTGCTGATGAATTCACCAACTTGGTCAAACAAGGACTTACAGCAACTATGAAAACCATGCTCATGCAAGAAGTCATCAAATGGTGTGAGACTAGAAGTCTTCCTCCTATCATAGAATGATCTATTACAAATCCTGACTTAAGCAATCCACCAAAACAGGATACCATCGGATCAAATGAACGATGCTGACAAGGGTTTTCATCCTCCATTGACACACTTGGCTTTAATTCCTGACCGGCATATCAGCTACACTAGAATGGCACTCCAATGGCTACGGATGTACAATGGGGCACCAGTCATTTGTGATAAGCCTGCTGCACCAAAACTGGATGATTAACATACCCACTCTTTATCACTTTTATTTTTAAAGCTCCACACATTTGTACTTTTCTGCATTTTTACTTTCTGGTTTATTTTTTTATTTTTAAGATTACGATTTTATTTTGGTAGCTATAAAGATAAGAAGAAATGAGACAGTTTGACTTCTGGATAGACAACAACAAATAAAAGAGGCCCTCTAGAGTGAAACACGTTTGCGACTCGTGTAGAGATACAAGGAGATTGTAACCTCAACTGATAAATTACTAAAAGCACCCTCGGCGTGTTCTTCAAGCAACACCCTAATCATGACCTTATTCATTTCACTCATGACCTTCTTGATGCCTACATAATAACCCAATTTTTAACTTTCCATACTCACCAGTCACAACCACAACGAGAGAAGAAGCAGCGTTTCCTAACTTTTTCGATATTCTTTTTACCAAAAGCTTCACGAACCTTCTGTTACTTCTCAATGGATACTAGCTCTGTTGCCTCCAACTCTATCCTTAATGGACACCCAAACACCATTTGAGAACCTTCACCCAGACAATCTAATAATAACACACTGGGTCCTTGAGGAAGAAAGGCTGGAATTCACTCAGCATATGCGGAACGATTCGACCCCAATTTACTTTACATGCTTCAAAAGCAGCAGTGGAACACATTCATTCAACAGTCAAGCTATATCAATGTCTCACGAGTTTAAGAATTTTATACCCATGTGGGGCAAGAAGGAGAAAAACAAGTGTTGGTTCGAGAAAAATGTGTGGACCTCTCTCAGGATGCAATAGAACAACAACATCAATTTTTAGATCACCATGAGGGACTTCACTCGACAAGACAGGTCACAGACTATTACACAATGATTCTACAGAATCTTTGTGTCCCTGGAACGAAATGGTCTGGTGAAGGCCATGATAGAAAGGTACAATGGCGGCAACTAAAGCCTGATTCTCGATTCTAGGCACACATAATTAACAATCGTCTCTTGCCCATGCACAACCAGGAAACCTTCTCTCTCTAACAAATGCGATTGTTGGACTCTCTTGTTGAAGGCTCTAACATATTCCACACACAATTGATCTGTGCAGTTATCATAGAGGACGCTGCCACCATTAGTAAACTCAATGGGTTACCCTTTCCCAATTTGATCACAACTCTTTGCGCTCGAGCAAGAGTCTCGACTAGGGAAGGAGACACAATTATGGTAGCCCGTCAAGGGTTGTTTCCCTTCTAGGTGGAGGAATTTAAAGTACATGCCCATATTGCACCCTCCGCTATTCCATCTGCCTCCCCTCTGCCCATCACGGACATTGTGGCAGAAATCATCGATACATCTCTCCAACCGCTCTTCTTAGCAGTCGAACGAAGGGAAACAAGGCTCTAGTTGTTGTTTCAGAGGCTATTGCCAAACGAGCTAATTGTATTTCCAATGTTTCCCCAACAGCTCTTGCAACCCATCACCACTACCAACTGCCGGAGGCAGCGGCCAGATACTGACTTTGGTGCCTCCTCCAAGAAATAAGAGTCTGACCGGGACAAAGGCAAGGGCATTGTCATCCGGGAACCACCACCCCAGTAACTCCCTGGGTTAGTTTTAATTTTTTTAGTTTAGTTTTTAATTCTCATTTGCATTTTTAGTTCAATTTGCTTTTCCTTGATTTGTTTTGCCTTTTGTTTTTATTTTTTTTTTGAATTAAGGATAATGCTCTTCTCAAGTTTGGGGTAGTACATACCCATATATAGATTAGGGAGTACATACTCCTTGGGTTAGTTTTATTTCCTTTTTGTTTTAAAAAATTTAAAAAAAAATTAGAACTGTAATTAGCCTAATATGTTTGATAGGTTCCCTTTGCTATGATTCCCTTGATTTTGAAACTATTGCTACTTTGATCATAGCTTCCTATGATGAAACTAAGTTGATGCTTTGCAAGGTATAAAGAGCTTTCAAGTTTTAGAACTTAATGATAAATTTGTTGTAGCCTTTAAAAACACAAGTTGCATGCAAGCTAACACTTAAGAAATCTTAGGGATGCTCTAGGTCGACTTTCTGATGCTTAGGCATGAATCAAAAGAAAAGGAATGAACTTAAATGCTCAATGTAGCAAAACAAAGGCTAGAAACTCCCTGAAAATTAAGAAAATAAATTATGACCTAATAATTTAAACAAAACTGTTGAGGGACACTCTTCCATGTATCTTGCTATCTTAGTACACTAGTTGAGTTGTGTTTGCTCCATTTAACTTTCCCTGGTAGGAATGATAGTACTGACAAAGAGCGAATGAAAATCTTCACAGGATGACACTACTCGTAGGGCTCAGGGATGGTTTGTTTCCTCCACTCTATCTTCAGGTATCGAAGGGTTAGTGAGATAAGCTGAAGCCCCGAGGATACAATTTTCAAACTTAAAAGAACATGGAGTAAAAATGTGTTGAAAAGGAAAAATAATATGCCAATACAGAAAAAAAACGTAACCCTTAAGCTTCTCTAAGACTATTAAGTGACGAATGCATGTAACCGAGCACACAGTGCACTTAGAGTAGATTTAATCTTTTGAATAAAAATGTAAGCTCTAATAAACATTCTCATCATCAACATAGCTGAGGAACGAATTACTGCTGCAACATAATTTGGAATCACTGTAATCATAGTTTAGTGGAACCTTCTGACTTATAGGTTTTTTATTGTTCTTATTTTATGTTTTTATTGCTTTCATTTTGCATCGCTTGAGGACAAGCAACAACTCAAGTTTGGGAGTATTTGACGAGTGCATAATTGATCTATTTTATATGCCCTTAATCCTTGTCTTTTGCACGTTTTCAAGTTCATTTAGGTTGCATTTAGGTTAGATTGTACATATTTGCATATAGATAGGGAGATACACCGCATGTGCTTTAATTATCATATATATTGGTGTTTTTCACGGGAAATGTGGTGTTTGTGGGGGATGTGCAGGATGCTGGTGAATGCTGGAGCAGAAGAGGAGCAGATCGCATGGCTGGAGCTGACAAGGCATGAAGAGTTGAAGAAGAATCTATCTCTGCCCGACGTGGACTTTCTCAGAGATACATAACGTTTAATGAAGCGAGAAACAATTGGTTTTTCTTTAATGAAGCCGCGTAACTTTAGGGTACTAAAACCCTAGTTTCACCACCTATATAAAAAAGACTTGGACACTACTCAAAAAAGGAGGATGGATCGATAGAAAGCATGATTCAGACGACATTCCTAGTTTGATCTTGCGAAGAACCAACAGGGCGAAGCTAGACGATTCTCCTTATCGAACGAAGCAATCGAGAGAGGCTAACGAAGATGAGGCCTACAACACAATTGGACAGAACAAAGGGAATTTTGTCGAGGACGCTCAACTCTTTCTTTTCTCTTGCTTGATAAATTGTCATACTCTATACTTTTAACTATGGTTTTTTTAGGCTCAGACATGAGCTAAACCTTTTAGTTGGGATTATTGCGTCCAAGGATTTTTATGTTTTGATTATTATGTTTTAATGTTTTAGCCGTTTTTATCTTCATTTATTCTGTTCATGTTCTTAATGAGTAGTTAATCGTAAGAGCTATTCGATAGAGGTCTGTTAACTATTGATTTGTGCATTAATATTCTAGAGAGTTAAGTTATACAAACGTGAACAATGGGGCTAAGCTATCAACTTAGTCTTAATTTGTCTTAGACATAAGTTTAGGGTTTCAACGACTAAAAGAGAGATCTTAATTAAATAATAGAGTTGTTAGGGTTAACACAGACATGTATCACCTTAACTACAATGTTATTAACTTCTAGGCATCAAGAGAGTCAGAAATTCATTAGAAAATCGTGTCGAGTAGATGAAGAACCTAAGGGTTTACACAGACATGTATTGTCCGTTGCTATATCATTGACATAGGTAATCAAATATATGAAGAACCTAAGGGTTTACCCAACCTCCATAATTAATTGTGAAGTCGCTGCAACTGTTTTTCTTTATCATGGCTATCTTTAGATTAGTTAATTTAGTTTCACTTAAATCAACATTCACCAATACTTGCAAATACCTCCCTAAGTACGATAACTTCATATTCATTAATTGTCGATGTAATATTGCATGGCAAAAGATTAAGCATTCAGTGTAAATATGCAAGTAAATAATGCTAAGAATACAACTTTTACGTGCAAGTATACATGATCAGCAAGTAATATAGTAGTGAGGTGAGTATCGTCTCCACATGGATTGTCCAGGAATTAATTGCCATGATTAATACTTGTGATTTGAAATAAATGATTTTGATATGAAAGTTGGATTTAAGATTAAGAAAAATAACTTAAGGAAAAATAAAGTAAAAGTTCAGGCAGTTTGGCAAACAAGTGTATTCAAATGGTGATGAGCGTTGGCAAGAGATGCCTGGATTTTATGCTAGCTATGCCAGCTATTAATATTGTCTTGCCTTGGATTTATTGCCGAGAAAATTTCAAGAGTGGTATTGCCTCTGTCGATGACAATACCCTAAGTTAACCATGTTAAAACCCCTATATGTCTATAGTGAATCTTTTCCATTAATTAACATGATTAAGTTTCAATCTATACTCATAAGGGGTAGATTCACTTCTGAAGTAAGCTCATCTACTTGAACATCTTATGTTGAAGCTTCTCTCCTTAGTACATGGCAACTAATTGTTACCCCTCAAGTCCGTTAAGATATTAAGGTGTAATAAGCAAACAATGCCAACTATCGTATGACAAAGAATTTAGAAAAATGAAGTGCTAGCCAAATAGAGAACAATGCCAAGGCATTCAAATTGTTAAAAACTAACAATAACTGAGTGTTTCATCTCAGAAATATCCCCAACCAACTTAAAGAAATTAGTTCATGGTTGGGGGAACCATCAACATCAAATCGTTTTCAACAAACACTATCATAAAAATAGAATTAAACCGAAAGAGAAATGGGCAATGAAGAAGATCCATGATGCAACCATTCAATGGCTCCAAAGCTCTCGGTCTAGCCTGGTCGAACCACGAGTCACCTTCTTCACCACAATGTATCCTCTTCTTCCCTTTCTTCTTGGCTCGTCATCGGGCTTTAAATAGGCATGCGTAAAAACCCTAGATTGGGTTTAAATTTGAAATCTGATTGTGCGGTAGGAAAAGCGTGTTTATCTCTTCATCCTCTTTTGAATTTGAGCTAACCAAGTTTTGACTAGGGCTGATGTCATCGACCTTCAATATTTTGGAGCTTGACATTCTTCTTTTGCCAACGACCTTGGCGTTCTTCTTTTACCAACCAAGCTTGGCATTCTTCTTTTGCGAACCAAGCTTGGCATTCTGCTCTGCTCTGCCAAACCTGGCGCTACCAGTCCTGCTCCTTACCTGCCACAACAAGGAAATGCACCTTTAGTCTGGCAAAGGAAACGTTTCCTAACTCCTTAATGCAAATCCATGATTTTACTAACTAAATGTATGAAGCTATACTCAAAGGCAAGCAAAATCATGGAAATACGTATAGGAAAGCAATACTTTTAAGGAGTTAACACTCCCCCAAACCTAGCTCATTGCTTGTCCTCAAGTAATGCAACTATAAATTAAGAAAACAGAAAATAAAACAGATTGCCTTGGCAAAATTTTCCTGATTCACAACACATGCTAGCAAGCATTATCTCGTCCTAATTGTGTCCCAGGTATCCAGTGCAGTAATGCCAAACAAATAAGTAAATTCAAGTGCAACAATATAACTCTAGTCTAAGGTCATGAAGAGTGCATCAAGTGCAAGTAATGTACAAGCAATATGCATAAAATATCCTTTAACTCCCTTAGCAAATCTTTACTGTCCAAACTCAGAAATACATTTTTTATTCACCAAGGGTTTCTTTGTACTGGCACTAAATTAGGGTTCGCGTCATGACGATGTTTGGCTTGAGAAATAAGAGGGAGCATACCACGAACCCCCATATTAGTCCAGACATCACTAGGCTTACTCATTATACTCATACCCTAAAGTTTTTGGTTTGAGAACTAAGAGGGAGCAAACCACGAAGCCCCAAGCTACTTATTATCTCTAATTCAAATGAGAGTTCTAAAATATTACTTGCCCCTGGAAAAACATTGTTGTCTTATTTTTTTACTTTTACCTTGACATTGTTTTTTATTATTTTTTTATGAGTTCAGTTTCAAGAATCCTAAGTTTGTCTTGGGAACTAGATGCATATTACGTGTTAAGTGAGATTTCAGTTACCTAAACTAGGGATCAATTGCCAAGCAGTCATGGCATTACTAGCCTGCTGGCGCATGCAAACTAAAGATTCCAATTTCATCATCGGACAGAGTATACTAGTACAAATTCTAACTATGCTAGCAATTATGCTTATCAGATCAATGAAGCCTTGGCAAAATTTTTTTTAGAGGTTTGGTATGCATAGTTATACCTAATCTATATGTCAACAGAATAAAAACATATATAAACATGAATGCATGGCATGGAAAAAGATATGTGGAAACAAACACCCTCAAACAAAAGGTGTGCATTGTCCTTAATACATGAACACATATATACACAAAATGAAATGCATAAAACATATAAGGACATAATGTAATGCATGATTAAAAATGAAAAATATGAATGAAAGGAGTTAAGGGGATGAGGACTCCCTTGAGGAATGGTTTTGGCGCTCCACTGGTACAGTGGCATTAGTGCCAAGTTTTGTTTCTCAACCATTTTGGAACTTTTGAAGAACGAGTTCTTGGCGTTGATAGATCTAGAGAGTAATACCACAACATCAGCTGTCAATTGAGTGGTCGATTCAGCCTTGGGTGTCTTGGCACCAGAACTCGGCATGGTCGTTTGGCATGATTTCCTGTGCTAAATGTAGTGACGTTTTTTTCCTTTTTTTAAAAAATAATATATAGGTGGTTTTCTATTAGAAAATCCGTCGATACGAATTATCCCATAAATTAGTTTTGAAATCGTAGTTTAAAGGGATTTCTTTTGAAAAATCGTAATTTTTTGAAAACAATAAAAACTTGGAGTCACCACCAGCCACTTGGATAAGGTAAGCCAGACACCACAAAACCAAAGATTCATTTTGAAAGAGTTCAGGAGTTGGTTACGTGTGGGGAAGGATTAGCACCCCCATCACGCTCGGAAATTGGTACCAAAATACTTGTTGCTTTTAATCAAAGGAAATTGACAGAATTTGAAAGGAATTTAATTTGATGACCTTAATTGAACGGGATTTATCAAACTTGTGGATTCAAATTAATTAGACATTTAATTAAAAAGGTTAACGATACATCAGACCATAGATTAAACCGACATCGAATAAGCCCGACTAACGTGTTAATTTATAGCTCGAATCCCACGCATCACCTTTATACATGATGCAAGCATTTTAAGTTATAATGTAATGATTTGGTTAAGTTTTAATTTTACCTTGAGTCGGTAAGAATTAATTCAAATATTTGGTCAACATCCTTTGAGCTCGGACTGTTACGACACAAATATCAGAATTAATAGATACCTCATTTTCCATGATTTAAATTAATTAATGCAAAATAAAAGATCACATGCATGACAATTAAGGGATGGAAAGCAAAGGGCTCAAAGGTAAACACACAAAAATCCCACCCAAGGTCCTAACCTAAAAGGCTCAAATTATGGAAGATCCAATTAGTAGTCTAGTTATTAATTAGGTGATTCTAGTGTTAACTCTAAATTAATTAACCCTAAAAAACTAGGAAGCCCTAACAAATTATGAGTGATATGATAATTAATTCGATTGATTTTAAACTAGTATTCCAATAAGCCAAGAATATTATTCAAAATAAATCAAGTTAATTAATCATAGCTTTTAATTAAAATGTCAATTTAATTTCCTTGTCAATTTTATCCTAAAGGTACTTAAAAAACATTCAATTAACTTAGTGAATTTAACACTTTCCCTAGTAAGCCAAAGCTAAGTTTAACTTCACTAAATCAATTCAAACCTTATTTTCACTAAGGCTCTAAAAGAACAAAACCCTAAAATTAATTTAATTAATTTATGGATCATGCCCCTATGAGACGAGCACACGATTTAAATTAACCAAATTAATTTGCCTAATCTAATCTAAAGCCTTAATTAACCCTAAGCCCACCTAAACTAAGCTCTAGGCCCAAAACCACTAAACTAAACCTATATCCAAGCCTAAAACTAAACAAGGCCCAAAACTACATGTATTTTGAAAACATACTATATAAAACATATGTTATATACCCTTTTATTTAAAAACACTACATTATATGTTATGAAAACTATGTAATATAATATATATTATCGAACACTATATATTATATATTATAACATATTTTATAGAAAAAAGCATATATTATAAGAAATATATATTTATATAAATATATATTCTATATTATATGGAAATTATGTATTAAATATATATTTTAAGAAAAATTATATGTTATATATCTATTATAATGAAAACTATGTATTAGATAGCACTCCTATATTAAACACCCTATGGTTGAGCATAAAATAACACATCCCTATCTAAACAAAGCAAACAACAATATCAACACGAATTAAAAGCTAGAAAATGAAGGAAATGCAGATGCAAAACAAGAAAATAAATATGCTTGATAAGATAGGGTTTAGGTTTTGGAAAAAGGACAAAAATAAAGAAGAAAACAAAAAAAGACTAAAAGAAGGGAAGAACGAGGGATGAAATTGTAAACTGGTGGAAAGTTACAAGGACCTGGAGGCTGATTAACAGAGACAGAATGGCTAAAGGTGCTATTTGACAAATCGGAGGGACTGATAGTGTTATTAGCTCATGCGAAAGGACCTTGGGCGTGATTAAACTAGGACGGAGGTCCTTATAAAATAATTTCCCCAATTTTAAATCAAGGGTCGGTTATATAACACATGAATTTTTTTTTAAAACAAAAAAACCCTTTATAACAAAAACCCTCTCTCTGCCCTTTTCTTCCTCCCAACACAGGGATGAACACACGACCCAAAAACTGGTGAGGATACCCAAAAACCATCATGGTTTCCAAAAACTGGCGAGGCTTTGCCGTGTCAGTCGTCGATCGTCGTTCGTTGGCAGCCGGCAACCCAAAAAACACCCCGATTCAACTCCTCTCTTCTTTATAAAGCCGAATCTGAACTCTGTTTTTCAAAACAAATCTCTTTTTTACTTGAAAACCCTTAAAACCAAAACCGTTGAAAAGCTTTCCATCACCTTTCTCCCCACCAATTCAACATATACGGGTTCGAAAGTATCGAAAGTCTTGTCATCGACCGGGGAAATCATGACGGCCTAAGGGAAACTAAAATAGCGTAGAGGTAAAAGCAACCCTAACCCTTTTGTTTTTATATATATATGCCTCGAAAAAATGATACCTTTGAAGGCTTTAACTTTTTGTATTGATATTGCTCCTGGAAACTCCCCGTTGATGCTTAGGGTTTACAATTGGTTTGGCTCGATTTTATAAAGCCAGAATATTACATGAATTTAGGAAAATAAAAACCTTAGAAAATTTGCTATTAGTTGCTGCTAATTCTCTTGGCCGGATTCATGTACAGCTCTGATTTGTTTCGAATTGTCCCTGACATGCTTGGAATCTTTATTTTCATGACTGCCATCTAACATTTGCTTGTCTTTTTGCATGTGTTGTGGCTGAGGAGGAGGGGACCAGAGAGAGGCTCAGCTTGGGGAGCAAGCCTCTAACGTGGCTGTCGACGTGGCAAGGAGGTGTGGAGGTGGCAGGATGGCCGCTAACGTAGTAGCGACCCAATGGTCAGGAAGATTCTAGAATAACAGATGAAGAGATAGACGCGTGGGTTACACGAGCGCGTGAGAGTGCTGAAGAGGCGCGTGTGGGGAGATGGAGGGCCACTTCATCTTCAATCCGGGCCATCCAATTGGATTTGATCCAATGGCTCACATGTGGCTGTGTAAGAAGAGAGGAAACCAGATTAGGGTTATTATTTCAATCCCAATTGGGCCTTACGGGTCGTGTACAGATATAGTATGTTTTTGGGTTTTTGTGTATGTATAAATGGACTTATGGACTAAGTTATTTTAACTAGGCTTTTATTACATATTGGGCTAATTTTATAAATTAACAGCTTATATTTTTTTTATTCTTTTATGATTTTAAGTTAATAATAACGAAAATAATAATAATAAATAGTAATAGTAATATATAATTTGAAACATTAATAATTATAATAATAGTAATACCACTAATGATGACACTATATTAACAATACATTATATTGATAACATAATAGCAGAATATATATATATAACTACTAATATTTAGGGGTTTTCTCAAATGGATAATAATGTGATAACAAAATACAATAGTAGTATTTTTGCTTTTGGACCATATATATACTATATAGTAATAACATAAGTAAGGTAGATAAACAAAGCCCCTATATATATGCATTCATGGATAGTGGTACCATATAAGCAACCCCGTTACTATAGAAAATAGAAAATAAGAAATGGGTTCACCCCAGACAAAATTAGTGATTACAGCTGCCCCTCTTTGCTTATACTTGTGAAACAAGAATAAAGCAATGACCATAAGCACTAATTTTGTCCCACTTCCCTGTTGGATGATTTGTTCTTCCACAACAGTAGTGAACAAATCCAAATAACTTGTCTTCCCGAAGCGGCGAAAATGATTGGGTAACGCTGGTATATCCTTTCAGAGCGGTAATAGACAGACCAGACAACAAATAACTCATTCCTACGAAGCGGCAGCGAACGACTTGAAATAACTTGTTTTCTCAGGGCGGCGAAAACGATTGGGTAACACTGGTATGTCCTTTTGGTGCGGCAATGGACAAACCAGACAGAAACTGATTTTTTCCTCTGAAGCGACAACGAACTAATCTAAATAACTTGTTTTCCCAGAACGACGAAAATAAATGGGTAACGCTGGTGTGTCCTTCCAGAGCAGCAATGGACAAACCAGACTACAAATGACTCATTCCTCCGAAGCAGCAGCGAATGAATCCAAATAACTTGTTTTCCCTGATCAGCGAAAATGATTGGGTAACGCTAGTGTATCTTTTTAGAGCGGCAATGGACAGACCAGACAGGAAATGACTCATTCCTCCGAAATGGCAGCGAAAGAATCCAAATAACTTGTTTTCCCAGAGCGGCAAAAATGATTGGGTAATGCTAGTGTGTCCTTCTAGAGCGGCAATAGACATACCAGACAGCAAATGACTCATTCCTCCAAAACAGTAGCGAACGAATCCAAATAAATTATTTTCCCGAAACAGCAAAAACAATTGGATAACGCTGGTGCGTCCTTATAAAGTGGCAATAGACAGACCAAACAGTAAATGGTCCAATCCTCCAAAGCCGCAGCGAACGAATCTAAATAACTTGTTTTCTCAGAGCGGTGAAAATGATTGGGTAACACTGGTGTGACCTTCTAGAGCGGTAATGGACAAACCAGACAGCAAATGACTCATTCCTCCAAAGTGGCAGCGAACGAATCCAAATAACTTGTTTTCCCGGAGCGGCAAAAATAATCGGGTAATGCTGGTGCATCCTTCTAGAGTGGCAATGGACAGACCAAACAACAAATGACTCATTCTTTCGAAGCGGCATCGAATGAATCCAAATAACTTGTTTTCCTAGAGCGGCAAAAACGATTGGGTAACGCTGGTGCGTCATTCTAGAGCGGTAATAGATAGACCAGACAGCAAATGACTCATTCCTCTGAAGCAGCAATGAACGAATCCAAATAACTTATTTTCTCAGAGCGGCAAAAATAATTGGATAACGCTGGTGTGTCCTTCTAAAGCGACAATGGACAGACCAGACAACAAATGGCCCATTCCTCCAAAGCGGCAGTGAACGGATCTAAATAACTTGTTTTCTCAGAGCGGTGAAAACGATTGGGTAACGCTAGTGAGTTATTCCAGAGCGGTAATGGATAGACCAGACAACAAATAACTCATTCCTTTGAAGCGGTAGCGAACGAATCCAAATAACTTATTTTCTCGGAGCAGAAAAAACAATTGAGTAATGTTGGTGTGTCCTTCTAGAGTGGCAATGGACAGACCAAACAGCACAAGACTCATTCATTCGAAGCGCTAGCGAATGAATCCCAATAACTTGTTTTCCCAGAGCGGCGAAAACGATTGGGTAATGCTGGTGTGTCCTTCTAGAGCGGCAATGGACAGACTAGACATCAAATGACTCATTCCTTTGAAGTGGTAGCAAACGAATCCAAATAACTTGTTTTTCTAGTGTGGCGAAAACGATTGGGTAACGTTGGTATATTCCTCCGGAGCTGTAATAGACAGACCAGACATCAAATGACTCACTCCTCCGAAGCGGCAGCGAACGAATCTAAATAACTTGTTTTCCCAAAGCGGCAAAAATGATTGGGTAATGCTGGTATGTCCTTTTGGAGCAGCAATGGATAGACCAGACATCAAATAACTCATTCCTCCAAAGCGGCAGCGAACGAATCCAAATAACTTGTTTTTCCGAAGCGACAAAAACGATTGGGTTTTGAGAAAAACATCCTTTTGGAGCGATCAAATTGAGAAATTGGGTTTTTATGAAAAACGCTTCTTTTGGAAGGATATAATTGAGAAATTTTGAATTTTGAGAAAAACATTCTTTTGCAAGGATAAAATTGAGAAGTTTATATTTTAAGAAAAACATCCTTTTGCAAGGATAAAATTGAGAAATTGAGTTTTAAGGAAAACATCTTTCGAGAAGGATTGAATTGATAATTTTGGATTTAAAAAATGTTCCGGGGACTGGGAGGCCTTCAGAAATCCCAATTATGCAAGTCAAAGAACTCTTGATTCTTATGAGATCCAATTTTCTTCTTGTAGAGCCGTAGGTCCATCCTTTTATCAATCTTCAAAAGCCTGTTTAAAGTAAACAAAGCACTATGATGATATGGGTCAGCATGCCCCCTACATAAGGATGTCTAGCTATCAATGGTGCATGGGTATATTTCATAATGCAAGAGGTGCATGTGTTCATGAGAATGCATGGATGCATGAATTTAGCTTGTCTTCATTTTTCTAGAGCCGGTGGTCACAATCTTGGGACTACAACCCCTCATCAGTCTCATGTCAGACAAAACTTTGCCCCCAAACTTGTGCTGCTCACTCTCGAGTCGGGTGACCTTGGTCGTAATCAGAATCTTTAACCTGGTTCTTTCAAGCCAGGCGCCATCTTTCATCTATTCTGAATCGAACTCTTTTGTCCAAAAGCCTTTGTTGCCCCACGGACAATAATGCCCATTCACAACAAATTAACTTCAAAGGTTCTTCGTCATCCCACATCACATAGTGTCCCTCAACTTTTGGCCTTGCTAATGCATTTATCGTCGAAGTAATGCAGAGAAATCTATTTGTCTAAAATGTATCAATTTGCTGGTCGTCATTCTAATGAAGAATGCCTTTTTAGATTAACATACAGAACCTTGAAATCAAAATTTAATTCAAAGAAAAAAAATAGAATGGGATGCCCCGGATATCAAATGCAAGAGCGTCTTAGATTCAATCCTCTAGTGATCATTCCAAGCATAGCTTGTGCCTATGAAGACTTTGAATGTTGCGGCATATTTGAAGTTGTGCAACTCCTCCAATATCGCTCGGTTCATCCTCATGATTATGGTATTTGCTTGATCCGTTCAATTACTATTCCTTCTAGTTCTCATCATGTTTCTCCATTCATAAGATATGTTCAAGCTCTTCGACTTTGTTTAGCCCATAGAACAGAAAATGTCACTCTAAAAAATTTAAATGTAAGTATGTGTTTCTGATTGTAATCATTATTGTGTTAATGTCCTCAAGGGTTCATCTCTGACCTAGGGTATTGAACTGGTGAAGCAGAGCTCCTTATTTGATTTGTTCTCCTCCCACAGCTCCATCAGGATGCCCTGGGACTCATTCAATTCGTTCATTCATTTCTCTCTTCCTAGGGGAATTCAACTCATCACAATCCTTTGTCTCGGGAATAATGATGGAGCATACAACAATACCCAGAGTTACTCGGTATAGTCACGATTTGAAAACTTACTCATATAGCCAAGGCTTTTGACCCAATTAGAGTAAGTGGGGCAAAGCATCCTTATTTAGCCTTTTTGCTATAGCGGAGTACCCCTTTAATTATAATTAATTTTTGTTTTTTGAAACACTCTATTTTCCTTTTTGAAGCACATTCAAGCAACTCTATTGGGCCTTCTTAGGAGATTTTCTTAGCATCGAACATCATTGAAGGAATAGTAATATTGCTTCTCGCGCTTTACCGACCAAAGCGGACGGAGGGAAAATCACGCTTCATCGTTATCACAACAATCTATCGATCTTTTTTATTAGAATCAATGCCACATCATGCATGTGATACCCGAGGACCTACGGGGGTAAGAAAGGGATATACATATATATAATTTCAAGGCCATTGTATGTTAAGCAAAATGCATTTTCATTAGAAAGAAAATCCGCAAACATGGCAAGTGCCCTTACAAAAAGATCATTGCTATTTTCAGACAAATGATAGCAGCGTTGGTTTTATGCATTACTTCGAAAGAAAATGCAACATGCAAGAAAACTTAAACGCAAAAACTCTTAAAGAAGACCGGGCATCAACACTTCCCAAAAGCTGAGCTTATCGTTCTTCCTTTTCAAAACTTCAAAAGGCCGTTCTCGATCAGAGCTTGAACCTTGCTCTTCAATGCCCCATAATTCTCTATGGTGTGCCCCGTACTTCTCATATGGTAGTCACACACGGCGTCAACGTCGTAACCTTCGGGATAGGGAGGATCTTTTGGTTTGGACTGAACTGGAGTTAGAAGCTTCTTCTCGATAAGCATTGAGAGCAAATCGGTGTATGACCTAGAAACCGGATGAAGAACCCCCAAAGACTTTGTAGACCAAGATGATTGATTATAGGAGGGGCCATGTGGCTGATTGTTTGGGCAAGACCCCACCATATGAACCTGAGAATCATGCCCCTTGTGGGCGGTTATGCTGTAGGGGTCTATTATCTTCCCCTTCCTAATGGCATCTTCAATGCACTCCCGTTAAAACCACATCCGCAAAGCTACTGATAGGGCCGGTGATCAAACGATCATACAAGACTCCTCTTAGAGTGTCCACAAATATGGGGATAATTTTATTTTCTCGAATTGGGGGCTGGACTTGAGCCGCCACGTCTCGCCAACGCTGGGCATACTCTCGGAAGCTCTCATTGTGCTTTTGTTCCAAACTTTGTAGTAAGATCAATTAGGGACCATATCAGTTATGTTCTTATATTGATCTGTGAAAGCTTAGGCTAAATCTTTCTAAGATTTGATTTGGGCACGAGTTAACTGATTGTACCACCTCATAGTGGGCCCAGCCAGGCTATCTTGGAAGTGTAATCACTCATTTTCACTTATAAATATGTTAATATTGCATGTATATTTATTATATGAATGTTACTAATATAAGGTGATGTGTGCATGTATAAGCTACGTATACGTATTAGGGGCGTATGTATGTCACGTATGTATCTAAGGTATAAGCATATGCAGATGTCATGTTAATTATACATATGACTATACGTACGTATACTAGAATATTATTAATTAATGATCGTATAATATAAAGTATTTATTTTCGTATGTACATGTACAGCTATTATAATTATTGGGCCGACTAAATATAAAATTAAATATATATATTAAACCCAAGTAGTCCAATTACAAAAATCCAATTACAAAGCCCGTTTGGCCCAAATCTGAATCCTATCTAATTACAATGTGCAGGTAACTATGGGCCGTTGGATCAAGATCTGATCCAACGGCCACGATGCAATGAAGGTTAAAAATATCCGCCAGTGCGTACTCCACACGTATGGACCGTTCGAGTGCCGCCGCGGCGCGTGGGTCCACGCTGCGGACGCTTTATTATCCCACGCGCGTAAGATCCACGCGCGTTCGACTCCTCATTGCGGAGCTCCACGTGGCAAGATCTGGAGCCGTCTCATCGAATCGAGGCTTCATCCAGGCCGATCATTCTTCAAGCCATCTCGACCGTTAGATCAGATCTGATCTAACGTCCGAGAACGTGTCTGGCCACTGGCAGAGTGTCCTCACCGCCACCGCGCCGATATTCAGAACATGCCCAAGATAACAAGCAAAAAATGGTCAGTTCAGTTCAGATCTGAAAAAGCAGGATGCAACTTGCAACAAAGAAGACAATGATATATATGATATAGAAATCTTGTAACAAAAAAAAGGCAGAGGAGCGAGCAAAAAAAGCAGAGAGAGTAGTAACACAAGAAACAGAAAGCTTTGTAAAAACCAAACTTGTAACCAGTCAAGATAATCAAAAGGCAGTCCAGTGGTAATCTTTTGTCTCTTTTTCTTACCTGTTTCCTTTGCATGCATATACGAAGTACAAAAAGAAAATAAAAAGAAAACAAGTAAAGAAGTCTTACCGGCTTTGTCCGTGGGTCTTCCCTTCCTCTGTGACAAGCCTTTCGGCTTCTACAAGCCAGATCTGGTGAACAAAGGGAAGGGAAGACCCCTTGTGGCCTCGTTTTGATTTAAAGAAAATATATTTTTGGGTTCGTATTTCTTAGATCTAGGGTAAATAAAAGGGTATCCTCTGAATCCAACCATGGATTCATGTTGAGGACGACAAGAGGAAGGTTTTGGTGTATTTTGGGAGTCCACCGCACCGGTAAGCGGCGGCGGCGCGGCGAGAATAATACGGCGGTCGGCCGCGGATTCTAGGTTTCTTAAGAACATTTGAGAGAAAAAAGATGAACGCTGGATATTTGAGAAATCAAGAATGAAACGAAAATGGGGAAAACTTGGTTTCGATCCTGAAATAGCCCTTATATAGATGTTATTATTTTACTAAATGGGTAAATTACACACTTAATCCCACCGTTTTCAATATTTTCATTTTTGTCTTGCCGCATGGTATAATCACAGTCCCAGTCCCCCTGAGTTTCCAAAAAGTCACAATTTAGTCACTAAATTACACCTGATCAGCTTCTGAATGGTAAAATTACGCCCTTAATCACCCCGTGTTTTTGAAATTTTCATTTTGAGTCTGCCCCTTGGTATAATTACAACTCTGGTCTTTGTAGGTTTTATTTGTTTTTCGATTTTGTCCCTAAATTACATGTTATTGCTCTTTAATTTCTGCCACTGATTTTCATTTTCCTTTCATTTCAGTCCTATTTTCTTTGTAAATATTATTGTTCGAATTATACCCGTATATGTGGATATTATTTCATTTTATGTCTCCCGTATATGACTCATTTTATGTTTATATGTATATATATGTGTCAAGTATGATATTCGTTTTTTATCTGGTTATTCATATCAAGCATATTATGTTTTAATTGGTTCGTACATAGCGTATTCTTTATTTTATATGTGTGTAAGCTTTCTATTTTTTTAGGGCTACATGTTAGTATATTTACCCTTTTTTATGATATGTTGAAATATGTTTTATTACCAGTATGCATGTCTTTTTGAAATATTTGTTCGTATATATATATATTTATTCCTGCCTTATTATTTTGACATATGATAGTTGTTTTTATCTATTATTTAGAGTAATATGTATATATATACATGCTTTAGTCTAAAATATCATTCATGATAAATTAATGTTCTGGTATGTCAGTATTTACTATGTTTAAATGATTTGCCATGTTTTATGTTTTTGCCATTAAGATTGCATATCGAGATATAAATTGTTAATGCGGTGTCCTTTTATCCGAGCGTAAACGGGGCCAGTATCAAGCGTAGTGATAGTGGTTGGGCGTTTATTCTCGGATAACGGGACCCTTAAAATATATTCGCAATTATGACCGAAATTTAAAATAATCGTCACTCTAATCCGGAAAATCCAATATTCATAAAGCGGTAATTATTAAAGTACCAATTTTTTGGGCGGTGTGGGGGTGCTAATCCTTCCCCATCCGTAACCGACTCCCGAACCCTGTCTTTTTAAATCTCTGGTTTTATGGTGTCCGGCCTACCTAAGTGGCCGGTGGCGACTCCATTTTTATGAGGTTTTTTGTAAACCCTGCGGAATAAATATTTTATATCCAAAATCCTTCGAAAACACCAATCGTTTTTTATTTTAGCGAGACCTTCGCTACAGATGGCGACTCCGCTGGGGACAATTTTTGTTTTTTTTAAGAAAAAAACAAATGAGAGTCAAGCTTTTAAAATAATTACCGCTTTACTAATATTGGAAGTTCCGGATTAAAGTGACTATTAAATTAATGTTCGGTCATAATTGCGCGTTTATTTTAACGCATTTAAAATATGGCATATAAACCCGTCTTTTTAAGTGGGGGGAAAACGCTAATGCTTTCGTGGAGATATCGTTCTCCCGTATGGGCCTAGCAAGTACCTTCGGGGCTCGAGTACCTTATGCTTTCGTAAGGATATCGTTCCTTCGTACGGGCATAAGCGAATGGGTCCCCCTGAATTGAACCCGGTTGAAAGGAGCCTATAATGGGTGATGACCGGGGGCCTTGCTACTCTTAGTAGAGGACAGCGAGGACAATTCGGGTACCTCTTAGAACCAAAACTGCATATAGAGAACACATAGAAACCCACCTTGTTAGAGCCATGCGGATAACCTAGATGTCTTAGATGGAATGTAAATAGGATTGCCTTGTTTGCTTATCACATTTAATTTGCCCTTTTATTATGTACTTATCATTTTTGTCCGGTACTGACTTGTGTTCTTTTGCTTTGTTTTTACATACCATTGCATTCGCATTACACAGTGGGGCATTGATTTCCGAGTGATTTCTCCCATAATAGAAGATTGTTCATGATGGACCAAAGGTTCCTTGACTTGAAGGAAGGGGGTCCAATTCCAAAACTTCATCCCGAGACTAGACCGGAGACAGCCGAAGAAGAACCATTCAAGGACACCGGAACAAATTCGATGGCGATGTCAATCCTAGTGATAAACAAAAACAAGAACTAAAGAAGCAGATGTCTGAGATGATGGACCAGATGAATATCATGATGAAAGGCAAGCGGCATGTCGAACTCGAAAAAGATTCGGTCGGGAGCGAATGTGGAACAAAATGGTCGAGAATGTCAAAATAGACGACATCGTTAAATATGACAAATCGAATCCCTTTGTGATCAATCTCAAGAAGCGGACAAAAATAGCATATCCGGGGAAGATACCCGAACAGAGGCAAAACCGGGGAAGTTCGAGAATCTAATGACATCAAAAGACATTATCCTATACCCATGAGATACACCGAGTTACTTCCGTTGCTTGTCGAAAGGAACCTTATCATACCAATGAAGTCTGTGCCAAGAAAACCTCCTTATCCGAAAAATTACAACAGTCGTGTCCGGTGCAGCTACCACATAGGCGATTCGAGTCATCACACTGAAAATTGTAGGGCCCTGAAGGATAGAATTCGAGATCTTATCAGAATGGGAATCTTGGATTTCGACGACGGACAACCCCGATTCTTCAGCCAGCCAGCCGTTGCCCGAGGGGCAAAGTCGAAGAAGGAACAATACCCAGCCCAAGGTAACACAGAAATAGGTCGCTCAAGCGGGATAAAGTTAGGAGTCAAGAATAAAAGCGTCTTAGAAGATGAACTTGCACACAAGCGCGACCAGCTCGAGCATGAGAAGCACAATCTTAGCATGAAATCAAAGAATGTGCAAGACGAGTATCAGAAGCTGCACTTTGAATTTAAGAGTTTCGGTCTGGGTGACACCGCGGAAGAGTGGGTCAATGGTATGATTCAGCTAAAGAACGGTTCAGAACGCTGGAAGCAGAAATGCAAGAATAGTAAGAATAAAGTCAGATCATTATCAAAGAAGCTGGAAGAAGCTGAGGGCCAACGCGACTTTATCCAAAATGAGTTGGAAAGCAGTCTGGCCATGGAAGATATCCTAAAATCAAGTCTGCACCAGGAAAGGAATGAATCACAAGCCTTCCAAATGGAAAACGCAGTACTCAAAGAACAGATAGTGAGGCTCGAGATTGCTTTACGCACCAGTGAGATCCGTGCTGGGGCAATGACCGTTAAGCTACAAAAGGCTGAGCAAACAATACGGGAGAAAGACCGGGACATGAAGATGGTTACGACTCAAGCCCAACAAGTCGCTCAACGATAGCGATTTAGCCGATCTGTGCAGCACCAATAAGCCAGAATATGGATCCGGCATTGGACCGCGAAGGAAAACTGACGGGACTATTGAATGAGGTCAAGACATTAGGTGCCAGGGCTCACCGATATCTGTAAAACCCTAATACCGGATGTAATGAAACCTTTTGGTCTGAATGAAAGATGTTCTATAAGGACAAATCACTTGCGGAATCAATGTTTTATTGCATTCATGCATTGCATTTGCATAACATTTTTTGCATTATTTTATCATCGCATGACACTTCACCATTTAATACATGGGGTTCGATGGCAGAATTAATCGAAAAATGGAACGAATTGAAGAGTCGAGGCTTGACCAGTTAGAAGAAAAATCGAGAAAGAGCTTAAGAAGAAAGAGAAGATAAATGCTTTCAATACAAGGGAACTCTGCCTAGTCCCTGATTTGGTCATTCCTCCAGATTTCAAAGTTCCCGCATTTGCGCAGTATGACGGAACCAGCTGCCCGAAGATTCACTTAACCATGTTTTGTAGGAAAATGGAAGGATACATGAAGAACGAAGAATTATTAATCCACTATTTCCATGATAGCTTGACGGGACCAGCAGCAGTGTGGTATAACCGTTTGAACAGAAACCAAGTTAGGTCATGGGGTGACCTCGCTAATACCTTCTTGGGTCAATACAAATATGCTTCAGATTTAGCACCACAATCGACGTTTCTTCTTAAATGAAAATGAGGCCAAATGAAAGCTTCAGGGAATATGCATTAAGGTGGCGATGTCCGCGACCCAAGTCCAGCCCCTATAGCGGAAGAAGAGTTGACCCCCTATTTCATGCAACGCTTCCCTCTCCTTCTTCTTGATGTGATGTTGGAGAAATCGAGAAGCGGATTCAAAGATTTCATGACGGTTGGAGAGAGGATAGAATATGCAATCAAAGAAGGAAAATTGGGGTCTAAGTCTAAGGACCGAATCGAAGATAAGGATGGAGACGTAAATGAATATCATCTCCAGGGTTCGCGTGGCCGTAAAAGAAGGAGACGGACTGACAAATCGGGGTCATCAAGGAAAATTCCTCGGACGAGCGCAAATTTGGAAGTGTTTGGAACATCTATCTCAGACATTTGGCCTCACCTGGTAGAGGGTCACTATCTTGTTCCTAGGCCGATAAAGAATGCACCTGATCTGTATGCCCATAGTTTTGACTCGAGTAGCGCATGCGAATTCCATATGGGAGCAGGGGCATCCCACCGAAAAATGTAGACCTTTCTTG
The DNA here is from genome assembly GCA_019671005.1 of Hibiscus mutabilis. Taxonomy (NCBI): domain Eukaryota; kingdom Viridiplantae; phylum Streptophyta; class Magnoliopsida; order Malvales; family Malvaceae; genus Hibiscus; species Hibiscus mutabilis. The sequence continues at coordinate 27,740,593 of CM033712.1, forward strand.
GAGGAAATCAAGAAGCTGGTCAATGATGGAACCCTGACACAAGAGCTGATCAAGCAGTGGAAGACCAAGGATGAGAAGCAAATCTACATAGTGTTGAAGAAGCCAGAGATGTCTCTACATTAAAATATCTTCCTAAAGTAATATAAGGGATCAATTCTATGTGGCCCCCATGTGGCAAAGATCTTTTGTGATAGGGCATGTTTGTTAGTTGTTGTTTTCAATAAAGGACGCATTTAAGCAACATATAATGTTTTGAAAGCACATAGATGTTTTCTCGTCGTAGGGCACTAGATATCAATTGCAAGATGTGACATTAGATAGATGTCGTGACAACGATGATGTGTGATTTTCCCATGAACTCTGGTCAGCAAAGCGAGATTATTACTCTTTCGATGATATTCAAGGATAAAAAGCTCTAAATATCAACCGTAGAGTTGCTTGAAATTGAAACTCTAGGCATAATCTTCTAGGTAGTAAAGAAGAAACAAAACAAAAAAAGGAAGAGAAAAAGAGAAGAAAGAAAAGAAATGAGAAGAAATGAAAAAAATAAAAAAGTACTCCTATGTTGAAACACAGTAATAGGCTTATTCGGATAAGAGTATGGAAATTTTGAGGCACTCCGCTGAAGCGATAGGGTGGAGATACATCATCCAATTCAAGAAACCTTAGCTTCATGAGTGATGGTAATATTTTCAAATCGTGACTATGCTTGAGAGTAACTTGGGGCAGTGTTGTTTGCTCCATCATTGTCCTCAAGACAAAGGATCGTGACGAATTGATTTCCTCAAATAATGATTAAATAAAAACAAAAAGAGAAAAAGAAAGTAGGCGATATCATGAAAAATTAAGACTCGCACCACCCAGAACTTTATTTCTAGAGTAATATTTCTGCGCTCAAGTGGTTACATAAGCCTACCCTTTTGGGGCCAGAGTAGATAATGAGAATTGAGAAAGAGTAGTGCTCTGCAGCAACGCGGTAATCATAAGGATGAACCGAGTCACCAGGGAAGACCTCACATCTTTGAATTATCAAGTGGTTGAATCTAAGCCACTCTTGCACATGATATCCAGAGCTCCTATCTGTGTTTTCAAAATCTTGTATGTTAATCCGAATGATACCCTTGAAAGGGAACACCAACCAGCAAATTGACAAGTTAAAACAACAAAAATTTCCATGTATTACTTGGGGGTAAGATCCAGAACACAAGGAGGTGGATACTATTGAAGCCCCTAACCAGAAAGGACCTCACAATGCATAACAGAGGTATAAGTGTCAGACAGCTCAAAAACAAGAAGCGAATTCCAGCCACAATGCCTTATTTGGTTCAAGAAAATGAAGGACGAAACAGGACAAGAATGAGCTTACAAAGTGAGGGGACGGTTAAAAAGTAAACAGTGAGTCTCCAAAGAATTAAAGCACAGAAATCGAGGAATGGCGTCCGTCAAGAGACAATAAGAAGATTGAGGTTAAGAAGCATTTCGCCCACCCCGATGACGAAGTTAACAAATACACAGAATATTGGGTCAAAAGAACTGGAAGATAGCCGAGTACGATCGAATGGGGCAATACAGAACAGAAAGAATAGTAAGAATCTCTGCACACGCATGATATAATGTTTGTCAGTGAAGCAGGCAGAAATCCGAAGAAGAAAGGCGGGTGATCGTGCAAATGAACAAGAGCAGATGCCCATTGAGCAAAATTTGACAGAAATGAAGATCAAAATTGAGCATACCACAAAAGGAAAAGAAATAAAGAAATCAGAAGAATAACTTTTCAGGACATAATATTAACAAAGAAAAAGAGAAACGAAAAGAAAGAAATCATAACATTGCATGCATCATATAGATAGGGGCATGTCAATTTTGCTTGTTCCTAAACAGGTATTTGAAGAATTATCGAAGAATTTATCAAAGTCCATAAAACAGCCATGTCGGCGTCAAAATCCAAATATTAAATCCTTCGGGTCATCGGTAAGTCCTTCGGGCACGATGTTAAATCCTTCGGGTCATCAGTAAGTCTTTCGAGCATGGTGTTAAATCCTTCGGGTCATCAGTAAGTCCTTCGGGCATGATGCGGCAGCATATCAGCGTGAGTCCTCATAAAACAGCCATGTCAGCGTCAAATCCAAATATTAAATCCTTCGGGTCATCGGTAAGTCCTTCGGGCACGATGTTAAATCCTTCGGGTCATCAGTAAGTCTTTCGAGCATGGTGTTAAATCCTTCAGGTCATTAGTAAGTCCTTCGGGCATGATGCGGCAGCATATCAGCGTGAGTCCTCATAAAACAACAGCCATGTCGGCGTCAGATCAAAATATTAAATCCTTCGGGTCATCGGTAAGTCCTTCGGGCACGATGTTAAATCCTTCGGGTCATCAGTAAGTCTTTCGAGCATGGTGTTAAATCCTTCGGTCATCGGTAAGTCCCGGGCATGATGCGGCGATATCGGTGTGAGTCCTCATAAAACAACAGCCATGTCGGCGTCAGATCCAGATATTAAATCCTTCGGGTCATCGGTAAGTCCTTCGGGCAAGATGTTAAATCCTTGGGTCATCGGTAAGTCTTTCGAGCATGGTGTTAAATCCTTGGGTCATCGGTAAGTCCTTCGGGCATGATGCGGCAACATATCGCGTGAGTCCTCATAAAACAGCCATGTCGGCGTCAAATCCAAATATTAAATCCTTGGTCATCGGTAAGTCCTTCGGGCATGATGTTAAATTATTCGGGTCATCGATAAGTCTTTCGAGCATGGTGTTAAATCCTTGGGTCATCGGTAAGTCCTTCGGGCATGATGTGGCAGCATATCAGCGTGAGTCCTCATAAAACAACAGCCATGTCGGCGTCAGATCCAGATATTAAATCCTTCGGGTCATCAGTAAGTCCTTCGGGCATGATGTGGCAGCATATCAGCGTGAGTCCTCATAAAACAACAGCCATGTCGGCGTCGGATCGAATATTAAATCGCCGGGTCCATATTAAATCCTTCGGGTCATCGGTAAGTCCTTCGGGCACGATGTTAAATCCTCCGGGTCATCAGTAAGTCTTTCGAGCATGATGTTAAATCCTTCGGGTCGTCAATAAGTCCTTCGGGCATGATGTGGCAGCATATCAGCGTAAGTCCTCATAAAACAACAGCCATGTCGGCGTCAGATCCAGATATTAAATCCTTCGGGTCATCAGTAAGTCCTTCGGGCATGATGCGGCAATCTTAGTAGCGTAGGTCCAAAAAAGGCAACAGCCTTGTAAAAAAAAAAAAACCCCTGCATTTTCAAGCCCTAGTGGAAGGTCCCATAGAGAGAGAACCCTAAATCTAAAATCTCAAAAAGAACTCCCAGTCAGAAAAATCCACCAGCGGTGCAAAAGGTTTTATATAGGAGAAACCAGCGTTGAAAACAAAGAGTTCTATATAGGAAGGACTCCAAGCTTTATTGTCTCAAAGTGAAAAGAATGACTCATAATTCGGGATGTCAGAGAGAAGGGTTCTATGTCGAAAAGAGCCTGTAGCTCCAAGATCGGAAGGTGACGAAGCTCTATATAGGAAGAACTTACGAGCCTGAAGATTCAGCCAAGGAAGAGCGGAAATGTCCAAAAGAATTCGTTTTTCCAAGGCTACAAACAGGGAAGTCTGATAAAAATGAGTGCTTATGAATCTTTGCTTTGTTTCCCATTCCATGAGAACAAGCAAAGAGGGGCAACTGTAATCACTCATTTTCACTTATAAATATGTTAATATTGCATGTATATTTATTATATGAATGTTACTAATATAAGGTGATGTGTGCATGTATAAGCTACGATATCGTATTAGGGCGTATGTATGTCACGTATGTATCTAAGGTATAAGCATATGCAGATGTCATGTTAATTATACATATGATTATACGTACGTATACTAGAATATTATTAATTAATGATCGTATAATATAAAGTATTTATTTTCGTATGTACATGTACAGCTATTATAATTATTGGGCTGACTAAATATAAAATTAAATATATATATTAAACCCAAGTAGTCCAATTACAAAAATCCAATTACAAAGCCCGTTTGGCCCAAATCTGAATCCTATCTAATTACAATGTGCAGGTAACTATGGGCCGTTGGATCAAGATCTGATCCAACGGCCACGATGCAATGAAGGTTAAAAATATCTGCCAGGCGCGTACTCCACACGTATGGACCGTTCGAGTGCCACGCGCGCGTGTGGTCCACGCGCGGACGCTTTATTATCCCACGCGCGCGTAAGATCCACGCGTTCTGACTCCTCGACTGCGGAGCTCCACGTGGCAAGATCTGGAGCCGTCTCATCGAATCGAGGCTTCATCCAGGCCGATCATTCTTCAAGCCATCTCGACCGTTAGATCAGATCTGATCTAACGGCCGAGAATGTGTCCGCCACCGGCGAGTGTCCTCACCGCCACACGCGATATTCGAACATGCCCAAGATAACAAGCAAAAAATGGTCAGTTCAGATCTGAAAAGCAGGATGCAACTTGCAACAAAGAAGACAATGATATATATGATATAGAAATCTTGTAACAAAAAAAAAGGCAGAGGAGCGAGCAAAAAAAGCAGAGAGAGTAGTAACACAAGAAACAGAAAGCTTTGTAAAAACCAAACTTGTAACCACCAAGATAATCAAAAGCGATCCAGTGGTAATCTTTTGTCTCTTTTTCTTACCTGTTTCCTTTGCATGCATATACTGAAGTACAAAAAGAAAATAAAAAAAAAAAAGTAAAAAGAAGTCTTACTGCTTTGTCCGTGGGTCTTCCCTTCCTCTGTGACAAGCCTTTCGGCTTCTACAAGCCGATCCGTGAACAAAGGGAAGGGAAGACCCCTTGTGGTCTCGTTTTGATTTAAAGAAAATATATTTTTGGGTTCGTATTTCTTAGATCTAGGGTAAATAAAAGGGTATCCTCTGAATCCAACCATGGATTCATGTTGAGGACGACAAGAGGAAGGTTTTGGTGTATTTTGGGAGTCCACCGGCGTCGGTTAGCGGCGGCCGGCGGCAGAGAATACGGCGGCCGGCCGCCGGATTCTGGGTTTCTTAAGAACATTTGAGAGAAAAGATGAACGCTGGATATTTGAGAAACTGAAGAATGAAACGAAAATGGGGAAAACTTGGTTTCGGTCTGAAAATAGCCCTTATATAGATGTTATTATTTTACTAAATGGGTAAATTACACACTTAATCCCACCGCGTTTTCAATATTTTCATTTTTGTCTTGCCGCATGGTATAATCACAGTCCCAGTCCCCCTAAGTTTCCAAAAAGTCACAATTTAGTCACTAAATTACACCTGATCAGCTTCTGAATGGTAAAATTACGCCCTTAATCACCCCGTGTTTTTTGAAATTTTCATTTTGAGTCTGCCCCTTGGTATAATTACAACTCTGGTCTTTGTAGGTTTTATTTGTTTTTCGATTTTGTCCCTAAATTACATGTTATTGCTCTTTAATTTCTGCCACTGATTTTCATTTTCCTTTCATTTCAGTCCTATTTTCTTTGTAAATATTATTGTTCGAATTATACCCGTATATGTGGATATTATTTCATTTTATGTCTCCCGTATATGACTCATTTTATGTTTATATGTATATATATGTGTCAAGTATGATATTCGTTTTTATCCGGTTATTCATATCAAGCATATTATGTTTTAATTGGTTCGTACATAGCGTATTCTTTATTTTATATGTGTGTAAGCTTTCTATTTTTTAGGGCTACATGTTAGTATATTTACCCTTTTTATGATATGTTGACCCGTATATGTTGAAATATGTTTTATTACCAAGTATGCATGTCTTTTTGAAATATTTGTTCGTATATATATATTTATTCTGCCTTATTATTTTGACATATGATAGTTGTTTTTATCTATTATTTAGAGTAATATGTATATATATACATGCTTTAGTCTAAAATATCATTCATGATAAATTAATGTTACGTATGTCAAGATTTACTATGTTTAAATGATTTGCCATGTTTTATGTTTTTGCCATTAAGATTGCATATCGAGATATAAATTGTTAATGCGGTGTCCTTTTATCCGAAAGCGTAAACGGGGCGATATCAAGCGTAGTGATAGTGGTTGGGCGTTTATTCTCGGATAACGGGACCTTAAAATATATTCGCAATTATGACCGAAATTTAAAATAATCGTCACTCTAATCCGGAAAATCCAATATTCATAAAGCGGTAATTATTAAAGTACCAATTTTTTGGGCGGTGTGGGGGTGCTAATCCTTCCCCATCCGTAACCGACTCCCGAACCCTGTCTTTTTAAATCTCTGATTTTATGGTGTCCGGCCTACCTAAGTGGCCGGTGGCGACTCCATTTTTATGAGGTTTTTTGTAAACCCTGCGGAATAAATATTTTATATCCAAAATCCTTCGAAAACACCAATTGTTTTTTATTTTAGCGAGACCTTCGCTACAGGAAGCAGTGAATTAGAAGCTTCTCGTTGCTAATGAACCCGACCATCTATCAGCAAAACATGATTATATGTGCAGTGAGGCAAGTCCTCCCATCAAACTTTTCAAAATCTGGAGTCTTGAACTTGTACGGGATTACCACATCCGAGACTAAACTGAGCTCTCTAGTGTTCAGTCCATAAGAACCTTCTTCATCTTCCATTATCCAAAATTTCTCCTTGAGATCCTTCCGGGTGTCTTCTAATTGCTTTGAGAATTCAGCATTCACTTGGTTCAATGTCTCTAACTCGTCAAGATTCGGGATACCACTTTTGACCCCGTGCATATTCCTGAAGGTCACACCCAGTTGAGCTTGGGCAAAGGCGCCGGCCTGATGAGCTAAAGATGCTCCTTGGGGAGGGTTGGATGAGGGATTGACAACAAGAGGCCCCTCAAAGATCGGGGCCTCCAAATGGTCCCCAGAGACTTGGGCTGGGTTTTCAACAGCGCCTTTTCCTCTTAGGCATGATTGCATCAACTGAGAGATCTCTTTCATCATATCTTGTCAGGACTTGACGATGGTGTCCCTTAACTCTTGTTGGGCTCGCTCCAAATGACCTCTTAGATAGGCCTCTAGCTTAGCAAAACTTTCCTCCATTTTCTTCTTTTGGCGTTGGGTAAAATACGGATGCAGGACCTTTGATGGCTAAGAACTGCCACGAACCCCCCGACGGTTAATTTTATTTATTTTATGAATGGATGCATGCAATGTGTTTTATGCACAACAGAGATAGACGATCAAAGGTAATCAATTAAAAATGTACAATTGAAATGCAAAAAAACATTGATTCTGCGAACGTTCTCATTTAACAACTTTTCATAACGAAGATCAAGCCTCATTACAATGAGTAAAGAACATAACCACCACAAATGGCACAACTGAAACTTGATTCCCTTCTTCTCCAATAAATGGGTTGGCCTTTGCTCATCTTGTGATCAATCTTAAACTTCGAGATTCTTTAACTCGTCATTACGGACTCTTTCTCCTGTTATGAAAGTCTTAAATTTTGAACTGTTCTCGAATCAATACTTTATTATGAAATGTCATGAATATGCAAAACAGAACAAGACAAGACAATAAATGGTTTAGCAACAAATAAAATGAATAACGAATATAAGGCAAACAAAAACAAACCAAAGCAGATTCCTAATAACATGGATTCTAAATTTCTAAGGTTGTTTGCATGGCTCTAATCGGGGTGGGCTTCCTAAATTCTCGTGCATGGGTTCGGTTCTAATACAAGGGTACCTGAACCTATCTTATTACCTACTAAGGAAACAAGAATTCCAATTCTGGCCCATTACAAGCTTGCGAATTGGTTTCGGTTCAAAGGAAAGCACAACCTAGTGACGTGGAGGGTTGCTCACATGTTAGAAGAAGTGTATTCCATAAGTGAATTACCGACCCGTGGAGGGCTACTCACGTGGGTATGTGGCGTTTGACTCCCACTTAAGGGATGGATCTTGGGTATAGAGCTCGATGATCATGATGCAACACATGTTGGTAATTCCTTAGAAATTAAATGAAAAATTAATTCGAAGGCCACCAATTATTAAAGCCCGTTCAATTATAGTTACATTTTCAAGAAAGGGTCAACCTTACTAGAATCGATTGAAATTCTGACAATTTTCAATCATTAATAAGCAACACATGTTTTATTCGGCTAACTCTCTTTTTGTTTTATAAAAACAAAATACGATCCCAGTGGAGTCGCCATGTTGTAGTGACATTTTTTCCTTTTTTAAAAAAATAATATATAAGTGGTTTTCTATTAGAAAATTCGTCGATACGAATTATCCCATAAATTACTTTTGAAATCATAGTTTAAAGGGATTTCTTTTGAAAAATCGCAATTTTTTGAAAACAATAAAAACTTGGAGTCGCCACCGGCCACTTGGATAAGGTAGGCCAGACACCACAAAACTAGAGATTCGTTTTGAAAGGGTTCGGGAGTTGGTTACGCGTGAGGAAGGATTAGCACCCTCATCACGCCCGGAAATCGGTACCAAAATACTTGTTGTTTTTAATTAAAGGAAATTGTCAAAATTTGAAAGGAATTAAATTCGGTGACCTTAATTGAAAATTAACCTTAATTGAACGGGCTTTATCAAACTTGTAGATTCAAATTAATTGGACATTTAATTAATAAGGTGGATGATACATCGGACCATAGATTAAACCGACATCGAATAAGCTCGACTGTCGTGTTAATTTATGGTTCGAATCTCGCACGTCACCTTTATGCATGATGTGAGCATTTTAAAATATGATGTAATGATTTGGTTAAGTTTTAATTTTACCTTGAGTAGGTAAGAATTAATTCAAATATTTGGTCAACATCCATTGAGTTAGTACTAATACGACACAAATATCAGAATTAATAGATACCTCATTTTCCATGATTTAAATTAATTAATGCAAAATAAAAGGTCACATGAATGACAGTTAAGGGATGGCAAGAAAAGGGCTCAAAGGTAATCACACAAAAATACCACGCAAGGTCCTAACCTAAAAGGCCCAAATTATGGAAGATCCAATTAGTGGTCTAGTTATTAATTAGGTGATTCTAGTGTTAACCCTAAATTAATTAACCCTAATAAACTAGGAAGCCCTAACAAATTATGAGTGATATGGTAATTAATTCGATTGATTTTAAACTAGCATTCTAATAAGCCACAACTACTATTCAAAATAAATCAAGTTATTAATCATAGCTTTTAATTAAAATGTCAATCTAATTTCCTTGTCAATTTTATCCTAAAGGTACTTAAGAAACATTCAATTAACTTAGTGAATTTAACACTTGCTCTAGTAAGCCAAAGCTAAGTTTAACTTCACTAAATCAATTCAAACCATATTCTGACTAAGGCTCTAAAAGAACAAAACCCTAAAATTAATTTAATTAATTTAGAGATCGTGCTCCTATGAGACGAGCACACGATCAAAATTAACCAAATTAATTTGCCTAATATAATCTAAAGCCTTAATTAACCCTAAGCCCACCTAAACTAAGCTCTAGGCCCAAAACCACTAAACTAAACCTATATCCAAGCCTAAAGCTAAACAAGGCCCAAAAGCACATGTATTTTAAGAAATACTATATAAAACATATGTTATATATCCTTTTATTTAAAAAAACTACATTATATTTTATGAAAACTATGTAATATAATATATATTATCGAAAACTATATAATATATATTATAACATATTTTATAAAAAAGCATATATTATAAGAAATATATATTTATACAAACATATATTCTATATTATATGGAAAATATGTATTAAATATATATTTTAAGAAAACATAAATGTTATATATCTATTATAATGAAAACTATGTATTAGATAACACTCCTATATTAAACACCCTTAAGATTGAGCATAAAACAACACATCCCTATCTAAACAAAACAAACAACAATATCAACACGAATTAAAAGCTGGAAAATAAAGGAAATGCAGATGCAAAACAAGAAAATAAATATGCTTGATAAGATAGGGTTAGGTTCTAGAAAAAGGACCAAGGAAATCACGACGGCCTAAGGGAAACTGAAACGACGTAGAGGTAAAAGCAACCCTAACCCATTATATATATATATATATATGCTTCAAAAATGATACCTTTTAAGGCTTCTACTTTTTGTATTGATATTGCTCCTGGAAACTCCTTGTTGATACTTAGGGTTTAAAATTGGTTTGGCTCAGTTTTATAAAGCCATAATATTACATGAATTTAGGAAAATAAAAACCCTAGAAAATTTTCTATTGGTTGCTGCTAATTCTCTTGGCCGGATTCATGTACAGCTCTGATTTGTGTCAATTTGTCCCTGACATGCTTGGAATCTTTATTTTTATGACTGCCATCTAACATTTGCTTGTCTTTTTGCATGTGCTATGGTTGAGAAGGAGGGTACCAGAGAGAGGCTCGGCTTGGGGAGCAAGCCTCTGACATGGCAAGGCGGTGCGGAGGTGGCGAGGTGGCCGCTGACGTAGCAGTGACCCAATGGTCAAGAAGATTCTAGAAGGGCAGATGAAGAGACAAACGTGTGGGTTGCACGCACGCGTGGGAGCGCTGAAGAGGCGCGTATAGGAGTGTGGGGAGATGAAGGGCCACTTCAGCTTCAATCCGGTCTGTCCGATTTGATTTGATCCAATGGCCCACCTGTAGCTGCGCAAGAAGAGAGGAAACTAGATTAGGATTATTATTTTAATCTCATTTGGGCCTTATCGGGCCGTGTGCACATATAGTATGTTTTTGAGTTTTTGTGTATGTATAAATGGACTTATATGGACTAAGTTATTTTAATTAGGCTTTTATTAAATATTGTACTGATTTTATAAATTGACAGCTTATAATTTTTTATTCTTTTCTGATTTTATGTTAATACTAATGAAAATAATAATAATAAATAGTAATAGTAATATATAATAGGAAACATTAATAATTATAATAATAGTAATACCACTAACGATGACACTATATTAACAATACATTATATTGATAACATAATAGCAGAATATATATAACTGGTAATATTTAGGGATTTTATCAAATGGATAATAATGTGATAACAAATAACATAATAGCTAACAAAATATAATAGTAGTATTTTTGCTTTTGGACCATATATATACTATATAGTAATAACATAAGTAAGGTAGATAAACAAAGCCCCTATATATATGCATTCATGGATAGTGGTACCATATAAGCAACCCCGTTACTGTAGAAAACAGAAAACAAGAAATGGGTTCACCCCGGACAAATTTAGTGATTACACTAAAAATCAAAGAAACCTTTCAAAATAGAAAAAGAAATAAAACAAAAAAAACTAAAAAAAATTGCGATATCCTAAATACTAAAAAGAAATAACTCACTTAAATTATTTACAATGATCAGACTAGGTTGGCAAAATTTACTGAATATCTGCGAGGAGAATGGTTTCCTTGGCATTAATCTGACTTCCTTCCCTGTAGTGCTTCAGTATATGGCCCTTGTTTGGTGGATGGTAGGCTGTAGCAATCTTTTTTTTGAATAACTAACGTAGAAAGCCGAAAGATTTCTTTCCTTTAAGTATTCCAAATTCTCGATTGCATAATAAAAGTGAATATTTTGCCACAGTGGCTTTAAACAACCACCTTAGAAAATCGAAGTATCTCTTTATTTTAGGTCTCGAGAACCTTTGATCGAACTCAACACCCTAGTAGTCCTTAAGCTTTGTTGCTCATTTCTCCTTTGATGTCGAGGCACTTTTATGTGACTTGGCAATTGTTTTAGTTCCAAGTTCAGCAGCTCTTCACTAGATGACTTTGGTGCTCTGATCTCTCTGCCAGCCAACTTAAGTGGCTCAAATCTCCCGTAATAACTCATGACTTCACTCAGCATGGTTGGTTCCTTAGATTCTTCACTCATCATATCTTCATCATTCTTCTCTATGGAATCAACTTCTGTACCCTGCAATGTTATGTTATGTCCATATTGAGAATGGATTATGTCAGCTCAACAGCTTGGCATTCCTCAGGTTCATCTGCACATTTAAGAGCTTTGAACATGTCAATAATAACATCTGCTTGTTTTACCAAGGTTGGGGTTGGCATCAGATTGTGATATGGCATTGCTGGTGCTTGCTTCCCCTTCTCAGCATCCTTGGTTTCTTCTGCTGGCACTGATTTATTCTTTTGGCAAATAATTGGCTTTTTTCCACGCGTTGAAATCTCGATTTGTTTGCCACTTAGGAGAGTGTCAGCTTTTCATTATTCTTTCCCTTTTTGCCAAGCATCCTTTCTATCACTTGGCAGAGTCCCTCAAGGTCTGACATTAAGTACGCTGACAATCTTTCCTATCTAAACTTCCAAGGTCCTCATGGATGCGACTAGACTCTGGACAGTTTCATCGTTATGCTCCATATAATCCTTCAGGATGTTCTTATCGAAAAATCTTTGCACAAGATGGAAATTGTTTTGTGCTCTCTTTGGCATCACATTCTGGTTGAACCCTGGCGGTGCATTGGTCTTTTGATGTTGGGCATTATATTGGTTACCTCCCTAGTTCATCCAAGAAAAGATCAGATACTGCTTTCAACTTTCATTATAAGTATTAGAGTGTGGGTTAATATTACAATTGTAATTCCAACAAAATTACACTGATTATGGGTTTGCTCGGCATTCTTCTGCAATATGGCCATCTCCACAAATACTGCAAAAAGGTTCCATTGCCTTCACATATTAGACTTCAACAATATTTTGCATTGTCTTCACTAAATTAGTGAGGCTGACAATTTGAGAATTGATTGATGAAAATGCATCAAGCTCCAACTTTCCAGCTACTCTCATCCCAACTCCCAATCTGGTGGTAGGGTATTGGAGATCATTGGTGGCAATCCTTTCTAGGATGTCATATGCCTCTTGATAATTTTTATCCAGCAACGCACCATTTTCTGAGACATCTACAATGGTCTTGGGATGAGTATTGAGTCTAGTGTAAAAAAATCCCCATGTGGGTCCAAGTAGAGACTCCATACATGGGACATCTTCTCAACAGGTCTTTGAATCGCTCCCATGTATCATAGAAAGTCTCATCATCAGCTTGCCTAAAGGTAATAATTTCACTTCGTAGCTTGGCATTTAATGCAGGTAGCTAGAATCTTTACAGGAATTTCTAGCATAAATCTGCCCATGTAGTGACTGAACCTAGTGGCAATCAATTTAGCCACAATTTTGCCCTATCTCACATGGAAAATGAAAAGAGCTTTAGCTTTACTGTCTCTTCAGTCACATCAGGCTGGTGAAATAGTTGGCAAACCTCCATGAATTGCTTCAAATGCTGCCTTAGGTCTCCAATAGGTGATCCATCAAATTGACCTGCATTCATTAGCATTTGAGTCATTATTGTTTTAAGATTAAAGTTAGCCATATTTACCTCTGGACCTATCAGTCCTAGCATCAAATCACCTATGGTGGGTGCTAGGTGTTCTCTAATAGAACGTTCTTTAGGTATCCAAGAAACAATAGCAGGAGCGGGCGGTATAATTGTAGGTATTGCCGGTTTCTCTTAGTTATTGGCATTATTTAGGACACTTTCTAGCTCACCATTCCCGTTATGAGTCTTTACTCAATGTTCTCTTCTTAACCTGCATAGGGTTGGGTCATATTGTAAATCTTCATTCGCAGTGCTACTTCTGTACATATACCAAACGAAATAAGATAACCAAAAAATTAAAACAAGTAAAAATCAAAACAATTAATTCCGTTGCAATCCCCAGCAACAGCGCTAAAAACTTGTTAACGTATATTGCATGGAAAAAGATTAAGTATTCAGAGTAATTATGCAAGTAAATAATGCCAAGAATATGTCTTTTACGTGCAAGTATACACGGTCAGCAAGTAATATAGTAGTTAGTTGAGTATTGTCTCCATAGGGATTATCTAGGAATTAATTACCACGATTAATACTTGTGATTTGAAACAAATGATTTTGATATGAAAGTTGGAGTTAAGATTAAGAAAAATAACTTAAGGAAAAATAAGTAAAAGTTCAGACAGTTTGGCAAACAAGTGTATTCAAATGGTGATTAGCGTTGGGAATGGATGCCTGGATTTTATGCTAGCTATGCCAGCTATTAATAATGTCTTGCCTTGGATTTATTGTCGAGTAGATTTCAAGAGTGGCATTTCCTTTGTCGATGGCAATACCTTAAGTTAACCATGTTAAAACGTTAATATGTCTACAATGAAGCTTTTCATTAATTAACTTGATTAAGTTTCAATCTATACTCCTAAGGGGTAGATTCACTTTCGAAGTAAGCTCATCTACTTGAACATCTTCTGTCAAAGCTTCTCTCCTTAGTACCTAGCTCTAATAGTTACCCCTCAAGTCCGTTAAGATATTAAGGTGTGATAAGCAAACAATGCCAATTGTCGTATGGCAAAGAATTTAGAAAAATAAAGTGCTAGACAGATAGAGAACTGTGCCACGACATTCAAATTATTAAAAACTGAAAATAACTAAGCGTTTTATCTCAAAAACATCCCCAACCAACTTAAAGAAATTAGTTCATGGTTGGGGGAACCATCAACATTAAATCATTTTCAACAAACACTATCATAAAAATAGAATTAAACTAAAAGAGAATAGGGCAATAAAAGAGATCCCTCGATGCAGCCATTCAATGGCTCCAAAGCTCTCAGTCCAGCCTGGTCGAACCACGAGTCGCTATCATCACCACGGTGTAGCCTCTTCTTCCCTCTCTCCTTGGCTCATCACCGGGCTTTAAATAGACATGCGTGGAAAACCTAGATTGAGTTTAAATTTGAAATCTGATTGTGCGATAGGGTAAGCGTTTTTATCTCTTTATCCTCTTTTAAATTTGAGCTGGTCAAGTTTTGACTAGGGCTGATGTCATCGGCCTTCAATATCTTGCCAATGAGCTTGGCATTCTTCTTTTTCCAACCAAGCTTGGCATTATGCTATTTCCAACCAAGCATGGCATTCTGCTCTTCCTACTCTGCTTTGCCAAACCTGCGCTACCAGTCCTGCCCCTGACCTACCACAACAAGGAAATACATCTTTACTCTGGCAAAGGAAACATTTCCTAATTCCTTAATACAAATGCATGATTTTACTAACTAAATGCATGAATCTATACTTAAAGGCAAGCAAAAGCATGGAAATACATTTAGGAAAAACAGTACTTTTGAGTTAATACTCCCCCAAACCTAGCTGATTACTTGTCCCCAAGTAATGCAACTATAAATTAAGAAAACATAAAATAAAAGATATTACCTTGGTAAAATTTTCATGATACACAATACATGCTAGTAAGCAAAATCTCGTCCTAGTTCTGTCCTTAGGTTTCCAAGTGCAGTAATGCCAAGCAGATAAACAAATTCAAGTGCAACAATATAACTCTAGTCTAAGGTCATAAAGAGTGCATGAAGTGCAAGCAATATGCATCAAGTATCCTTTAACTCCCTTAGCAAATCTTTATTGTCCAAACTCAGAAATACATTTTTTCTTCACCAAGGGTTTCTTTGTGCTAGCATTAAATTAGGTTTCACATCATGACGCTGTTTGGCATGAGAAATAAGAGGGAGCATACCACGAACCCCATGTTAGTCCAGACATCACTATGCTTACTCATCATACTCATACCCTAAAGTTTTTGGCTTGAAAACTAAGAAGGAGCAAGCCACGAAGCCCAAAGCTACTTATTATCTCCAAGGCAGAGAAGAGTTCTAAAATATTACTTGCCACTGGCAAAACGTTGTTGCCTTATTTTTTTACTTTTACCCTGCATTATTTTTTATTATTTTTTAAGTTCAGTTTCAAGAATCCTAAGTTTGTCTTGGGAACTAGATGCATACTAAGTGTTAAGTGAGACTTTAGTTACCTAAATTAGGGATCAAATGCTAAGCAGTCATGACATTACTAACCTGCTGGCGCATGCAAACTAAAGATTCCAATTTCATCATTGGATAGAGTATACTAGTACAAATTCTCACTATGCTAGCAACTATGCTTATCAGATCAATCAAGCCTTGGCAAAAAAATTTATTGGTTTGGTATGCATGGTTATACCTAATCTACATGGCAACAGAATGAAAACATATATAAACATGAATGCATGGCATGACAAAAGATATGAGGCAACATACACCTCTAAACCAAAGGTTTGCATTGTCTTCAATGCATGAATACATATAAAGACAGAATATAATGCATGATTAAAAATGAAAATATGAATGAAAGGAGCTAAGGGGATGATGACTCCCTTGAGGAATGGTTTTGGCACTCCACTGGTACTATGGCATCAGATTGATGAGCTAGAGTATGATCAGGCTGAGGGCTTGTTGGCATTCCTTCTATTGCATGGAGCTCAATTGGGAACTCTGGATATGGTGGCAAAGGATTGGCGGATATTGCTTCAAGATTTGTCCACATGGCACAATCTCTGTCCCCAATATACTAACACAGTGCCAAGTTTTGTTTCTCGACCTTTTTTGGAACTTCTAAAGAAGGAGTTATTGGCGTTGATAGATAGAGAGAGTAATGCCACAATGTCAGTGTTAAGTGTTCAAAAGTACTATTTTTATAACCTTTTTACTCATATTATTGTTAGTCTTAGGCTCATTTTAGTTGCATTTTTAGTCATTCATGCATAATTGCATAGTTTCCTTCACCGTCATGCTTGATTTCATAATTGATTGATTTTTGTAGAAAAAGATATAGTGGATGTGTGTTTTTGTGTCTGCAAGATCTAAGGCAATTAAAGACAAGAAGAAAAGGAAGTTGCCGATTTAGATAGGATAAATCCATTCAAGATAATTACTAGAAGCAAGGATAAACTCTTAAAGAGTTGGAGTTCCATGAAGAAATCAAAAGGAGATTAAAGTCCAAGAGTTTTAGGAGAAGTTTTTGGAGGAATAAAAATATAATAATAAAAGGAATTTAATTCTTTTATTGTATTTAATTCCAACTTAACTTCCTCCTCAAGAAAGACTTTGACCTAGCCATCTCCTATAAATACAAGCCATAGCCGCCAACTTCAAGGCATGCACGATTAGAGAGAAAACCCTAGGGGTTGTTCGACATCTTCATCTTATTCCTCTTTGTTTGATTAGATTCATGCTAGGGAGATTTTATTTTGTATTCTTTTTGCACCCGACCATGAACTAATTTTATTTGTCTTGGGTTATTGTGTTTTTGTGGTTGTGAGAATGATCGGATTTGTTTAGGTATTGAGTTTGCAATTTTAATTCAAAGTTTGTTCATTCTTGGTTCTTAAATTTTGCGAGTGAATTGGGAGAGGATCTCGTGAATTCATCCATTTATCTAATATCGGGAGAGTTAGATTCAAGAAACGAATGAGCATGGTCTTTATTCAATCAATCGATGGTGAAGGCTAATTCGACTTAGGGATAAGTTGCGAATTTCAACGGCTAAAAAGAGCGCAAGATAGGTTGTTGTTCACCCTTGGTTCATGCAGGGATGTGTTATCAAGGCATGAACAATTAACAGTATTTTGAGTTAGGGATAAAGAGAAACCTTTAAAGAACGCTTCGTCGAACTTTGAAGGTTGTCGCCTAATTGCCCAGGCAATCGCAGACTTGCCAAAGCAATCCGACTAGATCCAATTGTTGAGCGATTGAGCTACTCTAGCACTCAATTACCACGATGAACCATTTAATTATCACACCACTATTCATGATAACCAGGCCTACTCTATCTTACTCGTTCACATCTTTCTTTTATTTAATTACTCTTTTATTTAATTGCTCTTTTATTTTCTTGTTAATTATAACTCCTACAATCACCTACTTGTGTTTTTACTTTCAGTGCGAGCAGTTAGATTCTTGAAGTAGCACCAATCCCTGTGGAGACGATATCTATACTATACTATAACTTGCGACGTGTACACTTGCACCAATTGCAAAGCACTTATTACGAGCAACAAGTTTTTGGCGCCGTTGTGGGGGATTGACAATAACGAATTTGTTTTTAATTTCTTGTACCTTTTCTTTTTATTTTAGTTTTATTTCTAACCGGTTTCAAGTGACTTACAAGTTTGGTTTTGCATCTGTGTATGACCAGGGCGAGACCAACAACACAAGACTACCCATTCGAACCTAAGATAGAACGAGTTCTTCATAGAAGAAGACGAGAACAACAAGAAGCAATAGCGGAACAACAAGATAACCCAGTCGGCAATCTGAATGCCAATGGTAACCAGAATACCGTAGCAAGAGAATGAGGAAAATCTCAACAATCTCAATCAATGACTTGTCGCACCTGAGATAGAAGCTGCCCACTTTGAATTAAAACCTGTGATGTTCAACATGATCAACACAATTGGTAAATTTGGTAGCTCAGCAACTGAAGATGCTAGACAACATCTCAAATAATTCTTGGAGATTTGCAATTCATTCAAGCTACATGGATCTATGAAGATATCCTAAGGCTGAAATTATTTCCCTATTCACTGATGGATAAGGCAAAAACATGACTGAATAGTATTCCATCCGGATCTATAGGATCTTTGATGAATTTGTGTCATGATTTTGTTGCTAGATTTAGTTCTACAAATATGACTGATAAGTTGCGTAATGATATTACTTCTTTTCGGCAGGCAGATGATGAATCCATGTACGAGGCTTGGGAGCGATACAGTGAGCTTTTACATAAATGTCCCATGCACGGATTCCTATTGTGGATGTAAGTGATGATGTTCTACAACTCAGTGAACACGCCGACAAGGATGATGCTAGATGCCTCGGCAAATGGCATACTCCTTGACAAGTCACCTAAGGAAGCGATAGATATCCTGAACCGTCTTGCCAAGAATGATTATCAGTTTCCAACCACCCGAAGGGGAATAGTCAGACGCAATGCCATGATAAATGAGCTTGATTCATCAGGCTCTATTTCTGCAAAATTGGCCGCTTTAACCAATATGGTTAATAACATGCAGCGGCCTAGCAACACACAGGAGATCAAGGTAGTAAATTCAATTTGTGATTTATGTAATGGTAACCATGATTCTTCTAAGTGTTCGCAGAACCCAAAATCTAGCTTTTATGTTGGAAACTACAACTTGAACAACAATGTGATGTCCAACACATACAATCGAGCCTGGAGGAAGCACCCTAATTTTTCATGGAGCAACCCAAACAACGCCATTAATCAGAATAGTTAGAACACACAAGCATCGGGATTCCAGCAGAACATGCCACGGCAACAGATGTCGCAGCAACAATCAACACCATCTAGTTCTTTGGAAAATTCTCTCAATGCTTTCATGTTAAAAACTGAATCTTATATGGTTGAGAATAGTAATTTCATAAGCAGCCTTGAAATCCTTGAAATCAAGAGGCAGCCTTGAAATCCTTGGAGACACAAGTCGGGCAATTCGCTCAGAACTTGAATATGAGACCACCAGAAGGTTTACCTAGCGATACTAAGGTCGCCAAAGGAATAGGTCATAAGCAGTGTAAAGTAATCACCACCCAGAGTGGACGGAAGCTTAACGATGCACCTGCCCAGCCAATAAACCGACCAGGAGAGCAACCCTTTGTCCAAAAAAGATGAGTCCAACAACAAAACCTATGCCAAAACTGATGAATCAGAGAATGCCATGGCAATTCCACATGCCTCGGCAACTGCACATGCTTCGACAAGTCCTGATGCCCTGGCAACTCCTTCCATCAAGTTCCAAACCAATGAAAAGATTGAAGAATCCGACTTCTACCACCATTCCCACAGAGGTTGAAACGGCAAAAGCAAGAGTACCAATTCAAGATGTTCCTTGACATCTTGAAGCAAGTCCACATCAACTTGCCATTGGTTGAAGCAATAGAACAAATGCCAAACTATTCTAAGTTCATTAAAGATCTTGTCTCTAAAAGGACTAGGCTAGGGGAATTTCAAACCGTTACTATGACAGAAGGATGCATGGCCATGTTGCACAATCGCATGCCACCCAAGCTTAAAGATCCCGATAGTTTCACAATACCATGTTCGATCGGAAACCACTATGTTGGGAAAGCATTATTCTATCTTGGAGCTAGCATAAATTTGATGCCCAAATTAGTTTTCCAGAAATTCAGAATTAGGAAGGCAAGGCCTACAACAGTTATGCTACAGCTTGCTGACAGATCCTATGTGCATCCAGAGGGAAAAATCGAGGATATACTGGTAAGAGTTGATAAATTTATTTTTTCCGCTGATTTCATTGTTTTGGATTGTAAAGCAGATGAGTTCGCACCCATTATCCTTGGAAGACCATTTTTAGCAACGAGAAGGACCTTGATCAATGTTGAGAAAGGAGAACTCACCATGAGGGTAAACGACCAGCAAGTGAAGCTTAATGTTTTAAAAACCTTAAGCATGCCGATGATCCATAAGAGTGCCAAGTCATCTGAGCCACAATTGAATTCAATTTCGACATGGAGGAAGATTGCCTTAACAATTGCCTCGACAATTATATTACTAAACCTAAGGAACTTGAAGAGCCGGATGATGAAGAGCAGGATTAGTCCAATTGGATAGCAAGTCATCCAGGCAAGTATTTTGAACCATTGGACTACTCAGGTAAGGAAGGTAAGACCGAAAAACCTTCTATTGAGCAACCTCCTACTCTTGAATTGACACCATTGCCAGGGCAATTGAAATATGCTTATTTGGAAAATGATAACACTTTACCTGTAATAATTTCTTCTAAGTTGCGGCCTAAACAGGAAAAAAGTTTGATCGACAAGTTGACATTGCACAAAAGGCAATAGGATGGACAATTGCCAACTTGAAGGGAATTAGCTCGGCAGTGTGTATACACAAAATTCTATTAGAGGATGATCATAAACTGAGAATTGAGGCACAAATGAGGCTTAACCCTGCTATGAAGGAAGTCGTGAGGAAGGAAATCATCAAATGGCTTGATGCCGACATCATCTATCCTATCTCTGATAGTACATGGGTAAGCCCAGTACAATTTGTACCAAAAAAGGGAGGTATAATCGTGGTAAGCAACGAAAGTAACGAACTAATCCCAACTAGGACTGTTATCGGTTGGAGGGCTTGTATAGATTACTGCAAGTTAAATAAAGCTACTAGGAAATATCACTTTCCTTTTCCATTTATTGACCAAATGCTTGACAGACATGCAGGTAAATCTTTTTATTGTTTTCTTGATGGTTACTCAGGTTATAATCAAATCTCCATAGCACTAGATGATCAGGAAAAAACCACCTTCACATGCCCATATGGTACTTATGCTTTTTGAAGGATGTTGTTTGGATTATGCAACGCTCTGGTAACTTTCCAGAGATGCATGATGGCAATCTTCTCTAACATGGTTGAAGACTTCCTTGAAATCTTCATGGACGATTTTTTGGTATTCAGAGATAACTTCGACAATTGCCTCGATAATTTGGAGAAAGTGCTAACACGATGTGAAGAATCTGATCTAGTGCTTAATTGGGAGAAGTGCCACTTTATGGTAGATGAAGGCATAGTGGTCGGTCACAAGATCTCTTCCAAAGGAATTGAAGTCGACAGAGCCAAGGTGGAAGTGATCGAAAAATTGCCACCACCAAATTTGGTCAAAGGAATTCAAAGCTTTCTCGGCCATACAGGTTTTTATAGAAGGTTTATTTATAACTTTTCTAAAATTTCTAAACCTTTGTGTAACTTTCTTGAACTGGACAAAGCTTTTAATTTTGATGATTCATGTGTCCAAGTATTCAAAGCCTTGGAGAAGCAACTTGCCTCGGCACCTATTGTCGTTCCGCCCAACTGGACCTTACCTTTTGAACTCATGTGCGACGCAAGTGATTTCGCGGTAGGAGCCATTTTAGGGCAGTGCACAGGTAAGACTTTTCATGTGATTTACTACGCTAGTAAAACTCTAAATGGTGCACAATCAAATTACACCACGATAGAGAAAGAATTACTTGTGGTAGTTTTCACATTTGATAAGTTTCGTTCCTACTTTATCGGGACCAAGGCAATTGTTCATACTAATCACTCAGCAATTAAGTACATTTTCGCTAAGAAAGATGCTAAACCTTGTTTTATTCGTTGGATTTTACTTTTACAAGAGTTTGACATTGAAATTAAGGATAAGAAAGGAACAGAGAACCAAGTTGCCGATCACTTATCAAGGTTGGAAAAAGGCGATGAAGATTCAGACTCTTGGGAGATCCACGACACATTCTCGGATGAGTAGTTGTTAGTTGCCTCGGTAACTCCCTGGTATGCCGATTTGGTTAATTTCTTGGTTAGTGGTATTTTGCCTTATAACCTTACTCACCAAGGAAAGAAGCAGTTTTGACATGATGCTAAGCATTACTATTGGGACGAGCCTCTTTTGTTTAAACAATATGCAGATCAGGTGATAAGACGATGTGTTCCCAAGGAAGAGCAGGACAATGTGCTTCGACAATGCCCACTCTTTACAAAGATGCTCAAGAATTCTACAAGATGTGTGATCGTTGTTAGCGAACAGGGAATATTTCACGCCGACACGAGATGCCACTACAGAATATCCTTGAGGTCAAGTTGTTTGATGTGTGGGGATCGATTTCATGGGACCTTTCCCATCCTCATTCGGTAATTTGTATATCTTATTTGCCGTGGACTATGTGTCTAAATGGGTAGAGGCAGTTGCAGTTCCAGTAATGATTCCAAGACTGTGCAAAAATTCTTGCAGAAAAACATATTCACACGATTCGGAACACCAAGGGCAATTATCAGCGATGGTGGTACACACTTCGACAATAGGCTAATTGCCAAAATGCTAGAGCGATTTGGAGTGACGCACAAAATTGCCACGGCATATCATCCACAAACAAATAGGCAATCTGAAATTTATAATCGTGAATTGAAGTTATCAATGAAAAAGTTGTCAATCCTTCTAGAAAGGATTGGTCTGCAAGAATTGATGAAGCATTATGGACCTACCGAACATCATTCAAGACGCCTTTAGGCATGTCGCCTTATAGACTTGTCTAAGACAAGACTTGCCACCTTCCAATGGAGATCGAACATAAGGCTTATTGGGCGATCAAAATTGTCAACATGGATTGGGAGAGTGCTGGACAAAAGTGATTACTGGACCTTAACGAGATCGAAGTATTTCGTTCCTTAGCTTACGACAACGCGAGAATCTACAAGGAGAAAACGAAGCATTGACATGATTCAAGGTGGCGACTTTTTCGACTAACTCATTTGCATTTTATTTTAATTTTTGCATGCATTGAGGACAATGCTTCTCTCGAGTTTGAGGGGTGTTTGTTTCTAGTCAGTTTCATGATTAGTTGCATTCATCTTTAGTAACAGCATATAGGTTGCATATGTTACTTGCCATGCCTTTGATTGGATTTAATTGCTTAAACTTGTTGAATATCCACTGATGAATTTTTGCCACTGCACTTAATTGAAAGAACCTTTAAATTTTAGGATTGCATGAAAAGAACTTAGAATTTTACTATGATGCTAAAATTGTTTTACACGGTTGTGGCTTGTTGATTGAAAGAAACTTAGTGAACTTAGGTTACTTAAAATTTGGGTAAATTTAAATTGAAAATTAAAAGTTAATTTCTTGCTAGATGTGCCCGAAACCTGCTCTAGTAGTTGCAAATTAAAGATGTCGCTAGAGGTGCCCGAAATTGGCTCTAGTAAAAAGATGAATAAATGGCCCAATAATTAAATTGATAAAAGCCTATTGTTCACATAGAATATGGAAATTCAACTTGTGCACAACTACACTCACATTGTCACGAGCATTATAGTTTGGTTCCGGGTAATTTTTGTGCTATCCAAAAAATTAAAAGGTGATCATACTTTGTGCCACGGTTCTAAGGTTTGAATTCAAGTTTGAAGCAAGTATTTGATGATTAAAGTCTTGGCCGGTAATTTTTAGTTTGCATTGCTTGAGGATAAGCAATAGATAGAGTTTGGGAGTGTCTTAAGTGTTCAAAAGTACTATTTTTATAACCCTTTTTAATTATTGTTAGACTTAGGCTCATTTTAGTTGCATTTTTAGTCATTCATGCATAATTGTATAGTTTCCTTCACCGTCATGCTTGATTTCATAATTGGTTGATTTTTGTGGAAAAAGATACTACGTATGTGTGTTTTTGTGTGTGCAGGATCTAAGGCAATTAAAGACAAGAAGAAAAGGAAGCTGCCGATTTTGATAGGATAAATCCATTCAAGATAATTACTAGAAGCAAGGATAAATCATAAAAGAGTTGGAGTTTATTGAAGAAATCAAAAGGAGATTAAAGTCAAAGAGTTTTAGGAGAAGTTTTTGGAGGAATAAAAATATAATAATAAAAGGAATTTAATTCTTTTATTGTATTTAATTCCAACTTAACTTCCTCCTTAAGAAAGACTTTGACCTAGCCATCTCCTATAAATACAAGCCCTAGCTTCCAACTTCAAGGCATGTGCGATTAGAGAGAAAACCCTAGGGGTTGTTCGACATCTTCTTCCTCTTTGTTTGATTAGATTCATGCTATAGAGATTTTATTGTGTATTCTTTTTGCACCCGACCATGAACTAAATTTATTTGGCTTGGGATATTGTGTTTTTGTGGTTGTGAGAACGATTAGATTTGTTTAGGTATTGAGTTTGCAATTTTACTTCAAAGTTTGTTCATTCTTGGTTCTTAAATTTTACGAGTGAATTGGGAGAGGATCTCGTGAATTCATCTGTTTATCTAATATCAGGAGAGTTAGATTCAAGAAACGAATGAGCATGGTCTTTATTCAATCAACCGATGGTGAAGACTAATTCGAATTAGGGATAAGTTGCGAATTTCAACGGCTAAAAGGAGCGCAAGATAGGTTGTTGTTCATCCTTGGTTCACTCAGGGATGTATTATCAAGGCATGCACAATTAACATTGTTTGAAGTTAGGGATAACGAGAAACCATTGAAGAACGCTTCGCCGAACTTTGAAGGTTGTCGCCCAATTGTCTAGGCAATCGCTCCATTCCCAATTGGCCAGGCAATCGCAGACTTGCCCAGGCAATAGCAGACTTGCCAAAACAATTTGATTGGATTCAATTGTTGAGCGATTGAGCTACTTTAGCACTCAATTACCACAATGAACCATTCAATTATCACACCATGATTTACGATAACCCGACCTACTCTCTCTTATTCGTTCGCATCTTTCTTTTATTTTCCCATTAATTAGAACTCCTGCAATCACCTACTTGTGTTTTTACTTTCAGTGCGAGAAGTTAGATTTTTGAAGTAGCACCAATCCTTTTGGAGACGATATCTATACTATACTATAACTTGCGACGTGTACATTTGCACCAATTGCGAAGCACTTAATACGCGCAACACATTTTTGGCGCCGTTGACGTGGAACACTCAACCAAATGAGTAGTCCTTGGTGTTTGTTTCTAGTTAGTTTCATAATTAGTTGCATTCATCTTTAGTAACAGCATATAGGTTGCATATGTTACTTGCCATGCCTTTGATTGGATTTAATTGCTTGAACTTGTTGAATACCCAATGATGAATTTTTGCCACTGCACTTAATTGAAAGAACCTTTAAATTTTAGGATTGCATGAAAAGAACTTAGAATTTTACTATGATGCTAAAAAAATTTATACAGTTGTGGGTTGTTGATTGAAAGAAACTTAATGAACTTAGGTTACTTAAAATTTGGGTGAATTTAAATTGAAAATTAAAAGTTAATTTCTTTCTAGAGGTGCCCGAAACTGGCTCTAGTAGTTGCAAATTAAAGATATTGCTAGAGATGCCCGAAATTGGCTCTAGTTGACAAAAAAATTAATTAAATTAATTAAAATAAGAAATTGCTTGCTTTACTAGAGGTGCCCAAAATTGGCTTTAGTAAAAAGATGAATAAATGCCCCGATAATTAAATTGATTAAAGCATATTGTTCACATAGAATCTTAAAAATCAACTTGTACACAACTACACACACACATTGTCACGAGCATTATAGTTTGGTTCTGGGAAATGTTTGTGCTATCTGAAAAATTAAAAGGTGATCATACTCTGTGCCACAGTTCTGAGGTTTGAATTCAAGTTTGAAGCATTTCTTTGATGATTAAAGTCTTGGCAAGTAATTGTTAGTTTGCATTGCTTGAGGACAAGCAATAGTTCGAGTTTGGGGGTGTCTTAAGTGTTCAAAAGTACTATTTTTATAACCCTTTTTACTCATATTATTGTTAGACTTAGGCTCATTTTAGTTGCATTTTTAGTCATTCATGCATAATTGCATAGTTTCCTTCACCGTCATGCTTGATTTCATAATTGGTTGATTTTTGTGGAAAAAGATACTGCGGATGTGTATTTTTGTGTGTGCAGGATCTAAGGGAATTAGTGACAAGAAGAAAAGGAAGCTGCCAATTTAGATAAGATAAATCCATTCAAGATAATTACTAGAAGCAAGGATAAATCCTAAAAGAGTTGGAGTTCCATGAAGAATTCAAAAGGAGATTAAAGTCCAAGAGTTTTTGGAGGAAAAAAATATAGTAATAAAAGGAATTTAATTCTTTTATTGTATTTAATTCCAACTTAACTTCCTCCTCAAGAAAGACTTTGACCTAGCCATCTCCTATAAATACAAGCCCTAGCCGCCAACTTCAAGGCATGTGCGATTAGAGAGAAAACCCTAGGGGTTGTTCGACATCTTCATCTTCTTCCTCTTTGTTCGATTAGATTCATGCTAGGGAGATTTTATTTTGTATTCGTTTTGCACCCGACCATGAACTAATTTTATTTGACTTGGGTTATTGTGTTTTTGTGGTTATGAGAACGATTGGATTTTTTTATGTTACACCCCGAAAACCAGTCTAGTCAGGATTAGGTTTCAGTGACCGAATATTTTTGTACCGGTTGTGTAAATTGCTTGACCTTGTACCTAATTTGAAGCAATAAAGGTTTTTCGGGCTAACTGTATCAGTTTACTATTATTAGTAAAAAAATACGTGAGTGGGGGGACCCACGGCAGATTCCTTTAAATTGAAGGAATTGCTGTGAATTCCCCCACATTTGGGGATGGTGTAGCTCAAGGTGTCAAGCCTTGTCCACCACGTGGCCAAAGCAAAAGGGCCATGCCCCTTAAAATTGCCACATACGTGGAGCTTGGGGGAAACAATTGGGGGCCGGCTAATTTTATATAAATGGGGGAGGGAATTGTTGTGGAAGAAATATAGGGAAAATAAGGAACAAAGAAATGATTCAGTAACAAGGTGGTAAGCTTGAGTTTTTCGGTTTAATAAATTCGATTCCTTGCTACCGTTTGGGTAAGTTCAAATCCTTGGTTAATAATTTCGTATTGATTCGATGTCGTTTTGTCGATTCTAACCAATTCTATTAGTTAACCTAGCTTAAGAGGTTGATAAAGAACAACCGCCATCCCTTCTGAAAGCCGGGAATAAAGGAACTGTTATCCGAGAGTCTTAAAAACATCAGGTTGTTGAGGTGAGTGTAGTTGTTTCAAGGGATAGGCTCGATGCCATCCCGTTGCATTATTTTGTGGTTATGTTTTTATTTGTTTAAGGGCTCCTATAGAGCAACTATGTTGAATTCGATTGGCAAATCCGGTAAGTACCTTGCATTGCTTTGATATGTACAAACATACTATAATATGCTACACGTATGTGATTTATGAAAATAATATGAAATGTTACGTGATGTGGAGCTAAGGCTCATTTTGATATTTGATATGATATGACTTGAAAAAAAATGGACTATGTGAATTTGTGTAATTATGGACATTGGATACAATTAACATGCCATAGGATTATTGAGCTCGGTTAAGTAAGGGAGGACTACGATCCAGGGCTACGGCCTATTTGTGGGGGAAATAAGGTCGGCTGTGTAAGGGATATATCTTTGGAGTTACGGCTCAAGGGCTACGGCCCACTCTCCGTTATATGTGTTGGTGTACAAGGGAATCCGTGTATCCAATGGTACCTAATGTGATATGTGCCTATGAATTGTGCTATGACATTATGATTATGATATGAACATGTGAAATGTATATGTGAATATGAAAACATGAAAATAAGTGAAATAAGCATGAATTGTGTATAGTGTAATATGACTACTTGTATATTTGATTATCATGCATTTCATAATATTGATCATCCATTGTAATTGTTATAACTACCTCACTACGCTATGTAAGCCTAACATGTGTGTCTCATGCATTTTCAGGACCTTGATCAATTTCGAGCCTTGATCGTGTTGTGCAGTTGTAAGTCATGTCCCTGCCATATATGTATGTTATATTTTGCTATAAACTCTTAGTGAACTGGCATATGGTCCAACTAGTTTTGTATAAGCCTTTCTATGGTTGTGTGATGACTTGGTAACGTGGTTTTGTTGTATGCTTATAATGACTATATTTGAATAGGTTAAAAATGTGCCTAAAATGAGCCTAAGGTGGAAACTTGGTAAATGGATTCCGAACGCCCTAAAATTTGACATACCTATAGGAACATGGTTTATAAGTGTACTGGTGAAATTTGGTAAATTTAGTTAAGTCTCAAAACTGATTTTCGTAAAAAGTCTCAAATTGGTTTAATTGGCTTAGTAATTCGATAGGTTCTAATAATGAAACCCTTAGATCAATAATTGGAGAGTTTAATTTCAATTGGTAATACAAAATCGGATTAAAATCAATAACTGGTAAAAATTTACAATTTAGTCCCTAAGTTTAAGAAAAGTTTAAAATTGACCCCAACTCTGATTAAGTTTAGTAACAAACAGAGTAGATAAGTCTTAAGAATAATCAATATGATACTTAGATTAGGTTTTGAACTCTAAAACTTTTTCTGAACCTCTGATTAGTCTTCCGATAACACTACCCGACCCAGATCCCTACCAGACCAGGTTAGGGGTGTTATATTTGTAGTATTAGAGCCTAGGTTTAGTCGATTCTAGGACTAACCAGGCATTCATTATGAGTTTGTGTCTACATATGCCACTTAGGAGTTATTGAACATGTATTATGTGACATGCAACTTACACGATTTAATCCTTATGTGTAATTAGATCTAAAATGTCTAGTCTTACCGATAGAAGGGTAGTGAACGAACCTTATCCGGTCTCCTCCTCAACTCAAGGGGACAATTTGAGGCCTGAAATCCAACCCGAACGTGTAGGACAGAACAACCTACCTCACCCTCCATCAATGCCACCCACTTAGTAGGCGTATATGATGTCCATGGCGGACATGATTAAACAGGTGGTGGTGTCTCTCCGACAAGAACCACCTCCCCTACATGCCGAGGCTTCTTTGCCTGCTTCGAGAGCTCCTGTTGAAAAACTCAAGTAGTATCCTGTGTATACGTTCACTGGCCAGGACCTGGATAACCCCAAGATTGTGGAATATTGGCTGGAGAACACTTTGAAAGTGGTGAATAAGAAAATGAAGTGTCCTGGGGTGCATAAACTTGAATGTGCCCTTCCCTTGATAGCTAAAGAGGCCCACAGCTTGTGGGATACGGTGACCCTCATCATTCCTGAACATCGTGTTATGTGGGGCTTCTTTCTTCAGGAGTTCCATAAGAAGTACATCAGCGAGCACTACATTGCAGAAAGACGCAAGAAATTCCTCCATTTGAGGCAAGGGGGAAGACCAGTGGAGCAGTACATCCACGATTTCTGTAAGTATACAAGATATGGCACCAAAATCATCCGTACCGAGAAGTAAAAATACAAAATGTTTATAGACGGCCTTTGTGATGAACTTCGTCCTCTCTTCGTTGCTCTAGAGATCGAGAACTTCCATACCCTTGTCAATCGGGCCATCGCAATCGAAGCTTCACAGAGAGCCTCCAAGAGGAGAAAGGGGAACCAGACTCGACCTGATAAGAGGTTTCGAGATGATTCCAAGTCACCCACATCCCAGAAGAAGGGAAGACAGTGGGACCAAAAGTCTGCTACCTACCAACAATTGTCTCGATCTAGGTATGTACCTCAGTTCCAGTCTGCCAGAACAACTATTACCCGCACGGCTTTAGTGGATAGCATGGGCAGTTCGACAAAGGGTTCCCATATTCCCTTATGCAACTTGTGCCAGAAGAGGCACTCGGGCAGTGCCGTAGGCAATCCGGTTATTGTTACCTTTACAGAGAGTCTGGCCACTTCATACGTCAGTGCCCACAAAACCCTCATGCTCCTACATATGTAGCTTCTCAGAACAATCCTAATAAAGGGAGAGGAGCAAAGGCAGTACCATCTGGATCTGTAGGTAGACCCTGCAACAACAATGCTCCTCCAGCTGGCCATGACCCGCGGACTTTAGCCCAAATGTACCACGTTCGAGGTCGCGAGCAAGAGGGTGATCCTGATGTGATTGCAGGTATGGTGGAGTTATGTTCTGAACTTGTTTATTCTTTGATAGATCCAGGCTCCACACATTCCTTTATTAGTGAACCCTAGATTGAAAAGTATGCTTTAGAATGTGAACTTGTTGCTTCCAAGATACTTGTCTGAAATTTGTTAGGAGATAGTGTGGCTATTCGAATAATCTGTAAAGCTTGTCCCCTAAGGATCCAAGGGATCCCATTTCTGGCCAACTTGATGGATTTTCCCTTCCATGAGTTCGATCTCATTCTAGGCCTCGATTGGCTAGTTGAACATCAAGCATGGGTGGATTGTTCAAAGAAGAAATTATATCTTCGTGGACTCGGTAAGGAGAGCATAACCTTGATGAAGTCCGAACCTGAGCCTAAAAAGGGTCTCATGTATGCCATGGAGTCTAAGAAAGATTTAAAAATCGAAGACGTGCCGGAAGAAATTATAGCTTCCGGGACTCCCTCCCACCCGTAAAGTAGAATTTGGGATAGAAGTACAACATGTAACTACTCCAGTCTCCACTACTCTGTATAGAATGGCTCTGGTGGAGTTGTGTCGCAACCCTTTTTAGGAGCCTTGACATTTTGGAAAACTTTATAAAATTACGGAGTCGCCACCAATCTTTTTAACAAAAAGTGTGATTGGATCACTTTTTAAACAAAGGTTATTTTAATAAAAAATGTTTTATTTATCAAAATAACATTTTTGGTCCACAAAAAACAAAGAAAACAGGTTCGGGGTCGGTTACGTGTGGAGAAGGATTAGCACCCCACAACGCCCAAAAATTGGTACCTAATTGATTTCAAAAGTGCTTTTAAAATTGGAATTTGTAAGTTCTCAAAATTTCAATTTATTTGTCCGCAAAATGAATGTAAATCTATTTTAACGACCTTATTGCCCGGGAAATGAACTTTAATCACCGCCAACACTCTTGGCGCTAACCCGTCATTCCCATTTGATAAGATACCGCATCAATTAAGTTTTCACTTTTTTAGTAAGTCAACAAGAAAATTTAATGTGTTAAAGTCTTTAATTAAAATCTAAGTAGTGAATAATCCTAAAGAAGTGTCTATATTTCTTTTAACTATTAAGGTTATAATATAATTAAGTGTGTTTTATTGAGAATGAAGAAAGTTTTACAACATACAAGTCTCTAATCTATGTTTTAAGTCCCTATTCCTAAAGTTTAACACACAAATATTTGCATAAGATACATAAAGAAATAACTAATCAATTAAATAAATAATTAAGCAATTGCGAAAAATTAAATAAGAAAAAGGGATTTGTTTTATTTTTTAAAATAGAAAATCTGAATTAGGGATTAATTTGAAAAAAATAAATTGTGAAGGTTAATTTGAAAACAATTTATAATTTGGTGCCGAATTAGAAAGAAAAAGGACGAAATTGCAACAATTGAAAACATGGGTGCTGCGGTATAAGAACCGGGAAAGAAGGGTGCAGGTTATAACCGGGTTCGGGTCGGGTCAAATGGGTTAGTATATATATCAATTATAATAAACATATTTTATTTTTTCCTTATTCATCAAAACAGATCAAACACCGCTTCTTTTAAAACCTCTGTCGAGTTCATCGTGTTCTTCATGAATTGAAGAACACGGTGGTGGTCCGCTGTGCCGGCCGCTGTTGCCGGCAGTGAAATTCCCAGAAAAAAACCCAGATTTTCCCAGATTCCAGCGACCCCAAAATCGTGTTTTTTCACCAGATTTTCGTTAAAGCCAAATCTCCACCGTATTTCCAATAAAAATAAGGTAAAAACAAACTCTTTTCCTGTATTTAATTTAAAGCAGAAAGTAAATAGATAGAAAGCATTACCAGAAACTTGCTTCTCTTATTGCACTTGAATGTCAATTACAATTGTTTGCTCCTACAACTCCTGAATGCTAGTATGTTTATTGTAATTGTAGTGTGTAATTCTTGTGGAATTGTTGTCGTTGTCTACATGAATTACAAAGGGGTTTATAGAGTACAAGAATTGCTTGAATTTTAAGCCTGAATCCCTAATTTCTTCCCTAGATTATCTCAAATTGCTTGATATTTGCCAGAGGCTTCAATTTAGGGATTAACTCTTTCCATTTTGGTTCTGATTTTGGTTCTATATTGCCTTTTGTATATCTGATTGTAGCTTTATTCTTGCTTGGGATATGAATTAGGGATTATCCCTTCCCGTTTTGCTTCTAATTTTTCTAGCTAGGGCTTTGAATTAGGGATTTAATCTTTTTTGTTCTTTTGTTTGTATGTTTTTGATGACTCGAACGGCGCCGACGAGGAACGATCAGAGCGAGTGGAGCATCGGAGAAAATGAAGCGAACGGCTGAAGCTGAAATGTCGTGTGCGTGGCTGCCACACACGTGTGATGATCCGCGTGATATATCCTGAAGCGATCTGGGCCGTTGGATTGCATCCTGATCGAATGGATGGGAAGCACGACTCTTGGTAATCCGTGTGTAGGCCGTGTGCGATCCCGTGCCGTTGGATCTATTCTCCCTTGATCCAACGGCTCTTCATTACTTGCGCATATAAGAGTCAAGCCTTTTAGGAAATAATAATCAGGCCAAACGGGCCTTTGTGTAATGGACCTTCTATGTATTATTATTTTTTTAATGGATTCTGATCTAAATTAAATCCAATAGACCTTTTATTCATTTTTAATTGCAATTGGGCTATGCATTTTATATTTTTTGGTTTTTTTATATCTAATGCATATAACTTATGTTAATTTCTAACTATCACAATATATTATTATAACACACTATGTATACATTACGTGACCCCTAAACAATTCTAAATACGACATTAACACTAACAACTATAATATATCAACTATGTTACTATATACTATATGACACCTAACTATATTATCAATAACATTAATATTTACTACTAAACATATTAACTATGTTATCAATGTCACTTAACTATATTATCAGTATAACACTACAACAATACTAAATTAATATAACAACTAAAACGAAGGTGAAAATCAAGTGACAACAAGTTGAAGGAGTTAAAAGCTCAAATTCAAGACCTTCAAGATAAGGGATTCATCCGACCGAGTTCCTCACCCTGGGGAGCGCCGGTTTTGTTCGTAAAAAAAGAAGGATGGATCGATGTGTCTATGCATTGACTATCGTCAATTGAATAAAGTGACGATCAAGAACAAGTACCCACTACCGAGGATAGATGACCTCTTTGATCAGTTGAAGGATGCTTCTGTCTTTCCAAATTAGATCTTCAATCTGGATACTATCAAATATTGGTGAAAGAGTCTGATGTTCCAAAGACTGCCTTTCGAACCAGATATGGTCACTATGAATTTCTGGTGATGCCTTTTGGGCTCACGAATGCACGTACAGCCTTCATGGACCTGATGAATCGTGTATTCTGACCCTATCTCGATAAGTTTGTGGTTGTCTTCATAGACAACATTCTGATCTATACTAAAGACTCAGCTTCCCGTAAAAAATATCTCCGGATCGTACTTCAGACCCTTCGGGAGAAACAACTCTATGCTAAGTTCAGTAAATGTAAATTCTGGTTATCCGAAGTATCCTTCCTTTACCAAGTGATTTCTTCTGTGAGAATCCAGGTAGACCCAAAAAAGATTCAAGCAATCTTGGATTGGACTCCTCCAAAAAATGTGGGAGAAGTTCGTAGTTTTCTGGACCTTGCAGGCTACTACCGCAGATTTGTTAAGGGATTCTCTTTGATTACTGCGCCCTTTACGAAGCTCCTTCGTAAAGGCACTCCTTTTGTGTGGACTATGGATCAACAAAGATGTTTTGATCAATTCAAGCAAGTCCTCACGCATGCCCCTGTCTTGGTACAACCCGAGCCGGGCAAAGACTTCACCGTATACAGTGATGCGTCCCACCTGGGATTAGGCTATTTTCTGATGCAAGAAGGCAAAGTCATAACTTATGCCTCACGTTAACTCAAGCCTCATGAGCTAAATTACCCGACTCATGATCTAGAACTTTCCGTAGTTGTGTTTGCTTTGAAGATTTGGCGACATTATCTTTATGGTGAGAAGTGTTATCTCTACACTGATCACAAAAGCTTGAAATATCTCCTAAATCAGAAAGAGTTAAACCTTCGTCAACATTGATGGATGGAGCTATTGAAAGATTATGATTTAGTCATTGACTACTATCACGGTAAAGCTAATGTGGTGGCTGATGCTCTTAGTTGGAAGCCCATTTCTTCTCCGAGATGCTTGAATGCTCACTTCTGACTCAGAAAGCATGGCAAATTGTTAGCTGAGCTGAAAGTTCACTCCACCATTGTATCTCGAATTAAGGCATTCCAAGAAACTGATGAGGAGTTGCAACCCCTTATTGCTAAGGTCAAGGATAGCTCAGATCCTGACTTTGCTTCGAATTCTAAAGGGTTGTTGTGTTTCCGCAACCGCATTTATGTTCCCGATGATGATGATCTTCGGAACCAAATCCTAAGTGAAGCTTACTCTATCCCTTTCTCTGTTCACCCTGGAGCTATAAAAATGTACAAAGATATGAAGGAGATCTATTGGTGGTTCGGTATGAAGAACGAGATCACGGACTATGTAGCTAGGTGTTTGACTTGCCAACAGGTCAAAGCTAAGCACAAGGTACCTACGGGTCATATGCAGCCCATTGAACTTCCTTAATGGAAATGGGATCGTATTACGATGGACTTCGTAAGTGGTCTACCTTTGAATCCGAAGAAAAATGATGCCATTTGAGTCATTGTGGACCGATTCACTAAGTCTGCTCACTTCCTTCCAATAAGAATAGATTTCAGCTTGGCTAAGCTTGCGGAGTTGTACATCTGTGAAGTTATTTGTTTAGAAAGAATTCCGGTATCTATTATCTCCGATCATGACCCACGATTTATGTCTCAGTTTTGGAGGACCTTACACGAGGCCTTGGGAACGCGAGTGCATCTTAGCACTACTTTCCATCCTTAAACTGACGGCCAATCTAAAAGAGTTATTCAGGTAACTCTAAACCCTTCTCTAAGTTATGCGAATAAGTGTTTGTACCAATCATGATTCTTCCTTGTAGATTTTGGAAGATATGCTTCGAGCCTGTGTCATCGACTTCGGGAATACGTGGGAGAAATCCCTACCCTTGGTGGAGTTTATGTACAATAGCAGTTACCAAGCTTCAATTCAAATGGCTCTGTATGAAGCTCTCTATGGAAGGAGGTGTAGGACTCCTCTTTGTTGGACTAAACTTGGTGAAGGCAAGATGCTAGGTCCTGACTTACTTCGGGAAACCGAAGAAAGGAATACCATTATTCGTGACCGGCTTAAAGTTGTCTTTGACCGACACAAGTCCTATGCTGACCTGGGCAAGAGAGATATTCAGTATGAGGTTGGTGAAAAGGTCTTCCTCAAGGTATCTCTGTAGAATAAAATTATTCATTTTGGAAGGAAAGGAAAGTTAAGTCCCCGTTTCATTGGCCCGTTCAAAGTGACTGAAATAGTTGGACCCATTGCTTACCGATTAGCCCTCCCCAAGGAGTTAAGTCAAATTCACAATCTCTTCCATGTATCTATGCTACGCAAGTACCAGTCAGATCCTTCCCATGTGATTGAACTGAAGTTTGTGGAAATCCAATCTAATCTGACATACGAGGAAGAACCTGTTCAGATCCTCGCAAGAGAAGTTAAACGGCTTTGAAACAAGATGGTAGCCATAGTGAAAGTTTTGTGGCGAAGTCATCCCGTCGAAGAAGCAACATGGGAACCTGAGGAGACTATGCAGAAACAATATCCTCATCTGTTCGCCTGAAGTGAAAATTTGAGGACGAATTTTCTTAAAGGGGGAGAGTTGTCACACCCTGAAAATTGGACTAGTCAGGATTAGGTTCCAGCGACTGAATATTTTGTATCAGTTGTGTAAATTGTTCGACCTTGTACCTAATTTGAAGCAATAAAGGTTATTCGAGCTAACTGTATCAGTTTACTATTATTAGTAAAAAAATATGTGAATAGGGGGGACCCACGGCCGATTCCATCAAATTGAAGGAACTGTCGTGAATTCCTACATTTGGGGGGCTTGGAGGAAACAAATGGGGGGCTGCTAATTGTATATAAATGGGGAGGGAATTGTTGCAGAAGAGATATAGGGAAAATAAGGAACAAAGAAATGATTCAGTAATAGGGTGGTAAGCTCGAGTTTTTCGGTTTAATAAATTTGAGTCCTTGCTATCGATTGGGTACGCTCAAATCCTTGGTTAATATTTCCATATTAATTCGATGTTGTTTTGTTGATTCTAACCAATTCCTACTGGTTAACCTAGCTCAAGAGGTTGATAAAGAACAACCGTTATCCCTTCCAAAAGCCAAGAATAAAGGCGATGTTATTTGAGAGTCTTAAAAACATCAGGTTGTCGAGGTAAGTGTAGGTGTGTCAAGGGATAGGCTCGGTGCCATCCTGTTGCATTATTTTGTGGTTATGTTTTTATTTGTTTAAGGGCTCCCGTAGAACATCTATATTGAATTCGATTGGCAAATCCGGTAAGTGCCTTGCATTGCTTTGATATGTACAAACATGACTATAATATGCTACACATATGTGATATATGAAAATAATATGAAATGTTACATAATGTGGAGCTAAGGCTCATTTTGATATTTGATATGATATGACTTGAAAAAAAATATGGACTATGTGAATTTGTGTAATTATGGACATTGGATACAATTGGCATGCCATAGGATTATTGAGCTCAATTAAGTAAGGGAGGACTACGGTCCAGGGCTACGGCCTATATGTGGGGGAAATAAGGTCGGTTGTGTAAGGGATATATCTCCAAAGCTACGGCTCAAGGGCTACGACCCACTCTCCGTTATATGTGTTGGTGTACAGGGGAATCCGTGTATCCAATGGTACCTAATGTGATATGTGCCTATAAATTGTGCTACAACATTATGATTATGATATGAATATGTGAAATGTATATGTGAATATGAAAGCATGAAAATAAGTGAAATAAGCATGAATTGTGTATAGTGTATTATGACTACTTGTATATTTGATTATCATGCATTTCATAATATTGATCATCCATTGTAATTGTTATAACTACCTCACAAGGCTATGTAAGCCTAACATGTGTGTCTCATGCATTTTCAGGACCTTGATCAATTTCGAGCCTTGATCGTGTTGTACGGTTGCAAGTCACGTCCCTGCCATATATGTATGTTATCTTTTTCTATAAACTCCTAGTGAAGTGGCATATGGTCCAACTAGTTTTGTATAAGCCTTTTTATGGTTGTATGATGACTTGGTAACGTGGTTTTGTTGTATGCTTATAATGACTAGATTTGACTATGTTAAAATGGTTCCTAAAATGTGCCTAAGGTGGAAACTTGGTAAATGGGTTTCGAACGCCCTTAAATTTGACATACCAATAGGAACATGGTTTATAAGTGTACTGGTGAAATTTTGTAAATTTAATTAAGTCTCAAAACTGATTTTCGTAAAAAGTCTCAAATTGGTTTAATTGGCTTAGTAATTCGATAGGTTCTAATAATGAAACCCTTAGATCAATAATTGGAGAGTTTAATTTCAATTGGTAATACGAAATCGGATTAAAATCAATAACTGGTAAAAACTTACAATTTAGTCCCTAAGGTTAAGAAAAGTTTAAAATTGACCCCAACTCCGAATAAGTTTAGTAACAAACAGAGTAGATAAGTCTTAAGAATAATCAATATGATACTTAGATTAGGTTCTGAACTCTGAAACTTTTTCCGAACCTCTTATTAGTCTTCCGATAACACTATCCGACCCGGATCCCTACCAGACTGGGTTAGGGGTGTTACAGTTTAGGCATTGAGTTTGCAATTTTACTTCAAAGTTTGTTCATTCTTGGTTCTTAAATTTTGTGAGTGAATTGCGAGAGGATCTTGCGAATTCATCCATTTATCTAATATAGGGAGAGTTAGATTCAAGAAACGAATGAGCATGGTCTTTATTCAATCAATCGATGGTGAAGACTAATTTGACTTAGGGATAAGTTGCGAATTTCAACGGGTGAAAGGAGTGCAGATAGGTTATTGTTCACCCTTGGTTCATGC
This sequence comes from Hibiscus mutabilis, assembly GCA_019671005.1. NCBI lineage: Eukaryota > Viridiplantae > Streptophyta > Magnoliopsida > Malvales > Malvaceae > Hibiscus > Hibiscus mutabilis. The sequence continues at coordinate 27,779,022 of CM033712.1, forward strand.
AGGGATGTATTATCAAGGCATGCACAATTAACAGCGTTTTGAGTTAGGGATAACGAGAAACCATTGAAGATTGCTTCACCGAACTTTGAAAGTTTTCATCCAATTGCCCAGTCAATCGGTCTATTCCCAATTGCCCAGGCAATCGCAGACTTTCCCAGGCAATCGCAGACTTGCCAAAGCAATCCGACTGGATTCAATTGTTGAGCGATTGAGCTACTCTAGCACTCAATTACCACGATGAACCATTCAATTATCACACCACGATTCATGATAACCCGGCCTACTCTCTCTTATTCGTTCACATCTTTCTTTTATTTAATTTCTCTTTTATTTTCTTGTTAATTAGAACTCCTGCAATCACCTACTTGTGTTTTTACTTTCAGTGCGAGAAGTTAGATTCTTGAAGTAGCACCAATCCCTGTGGAGACGATATTTATACTATACTATAACTTGCGACGTGTACACTTACACCAATTGTGAAGCACTTATTACGCACAACAGTCAACTGGCAATTGAGTCCTTGATTCAGCCTTGGGTGTCTTGGCACCAGAACTCGGCATGGTCTCTTGGCATAATTTCCTATGCTAAAATTCAAAGAAACCTTTCAAAACAGAAAAAGAAATAAAACTAAAAACTAAAAAATTAAAACTGAGATATCTTAAGTACTGAAAAGAAAATAACTCTCCTAAATTATTTACAATGATCAGACTGGGTTGGTAAAATTTATTGAATATTCGCAAGGAGAAAGGTCTCCTTGGCATTAATCTGACTTCCTTCCTAGTAGTGCTTCAGTATGTGGCCCTTGGTTGGTGGATGGTAGGCTGTGGCAATCTTTTGTTTGAATAACCAACACAGAAAGCCGAAAGATAGATTTCCTTTAAGAATTCCAAATTCTTGATTGCATAATGAAAGAGAATATTTTGCCACTGTGGCTTTAAACAACCATTTTAGAAAACTGAAGTATCTCTTTGTTGTAGGTCTCGAGAATCTTTGATCAAACTCATCACCCTAGTAGTGCTTAGGCTTTGTTGCTCCTTTCTTTTTTGATGTCAAGGCATGTTTGAGGTGACTTGGAAATTGTTTCAGTTCCAATTTCGGCGGCTCCTCACTAGATGACTTTGGTGCTCTGATCTCTCTTCCAGCCAACTTAAGTTTCTCAAATCTCCTGTAATAACTCATGACTTCACTCAGCATGGTTGGTTCCTTAGATTCTCCACTCATCATATCTTCATCAATCTTCTCTATTGCATCAACTTTTGTACCCTGACAATGTTGTGTTATGTCCACATTGAGAATGGATTATGTCAGCTTAACAGCTTGGCATTCCTCAGGTTCATCTGCACACTTAAGAGCTTTGAAAATGTCTAACACCTGCTTGTTTTACCAAGGTAGGGTTGGCATCAGATTGTGATCTGGCATTACTGGTTTCTTCTGTTGGCACTGATTTATTCTCATGGCAAACAATTGGCTCTTTTCCACGCGTTGAAATCTCGACTTGTTTGCCACTAAGGAGAGTGTCAGCTTTGCATTGTTCTCTCCCTTTTTGTTGAGCATCCTCTGTATCACATAGCAGAGTCCCTAGAGGTCTAGCATTAAGTACGCTGACAATCTATCCTATTTGAATTTCCAAGGTCCTCAAAGATGCGACTAGACTCTGGATAGTTTCATCGTTATGCTCCATATAATCCTACATGATGTTCTCATTAGAAAATCTTTGCACATGATGGAAATTGTTTTGTGCTCTCTTTGGCATCATATTCTGGTTGAATCCTGGCGGTGCGTTGGTGTTTTGATGTTGGGCATTATATTGGTTTCCTTCCTGGTTTATCCAAGAAAAGTTTGGATGCTGCTTCCAACCTGCATTATAAGTATTGGAGTGTGGGTTAATATTACTATTGTAATTGTGATAGCGGTTGTCGAAGCCGTCAAAAATAAAACTTGCTCAAAGTAACTTGTAGAAGCGATAAGTAGGGTCAAATCCACAGGGAATGGTGAGAGATTAAATTTACAAATAGAAAAGTAAATTGGGGGGAGTTTGAATTTGAGTAGAATTGAAGAAAGCAATTTAAAGTAAATGAGAATTCTATATTTAAAGAAACTCTAGTTAAGGTAGATCTCGATGTATTAATCCAAGTTTTAGATCATCGAACTTCACAAAAGATAAACCTGCATCAATCTCAAATAGCTTGGTTATAGGTTAATTGATAATCCACAATTAAACTTAATCTCTCTTACTTAGTAGATAATCACTTAATAATCCATAAATGACTAACTCTTATTATCAAGATTAAAATCCTTAGATAATCCACTTAGAATTAAAACCTATCAAATAGCTTTATTGAGTTAAGAGACCCAATGCACATAAACTATCAAAACATTAATCCGTTAACTTATCAAGAATATGAATTCATACCTTCTAACTCGTTGCTTGGTTACTTACCACTTGTATTAAGGATGCCTCGATTGGTTGTCGTATATACATAATCCAATATATACGTGTTGAATAAGCCTGGGAGATATAAAAATACTTGAAATAGATGAAGAAGATAAAGAACAAGAAATCTCACTAAAAACTTTTATTAATAACCTCAAACCTAAACCTTAACTAGAAAAAGAGTTTAGCAACTCATGGAGAAGGGAAATCAACAAAGAAGAGAAGAATGAGAATTATGGGATGAATGATTTCTCTCCTCCTCATGACCCTATTTATAATAGAGGTCATTTACATCAACTAGGAGAAGGAATTACAATAAGATTTAATTTAAAACTCTATCCTACTCCAAATATAATGTAAAACATAAAAGTTCAACTTGAAGTAGAATTCCTCTTCTTATGTTAAGTGCTCCTTAAAATCCAAATCCAACTAAAACTTCTCTTTTAAGCATGTATTATCCTTTAGTTGTCAAAATCCCTACAAAAATCAAACACTTGTTAAAACATAGATTTATAGTAGGATTAGAACACTAAAATATAGGTATATATATGTGAAAAATATGCAAATATTAGACTTATCATATACCCCTACACTTGGATTATGCTTGTCCTCAAGCATATTGAAACTCAAAACCTAGGGTCCTTTTGGTAAATATAAAGGATAAGAGAAGTAATAAGTCAATGATTGCAATTTAGCACAAGCAAATAATAACCCAATTAATTATCATGAAATCAAAGATGGAATAAAATTAAACACACTCACAAAGGATTCACTCAATTCGCTTAAGGTGTTTAATAGACAACAACACTCAAGTCAAAGCATGTAAAAGAGTCTTACCATAAGCTTGCATATACATCACTTCTCCACCACTAGTTGGGCCGAATTACAAGATCAAAAGGTCTTTGAATTTGGTTGTAAGGGGGCTTAGGACAAGGTATGATGAGAAAGACTTTTAGGCTTTTTGAATCGAAGAAATTCACACTCCTTTTCTCTTTTGTATCAAGCTTTTTGCACAAATTTAATTTTGGGAGAAACAATAATTCAATCTTTTACTTTTTTGTCTTTTATTTTCTTTTGAATTTTTTTGAACAAGTAAGACAATTTTCTCTTTAATTTTCTTTTCTTTTTGTTTCCTTGTTTTTAAGATTTTCTCCCTTTTCTATTTATTTTGCTTGATTTTTCTCCTTTTTTCAAGTAAGGAAAGTGTGTAGTTCTTCAAATTCGGGTGCAAATTGGGGAAATCAACAAAAAGGAATTAGGCTTGTAGTATGGTTAATTTCCAAACAAAAGGCTCAGACTCAAAAGTGGTTCTCTAGTGGTCATATTAACCAAGGTAGGGTTTTTGGCTCAAGGTTCATACCTAAGTGCCTTAATCATCTCAAGTAATTCGATCCTATGTGGTCTTAACATGTATAACATTGCAAGTTCTAGAAGAAACTAATCATGCTTGACAATCACTCAATGCAAGAAAAAATATGAAGCATAAAAGATGTATTCTTATTACTCTCAAATCTCACAAAAGTGGCTTATGTTGTGTCCAATTTTATCCATCCAACTATCAAATCAATTAATCAAGCAACGATTTGCAAGGCTAAAAAGTTCTTATCAATCCTAATTTACTCTTCATATCAGTCTCATTTTTACTTTAGGATCCCGAATCTAAAAAATTTCAACATGTTGATTCTAAGAAAAAATATGTGAAAGGAATTTTTCTAAGTCATCAATAAGCATGAATTTCACATATTTTCTTCCTATTATTTTCGGCAAAACTAATCAAGATTTAAACAAAAATTTTCAACCAAAAGCCTTCACCCCCACACTCAAACTAAACATTGTCCTCAATGTTAAAATCATCATGCATAAAATAAAGCAATAAAAGTTTTAAGGGAAAAGAATACTCCCTTATTCGGCATGTGATGGTTCAGCGCGTGGGTGGGAAAGGAAGCGTGGGCATAATTAAATCGTGGTTTGTTTTGCCTAAAGAACATGAGGCGCGGTTGCATTTTTTTCCATAAGTGCTACTCATTATACCTAAAAAGAGAGAAAACACTATAAAAATTCATAATAAAAAAGAATAAAGAAAAAAATAAAACATGGGTTGCCTCCCACGAAGTGTTTTGTTTAACGTCTTTGGCTAGATGTAACTCCCTTTAATCTGTCACAAAAAGTTGTTCATCGGGAAATTCTTCTTTGATTGGATTGGGATTGTCGTCTTGAAGGATTCGACTTAGATGGTTGGCCACTGAGTTCTCGATTCCCTTTTTATCACAAATTTCTATATCAAAGTCTTAGAGGAGCAATACCCATCTCATTAGTCAGGGTTTTGAGTCTTTCTTCCTGAATAAGTACTTTAGAGCTGCGTGATCAATGTACACAATGACTTTTATACCTAATAGGTAGGATCAAAATACATCTAGCGCAAAGATCACGGCTAATAATTCTTTCTTTGTGGTCGAATAGTTGGCTTGTGGGATATCTAGTGTCTTGGATGCGTAATGGATCACATGCGAGGTTTTGTCAATCTTTTTTCCTAGTACTACTCCTACCGCGTGATCACTTGCATCACACATTATCTCGAACGAATCGTTCCAATTTGGTGGCTTGACTATGGGTGCGGTGGTTAAGGCTTCTTTCAATTTGTTGAATGTTTGCTTGCATGGTTCATCAAAATTGAATTCGATATCTTTTTGAAGAAGTTTGCAAAGTGGTATGGAGATCTTCGAAAAGTCTTTGATGAAACGCCTATAGAAACCTGCATGACCAAGGAAAGCACGAACTTCCCGCACATTTGTGGGGTAGGGTAATGAAGAAATAATATCTATCTTAGATTTATCTACTTCGATTCCTCTAGATGATACTATATGCCCTAAGATAATTCCTTGGTCGACCATAAAGTGACATTTTTCATAGTTAAGCACTAGCTTGGTTTGTATACACCTTTTTAAGACCTTTTCAAGATTAGCCAAATATGCATCAAAGGAATTTCCATAGACGGTAAAATAATCCATAAAAACTTCAATGATATTTTCAACATAATCAGAAAAAATACTCACCATACATCGCTGAAAAGTAGCCAGAGCGTTACATAACCCAAATGGCATGCGATGATATGCAAAGGTTCCAAATGGGCATGTGAACATCGTTTTTTCTTGGTCCTCAGGGGCTATAGGTATTTGGTGAAATCCTAAATATACGTCTAAGAAACAATAATGGGACATGCCTACTTAGTGCTCAAGCATTTGATCGATAAATGGGAGAGGAAAGTGGTCCTTTCAAGTTGACTTGTTTAATTCTCGAAAATCAATACACACTCTCCATCCATTTTGAACTCGAGTAGATACCATGTCTCCATCTTGGTTTTCAACTATCGTAATGCCAGTTTTCTTTGGAACCATATGAATGGGACTTACCCATTTACTATCCGAGATAGGAAATATCACCCCCACCTTGAGTAGTTTCACAATTTCTTCTTTTACTACCTCCATCATTGGTGGGTTGAATCTTCTTTGGGCTTGCCGTGAAGGCTTGCTCTCACCTTCTAGTAGTATGTGGTGCATGCACAAGGGGGGCTTAACCCGTGTATGTCGGCAATTTTCCATCCTATGGCCGATTTGTGATCCCCAAGTATTTGTAGGAGTTTTGCCTCCTCTTCCTCGCTTAGTTTACTGATATGATTACTGGTAGCGTTTCTTATGGACCAAGGTAGGAGTACTTCAAGTGGCTTGGCAAGTTCATTAATTCAAGTTTTGGTGCCTACAAGATTGAAGGTAAAATTTTGTCAGATTTAGTAATCGATATTGCCATGAATTCTTCTTTTTGATCCACTAATGCTTGTGTTTCCTCAGCGTCATCATAAACTTCATCTTCAAGGTTTTTGAAGGCTTCTTGTATCAAAGGTTCAGTTACATCTAAAACAAATAGTGAAGATACATCTTCAGGGTGTTTCATGGCATATAGATGTTAAATTCCACAATTTCACCATCAAATTTCATAGTAAGTTTACCATGATGTACATTAATATTTGTTTTTTATGTTTTCATGAAAGGTCTTCCTAACAAAATTAGACTAGGTTTAGATGAATCATTTTCCTCCATATCTAAAACATAAAAATCAGCAAGAAATACAAGTCCATTGACTTGCACCAAAACTCCTTTCGGATAAACATTCGACCTATCGGCAAGCTGTATAACCACACATGTATCTTTTAGAGAACCTATATTGTTATCACAATATATAGAATATGACATAACATTAATAGATGCTCCTAAATCTAGCATGGCTTTTTCAATCTTAATGCTTTCGATTTGACAAGGAATATTGAACATACCTAGATCCTTGCACTTTTTAGGGAGTTTTCATTTAAGTACGACAGATACATTCTCACTCATTCTTAACTTTTCGTTACCGTTGAGCTTTCGCTTGTTGGTGCATAATTCTTTGAGAAATTTTGCATAATGGGGAATTTGATTGATTGCATCGAGTAAGGGAATGTTTACCTTGATTTTTCAAAAAGTCTCAAGAATCTCTCTTTCTTGTTCGTCTTTCTTGGATTGTGCAAACCTTTGAGGGAAGCGAGGTGGGATCATTATCGGTTGAATGTCATTTTGTGCGCCTTCTTCTTCCTTTTCAGGATTTTGCTGTGTTTTTGCACTTTTTTTGGGAAAAGAAGTTTGCCAAAAAAAAATTTGATTTTCTAGCCTTCTCGTCTCTTTTATCGGCTTTGGTGGGTGGTTCCTGCAAATTCTTGCCATTTCTCAAAGTAATAGCACTCGCATTTTGTTTAGGATTGACAATGGTTTGTGAGGGTAACTTACCTCAAGATTCGGATTGACTAAGAGACGAAATAATCTGACTTACTTGGATTTCGAGATTTTTGATGCTCGACCTTGTCTCTTGTTGGAATTGCTCCAAGTTGTGGGCAAGTTTGTACACAATGTCTTCCAAAGGAGGGTTTGTCGATGATGATAGTTGCGGCTAGTGGAAAGCACCTTGTTGGTTTGGATATGACATGTTGTTATGTGGTCTCTGTCCGTAGCTCAAATTAGGATGATCTTTCCACCCTGGATTGTAAGTGTTTGAGTATGGATTGTGTAACACCCCAAATCCTAGCCTAGAAGTATTGAAACCAATTGCATAAGTTGATAGCTTATGGAGAAATCATAAGGTGGAAGAAGCTACCTGAGAATCTGAAGAAGTCATGAGGAAGCAATATCCTCACCTGTTCGATTCAGGTAAATTCGAGGACGAATTTAATTTAAGGGGGGAGAATTGTAATACCCCAAATCCTAGCCTAGAAGTATTGAAACCAATTGCATAAGTTGATAGCTTAATTGAACCTAGAATTTAAGCTAAATTGATTTGTCAAGGATCTAATTGAAAGAATCAATGAAATAAGTGATCAATTTAAAGTGACTACATTGAATTAAGTGAGAAAGATGGGGAATGCATCCTAAATTCCTTGTTTCCCCTAATGCCCTTGATTAAGTTAATAATAAGGATTAATTAAGGGACATTTTAGACATTTCATAAATCCAATAACTTGGATTAAGTGTCATCATCTTCTTCGTTTTCTCTTTGGCTGCCGAATTTGAAGAGAAAATTAGGGAGATAGTGTTCTTGTGAGAGAAAGCTTGAAATCTATGGTGTAAGGTTGAATTTGAGCTAAATTCAACTTGTTGGCAGCATTACTAAGGTAAATTCATGCTGTCCAAACTGATTTATGCTTGAAATTCTGAGTTTGATGATGTTTAAATGCTAGTTGAGTTATTAGGTTGTTGAAATGAAGAGAATGATGAAATTGAACATGTATATATCATGGATGACTTGAATTAGAGTAGAATTCATGTGTAAGGAATGGTGTAACAAAACTAGGTTGCTGGAAATTTGAAATTAGATGTTGATGTAAGAATTGAATGGTTAGAACTTGTAATTGAGCTATGGAATTAATGAATTGAACACGATCATGATTATATAATGTAATTAAGGTTTAAACAAGCTGAATTGTTAGTAACCAATGCTGGAAATGAAAGATAAAAGTATGAACATAGTCATATAACATAGAAACTGTTTTAGTAAGAACCTATTGTGTAAACATGCAAAATTAAGCTTTGTAACCAAGTCACTCTATTTTGGCTGCCTTGAAAAATGAATTAACATTGACTGAACATGCTTAGGATGTCATATGAAATGAATTATAGGGCCAAAACATTGGTTAAAATGAATTTAAAGAATAAAAATGTGTATAGGTGCAATCTGCCTAGAATTGCTCTGTTCTGGGCAGTAACTTTGAAAATTCACCAAAATTTGTATAGATCAAATTCAGGGCTGAAATTTTAGTTACATGATCCTTAGTATGTCTACTTTCATTAGGTGAAAACAGAACTGAAAACTGGGTCTTATGCTGGAAACTGTAAATAGAAATAGCTGGACGGTGCAAACTGTCCAGACAGTGTAAATGCCCTGTCTTTGAACAATAAACTGTATTAATTGGATAAAAACTAAAATGCAAGCCTTATATGATAATATATAAAATTTTGTTAGCTTTCCAACGGTATAAATTACTCGAAATTCCAACGTACGGATTAAAAGATATAACCATTTAAAGGGACGGTGTGCAAACTGCCAGGCAGCAGTGTACTGGGCAGTTTGGGACTGTTTTTGCACCTAGAAGTAAACTGTTTCCAAAACAGTTTTGGGACATTGTAATCTGTCCAGTTATGTTCTAAAATGAGGTAATAACAATTTAGAGATGAACTAGTAAGAAATTCTTAAAAGAAGGCATAAAAACAGTAGCTAAATGTTAGGTACAAATGTGGTAACATTGCTACTATACATGTGTGACATTATGTGCTTGTTTTGATGAATTGTATGTGTTATGCTTGCTAGACCAAGGGCAGCAAGTTGTGGAAGAGGAAGATAAGAGTGGACATCCCAAAGCAAGAGGCAAAGGGATTTGGATACAAGACAAGTGATTAGCTAGGAGTATTATGAGTGTAACTATCCTTAGGGTTAGGACTTAGGTCCTAACCAGCCTTGCTATTGTTAATTCAATGATATTGCCATGGAACATGACTTAATACATATTTGGCTAATTAAGGGAAGAATGATATGAATGTCAACTTGTTTGATGCCATGATCTATTTGTTTACTTGAGTGTTAAGCAAATGAAATGAAATGCTTGACATGTTGCATTGCTTATGCCAAAGGTAAGAAATGGCATGCTTGCTTGGAGAATAAGGTACGCACATTGCATACATATGCATGTGTTTGTGATTGATATACATGGCTGGTTGAAATGAAATGAACAATGGTACCACTTTGTATTCATGCCATTCGAATGGCATGGATAGATTTGTCTTGGGAGTTAAGACTCTATAAGCCTAAGGGCTTGGCCTTTGAATGGCATAAACTTGTATTGAATAATGAATTGTATAAAGCTTGAATAAAATGGATAATCAACAACCTTGGTAGCTAGTTTGGATAGATAGGAGGGCATGCCTTAGAATCTTGAGCTCATATTGGCACTACGGTGCATATTGGTACAACGGTACATATTGGCACTACGGTGAATATTGGCACGACGGTGCATTTTGGCACTACGGTCCACTTCGGTGCATATTGTTGAAGATTTGATTATCTAGTAAGCTACTTACCAAGGGTGTTATAAGATGAACTAAAACTTGAAATGAACATTGTTTGCCTTGGTTGTGTGATGTGAACATTACATGTTTTGTAAGATTCTTGAATCAATATCCTTGCCTTGAATGATAACACGTGAATGATTGTAAAACTAGTTACTTCTCATGAAAGAAATGCATGGATGAAGTTTATTGTGTAAGAATGCCTACTTGGTACTTGGTGTTTTTGATTGCTTGTTTCCTAAGCAAATAATCGAATAATATGATATGCATACATGATGGATGTTGCTGTGATTGAATGTGTGATATGTGAAGCTTACCTATGTTTTTCTCCATGCATTCAACTGGTATATGATTTGTGGTGATGATCTTGAATTTTTTTTGAAATACTTGTAAACTTGGTTAAATAAACTTTGAAATTGGTTAGACTTAGTGTTACCTCACTAAGTACATAACTTGTACTTACCACTCTACTCATCATTCTCCCCATAACATATTAAGGATACTTCAAGAGGATATCTTGAGTTCGAAGCAACGTTTTGAAGCAAGCTTGAAAGTATGATTTCATACTCTTTGTATAGTCCTAGTTTGGTGGAACTAGAACTTGTAATAGGTAGCTTTGATCATGCATTTGGTTGTGTGTTTAAGACTAGTATATGTAATGTTTTGATGGGCCTATCATGTAACTAACTTTGATGACTTGAACTATGTATATAACTTTGTTGATATGTATATAAATTAGTATAATGCTACGCAAATTATGAAGAATTTCAATGATTGATGAATCCTTGTATAATTTGAATGTTAGACCAAAATTGTATGATCATGCATTTGTTCCTATGGCCATTGGTATGATTCAGCCATGTTCAGATTGAAGCCAAGGTATGTACAAGCATGCATTAATAATGTTACTAGTTAAGGATGCCATGAAATAGTATGACTTGCTTGAAAAGGAAACAAATGAAATGTGTTAAGTGACTACTAGTTATTCGAATAGGGTGTATGAACATGTAATAATAATGTAAGTTGGATCCCTTGTATTGATCATGTTAATTGCTTGAATAAGTAGTATCTTGAGATGCAAGTAAGCTAAATGAAAGAATAAAGTTATGCTTAGTTCTTGCTAATGTAATGTATATGTGATATGTAAATAGGTTTGTTAATTAAGCATGAAAAGTGGTAACTTAGGATATAAGTATGAAATGAAACAAATTAGTACCTAAATTAGCATGCTAAGTGTGTTTGTTTTCAATGAATATGGATTTCTTGTATGACTTGTAATGTTTAGTTTAGGTTACTTGCATTGCAAGTTATGTATACCGAGGTTACTTGTTCGACAAGTAACCAATCTTTTGCTTTGTTCTCGCTTTGGTAATGCTCCTGAACTGGGTTACGGCTAACCCAGGGATAGGGTGTTACAGATTGTACTTTCTTTGGCCATAAGGTCCTCTGATGGTGTTGGCGGTTTCAGTTTCATCTTGGAGTGTAGGGCACGAATCGGTTCGATGCTTGCTACTTGTGCAAATCCCATAAGCTTTCACTTGTTGCGTACTACCTACTGCCAATCTTTGAACAAGTAAGGTCAGATTTGAAATCTTATCTTCAAGAGAAGAAGTATTTACCTCGTTAACTCGTTTAGATACAGTGTCATGATGTGAACCAAATTGTTGAGAGTTCGCAGCCATCACATTGATCAAATCTTTGGCTTGGGTGGGAGTTTTGTTCATGATTGCTCCTCCACTTGTAGCATCCATCATCCTTCTCTCCATAGGTAACAAACCTTCATAAAAATATTGGATGAGTAATTGGTCAATACACCATGTTGTGGGCAGCTTGCACATAGTTGCTTGAATCTTTCCCAATAAGCGTGAAGTGTCTTAGTATCTCTTTGTCGAACCCCACAAATCTCTCTTCTAATGTTAATAGCTCTTGAATCAGGACAGTACTTCTCAAGGAAAAGTGTCGCCATGTATGTCCATTTCTTAATTGATCTATATGGTATGTACTACAACCAATCTTTTGCATGATCGACCAGAGAGAATGGGAAGGCTCGAAGCTTGACTTGATCTATGGTGACATTGTTTGGTTTCATGCTCAAACACACCACATTAAATTCCTTCAAGTGCTTTTGTGGATTTTCATTCTCAAGTCCCCTGAAAGTAGGAAGAAGATGAATTAGTCCAAACTTGAGTTCAAATGGTACCTCAGAATCTTGGTAATTGATGCATAATGGTTACAGACCGATTTTGGGGGTAACGAGTTGGCGTAGGGTTTGTTCAGCCATCTTGCGTTCTTTCTCTCGATTTTACATTGAGCTTTCTTTCTCGGTCAAAGATTGCTTGCATTCTCTTGCTTCTTTTCTCAGTCAGCGTGCAGTTCTTTCAATTTTAGGATCGTACTCAAGTTTTCTAACACAAGAAGAATAAAGCATAAAAAGGGACAAAATAAAATAAAATAAAATTGAATAAAATCAACCTACTTGACACCAATCCCCCGGCAATGGCGCCAATTTTTGATAGCGGTTGCCGAAGCCGTCAAAAATAAAATCTGCTCAACGTAACTTGTAGAAGCAGTAAGTAGGGTCGAATCCACAGGGAATGGTGAGAGATTAATTTTATAAATAGAAAAGTAAATTGGGGGAGTTTGAATTTGAGTAGAATTGAAGAAAGCAATTTAAAGTAAATGAGAATTCTATATTAAAAGGAACTCTAGTTAAGGTAGATCTCGGTGTATTAATCCAAGTTTTAGATCATCGAACTTCACAAAAGATAAACCTGCATCAATCTCAAATAACTTGGTTATAGGTTAATTGATAATCCACAATTAAACACAATATCTCTTACTTAGTAGATAATCACTTAATAATCCATAAATGACTAACTCTTATTATCAAGATTAAAATCCTTAGATAATCCACCTAGAATTAAAACCTATCAAATAGCTTTATTGAATTAAGAGACCCAAAGCACATAAACTATCAAAACACTAATATGTTAACTTATCAAGAATATGAATTCATACCTTCTAACCTGTTGCTTGGTTACTTACCACTTGTATCAAGGATGCCTCAATTGGTGTCGTATATATATAATCCAATATATACATGTTGTATAAGCCTAGGAGATATAAAAATATTTGAAATAGATGAAGAAGATGAAGAACAAGAAATCTCACTAAAAACTTTTATTAATAACCTCGAAACTAAACCTTAACTAGAAAAAGAGTTTAGCAACTCATGGAGAAGGGAAATCAACAAAGAAGAGAAGAATGAGAATTATGGGATGAATGATTTCTCTTGTCCTCATGACCCTATTTATAATAGAGGTCATTTACATCAACTAGGAGAAGGAATTACAATAAGATTTAATTTAAAACTCTATCCTACTCCAAATATAATATAAAACATAAAAGTTCAACTTGAAGTAGAATTCCTCTTCTTATGTTAAGTGCTCCTTAAAATCCAAATCCAACTGAAACTTCTCTTTTAAGCATGTATTATCCTTTAGTTGTCAAAATCCCTACAAAAATCAAACACTTGTTAAAACATAGATTTATAGTTGGATTAGAACACTAAAATATAGGTATATATATGTGAAAAGTATGCAAATATTAGACTTATCAAATTGCCAACAAAATATACCGATTCTGGGTTTTTTGGGCATTCTTCTACAATATGTCTATCTCCACAAATAGTGCAAAAAGGTTCCATTGCCTTCATTTCTGGGGCTTCAGTAGTCTTTTGCATTGTCTTCACTAAATTAGTGAGGCTGACAGTTTGAGCATTGATTGATGAAAATGCATCAAGCTCTAACTTTCCAGCTACTCTCATATCGGCTCCCAATCCGGTGGTAGGGTATTGGAGATCATTGGTAGCAATCCTTTCTAGGATGTCATATGCTTTTTTATAATTTTTATTCAGCAACGTACCTTTTTGCCGAGGCATCTAAAATGGTCATGGCATGAGTGTTGAGTCCAATGTAAAAAAAAATCTCCATCTGGGTCCAAGTAGGGAATCAATGCATGGGACATCTTCTCAACAAGTCTTTGAATCGATCCCAAATATCATAGAAAGTCTCATCATCATCTTTCCTAAAGGTAATGATTTCACTTCGCAGGTTAGCATTTAATGCAAGTGGTTGGAATCTCTGCAGGAATTTCTAGCATAAATCTGCCCATGTAGTATAACACCCTAAACCCGGCTTAGGAGTAAACCAAGTCTAGAGTGTTAAAGGATAAGCAAAAGACTAACTTGATTCATAAGTAAGTATTCGAACAAAACAAAAGCCTAGCTTGCATCACAAGATAACATTAAAAATTTTATAATGCAAGCGTAAGATTTCAAAAATATTATATTATCATGTAACCTAACACTTTAGATTAGTAATTTAGTGATCTAATCCCTTAAGAAATTAACTTCATTGTCAAGAAACAAGTTTAACTTGAGATTTGTTACTACATATTCAAAATATAGTCTTTTAAACTTGATCTAATTCATATTAAGCTCCAATCTATCACCAAGATTACAATTTAATAAACAAGCAATTAATTACTCTAGCTTGATCAAGCATGCACATAACTCATCCCTAATACACATGACATCTATGTTTTCATAACCAAGCTCTTATAAACCTATCTAATTCTTAATTAATTAATTAACAATCGAAGGTACCACTGGACTCAAGCAAACATCCAACAACATGTAATAACCAAGTTAACCAATAGGACACATTCAAAGAACTCCTTAAGGGTTAACTACACCATTCGGACAGGAGCCCATTTTAAACTCTAAGCATCAAAACAATCTCTTATTACAATTAACACTTCATAGGTGATTCATGTCACTTTTAAAATGAAGTAACCTTTAGTGTGAAACTCCCTATTTTCTTTTAAGGTTATTAAACACCTTACTCAAACATTTCACTAGCTCGTTACTTAAAATTTACCTATTTGAATCATGATACAAATAATTACAAACTAACACACAAGTAGCCATTCTAACTCAATCAACGATACTAGCATATGTAAGACTCTATTCGAATAGCTAGCACACCAACATACTTCCAATCCCACATCTTAATCAACCATGTAAGCTAAGTAGTAACTAGTTAAGCCGAATATTGAGAGAGGCATTTTATACAAAACACTTTCAAGATGGCATATTGCTCTCAAATTATAAAACATATGCACACATATATGCTTCTAAATGCATTACAAAATTGTTGCCACCCATCTAGGAGTCTTAACCAAGAGTTACAAAACATACTTTAGAATACTTGTGATCTAGCCAAGCTCCCAAGCTAACTTGCAATCCAAGTAATGAGAGTGAGCACAAAGGATTGCATAAGTTTTCACTTAGTGAGGTAGCTTAAAGTATCCTTAAGTAACAACAACCAAACAAACTTTCCTTTCATCAAATCCATTGGTCAAGCATATCAATAGCTTGAGCACGAAGGTAAGTACTAATGAGGCAAGCATTCAAATAAAACCAATTGGAAATAGGCATGGTTTCCAAGAATTTATGTACAAAGGATTATCACAAGCTCAATTGAATGACAAGTTCAATTAGATTCTTCTTATAATCTCAAGGATGGTTTTAGGCAAGAATGTATATATATTACTTCTTATGCAAGTTATTTCAATACTTTATCCACTAATCATGTATATACATTTAAGACATTCTAGACAAACCAAGTCATGTTCATTTTCATTTAAAATAGTCCACGACATGATTATTTATATTCAAAACATTCCATTAGTCTTCTATATACCGTTAGTCATTCAAAACAGTCCATTAATCTTGTATATACCATTAGTCATTCAAAATAGTACAAGACATGCTTATTTCTAGTCAAAACAGTCCATTAATCTTGTATATACAATTAGTCATTCAAAACAGTCCAAGACATGCTTATTTCTATTCAAAACAGTCCATTAATCTTGTATATACAATTAGTCATTCAGAACAGTCCAAGACATGCCTATTTCTATTCAAAACAGTCCATTAATCTTGTATATACCATTAGTCATTCAAAACAGTCCAAGACATGCCTATTTCTATTCAAAACAGTCCATTAATCTTGTATATACCATTAGTCATTCAAAACAGTCCAAGACATGCTTATTTCTATTCAAAACAGTCCATTAATCTTGTATATACAATTAGTCATTCAAAATAGTCCATTAACCCAAGATTAATCAACCAACTAAGTCATAGTAGCATATTTACTTTCATTTGAAGCATATATATCCAATAAAGAAGTACTCAAGTTTCATTAAAATCATTTTACTTATTAAGCAAGTTATCACAACTTTTCATTACTTTAACTCATAATCTCATGACTTTTTATTAACATAGCCTTGAGAATCAAACTTCAGCCTAGGTACACGAATCTGCAACCAACTGTCTCCCATAAGATGGTACTTGCAGTACCGGTCAATCCCTCCTACTGTCGCCATGTGACAACAACATTTCCCTCCTACTATCGCCAAATAAGGGTCTCTGTCCAGGATCGTAGTCCACCCCAAACACGAGCTCTATGGACTCTATGGCGTGCCAACTATACCTACGACTGACTCGAAACTAGGGCTTTCACATTTATCATCTTTCTTATAACAAAGTGAGCATAGCTCCTTATCATATCATCACATTAATATCTCATTACCCTTTTTTTCAACTTGGGTATATATTCACCTCATGTGAAGTTCTCATTATTTTATTTCACTTGATCGAAAGGCATCATAGCCATAAACTCATCATTTTCTTATTATAGGTAAGCATTGTTCCACAATATTTCTTTCATGCCATTAAGGCTTATTTCATAACAAAACCACAAGTTCAACCACATGTGTTTATCAAACAAGTATTGTTTTTACATAGCATTTCATACATATTCAACCCCATTCAAGGTATCAAGGGAACAAAGCTTATTGTTATTCATTTCAGGAGTGAGTATAGCTTTAGCTTTAAGTGATTACATCAAGGCTTAGATCTTAACATGATCAGAATTTAACATAGTCTGAATTCATGTACTCATAACAAGACTTAAATCATATCATGTCAAACTTGTATATATATATATATATATATATATATATATATATCTTCATGCACATAAAATCTCAATCACATAATATGCTTTCAACCAATTTAACATCACAAAGTACTTTTCTATAAGTACTTACCATGAACAAGAGATGCACATCATCATACATAACATATAGAATTTCTAACATAAATGATCTATATCCAATTATTCCATGTCACCTTTTACTTATAAACAAGTACTTACCTCGTATTCCAGCTTGATGTTTGCAAGCATCATATGTATATTTGCATAAAGCTATAAATTAACAATAAAGAATACTCGGGAAGGTTTTGAGCCTATCCCGAGACTTTAAACTACACTCACCATATATCTCGAAGTTACAGGATATCCTGATCCACTAATTTACTCGAGCTTCCTCCATTTAATGCTTGACTCACCCAAGTCCTCGATCTCAAATTGTCCCTTCTTGAACCTTGCTTCCTCCGGCCAGCTTTAATTCAAAGGATCACAAGTACATCCATTAATATATATACCATTTAATACACATTGACTCGATATTCATAACTAATAGCATTTCTCAAGCATTAGCCATGCCCATACTAATCATCCTTCAATTCCATTTCCAAGTTAAATCCTTATTTCTATCTTTTGGCAACTTGAGTTATCATCAAAGAAATGTCTTTCCATGACAGATTATACTGGAATTTAAAGCTCTTTATACCTTTACAAACTAGATTCAACCATGGTTTTAACGGTATAAGCCTCATAATTTAAAAAGTCCTATAGCAATTAGGAGAATTTTTGGAAGTTTCAAAACAAAAACTGTCCCTAGCAGAATCTGCTTCCAGGTTTTCTGTACTACTTTCACTTAAAAATTCATATCTTTTGATTCCAAACTCAAAATCAATCATTGTTTACTGGAGATTAAACTAAACTTGCACGTGGTTCTATACAAATAAAATTCATCTTCTATCTTAACAGATTCAATTTTCAATGATTTTCTACTCTTACTGGCAAAGCAGGGTCCCCTGGGCAAATTGTATTCTTCCTTGTTTTTAACTAGTTTAGGTGTTCCATTTTAGCCTAATCAGCAACAATTCATCCACAATTCACTTGTATATACCTAATTACACTCTCACTGGTCCAGCATGTTTTTCCAATATACCAAAACAATACAATTTTCATCTATATGTATATATACATTCAAGACAACCCACTAGAGCCTTCAAACATATAAAACAAGACAGGTTCATCAAACACTCCAATTGAGTAGTTCTTAAGATTTCAACAATTAAAATTGATCTCTAATCTACTCTTAATGATACATGCTTCAAGGGAGAATTCTCAAATTCAAAGGAATTTAGACTGAAGGAAAGAACATTTCACCTTTTTCCCAAGCTACTTGAATTAATCCCCCAAGAATTGAGCTAAATTAGAGCTTCCTCTTTACCATTCTAAGGCCATGGAAAACATCATCCTTTCTTTCCCTTTCCTTGGAGCCTTCGGTCAAAATGGGGAAGATGAGAATAACTCTTGGTTGTTCTCCCCACTTGGCCAAACCAACCACACATGTTCACTCTCATGAGTGACATGTGTTTAAGCCCTCTAATTATTCCTATTTATATGCAATCTATTGAAATGTTAAAGTATTCAATTTAACCATTTCAATTTAGCTAGCCTCTTTTTCCAAGTTTTCTTTTTGGTCCTTAATCCATTCCATTCTATTTTTATCCAAGTATGTTTAAGTCAATTTGAGTCACACAAGAAATGGTAACATACTTTCAAGACATGTAATTAAAGTATTACACTTATATCCATAAATTTTGGTACTATAATGTTGGTCATTCCATTCGTCCTTCCTTCTAATTTGGTCCAAGACTCTTAATTAAAACTAGATTCAAGAATGAAGAAATAATCTAATTTGCACTGAACTGGCAACAACCTATCAGACCAATCTTCCCGATATTACATGTAGTGACTGAACCTGGTGGCAATGAATTTAGCCACAATTTTGCCCTATCTCGCAATGAAAATGAAAAGAGCTTTAGCTTTACTGTCTCTTCAGTCACATCAGGCTAGTGGAATAGTTGGCAAACCTACATGAATTGCTTCAAATGCTGCCTTGGGTCTCCATTAAGTGATCCATCAAATTGACCTACATTCATTAGCATTTGAATCATTATCGGTTTGAGCTTAAAGTTAGCCATATTTACCTCTGGACCGATCAGTCCTGGCATCAAATCATCTATGTTGGGTGCTAGGTGTTCTCTGATAGATCGTTCTTTAGGTATCTCAGCAACAATAGCAGGAGTAGTGGTATAACTATAGGTATTGCCATTTCTCCTGGTTATTGGCATTATTTAGGAAACTTTCTAGCTCATCATTCCCGTTACGAGTCTTTACTCGACGTTCTCTTCTTAACCTGTGTAGGGTTGGGTCATATTGTAAATCTTCCTTCGCAGTGCTGCTCCTGTACATATACCAACCGAAATAAGATAACCAAAAAATGAAAACAAGTAAAAATCAAAACAATTAATCTCGTTGCAATCCCCGGCAACGGTGCCAAAAACTTGTCGATGTAATATTGCATGGCAAAAGATTAAGTATTCAGTGTAAATATGCAAGTAAATAATGCCAAGAATACGTCTTTTTTGTGCAAGTATACACGGCCAGCAAGTAATATAGTAGTGAGTTGAGTATCGTCTCCACAAGGATTGTCCAAGAATTAATTACCACGATTAATATTTTTGATTCGAAACAAATGATTTTGATATGAAAGTTGGATTTAAGATTAAGAAAAATAACTTAAGGAAAAATAATGTAACACCCCGGTATTGGGCCTAGAGGTTTATAAGCTGATTAGACAGTCTGGTGGACTAGGTTAGAGATTCAAGTCAGATTTGGGATTTAAATCGGATTAAATATTTTTGAGTGAAACAATATTTGGGAAAATAGCTAAAAATTATTATTTTATAAATGAATATTTTTGGTAAAGTCGATTTTGAAAAATAGAATTCAAAAATGTGACATTTTGGCTAGTGACCAAAATGTAAAGAATGGAAACTGTTTTAGTGATTGTTTTGTAAAAGGATCAAAACTTTGAATCTTTAAGGAGCTATTTTCCCAAAGTCTAATATCAGACTTTTCTCCTTAATTGGCTATTTTAAAAAGATTTGGGGAGAGGTATAAATAGATTTTGAGGAATTAATTTCATAATTAATTCCTAAGTAAATTTCACTTAACTAACTTTTCTCTAAAAAGATTTTCTCTTAAATTCTCTTCAGTCAAACACTCTTTTATTCTTCAAAATCTTCATGTAACTTCTTGATTTCTTCAATCCTTTAATGTCAAATGAGTTCTTAATTGTTTCCTATCAAAACCTTATTGTTTTAATCTTGTTTTCTCATGTAAATCATTACAATTAAGGAGGAAAGTCAACATTAGAGGTAAGCTTTGTCCTTCTCCTCTAATTCTTTACTAAAATTCCCAAGTTATTGATCATTTATAAATGTTGTCTATTAATTTTTAATAATTTAATTATGGAAATTGGTTAAATCAAGGTTTAATTGATGAGATTAAATGATTTTTGTTTCGAATCTATTTTGCTAAATTCTTGATTGGTTATAATCATGATTTTGATGATTTATAATGTTGATAAGTCAGCTTTAACATTGGAATCCCGAAACTATATGAATCTCTAATTTGTTAGGTTGTTAGTGTTGTGTTTTTGGCGAGTTTCGGTTGTTTAATGAATGCTGGAAGTATAAGGATGATAATAGGTTGTTGTTGGATGTTAATTGAAGGTAATTTATGGATTAAACCTTTAGGTTTTGGGTGGGTTAAGTTTGGAAGGTGTTTGATGTTGATTTTAGTAATTTTGGGAATGGTTTCGGTTAGTGTTTGTAGAGGATTGATGTGGATTGATGTTACTGGTTTGGTGAATGCATTTTGATGCATTGGATCCTTTGTTTTTGTGTGGTGAAAGTAGGGAAGGTTGATCCTCAAGCTTGAAATGTCATTTCGGAAGCTTTGGAGGAGTAATTCGCATCGGCAAATGTGGCTTTGCGTTGTCGGTGAGTGAGAGCGTGGATTTCAGGTTTAAAATAGTTTAAAGGTGGTTTATGGGAGTTTAAACTTAGCTTGAAAAGCTAGTTTAAACTCAAAAGTAAGTATAAAGGGATTTCTCTCTCTATTGTGCTTTTACGAAATGGTTTTTATGCACTTGTTTTAAATGACATGGTACCTACTATTAAAGCATATTTTAAACTATGTTATATATTGTTTTTGATCATATAATGATGATGGATGCATTGGTAAATGATCCATGTAAGTATGTGGAAATACTTGTTTAAAAGCATGGTTTGTTGCTTTGGAAATGGTTTTGAATTGTTGCATATAAGAACAGTGAGGTACATGGTTAATAATGAATTATATTGGCAAGTGATGTGGTTTAAAAGTTATCAGATATAATTGGCTGGCCATATTATTGATAGTGCACTATAAAAAGTCGCATTGGATGTCGAGTGGTTTATACGGTGTTCCGAATACTCCATCCAAGTACCCTAATGTTGAGGGGTTATATAGTACCAAAAACTCTCGTTAGTGGATTAAACGTCTAACCAATGATTAGGGTTGGTGTCCCCAGGGTTGTGATTGTACATAGTTGTGAGTGTACCCGATTGTGATCGTACTGTAATTCCGGTTGAGATGGCTTGAAGTGTTGAGAGGACACTTGTTGAATCTGTGTAACCGATGAACTATTTTGTGAAAGCGGAACTTAGTTTATGATCACTTGAAAGCCAATATAATTGTAAATGTATCATGTAATGGATGTTGATGTATAATGTTGGTTTATACATGTTTACTCTTTAAACTTTGCATATGGATTGTTATGCATAAGAAGGCTTAAATTGAGGATTAGCAATGGGATTTGTTGTTGATCCATGATACATGTTGCATATGGTTTAATATGTTGGTTCTTGAAAGTGTTAAGTGTATGGTTTTCAAGGCGTGATGTTTTGAAAGATGATTTAAATTGTTGAACTCATGTGAGTTGGGAAAATAGTTTTAAATGCATTGATGGTGTTGTGTTTTGAGCACTCCTCACTAAGCCTTGTGTGCTTATGCTCTCTTTGTCCATCAATGCGGTGAATTAATGGTTGGAGGCAGCGAGCAAGCGATGGGAAAAACCAAGGACTTGTATAACAAAAAAGTATGGTTTCGAACTAGACTTGTAGTAATAAAGGCAATGGAGTTCGTTGTTGATTTTTGGGATGGGTTGGGTTAAACTCCCTGTTTTGAGCAAGTTTGTTGTATTGTGTTGGAGTTGTAATTGGCTTTATATGTTTGGTTGATGCTTCGGATTGTGTTTCATGCTTGAAATGGTTTGTTTCTAGGAAGCATGCCCCTAGTTTATTTTGAGAAGTTTAATGCCATGATTTGATGATGTTTCTGTGAAGTTGTGGCAAGATTTAATCCTTGCTGTTGTTGTCTATATGATTGAGGCGTGTTGGATTGTGTTTGAATCCTTGAAAGCATGAAAAACCAGCAAAATTGGACATTTCAGGTTCAAGCGTATCGGTACGTGTGTTCCAGTACCGATATGAGTAAGCTATTTTTGGGATAGTGTTTCGGTACGCGAGGAGTTGTTTCGGTACAGGCAAGAGTATTGTGGCAAGGTGTATCGATACGCATAAGTCGTATCGATACGTTTTGAGCTACTAGAATGTGGGATTTTAAGAAATGGCAAAGCGTACCGATACACTTGCTCGTGTACCGATACGGGCAGTTGTTATTTCAGTTAATGTGATGTTTGGAAGTTTTTGTTTTCTTCTGTTTTGGTCCTTGAATGTTACGCATGCAATTGAATGAGTTTGGATGATCGTTATGAGACGATTTCTGACATGTGAGCATGAAACCTAATTAATTAAGGATTGGTAACTTAAAAATGGGTTAAGTCCCTATAATTTTTTAGAATTGCAATTTGGTCCCTCAATTGCAATTACGTGCAGTTGGATGTCGATTCGACACCCGATTGAGTTGAGTTTTCACCCGTTGCCAGTATGCACACCATAGGTTAATAAATTGCATCTAGATGTAATTCGAGTTAATCTTTATGGGTTTGTTTTGGCAAACCCAATGTAGCTCGCTCGGTTCGGTCTTGCGGCTAGGCCGGGTCGAGGGGGTTACAAAAAAGTAAAAGTTTAGGAAGTTTGGCAAACAAGTGTATTCAAATGGTGATCAAGGGATGCCTAGATTTTATGCTAGCTATGCCAACTATTAATAATGTCTTGCCTTGGATTTATTGCCGAGCAAATTTCAAGAGTGGCATTACCTCTGTCGATGGTAATACCTTAAGTTAACCATGTTAAAACCCCTATATGCCTATAGTGAAGCTTTTCATTAATTAATTTGATTAAATTTCAATCTATACTCCTAAGGGGTAGATTCACTTCCAAAGTAAGCTCATCTACTTGAACATCTTCTGTCGAAGCTTCTCTCCTTAGTACCTGGAAACTAATTGTTACCCCTCAAGTCTGTTAAGATATTTGATGAGTGATTTGAATAGTTATTATTTTTTTTATTCATTACTCCTTGTTTGTCGATTTATGTAGCTAATTTGGGCTTTTTCTCTTATTTTTTGTACAGGACATTGGATTCCAGAAATTGTGCTAAAAAGGGCAAAATTCTGCAGCTTTTATTTTTCTGGAGTCAAGGCTGAGCTAGTGGGCATGAAATCTGATGTGGTGTCCGGTCCACGGTTTTTAGAAGATGACGTCAGCATCATTGGATAGCTTATCAGCTGGAATTTTAAATTCAAACTTGGAATTATCATTTGTATTTAATTTAAATATTCTTAGGATTTATCCTTTATCATTTTTAGGGTTTTAGAAGACTATAAATTCCCCCTTTGGGGTAAACTTAAAAATCATCCTATTAGCCAAGGGCTTAAAGCGAAGCTTCAGTTCACCTTGTGAGAATTAAGAGCACTCAACAACTTCATTTTACATTCTCAATTTTCTGAAAACTTAGATTGGCAATCGGCCTTTCTATTAAAATCTTTTCGCTTTCATTTTAAAAGTGCACGTTGACTTGATTGTTGTTCAGATTTATAGTTGGGAGGAAGGATCAGCTTGTAGCAAATTCGACTTCCTGTGAACACACTTAGCGACGGATTCACAAAGGGAAATTGATATCGGATTCGATTCTCATCGAAACAACAAAGTCCAACTTGAGTTTTTCCAAATTTTAAAACTGTTTTATTCTAACGACGATAGTCGTGGTTAGTCTAGCCAAAAAATTGGAATTCAAAAATTGATTTTGAATTATCGGTTTACTGGAGAGAAAAACAAGTTACAAGGGTTGGGCCTTGTAAACTGTAACCGGCATGTATCCGGAGTAAAAATTCTTTTTCGATGATCATTTTGAATTGAAGTGGAGCAAAGCTTGAGGCTAATTAATTTAATTAATTTACTCTTCAAAATTTACTCCTATCATTTTCGCTTTTACTCTACAGTTATTTTCTATTTTTCTTGCTCAAACCACCCATTCACTATATTGCCTCGACACAATCAGAATCAAAACCTCCTAATATAAGAAACTCCTTGGTCCTTGTGGACCGACACCTTTTTCTCTATACTACGTCTTTATTTATTTAATTTGAGGTTAAGGCTTAAATTATTTGACAAAATACGGCGCTTGTCGATATTAAGTTTTAATAAGCAAACAATGCCAATTGTCGTATGGCAAAGAATTTATAAAAATGAAGTACTAGCCAGATAGAGAACAATGTCAAGACATTCAAATTATTAAAAACTAAAAATAATTGCGCGTTTCATCTCAAAAACATCCTCAACCAACTTAAATAAATTAGTTCATGGTTGGGAGAACCATCAACATCAAATCATTTTCAACAAACACCATCATAAAAACATAATTAAACCAAAAAAGAAATGAGCAATGAAGGAGATCCGTCGATGCAGCCCTTCAATGGCTCCAAAGCTCTCGGTCTAGCCTGGTCGAACCACAAGTCGCCTTCTTCACCACGATGTAGCCTCTTCTTCCCTCTCTCCTTGGCTCATTATCGGGCTTTAAATAGGCATGCATGGAAACCCTAGATTGAGTTTAAATTTGAAATTGATTGTGCGATAGGATAAGCATGTTTATCTCTTTATCCTCTTTTGAATTTGAGCTGATCAATTTTTTACTAGGACTGACGTCATCGGCCTTCAATATTTTTCCAACGAGCTTGGCATTCTTCTTTCGCCAACCAAGCTTGGCATTTTGCTTTTTCCATCTAAGCTTGGTATTCTGCTCTGCAAAACCTGCGCTGCCAGTCTTACTCCTGACCTGCAACAACAAGGAAATACACATTTACTCTAGCAAAGGAAACGTTTCCTAACTCCTTAATGCAAATGCATGATTTACTAACTAAATGCATGAATCTATACTCAAAGGCAAGCAAAAGCATGGCAATACATATAGGAAAAACAATACTTGAGGAGTTAACATTAATCCAATCCTCGTGGGTTCAACACTCTACTCTTACTTTATTACTTGATACGACGAGTATACTTTCTCTAAAGTGTATCACTATTCGACAAGCATCAACTTTTGTAAGATATAGAGTTATCATGTAATAGTTTATGTTATAACACAATATCTTACCGATGTTAGAAAACATTACAGATATTTGTAAAATTAATATCGGTACCATAAGAACAATATCAATTTTAAAAGTATAGTATCGATCAGTACCAATGTTTTTTTATCAACTCGAGTAAGAATTTGTGTAATAACTTTTTTGCTTACATTTCCTATAATAATTTATGTAGCATTCGTAACATTTTGTGTAGGTACTATATTTCTTATGAATTTGGTAAGATATATAGTTATCCTTTAAGAGTTTATGTTATAACACAATTTCATACCATAAGTTTGTTTGGTTTTAGATTTGGTGATATGAGGTAAGCACTTATGTTACTACCTATTTCTTTATCGTATCTGTAATAAATTATATAGATTTCTTAACAATTTGTGCAGGTACCATGTTTCTTATGAGTATAGTAAGATATAAAGTTATCCTCTAAGAGTTTATGTTATAACACAATTTCCTAGCATCATTTGGGCCGGTTTTAGATTTGGCGATATAGGATTATCCTTTAAGATTTTATGTTATAACACAATTTATTACCAAAAGTTTCGTTAGGTTTAGATTAGGTGATATAGGGTAAGAATTTGTGTTATTATTTTTCTTCTTACCGGTTCTATAAAAGTTTATGTAGGTGTCATCATTATTTATGTAGGTACCCTATTTCGTGTCCTTTTGGTAACATATAGAGTTATCCTTTTAGAGTTTATGTCATAACACAATTTCCTACCAAAAGTTGGGCTGGTTTTAGATTTGGTGATATGGGGTAAGATTTTCTGTTATTACATTTTTTAGTATTGTTTCTATAAAATATTATGTAGGTGCGGTTAATATTTGTGTAGGTACTCTATTTCTTGCGTGTTTGGTAGCTGATAGAGTTATCCTTCAAGATTTTATGTTCTAATACAATTTCTTACCGAAACTTTCGATGGTTTTAGCTTAGGTGATATGGGGTAAGAATTTATGTTATTACCTTTTTCTTTACCAGTTATATAAAAGTTTATGTAGGTTTCATAATTATTTGTGTAGGTACCATATTCCCTATGAGTTTTGTAAGATATAGAGTTATCCTTTAATATTTTATGTTATAACACAATTTTTACCAGAAGTTTCGTTGGTTTAGATTTGGTTACATGGGGTAAGAATTTGTGTTATGACATTTTTTCTTACCAGGTACGTAATAGTTTATGTAATTTCGATAACAATTTGTGCAGGTATCCTATTTCTTATGAGTTCGGTAAGATATAGTGTCATCCTTTAAGACTTTATGCTATAACATAATTTCCTACTATAACTTTTGATAGTTTAAGATTTGGTTATATGGGGTAAGAATTTGTGTTATAACTAATAAGTGCTGCGCAATTGTGCAAGTATACACGTCGGAAGTAATAAAGTGATATGAGTATCGAGTATCATCTCCACAGGGATTGGTTTGGGCCACTTTGCTTAAGTTACTGCACTGTGAAAAGTAAAAACACAATTGATAAAAGGAGTTCTAATTAACGAGTAAACTAAGAGCAATAAACTAAAAGAATAGATGAAATCAAAATAGAGTAAATAGGCCAGGTTATCGTGAGTTGAGGTGTGATAGCCAATTGGATCGTCTTGGTAAAAGAGTGCAAGGGCAACTCAGTTGCCGTGACAACTTGCACAACGGGGTTGCCTTGGCAACTAATCGATGGTTGCCTGGGCAACTACTTGGGCGGCTAGGCAGCAACTTCAAGGTTCGGCGGAGCGTTCTTCAATGGTTTCTTTTTATCCCTAAGTCGAAACTCTAGCTACTTGTGCATGCCTTGATAATACATCCCTGCGTGAATCAAGGGTGAACAACAACCAATCTTGCGCTCCTCTTAGCCGTTGAAATCCTTAACTTATTCCTAAGTCGGATTAATCTTCACCATCAATAGATTGAATAAAGACCACACTCATTCGTTTCTTGAATCTAACTCTCCCGATATTAGATAAATAGATGAAGTTACGAGATCCTCTCCCAATTCACTCGCAAACAAGAATAAAAGCCAAGAATGAGTAAACCTTGAATAGAAAAGTGCAAACTCTTATTACCTAAACAAAATCCAATTGTTTCTCACAACAACAAAGCACAATAACCCCAACCAATCAAGTTAGTTCATGGTTGGGTTCAAAAGATATACAAAGAATAATCCCCAAACCATGAATTTAATGGAAGCAAAGAAGAACAAGAAGAAATCGAACTCTCCCCCTTGCTCTCTTGTCGAAATTTCTCTCTTCTTGACCTATGGGGTTGTCGAAATTTTCCCTCCTCTTGCTCCCTCTCAAGTTGACGATATGGCCTCTTATTTATAGGGCTAGGTCAAAGTCCTTCTTTGAGGAGGAAGTTAAGTTGGAATTAAATTATCTTTAAAGAATATAATTCTTTATTATAATTATATTCCTACTAGAACTTCTCCTATCTTCTTGGAATTTAATTCTTCTTTAATCTCTTCATGGAAATCAAATTCCTTTGGGATTTAGCTTTGCTCCACGTCATCTTGGGCTTGTTTAGTCATCAATTTCGACTACCATATCACCTTATTCTTTGTCGACAATTGCCCTGGCAACTGGCTCGGCGTCTCCTTCATTCATTGCCCTAGCAACTAGCTCGGCATCTTCTTCATGCACTGCCCTGGCAGCTGGTTCTAGCCTTGTTTAGGCAAGTGATTCTGTACACACACAGAAACACACCAAAGCAGCATCTTTTTCCACAAAAATCACCAAGTTATGTAATCAAGCTCAAAGGTGGAAAGAAACATGAATTAATGCATGAATGACTAATTATACAACTAATATGAGCCTAAGTCTAACAATAATATGAGTAAAAAGGTAAGAAAAATAGTACTTTTTAACACTTATCACACCCCCAAACTCGAACTATTGCTTGTCCTCAAGTAATGCAAACTAACAATTACCTGCCAAGACTTTAATCATCAAAGACATGCTTCAAACTTGAATTCAAACCTCGGAACCGTGGCACAATGTATGATCACCTTTTAATTTTTCGGATAGCACAAAAATTTCCCGGAACAAAACTATAATGCTCGTGACAATGTGTGTGCCTAGTTGTGTACAAGTTGATTTTCAAGATTCTATGTGAACAATAGGCTTTTATCAATTTAATTATCGGGGCATTTTTTTATTTTCACTAGAGCCAATTTCGGGCACCTCTAGCAAAGTAAGCAATTTCTCATTTTATTTTAGTCGACTAGAGCCAATTTCGGGCACCTCTAGCGATTATTTAATGTGCATTAACTACTAGAGCCAGTTTCGGGCACCTCTAGAAAGAAAGTGCAATTACTACTAGAGCCAGTTTTGGGCACCTCTAGAAAGAATTTAACTTTTAATTTTCAAATTTACCCAAATTTTAAGCAACCTAAGTTCACTAAGTTTCTTTCAATCAACAAGCCACAACCGTGTAAAAAAAATTAGCATCATAGTAAAATTCTAAGTTCTTTTCATGCAATCCTAAAATTAAAGGTTCTTTCAATTAAGTGCAGTGGCAAAAATTCATCATTGGATATTCAACAAGTCTTAAGCAATTAAATCCAATTAAAGGCATGGCAAGTAACATATGCAACCTATATGTGATTAAAGATGAATGCAACTAAACATGAAGCTAACTAGAAACCAACACCCCCAAACTCGAGAGAAGCATTGTCCTCAATGCATGTAAGAATGAAATAAAATTTAAAAGAAACTAAATGAAATGAGTTAGTCGGAGAGGTCACACCTCGAGTGATAAGTTTCCTTCGTGTCGCTTGCTTGATTCATTTTTCAATCGGTGGTTGAATGCTGGTACCGCGTGAATAGCATTGCTTTGATTTGATCCATGTTTGCCGATGCAGTTCACTTGCATGTGCATCGATGGTTTGCCGGCCATTGTTGTTGCCTGGGCATCGCTGATTTACATTGGGTTGCTTTGTGGCAAGTAGTCGGCAAAGTGAATTTCCTTAGCATGGTGGTTGTGAGTCTTGTTGTGGAAAAGAAAACCTGGAAACTAAAGATAATGAAGAAAAATAAAATCTCTCCTAAAAATTCCAAAAATAAATAAATAGAAAAAAATAACCGAAAAAAATAGAAAAAAATAGTTTGAAAAAAAAATAAAAAGAAAAAGAAAATATCGAAAGGAGAGCATGCTCATGCATCTCCTAAGGTGTCAACTTCTTTATTACGTTCCACATGGGCACCATTGTAGTGCTTCAATCTTTGTTCGTTAACTTTGAATTCATGTCTGTCGGTAATGGACTTGATTATAACGACACCATGAGATAATGGCTTGACAACTTCGAATGGTCCCGACCATCTTGATTTCAGTTTTCCCGGGAAAAGTTTTAGTCGAGAATTGAATAAGAGAACTAGTTGCCCTGGCATGAATTGTCGCGGCAATAGTTTCTTGTCGTGTCATTGCTTTGTTTTCTCCTTGTAGATTTGTGCATTGTTATAGGCGAGTGCACGAAATTCTTCTATCTCGTTGAGGTACAACAAACGCTTTTGTCTGGCACTTTCCTAATCCATATTCACGGTCTTGATTGCCTATTGGTTTGTAGATGATATTGCCCGTCCTTTGGCAATGATCAGATTGCTTGTAAAACTCTTGGGCATCTTTGTACAGTGTTGGCCAATACAAACCGGATTGAAAAACTTTGGCCGCGGTACGAGTTCCTCCAAAATGTCCTCCATGGGGTGAAGAATGGCATTACTGGAGTACATTCTGCTTCTCTTCTTTAGGGACACATCGGCGTATGACCTGATCAGGGTATTGTCGAGGCATGTGCTGCCGTGGCGACTACTCCCAAGGTTGTCGAGGCGTGTGCGTCTAGAGTTGTCGAGGCATACGCATCCATGGTTGCCAAGGCATGCGTATCAGTGGTTTCCGTGGCGTCGAGGGTTGCCGAGGCGTTAGGGGTTGCCGAGGCGTGCGCGTCCATGGTTACCGAGGCGTGCGTATCAGGAGTTACTGCGGTGTTGAAGGTTGTCGAGGCATGCCCATCCATGGTTGCCGAGGCATCAAGGGTTGCTGCGGCATTGAAGGTTGTTGAGGCAAGCTTTTCCTTTAGGGTTTCAAATGCTTGGGCGCAAGAATCATCAAAATTGAAGACTTTATCTTGGTGAGGGTAGTCTCTCGATCACGTCCACCTTAGCTTTGTCTACTTCAATTTCCTTGGATGAAATCTTGTGGCCGAGCACTATTCCTTCATCTACCATAAGATGGCACTTCTCCCAATTAAGGACTAAATCGGTTTCTTCACATCTTGCCAACACATTCTCTAAATTGTCGAGGAAACTATTGAAGTCACTACCAAAAATGGAAAAATCATCCATGAAGATCTCAAGGAAGTCTTTGACCATGTTTGAAAAGAGTGCCATCATGCATCTTCTAATGTTAGTGCATATATGAGAAAACTTGAGGATGGTCGTTTTCGATACTTCTTATAGTCCATCCGCACCCTCCATCGGGTGACAATATTGCCCAAAAAGAGTTTGGCCAATGTGCTTGCCACTACTCCCTTTTGCGTTACCATGGTGGAGGTGTCTTTCTTCTTTGTTCGCTTGTAGTCCATGTATACTCTCCACCTTGCTACTATTCCTGAAGGCACAAATATATTAATAGGAAAAATTATATCCATTCTCAACCATTCAATTACCTTATTCTTGTCGACTTCTATCATGGTTGGATGTAGCCTTTGTTGTCCTGGCAATTGCTGCTCAAGCCAATTGTCGTGGCAATCAGTTGCCAAAATTTGCTGTAAGTCAAGGGAAGAACCAATTTTCTGAAAAGCTTTACGAATCCAAACACCGTTTTCTTTTGGCCTCTCAAACATCTCCTTTAGTAGAGATTTCAATGGCTTTAAATCTACCAACCTTGGTTCCTCAAGACATACCTGCAATGGACGAGGTGGGTTTTTAAAGAATTCAAAAGGTTCAACCATTACCTGCTCATATTCCATTGGCAAAGTATTATCATCTCGTTGATCTTGCATGTGGTCGTGTAATTGCCGTGGCAATTGTAGATGAGAGCAATCTACAGATTCCTGCTTCAACATCAACATTGTAACCTTTTGGGCATCAGGTTCCTCAGAATTTGCTGTAGTATTGTTGTTCTCAGCTTCACTGAGTGTTGTCGCGGCATTGCTCTGTTCTGGCTCCTCAATCATTGCCGAGGCAATTTGTTGTTCATGCTCATCATGTGTTGGGCAGTCTCTCTCATTGGCATCATCTTGACTTTGATGTTCTAGTTGTTCCTCACACATCGGAGAGCTTTCTTTGCATTGCTCCTTATCCTCTTGCCTTGGGACGTCAGTATCCCTAGGAATGAATTATTGGTGCATGTTATAAATGACATATGTGGATCTCCCCAATTGATCTTCTGAATCCCATAAGGTTGCATCCCACTGAGCTATCCTCGTATCCATAGATTTTGATAGCTCTCGAATCTCTTCAATTGATCCGTCAAGTCTAGCCAAGGAAGCTAGTAACGTTTCCTCCAAGGAATTGGAATGCTCTTGAAAAGGACTACATTGCCATGGCATATCTGTTGCTGCGGCAAAATTGTTATGGTAAAAAAAAATTGAGCTTTTTGACCATACCATGAAGAATTTTGCTGCTGGTTCCCTCTATGGTCCTCCATGTGCTTATATGCACCGAAAATGTGAGGGCAGTTTTCAAACACATGATGTTCTCTACACATAGCACAAGACTTTTCCACGGTATAAGTTCTTTGGGCTTTTCTCGGTTGGTATAGGTAATCATCAAAGGGTGCAAGAAACTCTTGATTGGATTGATTCATATCTTCCAACATCATCTCTCGAATAGATCGGCTTTTATTTCCCAACATGTTAATGTCCCTTAACTTGTAGCGCACCTAATTTTTTTTTGATAAAACAAACAAAAAGAAAAGCTAGTAAAACTAAGACAAAAAATGCAATAACAAAAACAACTAACACCAATTGGCAATCCCCGGCAACGGCGCCAAAAACTTGTTGCGTGTAATAAGTGCTACGCAATTGTGAAAGTATACACGTCGCAAGTAATAAAGTGATATGAGTATCGAGTATCGTCTCTACAGGGATTGGTTTGGGCCACTTTGCTTAAGTTACTGCACTGTGAAAAGTAAAAACACAATTGATAAAAGGAGTTTTAATTAACGAGTAAACTAAGAGCAATAAACTAAAAGAATAGATGAAATCAAAATAGAGTAAATAGGCCAGGTTATCGTGAGTTGAGGTGTGATAGCCGATTGGATCGTCTTGGTAAAAGAGTGCAAGGGCAACTCAGTTGCCGTGACAACTTGCACAGCGGGGTTGCCTTGGCAACTAATCGATGGTTGCCTGGGCGACTAGCTGGGCAACTACTTGGGCGGCTGGGCAGCAACTTCAAGGTTCGGCGGAGCGTTCTTCAATGGTTTCTTTTTATCCCTAAGTCGAAACTCTAGCTACTTGTGCATGCCTTGATAATACATCCCTGCGTGAATCAAGGGTGAACAACAACCAATCTTGCGCTCCTTTTAGCCGTTGAAATCCTTAACTTATTCCTAAGTCGGATTAATCTTCACCATCAATAGATTGAATAAAGACCATACTCATTCGTTTCTTGAATCTAACTCTCCCGATATTAGATAAATAGATGAAGTTACGAGATCCTCTCCCAATTCACTCGCAAACAAGAATAAAAGCCAAGAATGAGTAAACCTTGAATAGAAAAGTGCAAACTCTTATTACCTAAACAAAATCCAATTGTTTCTCACAACAACAAAGCACAATAACCCCAACCAATCAAGTTAGTTCATGGTTGGGTTCAAAAGATATACAAAGAATAATCCCCAAACCATGAATCTAATGGAAGCAAAGAAGAACAATAAGAAATCGAACTCTCCCTCTTGCTCTCTTGTCGAAATTTCTCTCTTCTTGACCTATGGGGTTGTCGAAATTTTCCCTCCTCTTGCTCCCTCTCAAGTTGACGATATGGCCTCTTATTTATAGGGCTAGGTCAAAGTCCTTCTTTGAGGAGGAAGTTAAGTTGGAATTAAATTATCTTTAAAGAATATAATTCTTTATTATAATTATATTCCTACTAGAACTTCTCCTATCTTCTTGGAATTTAATTCTTCTTTAATCTCTTCATGGAAATCAAATTCCTTTGGGATTTAGCTTTGCTCCACGTCATCTTGGGCTTGTTTAGTCATCAATTTCGACTACCATATCACCTTATTCTTTGTCGACAATTGCCCTGGCAACTGGCTCGGCGTCTCCTTCATTCATTGCCCTAGCAACTAGCTCGGCATCTTCTTCATGCACTGCCCTGGCAGCTGGTTCTAGCCTTGTTTAGGCAAGTGATTCTGCACACACACAGAAACACACCAAAGCAGCATCTTTTTCCGCAAAAATCACCAAGTTATGTAATCAAGCTCAACGGTGGAAAGAAACATGAATTAATGCATGAATGACTAATTATACAACTAATATGAGCCTAAGTCTAACAATAATATGAGTAAAAAGGTAAGAAAAATAGTACTTTTTAACACTTATCACACCCCCAAACTCAAACTATTGCTTGTCCTCAAGTAATGCAAACTAACAATTACCTGCCAAGACTTTAATCATCAAAGACATGCTTCAAACTTGAATTCAAACCTCGGAACCGTGGCACAATGTATGATCACCTTTTAATTTTTCGGATAGCACAAAAATTTCCCGGAACAAAACTATAATGCTCGTGACAATGTGTGTGCCTAGTTGTGTACAAGTTGATTTTCAAGATTCTATGTGAACAATAGGCTTTTATCAATTTAATTATCGGGGCATTTTTTTATTTTCACTAGAGCCAATTTCGGGCACCTCTAGAAAAGTAAGCAATTTCTCATTTTATTTTAGTCGACTAGAGCCAATTTCGGGCACCTCTAGCGATTATTTAATGTGCATTAACTACTAGTGCCAGTTTCGGGCACCTCTAGAAAGAAAGTGCAATTACTACTAGAGCCAGTTTTGGGCACCTCTAGAAAGAATTTAACTTTTAATTTTCAAATTTACCCAAATTTTAAGCAACCTAAGTTCACTAAGTTTCTTTCAATCAACAAGCCACAACAGTGTAAAAAAAATTTAGCATCATAGTAAAATTCTAAGTTCTTTTCATGCAATCCTAAAATTAAAGGTTCTTTCAATTAAGTGCAGTGGCAAAAATTCATCATTGGATATTCAACAAGTCTTAAGCAATTAAATCCAATTAAAGGCATGGCAAGTAACATATGCAACCTATATGTGATTAAAGATGAATGCAACTAAACATGAAGCTAACTAGAAACCAACACCCCCCCAAACTCGAGAGAAGCATTGTCCTCAATGCATGTAAGAATGAAATAAAATTTAAAAGAAGCTAAATGAAATGAGTTAGTCGGAGAGGTCGTCACCTCGAGTGATAAGTTTCCTTCGTGTCGTTTGCTTGATTCATTTTTCAATCGGTGGTTGAATGCTGGTACCGCGTGAATAGCATTGCTTTGATTTGATCCATGTTTGCCGATGCAGGTTCACTTGCATGGCATCAGTAGTTGCCGAAGCCATTGTTGTTGCATGGGCATCGCCAGTTTCTGTTGTGGTTGCTGTGGCAAGTAGTCAGCAGTGAATTTCCTTAGCATGGTGGTTGTGAGTCTTGTTGTGGAAAAGAAAACCTGGAAACTAAAGATAATGAAGAAAAATAAAATCTCTCCTAAAAATTCCAAAAATAAATAAATAGAAAAAAATAACCGAAAATAATAGAAAAAAATAGTTTGAAAAAAAATAAAAAGAAAAAGAAAATATCGAAAGGAGAGCATGCTCATGCATCTCCTAAGGTGTCAACTTCTTTCTTACGTTCCACATGGGCACCATTGTAGTGCTTCAATCTTTGTTCGTTAACTTTGAATTCATGTCCGTCGGTAATGGACTTGATTATAACGACACCATGAGATAATGGCTTGACAACTTCGAATGGTCCCGACCATCTTGATTTTAGTTTTCCCGGGAAAAGTTTTAGTCGAGAATTGAATAAGAGAACTAGTTGCCCTGGCATGAATTGTCGCGGCAATAGTTTCTTGTCGTGTCATTGCTTTGTTTTCTCCTTGTAGATTTGTGCATTGTTATAGGCGAGTGCACGAAATTCTTCTATCTCGTTGAGGTACAACAAACGCTTTTGTCTGGCACTTTCCTAATCCATATTCACGGTCTTGATTGCCTATTTGTTTGTAGATGATATTGCCCGTCCTTTGGCAATGATCAGATTGCTTGTAAAACTCTTGGGCATCTTTGTACAGTGTTGGCCAATACAAACCGGATTGAAAAACTTTGGCCGCGGTACGAGTTCCTCCAAAATGTCCTCCATGGGGTGAAGAATGGCATTACTGGAGTACATTCTGCTTCTCTTCTTTAGGGACACATCGGCGTATGACCTGATCAGGGTATTGTCGAGGCATGTGCTGCCGTGGCGACTACTCCCAAGGTTGTCGAGGCGTGTGCGTCTAGAGTTGCCGAGGCATACGCATCCATGGTTGCCAAGGCATGCGTATCAGTGGTTTCCATGGTGTCGAGGGTTGCCGAGGCGTGCGCGTCCATGGTTGCCGAGGCGTGCGTATCAGGAGTTACTGCGGTGTTGAAGGTTTTCGAGGCATGCCCATCCATGGTTGCCGAGGCATCAAGGGTTGCTGCGGCATTGAAGGTTGTTGAGGCAAGCTTTTCCTCTAGGGTTTCAAATGCTTGGGCGCAAGAATCATCAAAATTGAAGACTTTATCTTGGTGAGGGTAGTCTCTCGATCACGTCCACCTTAGCTTTGTCTACTTCAATTTCCTTGGATGAAATCTTGTGGCCGAGCACTATTCCTTCATCTACCATAAGATGGCACTTCTCCCAATTAAGGACTAAATCGGTTTCTTCACATCTTGCCAACACATTCTCTAAATTGTCGAGGAAACTATTGAAGTCACTACCAAAAATGGAAAAATCATCCATGAAGATCTCAAGGAAGTCTTTGACCATGTTTGAAAAGAGTGCCATCATGCATCTTCTAATGTTAGTGCATATATGAGAAAACTTGAGGATGGTCGTTTTTGATACTTCTTATAGTCCATCCGCACCCTCCATCGGGTGACAATATTGCCCAAAAAGAGTTTGGCCAATGTGTTTGCCACTACTCCCTTTTGCGTTACCATGGTAGAGGTGTCTTTCTTCTTTGTTCGCTTGTAGTCCATGTGTACTCTCCACCTTGCTACTATTCCTGAAGGCACAAATATATTAATAGGAAAAATTATATCCATTCTCAACCATTCAATTACCTCATTCTTGTCGACTTCTATCATGGTTGGATGTAGCCTTTGTTGTCGTGGCAATTGCTGCTCAAGCCAATTGTCGTGGCAATCAGTTGCCAAAATTTGCTGTAAGTCAAGGAAAGAACCAATTTTCTGAAAAGCTTTACGAATCCAAACACCGTTTT
Source organism: Hibiscus mutabilis (assembly GCA_019671005.1). Taxonomy (NCBI): domain Eukaryota; kingdom Viridiplantae; phylum Streptophyta; class Magnoliopsida; order Malvales; family Malvaceae; genus Hibiscus; species Hibiscus mutabilis. Next base: position 27,816,259 of record CM033712.1, read on the forward strand.
CTTTTGGCCTCTCAAACATCTCCATCAGTAGAGATTTCAATGGCTTTAAATCTACCAACCTTGGTTCCTCAAGACATACATGCAATGGACGAGGTGGGTTTTTAAAGAATTCAAAAGGTTCAACCATTACCTGCTCATATTCCATTGGCAAAGTATTATCATCTCGTTGATCTTGCATGTGGTCGTGTAATTGTCGTGGCAATTGTAGATGAGAGCAATCTACAGATTCCTGCTTCAACATCAACATTGTAACCTTTTGGGCATCAGGTTCCTCAGAATTTGTTGTAGTATTGTTGTTCTCAGCTTCACTGAGTGTTGTCGCGGCATTGCTCTGTTCTGGCTCCTCAATCATTGCCGAGGCAATTTGTTGTTCATGCTCATCATGTGTTGGGCAGTCTCTCTCATTGGCATCATCTTGACTTTGATGTTCTAGTTGTTCCTCACACATCGGAGAGCTTTCTTTGCATTGCTCCTTATCCTTTTGCCTTGGGACGCCAGTATCCCTAGGAATGAATTATTGGTGCATGTTATAAATGACATATGTGGATCTCCCCAATTGATCTTCTGAATCCCATAAGGTTGCATCCCACTGAGCTATCCTCGTATCCATAGATTTTGATAGCTCTCGAATCTCTTCAATTGATCCGTCAAGTCTAGCCAAGGAAGCTAGTAACGTTTCCTCCAAGGAATTAGAATGCTCTTGAAAAGGACTACATTGCCATGGCATATCTGTTGCTGCGGCAAAATTGTTATGGTAAAAAAAAATTGAGCTTTTTGACCATACCATGAAGAATTTTGCTGCTGGTTCCCTCTATGGTCCTCCATGTGCTTATATGCACCGAAAATGTGAGGGCAGTTTTCAAACACATGATGTTCTCTACACATAGCACAAGACTTTTCCACGGTATAAGTTCTTTGGGCTTTTCTCGGTTGGTACAGGTAATCATCAAAGGGTGCAAGAAACTCTTGATTGGATTGATTCATATCTTCCAACATCATCTCTCGAATAGATCGGCTTTTATTTCCCAACATGTTAATGTCCCTTAACTTGTAGCGCACCTAATTTTTTTTTGATAAAACAAACAAAAAGAAAAGCTAGTAAAACTAAGACAAAAAATGCAATAACAAAAACAACTAACACCAATTGCCAATCCCCGGCAACGGCGCCAAAAACTTGTTGCGTGTAATAAGTGCTACGCAATTGTGAAAGTATACACGTCGCAAGTAATAAAGTGATATGAGTATCGAGTATCGTCTCCACAGGGATTGGTTTGGGCCACTTTGCTTATGTTACTACACTGTGAAAAGTAAAAACACAATTGATAAAAGGAGTTTTAATTAACGAGTAAACTAAGAGCAATAAACTAAAAGAATAGATGAAATCAAAATAGAGTAAATAGGCCAGGTTATCGTGAGTTGAGGTGTGATAGCCGATTGGATCGTCTTGGTAAAAGAGTGCAAGGGCAACTCAGTTGCCGTGACAACTTGCACAGCGGGGTTGCCTTGGCAACTAATCGATGGTTGCCTGGGCGACTAGCTGGGCAACTACTTGGGCGGCTGGGCAGCAACTTCAAGGTTCGGCGGAGCGTTCTTCAATGGTTTCTTCTTATCCCTAAGTCAAAACTCTAGCTACTTGTGCATGCCTTGATAATACATCCCTGCGTGAATCAAGGGTGAACAACAACCAATTTGCGCTCCTCTTAGCCGTTGAAATCCTTAACTTATTCCTAAGCCAGATTAATCTTCACCATCAATAGATTGAATAAAGACCACACTCATTCGTTTCTTGAATCTAACTCTCCCGATATTAGATAAATAGATGAAGTTACGAGATCCTCTCCCAATTCACTCGCAAACAAGAATAAAAGCCAATAATGAGTAAACCTTGAATAGAAAAGTGCAAACTCTTATTACCTAAACAAAATCCAATTGTTTCTCACAACAACAAAACACAATAACCCCAACCAATCAAGTTAGTTCATGGTTGGGTTCAAAAGATATACAAATAATTATCCCCAAACCATGAATCTAATGGAAGCAAAGAAGAACAAGAAGAAATCGAACTCTCCCCCTTGCTCTCTTGTCGAAATTTCTCTCTTCTTGACCTATGGGGATGTCAAAATTTTCCCTCCTCTTGCTCCCTCTCAAGTTGACGATATGGCCTCTTATTTATAGGACTAGGTTAAAGTCCTTCTTTGAGGAGGAAGTTAAGTTGGAATTAAATTGTCTTTAAAGAATATAATTCTTTATTATAATTATATTCCTACTAGAACTTCTCTTATCTTCTTGGAATTTAGTTCTTCTTTAATCTCTTCATGGAAATCAAATTCCTTTGGGATTTAGCTTTGCTCCACGTCATCTTGGGCTTGTTTAGTCATCAATTTCGACTACCATATCACCTTATTCTTTGTCGACAATTGCCTTGGCAACTGGCTCGGCGTCTCCTTCATGCATTGCCCTGGTAACTAGCTCGGCATCTTCTTCATGCACTGCCCTGGCAACTGGTTCTAGCCTTGTTTAGGCAAGTGATTCTGCACACACACAAAAACACACCAAAGCAGCATCTTTTTCCACAAAAATCACCAAGTTATGTAATCAATCTCAACGGTGGAAAAAAACATGAATTAATGCATGAATGACTAATTATGAAACTAATATGAGCCTAAGTCTAACAATAATATGAGTAAAAATGGTAAGAAAAATAGTACTTTTGAACACTTATCAATAACCTTATGTTTTATTGGTTCTATAATTATGTATGTAAGTTATTTAACGTGTTGTGTAGGTACCCTATTTATTATGAGTTTGGTACGATATAAAGTTATCTTTTAATAGTTTATGTTATAATACACTTTCTTACCATAAGTTTCGCTAGTTTTAGATTTGGTGATATGGGGTAAGAAATTGTGTTATAACCTTTGTTTCTACTGATTCTATAATAATTTATGTAGGTTTTGTAACAATTTGTGTATGTACCTTATTTCTTATGGGTTTGTTAAGATAAAAAAAATAGCCTTTAAGACTGTATGTTATAACACATTTTCTTACCATAACTTTCGCTGGTTTTAGATTACGTGTTATGAGGTAAGAATTTATGTTATTACCATTTTTCTTATCAGTTCTATACACATTTATGTAGGTTTCGTACATATTTGTGTAGGTACCCTGTTGCCTATGACTTTGGTAACATATAGGCCTTGTTTGGCAATTAGAGAAATAGTTGATAGCGGATTGCAGATAGCGGATTGCATTAGCTGATTTGACTAACGAATTATATTAGCTGATTGTATAAAAGTGTTTGGTAAAATTAATTGATAGCTGATAGCTGTTTGATTATTTGAGCAAGCAAAATGATATATAAGGACATGATTATATTTGATACTTGTTTGAATAGTTTAATAGTTATCAATATTTTATATCTATTAATATTAAATATATTATGAAAATTAATTAATAATTATTTATGATAACAAAATTTAATATAACATTACTAAACATATTTGAAGGACCTAGATATTAATTTATTATTTATGTAATTATTTTTAATATAATTTAATTAATTATTAAATTAAATTGATATTTGAAGCATATGTTAATTTAGAAGTTTTCTTAATTGTTAAGGGTAAAAGAGTCTTTACAAATCTTATGTCAAAACCTCTAAACTCAAAAAGCTTCTATTAGCAGCTTTTTCAAATTGAGAGGTTTCACCCCAATCCGCTCTTACAATCCTTTATTCACCAAACATCCTAATTAGCGGTTTTGACTGGTCAAACTTCTAAAAGTAGTTCAAACCTCTAATATTGGCTCAAAAAGTTATTTGCCAAACAGGGCCATAGAGTTATCTTTTAAGAGTTTTTGTCATAACACAATTTCCTACCATAAGTTAGTCTGGTTTTACATTTGGTGATATTTGATAAGAATTTGTGTTATTACGTTTTTTCTTACCAGTTCTGTAATAATTAAAGTAGGTATTTTAACAATATGTGTAGCTACTCTACATCTTATGAGTTCGGTAACAATGAATGTTATCTTCTACAATTTTATGTCATAATACAATTTCTTACGCATTTTCTTACGGGTACGAAATTGTGTTATCACATAATTTACTACCATTTGTGTAAGGGTTTATGTTGGCTCCTGAACAATTTGTGTACTTACCCAACATCTAATGACTTCGGTAAGAAATAACATTATCCTCTAAGACTTTAAGTTATAACACAATTTTTTACCATAAGTTTAAAGAGTTTTAGGTTTGGTGATCATGGGTAAGAATTTGTGTTATAAAATTTTTTTCTAACAATTTCTGTAATAATCTAAGTAGGTTCCGTAAGAACTTATGTAGCAACCCAAAATCTTATGTGTTTTGTAATAATTAATGACATCAGGTAATCTTTGAGGTTATCACACAATTTTTTACTCTGATAAGCATTTGTGTAACTACCGTTTGTCTTACAGTTACTGTAAACATTTATGTTATCGCCTCGTAAGATTTTATGTTAGAACCTAATACCGGTACCACCGGTCAACCGCATTTTAGCCATTTTTTAACCTCCCTTATGGTAGAACTTCCCGTTGGTTGATGAAGATCATGTAAAAAGTAACAATCATTCACATGTATTGGAAAATGAACATGAGAAAGAGACTTTTCCAAACTGCTGCTAACCTAACAAATAGGACGTGTCTAAAAAACCCTTAATATAAGGCTTTGTTTTTAAACCCTTAGATCTGGGTGAATCATTTTAAATCGTTGGATTAAAACAAATAAAAAAAGGTATACCTGGTGAACCGGTAACCTTAGTAATAGGGTAAAAACTTTGGTACCTACTTTTTTCATTACAAAAGTTGTAACAAGTTACGTATAAAGCTTAAGAATTTAGGAACCAACTAAAATCCTTACCAAGAGTGTAAGGAATTAGGTTTTCTTGTAAGCAACTATGTATGTACATAAATTCTTACACTTAGCTAAGCTACTTTTGCCTTTGGTGTTCAAGTGTAAAGAATTCGTTACCTACTTCTTTCATTACAAAATTTGTAATAAGTTACGTATAAAGCTTAAGAACTTAGGTACCTACTGAAATCCTTACCAATAGTGTAAGGAAATAGATTTTCTTGTAAGCAACTATGTATGTACATAAATTCTTACATTTAGTTAAGCTACTTTTGGATTTGGTGTCCAAGTGTAAAGAATTCAGTACCTACTTCTTTCATTACAAAATTTGTAATAAGTTACGTATAAAGCTTAAGAATTTAGGTACCTACTAAAATCCTTACCAAAAGTGTAAAGAATTAGGTTTTCTTGTAAGCAACTATGTATGTACATAAATTCTTACAGTTAGTGAGCTTCTTTTGGCTTTGGTGTTCAAGTGTAAAGAATTCGGTACCTACTTTTTTCATTACAAAAGTTGTGAAAAGTTACGTATAAAGCTTAAGAATTTAGGTACCTACTAAAATCCTTACCAAGAGTGTTAGAAATTAGGTTTTCTTATAAGCAACTATCTATGTACATAAATTCTTACACTTAGTTAAGTTACTTTTGGCTTTGGAGTTCAAGTTTAAAGACTTCGGTACCTACTTCTTTCATTACAAAATTTGTAATAAGTTACGTATAAAGCTTAAGAATTTAGGTATCAACTGAAATCCTTACCAAGAGTGTAAGAAAATAGGTTTTCTTGTAAGCAACTATGTATGTACATAAATTCTTACACTTAGTTAAGCTACTTTTGCCTTTGGTGTTCAAGTGTAAAGAATTCGGTACCTACTTCTTTCATTAAAAAATTTGTAATAAGTTACGTATAAAGCTTAAGAATTTAGGTACCTACTGAAATCCTTAACAAGAGTGTAAGGAATTAGGTTTTCTTGTAAGCAACTATGTATGTACATAAATTCTTACACTTAGTTGAGCTTCTTTTGGCTTTGGTGTTCAAGTGTAAAGAATTCGGTATGTACTTCTTTCATTACAAAATTTATAATAAGTTACGTATAAAGCTTAAGAATTTAGGTACCTACTGAAATCCATACCAAGAGTGCTAGAAATTAGGTTATCTTATAAGCAACTATGTATGTACATAAATTCTTACACTTAGTTAAGCTATTTTTGGCTTTGGTGTTCAAGTGTAAAGAATTCGGTACCTACTTCTTTCATTGCAAAATTTGTATTAAGTTACGTATAAAGCTTAAGAATTTAGGTACCTACTGAAATCCTTACCAATAGTGTAATAAATTAGGTTTCCTTGTAAGCAACTATGTGTGTACATAAATTCTTACACTTAGTTAAGCTACTTTTGCCTTTGGTGTTCAAGTGTAAAGAATTCGGTACCTTAAGCCCAAAATATCAGACTTCTCAACACTGCCAAACTGGTTTCGAAGCCAACGTAAGTGGTTTCGATACCACGTATACAGAATTGGTGAGTAACTTTTGCTTTTAGTGTCCAAGTGTAAAGAATTCGGTACCTACTTCTTCCTTACAAAAGTTGTAATAAGTTACGTATAAGGCTTAAGAATTTAGGTACCTACTGAAATCCTTACAAAGAGTGTAAGGAATTAGGTTGTTTTGTAAGAAACCATGTATGTACATAAATTCTTACACTTAGTTGAGCTACTTTTGGCTTTGGTATCCAAGTTTAAAGAATTCGGTACCTACTTCTTTCATTACAATAGTTGTAATAAGTTATGTATAAAGCTTAAGAATTTAGGTACCTACTGAAATCCTTACCAAGAGTGTAAGGGGTTAGGTTTTCTTGTAAGCAACTATGTATGTACATAAATTCTTACACTTAGTTGAGCTACTTTTGGCTTTGGTGTCCAAGTGTAAAGAATTCGGTACCTACTACTTTCCTTACAAAAGTTGTAATAAGTTACGTATAAAGCTTAAGAATTTAGGTACCTACTGAAATCCTTACCAAGAGTGTAAGGAATTAGGTTTTTTGTAAGAAACTATGTATGTACATAAATTCTTACACTTAGTTCAGCTACTTTTGGCTTTGGTGTCCAAGTGTAAAGAATTTGGTACCTACTTCTTTCATTACAATAGTTGTAATAAGTTACGTATAAAGCTTAAGAATTTAGGTACCTACTGAAATCCTTACCAAGAGTGTAATGGATTAGGTTATCTTGTAAGCAACTATATATGTACATAAATTCTTACACTTAGTTGAGCTACTTTTGGCTTTGGAGTCCAAGTGTAAAGAATTCGGTACCTACTTCTTTCCTTACAAAAGTTGTAATAAGTTGCGTATAAAGCTTAAGAATTTAGGTACCTACTGAAATCCTTACCAAGTGTGTAAGGAATAAGGTTTTTTTGTAAGCAACTATGTATGTACATAAATTCTTACACTTAGTTCAGCCACTTTTTGCTTTAGTGTCCAAGTGTAAAGAATTCGGTACCTACTTCTTTCATTACAATAGTTGTAATAAGTTACGTATAAAGCTTAAGAATTTAGGTACCTGCTGAAATACTTACCAAAAGTGTAAGGAATTAGGCTTTTTGTATGAAACTATGTATGTACATAAATTCTTACACTTAGTTGAGCTACTTTTGCCTTTGGTGTCCAAGTGTAAAGAATTCGATACCTACTTCTTTCATTACAATAGTTTTAATAAGTTACGTATAAAGCTTAAGAATTTAGGTACCTACTGAAATCCTTACCAAGAGTGTAAGGGATTAGGTTTTCTTGTAGGCAACTATGTATGTACATAAATTCTTATACTTAGTTGAGCTACTTTTGGCTTTGGTGTCCAAGTGTAAAGAATTCGGTACGTACTTCTTTCCTTACAAAAGTTGTAATAAGTTACGTATAAAGCTTAAGAATTTAGGTACCTACTGAAATCCTTACTAAGAGTGTAAGGAACTAGGCTTTCTTATAAGCAACTATGTATGTACATAAATTCTTACACTTAGTTGAGCTACTTTTGGCTTTGGTGTCCAAGTGTAAATAATTCGGTACCCACTTCTTTCATTTCAATAGTTGTAATAAGTTACGTATAAAGCTTAAGATTTTAGACACCTACTGAAATCCTTACCAAGAGTGTAAGGAATTAGGTTTTCTTGTAAGCAACTATGTATGTACATAAATTTTTACATCGTAATGTTTTATGTATATACATAATTTTCTTATAATTTCTGTAACCATTTACGTACATAGCTTGTAAGTATTTATGTACAAACCTAAAACCTAAAGAACCGGTCCGCCTTAAATTAGCCTCAATTTAGAAGTTTCACCCTAGAATCTCCCTAACAAATATCATCATCCCCCGGCAATAAAGAAGTAATTCTATTAAAAATAGAATTAATTGTATTAAATATCCCTAAACTGTAACTTCAATTTTAATTTGATCCTTAAATTGTAAAACATTTCAATTTCGTTCTTAAACTACCCATACATATTATTCCAACCTATTGTTAATAAACCATCATGGGCATGTTATTTGTATTATTTAAACACTCAAGAAATTAAAAAAATAAAGGAAAAGAAAATGTGACCCATACCTTTTGAAGAAAAAGTAAAATCAAAAGGTCTTAACACGCCAAACAAATTGGGGGTCAAGGCTTAATTTCATTAATCTAAAATTGTTAGGGTCCTAAAAGAGAATTAAACCAGAAAAAAAAATAGGAGTACAAGATTTAATTTCAAAATTATTGGTGGCTTAATATGCAATTAAACCTTTGCTTATTAAATCGGATAAATTAATATACTATACCTTTGTTTTCCCTGTTTTGAGGGTGGCCTGCAACCAACATTCTAATCTTTTTAGCATTTGTTGGGGTTGAACTTGTTTTTGGCTAGCTTTAGTGTTCTTTGTCAATGTAGGAAGGTCCCAAAGACGTCCTCAAAGCATTAGATTTCCTCAGCGTGACATGTAGCTTCCCGTCTATGTTGATTTTGGCATCGGTTTCGAGAAAATCCTGACCATCGACTATTACAAAACGACATCCGAACCATTTATGAAGACACTATGAAAGCTACAGTTTCAAATAATCGTCCCATGGTGATGTTGGCACGTGATACTCAAAAAGGAAGAGAAGAAGGTTGTACCAAATAATACACTAAAGAACCAACCGTAATAGTAAAGGTCCAAGGTTTAGGGATGTCTGATGCAATTTACTCTTAAAAATATATTAAGATTACAATGACGTTGACAACGATGAGTAGTCTTAACCAAAATAAAAAGGGATTATTACAATTAAGCCCCAATTTTGGTAAGGTAGCGTGGGCAACACGGTTCTTACCCAATTAATGTATAAAGAAAATGAAATTTCTTCCATTGCCTTTTGATGGCACCAGCATGTGCTTCCTCGAGTAAGTAATCCCAAGGTCCATACCACCATTTATTCATCTTTCATATCACATCACAATCCTTGTTGGTTTTGCGCTACAATTGGACAAGACAACTGGTAAAGGCCGTTTTATGACTATAAAACGCAATAAATGCTTCCAACCAATCAATAACACAATCTAGCAACATCCCTCTCAATCCTCCTACTCACTGCTCGCCAAGTCTCAAGTGATACTGGGCAATCCCTAAGCGCATGAATGGCATCCTCACAGCTGGTGGTCCGACTTCTGCACCTCGGACCATCAGACATTGGCGTGCACACGCTCTAGGCCAATGGAGAATGATTGACCATACCCGTCAAAGATTGAAGAATCATTCCAATGCCGATTGTTAAAATTGCCACAACACATTTCATATCATGGGTTGCGGAGAAAAACTGCATATCAAGTCCAGTACCTTCCAAATCATAGTTAATCCCCCTTTTCGTTCCTCGTCTAACTGTTGGTGGATTTCCAGCACATGACAGTTCTAATCTAAGATAGCATCCTCATGGTGATTTGCCTTCGACAGCCACTGTCAACATATCAATTTGCAGCACATGACAGTTCTAATCTAAGATGGCATCCTCATGGTGATATGCCTTCGACAGCCACTGTCAACATATCAATTTGTTCGGCCGATCCTTCATCCCCGATCTCCTACGTTTCTTGATGCCAACTCAAACGATACATCGAACTTTCACCCTCCCTTAGGACTGAAAACCCGTTTTAGCACCAACCTATGACATATTGACGCATCCTGTTTACCCATCTCCCCCACAAAGTTAATATATGATAAGCTTTTAAATCTCCATCACTTCTTTATTTTCAATTTTATCCAAGATAAAAGGGCAATTGATTTAAACCAAAAGTAAAATGATCTAATACTTTTCATTGCAAATTAAAATAAAAGATGATGTGAGAACTACCCAAATCTTAAAACATGCTAAGAGAACCTGATAATTCAAATACAAAACAACCTGACCAAAACTAATTGTATGGAAAATGTACAAACCCAAAGTGACCTAGCCAACCCGCCCTAACTCCCGTTCTGAAATCGGTATGGCCTATCAGCCCCAACCCCTAAGTTGAGATCAGTGGATACACAGATGCAAAATACAAATGAAAGAATCGGATAATTAGGAGTTAGGACTAAAGAGTATTTACACATTTGCATCCTTTTCATCCTTGACGACATCCAGGGCCTTCAGTTCCTCCAACAACCGTTTGTACTCACGCTGAACCTCTACCATTTCATTCCTAAGCTCTTCTACCTGCACAAGTTAAATGTTAGATTTTGTTAAAGTCCATAGTGATTGATGCAAGATTTCATAAACCAACAAACATTTAATACCTTGACTGTAAGTTCTTCCCCTCTCTTGTCATACTCCAAGCATCTAAAATACACAAGTAAACTTCCAGCAGTTAGCTGTCAGATTATTGGTGGGCGGTTAAATTTTGAGACTAAAGAATGGTTATCACTAAGAACATGTGAAAAATCTATATATAGGAAATTGATCTCTTTCACAAACTAATAAAAACCATGTCAAAATACTCACTTTGCACGAAGTTTCCTGTTTTCTTGCATCAAGTTTTGGGTTTCTTGATCTTTCAAGTGATTTGCAGTAGCATCGAGAGACTAGACCAAGAAGAAAAAAGGCACGCAGAATGTTAACAATTAGAATCCATTTTATTAATTAAACTGATAACTATACCATGAGGAAGCAAAAGAAATCCGAGTTTCCTAACACGTGCAAAGTAAGATGGAACTGATAAATGCTACTGAATTGTTCATGTGATTGCCCCATGTAATCAGCTAAATATAGTACAATTCAGAATAGGGCAGCAAGCTCATACAATGAGCAGGAAGTCTAGAAGGATTTGCATACATGGACAGAAAAGAATGATGCTTCCATTGAACTAAATAACAGTAAACTAAGTTGCATGTTTTAGCAAATGAACCTCCTCTTCGAATTCTAATAATCTAGAAATGCAAGAGCATGCTCCCTACACAGACCTGAAATGTGTTGGCACATGTCCATGCTTGGAGTTTCACCTTTTCAATTTTTACCAAGTCAATCTGTCCCTTCCTTTTTATAGGCAATCCTGTTTAACCACAAGTCGCCAAGACTTAAGAAGGAAAAAAAAATCCTTCATATTAGTACCAAAAGAAGATTGATACAGCACTCACCTTGCGTTCTTCTTCCATGAGAGATGGGAATTGACTGTTCCCCAACATAAACACGCTGTCTTTTTGCTCTATCAGAAACCATATAAGTTTGATTCAACCCAACAGATTCTTGTACATTGCTCTGTCCTGTAAAATGAGATGAAACATGAGATGCAGGTGGCCGAGACTTTTTCTTGATCTGATATCCAATTAGTCCGCAATGATAATCCCTGCCAGACAGAATAATAAGCTTCAGGTACCTATGATGAACATGATCTTAAAATCTCAAGAAGAGACCATCATACAAAGAAATCAAGGACCACATTCTAAACAGGCAATGAAGGCACAATACACGAGCCAAAATCTACACTTCAAAATCAAGTTTTTCAAACCATCAGATCGAGTCGTTGCATAGAACAGAAGCATGAAGTGCATAGTTTTTAAACCAAACATACAACGAAAACATGAAAATGTAAATTTCCTACCATAAACATACATGGTAAGCCTATGGATAGATAGAGAAAAATGAATTGCAAGACTAATTAGATAGGAGGAAAACCCTGAATAAAACTTTAAGTGGGAGAAACAACAAGCTATGGAAGCATAAAAGTGACCTAGGTAGTGTTTGGTATCACTTGTAAGATCACCATGGTAATAAGATTATTAAGGTAATTTGATCACTAGTGATTTTATATTAAAATGTTCGGTATGACATTATAAATTACTAGTGATCTTAAACTACAATATTTGGCAATACACGGAGAGAAGATCATTAGGAACAAAATTTTTACTTCGGTATCCGTAGTTTTTCTCTTCAGAAAATTTTTGTACATAAAAATGCACCATCAGCAACAAAACTAGTGAAAAATTAGTTAGCATTTTTCACGTGTTTTCCCAATCTTATTCGTCAAGTTAGTGAAAAATTATCACTGAATATTACTTTACCATTCGTGATCCTTTTGGGTGGAATCAAATCACTGCTTAAGGCAGTGATCTTTCCACTGCAATGATTTAAGATTAATGTCACATAGGATTCTTAAATTAATATCAAACTCAGCAATGTAATTATTGAATGCAGATCACCCTAATTTGGGGATGATCACTTGAATAATAGATTACCAAACATCCCCTCAGACATTAAATAAAAGATTACCAGTATTCCCATGTCATTTCCTTCAAGCGAGTTTCAAGCTTCTGAAAAAGGGAAGTTCTCTCAAAATCTTGTTTGTTATGTGTTGGCTCAATGAAATTAGCTTCCAAAACACCTGAAAGAATAAAATAAATATTTTTTTCTAAGACTTTACACATAATTAACCTATGATGGAGAAAGAGGAATCAAATGTCAATGAGTTTAATATATTCTTACCAACCACACCTCTACCCCTACTGTCTGAATAGCTGACAACATGCCAAAATGGCTGCAAACGAAGGTAAAAGGAGAGACTTTAAGAAACCAACAATAGTCACTTAAAACAAACATATAAATAAATTGTGTGGAGCAGAAAAAGTCTCCTCCTTAAAGACATCCATCCAGGCTTGTAATACAAATCACAAGGAGAAAAAACTTCCTCAAAGAAATCTACGCACAGAGACATCATATAGCAATGCACAATAGCTACCGATACAGTATTCCTGAACCTAGTAAATTCCTAGTCATAAGACGCAAATGACCATTTTCCTTAAGAAAAAATAGATACGAGTTATTTATAAGATTGGACAGTCATGCACTTAACAGGTCAGAAGCTATTTTAAATTTTTTATGAAGTTCCTGATGTTAACCTATTATAATTTTAGGATACCAGAAAACAAACAATATCTGATGTTCTCAAAATTCTTTGAGGCATATAAAAAATTTGATGAAAATGAATAAAAGACCATGGCAAACTAAGTATGTTTCTATACTAGACTCCGATATTTAACTCCACCAAACAATACATGATAAAAAATCAGCAGCATTATGTTTTCTAGGAAAACTACAAACGCGCAGCATTTTGAGATATAGCTGGAACAAAAGATATGGAAGTTCATTTAACCAAATGAAGTTACACCATAGTCGTATGCATGTTTCATCCCCAACATTAACAAAGAAAGTCTAACCATCTACGAAAGGTAAAATATTTTTATGGAAGTTACCAGAATTAGACGGTTCTTGTGGTAGACACAAAATCCATGAATATTAACTTGAGGAGCTTCTTTAAGGAAACCAATTGTAGATACAACTTGACCCTGCAGTTAAACCAGAAAGTAGAATTATGGTAAAGTCAAAGAAACGTCAAGGCAATCACCATTAAGAGATTCAGGGAATACAATCATAGCCATCCAAGCAACTTCCAGTAGTGTTTGCATGGGCAATACCCATCAGAAGAAAAGACAGACAGCCAATTTCATGTTAAATTACAAAGGGGTGGTTCTTTAGACATCCAGAAAACTTTTGGTTATTAACTAGAGATGCAACATCAGAATAGGAACAACAGAGGTTCATATAAACCATTAGTTTCCAATTAAAATAAACATGGATAAGCAATGATGATAATGCTAGGAATAAGTAAATAGTACCTCCACAGATCCACCGCTTTGTGGTTTATACAAGATATACTCTATATATTTCAGATCATCAGCAATGTTATGATGCTCAACAATTTCACCACGCAATATTATTCTGAAAGTTTCAGGAATTCGCAAATACAAGATGGACAAATATACCTGTACAGTGAGAAAGAATCAAACTCAAGAAATATGAATCCTTTTAGTCATTAGTTTAACAAAAAATATACAGAAACTATAGACTCACACGAAGAGAATGATGGTAACATCTAGCAATGTGTTGTTCATTTACAGCTTTCCAAGCAGGGACTGTATTGACCATTGTGGTATCCCCACTAATGTGAATATCCTGCAACCGTAATCATAAGATTTCATTTGAAAGACAGTCCAAAATATCTTGGAAAAAGATAGAACAGTATGCACAAAAAATTTCAACCTTTTCATCAGAATCAAAGTCCAGCTCTGAACTCCCGTCATTATTGAGCCATATATTGTAGATGATAATTTTTGTGCCATGGGAACCAATGTCATCAAACTGCAGTTAGATGGAGGTAATTGTGAAGTTAGTCGGACAGAAAATCTTCAAAGACCAAAAACTTCCACGAAATGTCAAATAAAATACACTACACACAATATGATCCATTCTCCGATGCTCCAGACAAGGTGTTGCATAAATTCCAAGTAGATTTCAATTTTGAAGTGAATTTTATTTTATAAAATTCATTGAATTAAATGTAATAGGAAGTTACTTTAATTAAATACTGTAACCCACGCTTCCCTTGTGCACATGGCTTGTATGACTCAAATGTGAGTTTTATGGGTTGAATCAAGTCACACAAGCCAACTATAAAACAATGACATAATAGGCTTGCATAGTCATCGAGCCAAGGTAAAAAACTAAAAGTTAAATATAGTATTCTCCGGGCAAAAGCTCAATTAAAGTATTTTCAAGAAAAACTCAAATAGCTCGAAGGTAGGATTAAGTTGCTTACACCATGTGGTATTCCAATTAAGACGATATCCTTAAATTCAAAAACTACAATGTTCCATTGTTTTTTTTTTTGGTTCTCGTTTCCATTTTGATTTAAGCATATGTAGTGTTTGGCATCATTTCCAACACCACAAGTGATAAGATCACCTGTGATTAGAAATCACTTTCTTTAGCAACAATCAGTTCTTAAGAAATATAGGTCATTATATTTGTGCTTGATATGACTGAAAACCAAATTTTGCAAATATTTATGTGATGCACAAATTCAATTAGTGGCAATAATAATCATTACCAATTGCAAGAAGAATGTAAAACAAAAATGTATAAGGCCTACTTGCTTCAAAAGCTCAGCTTCTGTTGAATATGGAGACCATTGTAACAAAATGGAAAGATTAGATGCAAAATGTTCTCTACCATGCAACACATCCAACGTGCCACTTGACGAATTAAGCTCATAATCCACCTGCGGTTTGCACGAAGATCTTATACAATGCATTGGAAACTAACATAAACTCAATGGAAAGATGATGCTAACCATAGGTACAATTATTCTGTCATAGCCTGACTTTGTCAAAAATGAATAAGAGAGTAGACCAATGCTTTGAGTCAATGACCTGATCAAGGAATAAAGGGAGTTAACAATTTAAAAGCAGCAATACAGGTCTAAAAAATATTATGACATTTTAAGAGACATATCATTATTTCAATTTTAATATTGTAATTATATTTGTCCATCTTTTGTAATTCCGCTGAGTCGGTGTCACGACTTGTGACACCAACCTCAGTTAGGGAAATTATATGGGTAAACTACAACGGAAGTCACACAATTATGGGTAAGGTTACAATTGAGTCACTCAATTATTAAAAGTTACACTTGGGTCACTTAATTATGGGTAAGATTACATTTGGGTCACCCAATTATTAAAGGTTACATTTGGGTCACTCAATTATGGGCGAGGTTACATTTGGGTCACCCTTCATATTAAAAAAACATATCAATTTAGTCATTTTTTCTTCCAAATCACTTGTATACCCTCGTTAACACTAGAGTGTTTCGTTTGAAATTATTAATTAATCTAATACTCAAATTGATATATATATTTTAAATATGAAAGGGTGACCCAAATATAAGCTTACCCATAATTGAGTGACCCAAGTGTAACTTTTAATAATTGGGTAACTCAAATGTAATCTTACCCATAATTAAGTGACCCAAGTGTAACTTTTAATAATTAGGTGACTCAAATATAATCTTACCCATAATTGAGTGACCTCCGTTGTAGTTTACCCAAATTATATTTAGTGTAGATTTTTCCTCCCAGTGTTCAAAGAAAAAACCATTGAGAACCTTACCATCGCAAAAAGTTTCCAGTAAGACGTAAGTTTTTCCATAATTTCTTTCAGAAAAGTCACCAGAAATTTATGAAAATGGTAAATTTATCCTCTAAATCAGCATGCAACAAAAAATCTTTAATAGTCTACCAATAAAAAGCATACACTACTAGCAAGAATAAAGTTTTAATGCACAAGGTAGAGAATGATTGTGGCAGAGGAAACAAACCTATCATCCACATGGCGGCTGAAAACAATCACATCTGCTCCAAGTCTCATAGAACTAGTCTTGAAACCATTGCCATCTGGAAGGCCAGAACTTTTGTAAATATACAAGGAAAGAATCAACAAATATTCCAAACAAAACACAAGATTAATACATTTTCCAATTGCAGATTTTGACTTCTTATCTGAAAATCCAAAGCTCATGCAACGACGCATTGCTTCAGGGTTCATTCCGCCACCATCATCTAATAGCAAATTATCAAGTTTTGAGAATTACTAGTTACAAATATTTGATTAGACAATGAAACAAAAATAAATGGATCATAAATAAAAAAGCACATTGTCATTTTTAATTAAATCAAGAAAAATAAATACCTTGAATTAACAAAGCTGGACTCCCATCCCTAGGGTTTGATGTTTTATCTACAATGACAAAAGTGGCCCCATTTTGGATCTATCCAATTTGAAAGAAATAAGATATGAAGTGCAAAACAGTGAGAGTTCATCAAGTTAGCAAATTGGGGGAAACATTGTAGTAACCTACTTAACTGTGCATGTATTTACCTACAGAAAGGCTATTATAATAGGGTAATAATGTGATACAAACTTCATCTGTGCTTAAATTTCAGTCATTGAACATGTCAAGCATAATTTAATAAATACATATATAAAACAATTTTTCCCAGCCTAGAAAACAATTGATGCTTAGCTTTGATCTAGTTAAAATATTAGGTGTTTATTGCAGCCTTTATTTTATTCAGGTTGGCCTTATTCCCAACTTTTAATGAGTATAGGCATACTAGTTGACTTATGTTTAGCAAATCTTTGGCACTAATAAGACTTCAAAGTATTGACTGTAATAGAAAATTTAGATCTCCTAATTACAGGTCAATTGACAAGAACATTCATAACCTGATCTACCTTCCAATTGTAGGCGTACATCAATTCCCTTGTTAAATCACTATATTCTGGAATCTCATACAAAATTTCAGACCAATTACTATAAATAAGAGACAACACTTATAGTATTAAATCCTAATTTTATGACTATTTGAACTTATAATAAAGTTTTCCAAAATAATCCTACACCGTGCATTTGCGCCATTAAACAAGACAGATATTACTCCAGCCAACAAATTAAGTTGAAACTCACCTCATCAATGGCATTGTCAAGTAGTTCGGCAACAGCTGCAAACAATAAAAAACAAAACACAGTTCAATCATGCAAAATTAGTCATTGACAAATAAAAAATGATCTGCATAAGCTAGACATACCACCAAAGGCCCACTTATGCGAGGTGGCATTTGAATGAAGAAACAAGGGGTGCACATGCAGATAATTTGTGCTATCTGTTGTAAAAAGAAAAATAAAAAAGGTAAAAATGCAGAATAAGAAAACACATATCAGAAATTAGGGAATCACAATTCAAAAAGAATACAATGTAAAAATAACTGATAGCTGCGTACTCTGTAGAGTGACCTTGGAACCAAGCTCCCCTTCGTAGGTCCCAGCTTTCCAAAATTGTCTACAAATTGGCGCTGGAGATACAGCTGACGTTGAACAGACCCCTGTATCATCCCCTGGAGACTGGCATTGCTCCAAAACACTAGTACTACTTTGACCAGTACTTAAAGCATTATTTGAGCTTTTATTTTCTTCAGAGGCTTGTTTTCTAGTTTGCGATTTTGAATTGAGAAGCTTAACAGATTGAACACTATGGTTATTTAGCTGCTTTGTTGTGGTCCCAACAGTACCAGGTTCCAATTTAACAGGTTTCACATCTACCTCTCCAAGTTCATCATCACTAGATAAGTCCACAATTTCTATAGCATTCATCTCCAAAACTGTAAACAGGAAAGAAAATAGACTTCAGCTAAAATATTATAAGCAGAAAATTACAATGCATGCAAAAATTAAATTCCAATAGTTTCAATTCCCAGTGACTAAGGAAATTGGATTTCTTCATATTACACATAACCTAACAGGAATGATCTATTGTACCCAGAAGTTAAGAGGTAACTAAAATAAATTAGGGGAAAAGAGAAGAACCTTTTGGTAGTAAAACCTAAAACTTCTTCGGCGAAAATGATTATGGACGCCAAACTGCAACACGGAAGATGTACAATATCTTTTAACTTTAAAATCTCCCCAGCATCAACCAAATAACATGAAAATCTATTGAAACCAAAGTGCAAAACTCAAAAGACTGAAAACAAAGGAGGAACAACAAACAAATTCTTTGGCGGCGTTAAGAGATTTTTGAAACCCTAACTCGTATCCACTCAAGGGTAGAGAATAGAATAAATAAAAACAAAAGATGCGAAAATGAAATTAGGACGTAGCCTCTACAATCAAGCAAAATGAAGAGCTGCAAACAGGCATTCAATAACGGGTTTAGGGTTGTAGCGAGTGCCGTCGGTGGCCGCTTGCAATGGGGACAAAGAGGAGGAACTGAGGCCGGAGGCTGGTGAGCGTAAACCAGAGTCTGATTGTGCGTGAGAATGAGAGGAGACGACGAAACGGGCAAATGAAGACGAGAAAATGGTGCAGAGAAGAGAACCCAGGAAGGCACTGTCCCGAATTACAAGAAGAAGGAAGAGAGCTGAGTGCCTGATGAAATTAGGGACCCATTCCCACCCACTCTCTCCAACCTTTTTATTTACTGGTATGTTTTATTTTATATTAATTGCCATATGTCAGAGCCTCGAGCTCCCAACCAAGACACATGGGCAACGAGCCGTTCATGTTGAGCTTGCCTAGAAGACTACTTAATTTGACCCGACCGTTAGAGTTTGAAAGAAAGTTCGATCACATTGAAGCTGATAATTTAATATACGGTATTTTACCATGCATATTTCAAAGGAAATGAATATCCAACAATATGAACATTCATGTGAACGCGAACCTAAGGAAAGTATTTCAAGGTGATAGACTTTTCATAGTTAGTTAGGATGTAGTTGGTAGCTTTCAATCTGAGCCGCTAATGTAAATCGATCTCGGTCATTTATTGTACAAGGATTCAACTATAAATAAAGGTTCCACACCTCATTTGTAAATCATTCATTTTATGAGTAATACAAGGCAATTACTCTAAAAATCATCTCTTGCGTTCTTGAACGTTCTTAAACGTTCTTCTTTTGTTCTTGAGTTGCCTTCTCATTTGTTTGCTTCTGCTAGAACGATTCAATGCTTTTTAGTGCCTAGGAAGAGTTTGATCTTCCGAAAAGAGTTTTAAAGTTGATTTAGTCGTTTGTCTCGAGAACATCGACTAAGGCCGAGTGGTTCGCTAGGTCGAAACTCTAGCCCCGTGACATGTGGTATCAAAGTGAGTGTTTGAGCAAGGCACTAATCGATATGGCACGTGATGAAGGAGACGTTGCGGCAAAGGGTATGGAGACCCCTGTTGGGCAAACCAAAAGAGCGAGCTCGAGGGATATTATGGCTACGCTCGAGAAAAGAGTTGACAAACTCGACCAAGTTACCGACAATGCGAATCAGAAGAGTAGTGCGCTTGAAGCCGAGGTAAATGGTTTGAAGTTAGAGGTGGAAGGTCTTAAGGCAGACCTGTTCGTGTACAAGATTGCCATTACGAGTGGAGTGGCACTCATTGTGTCTAAACGCATGAAAAATGTCTCGGAGCTAAAGCAATTTAAGGGGACTCGATCAACACAAGATGTGGACAACTTCTTGAGGGGCCTAGAGTAGTACTTTCGAGTCACAAGCATCGTCGAGGATGACAACAAGGTAAATATTATGAGTGTCTATTTAACTAATGTCGCTCTATTGTGGTGGCGCCGTAGGTGGTCCGATGCAATGCGAAAGGGCACTACTGTTGGAACCTAGGTGGAGTTCCAAGCCAAGTTGAAGCAAAAGTTTTACCTTGGGAATACTGAGGACGAGGCACGATCCAAGCTTAGGAGACACAAGCATGACAAATCGATTTGAGATTATTTTCAAGAGTTTAGTGAATTACAACTCCAAATCCTAGAGATGAGCAATAAGTTTGCTCTGTTCAACTTCCTAGATGGGTTGAAGCCATGGACCAAAGCTGAGCTGCAGTGGAGGAATTTTCAGGAACTTTTCAAAGCTCTAGCAGCTGTAGAATCCATGACCGAGTACATTGGCAACAAGTTTGAGAGGTCGAAGTCTTCCAAGCCCAGAGGCAAGGCTAAATGTGGGGAGACGAGAAAGAGCGTTAGTCGAGTGATGGGGAGGAAGAGCCATCGAGTGAGAAGGACAAGGCCAAGTCCAATCGTCAAAGAAGAGACGATAGGGGGTCACTGAGGTGCTACCATTGTGATAGTCCACATCTGATCAATGACTGTCCAAAGAAGAATCATCTGATGACTCAATGGACAATGAGTTAGATGAGAAGGTGAAACTTGGCACGATTGCTTCATACAAGTCAGTCAAGCCGAGGGTAAAGAGGAAGCGACTGAAGTGCTACTGGTGTAAGGGGCCACATCTATTGCAAGATTTGCCCAGATCGAGTCAAGTTATCCACCAAGGAGAAGGACAAGACTGAGTGCAGCGAGGCTTTGAATCTTGGCTCAATGTTGCTGAGTTCTACCAAGGCGTGGAAGGGCAAGAAGCATAAAGGGTTGATGTTCGTGGACATCAATATTATGGGTTAGAGGAAAATCACTCTTATGGACATGAGATCTTCTCACTTAGTCATGTCCAAGAAAGCTGTTGACAAGCTTGGTCTAAAGGTAAAAGAGTCAATCAGGGTAATCAAGATCGTCAATTCCAAAGGTGTTCAAACAGTTGGAAGGACACGAGGCGTGGAGTTGCAGATCGAAGATTGGAGGGACAAGGAAACATTCGAAGTAATCTAATGTGCTATTTATCCCTTTTGCCGACTGTGTTTGCATTTTGGACCCCTACAAATAATGCATCTTTCCGGTCTATCGAGACGCGATGGTAGAGACCAAGGTGTTGAATGTTGTTCAGCTAGCCAAGCCAAAAGACTTGGTTGCTGCCACTAAGGAAGGACTTGAAGAGCCAAAGCCTTCCCGAGACATGGGACCTGTCGAGGCATGAGGGAGACTACCACCAATGGGCAAGGTGGAAGATGCGTTGAACTTCAAGGAAGAATGGTTGATGAGCAAAGGGTTGACAGATGGAAACACTGCATCAAGCTTTATGGGCTAATGATTGATGCAAATTAGAGTGAATGTCACTAAGATTGAGACGAGGGAGGTACATTTCAAACACAATAGTCTTGTTTTTCAAAGGAGGTACGTCCCAATCGATTTTTTGCAAAATCTTGGGCTTGCCTAGAAGACCACCTAACTTGGCCCGACCGTTAGAGACTGAGAGAAGGCTCGATCACATTGAAGCTGATAATTTAATAGATGACATCTTACCAGGGCATATTCCAAAGGAAAAGAATATCCAACAATGTGAACATCCATGTGAATGTGAACTTAAGGAAAGTATTCCAAGGTGATAGACTTTTTATAGTTAGCTAGGATGTATTTGGTAGCTTTCGATCTGAGTCGCTGATGTAAATCGATCTCGGCCATTCATTGTATTGGGATTCAACTATAAATAGAGGTTCCCCACCTCATTTGTAAATCATCCATTCTTTAAGTAATACAAGGCATTTACTCTAAAAATCCTCTCTTGTGTTCTTGAGCATTTTTAAGCATTCTTCTTTTGTTCTTGAGTTGTCTTCTCATTTGTTTGCTTCCTCTAGCACGATTTAGCACCTATGAAGAGTTCGATCTTCTGAAGAGAGTTTTAAGGTTGACTTAGTCGTTTGTCTCGAGAGCATCAACTAAGGTCGCACGGTTCATTAGGTTGAAACTCTAGCTCCGTGACACATAACTTCAGCTTTGATTATATAAAGGATTATTATCCCACATGTGGCAAAAAGTTTTGTTTCTACAAGCACCTTAATTTTAGGGTTTAGGGTTTTAGTTAAGGGTTTAGTGTTTATGTTTTTAGTGAAGAGATTTAGAATTTATGGTTCATGCTTTAGAATAATTACCCTTGTATAAACACTAAAATAATTTTAAAAATATTAGCATGATTAAAGTATAGGTAAACTATCTATTTGATCACCCAACTATGACCGTATTTATGTTTTGGTCACTCAACTATTTTTTGGTAGAAACATCACCAACGTTACTCTTTAATTCTATTTTGGTCACCTGTCGTTAAAAAACCAACGGAGATGGTAACATATCCCTATATAATAACAATTTTAGTCCCTAAAATTTATATATTCTATCAATTAGGTCTTAATTTAAAACAAATCATTAGATATTTGGGATAAACCTTAAACAGCTCATCCTTTTTTTTCTTCCTCTACAACTTATTTTGAGATTTTTTAATTTAGGGGTTAAGATTTGATACATTTCTTGATTTTCGGGTTCAAAAAGTGACCATATGATTAACGGAAAGCGTTCAAAGCTCTTGCTCAAAGAAATCAAAGATCTTATCCTCACTGATGCTGTTCAATTCAACATTTGGGCCACAAGCACTGCTACCAAATCCAAGCTCACGACATATTTGCAGTTCATTGACTCTGATAATTTTATCTACGAGATTCTGAGGTACTATTTTATGATAGAGATTTGATTCTTCGATATACATTTTTCTTCCTCAACAAACACTCTACAAATTCACACTACTTATCTCTAATAGAGGGAAAAAGTAATTATTCCTCTAGCTTTCATAAACATCAAATTCAATGGAATCATGAATGAGAAAAATAGTAGACCCCATGTCAAAAGCCAATCATGATAAGCAAAAGATGGAATCATGGTTCATGTGGCTCTTGATTGTGTGCAAAATGACATGGATGCAAATTGCAACCCTCACCATGACTCAAGAGAGGATCATTGATTCATTATAATGAAAAATGAAAATCATATATAACGACCCGGATTTCAAACTCTGAGGATCGGTTTAACCTGAAACGCGGGCTTCGTATTTAGACCTTTGAGGGCTTTAGAGGGTTTGTGTTTCTTGCTGGGTTTGATTTTTTGGGTTGGAGTTGAGTTTGGGGGATGATGGGAGGGTAGTGAAGTAAATTCCTCTTTTTGAAGAGAAGAGGGAAGATGGTTCTTTAATTTCTCTACAAAAAAGTAAGAGAATAGCTCACCATTGTCCCATTGTCATCATCCTTCATTCATCCGCATCTCCTAACTCCCAACCAAAAGAGAAAGGTTCAATCTTCGAGTTTTGAAGTACGAATCTCAGATTTTGGGTTTGAGATAATTTGTTCAGCATTCAAGGATCTACATTTGGAGGTAAGTTTCATCAAGTTTGGTGGTGGCAGAGAAAATGGGTTTAGTGGGTTTTTTTGAGGAAATGGTTATAGAGAGAGTCAATCTCGTTTTTCCAGCTTAAGAGTAAGTTTTAGTTGGTTTTTCTCCTTCTGCAAGGTTGTAATTCATTTTACAATTTCATTGTATAGTGAAAGAGGTTGGAAATCCTTCCAAAGAGCTTAGGAAGAAGAAGGCCTTAAGAGCTTGGCTTAGAGGCTTCTTTTCCAGCTTTTGAATCAAGGTTAGTACACTACTAACTTATTGGTTTCATGCACATCCTAAGGATGATGCTTTGTAAACTTAAATTTGATGTTTATGGTTGATTTGGGTGTTAGGGGTTAGAGATATTCTTTAATGGAGTAATTCGGATTTGGTGATAATAACTTGTAAAATTGGTAGTAAACCACCTTAAACACTCTCATAAGATGTAGGATCGAGTTAAGAGGTAAATAGTTGATATTTGGGGGCTTGGGAACTGATTTCCTGAGCCTATGAAGCCTTTTCTAGACTTCAGTACCGGTACACAGAGAGCCAATATTAGTACCCAGTGTTTTGGGTTTTAAGAACATTTATTGGATGAACTAAGAGAGGGGTAATGATATGATATTCAATCTGCATCGGTATGTCATTCAAAGGAGTATCGGTACGAGTTGACTCATATCGATACGCGAAGGCTGGATAGAATTCTAGTGAGCCAATTTCATATCGATACGATGTGCTAACGATACCCAAAGGGGTACCGTACCAGTACGCGTGTGTCAATACCGGTACCCACTAGGCAATCTACCCTAAAAATATAATTTAAGTTTAAGGATTTGGTAATTCGAGGACCATGGCCCAATGAGCTTTTAATATGATAAAATAAATGGTAAAACTGAGAAACCGAGATTTATTCCTCATATACGAGCGTAATGTGTAATAACTTGGTAAAACCTTGAGTGACTTATTGTAATAGAAACCTTAAGAGATCCTTGGTTAATCAAGTAATGTTGTGTGTCGTATGATAGTCGTGTATATGTTGTATGCTGTATTAGACACCTTGTTTGGTTGAGTCACCTTGGTTGATAGGATCCGTATACCTAAAGAGCGTGTTGCAACACCATAAGATAAGATATCGGATGTACGTTCCTAATGTTGTATGACACCAAGCCTCATCCAATGATACTCGATGAGAGATTCTGAGTACGAGTGTACATTCCCGAGGCTGTATGACACCGGACCTCACTTCAAGTTTGTTTGGTTTGATGCATATGTGCTTTGTGAGATTAATGCATTCTTCTTGTTGTTATGTGTTTATGCGGCTAGAGGTAGCACCATATGTTATTGTGTTGCCATGATATCATCTGTAGCTACATGCTCATATTTATGGTTTTCATGATACACAGTTGCGTGGAAGTGTATCCACTGAGCTTCGTTAGCTCAACGTTCGGAATTGTTGTTTATGTTCGCAGGTTATTAGGTTGGCGTGCGTTGTTGGAGCACCATCGGTGTATGACTTCTACATTGACTTGTTCTAAGTACAATACTTAGATCTATTTGGGCTATGTATTCGTAAGTCCCTGTGTTTTGTATTATAACTCATATTTTGGATTTGAATCATCAGTCGAATACTTTTAATCTTGTATATTTAAATGAAGCTCCCATGTAACGTTTGTAACTATTTATCTATGTTTAAATATTTGAACTTAATGGATTTTATGGAAATTGATGTCTCTTGGGATAAACTAGGTTGGAATTTTATGGTAATGGATTGGGCTTGAGGCCTAAATGTGACATCCAGGTTGAGGGTGTTACATTTAATAGTGTTAGAACCTAGGTTTAACCGGTTATAGGAAGGCCCTGTGGGTTGTCTAGAGTGGTGTTTAGATGTCTAGTGAATATGTTGCACATAAGTCAAAGTTGTACTCATTTAAGCTGAATATTCGATGGTGTAATTGTTAAGATAATCAATCGGTTGTGGAAGGCCAAGAGGGGGTGAATTGGCAAATAAAAATTTGAAGGGAAGCAATTTGAAAATGAAAAATTAAAGACACAAGGATTTATAATGGTTCAAGCTTCTAACAAGCTCTACATCCACTGCCTTAGCTTCCCACTAAGGATTTCAAACAATTCACTAAGAATTCTTCCCCCTTTTTTTGGGCTAAGGAGACAACCGTTACAATCGATCAAAGCTTTCTACCCAAAGCTTGATCCAATTCACTCTTTTACAATAAGTGGAATGAAAACTGAAATTATCCTCTCAAAGGTGTTTGCTTGCCCAATACAAATGCACTCAAAACCCCAAACTTGAATAAAAATGAATACAATGAAAATCACTCAAGTGGATTACAAGATATGACTCTAATAGGCTCAAAGTGTTGGATTTTTGCTTGAAATGCTTTAGACTTGTTAACTTATTGTTCTTGAAGCTTTGGAGGCTTGATTTTATATCCACTCATTGATTTCTAACCGTTTGGGTGGTTGGGATATTGATTATAGCCGTTGGGCTGCAAATCTCCTGCAATAAATGCAGTTTGGCAACCTACCGTATCAGTACATGAAGAGCTGTATCGTTACCTGCCATAAAAAGAAAGAGCCGTTGTACAAAGGGGTATCGATACGCTTAAGGGCGTATTGAAACGAGTATAGTGTAAAAACATACTCGTATGAAAACGGTATAGCCGTATCAGTACGGTTTTTGCTCGCTAGAACTTGAGGTAAAATTCTAAGAAAAATTGCATCGGTGTGCCTAAGAGGCATATCGATACGGGTTAACTGAAATTTAAAGTTTGTTGATTCCAATAACTGACAAGACAATGGTCATATATTAAATGCAAAGATTTTGAAAATCTTAACAGCCCATATAGGTACAGGTGAAGCCGTACCGATACTCATAGCTTAACCAAGATTCTCAAGTTGAAGGTTGTATCGATACGATTTTGCAAATAAAATTTCAGTAGTCAAAAGTCGTATTGAAACACTCAAGAGTGTATCGATATGCCTGGGTGTTTTTGGTTTTTTGAGTATGAAAATACTTAGAAAAACTTTTGGGGTTTAAGTTTTTAACTTAGAAACATTTTAAGTTCGATTTCTTGTCATTTTGTGAGACTTTTTGAATACTTAAAAATTTATCCAATTTACAAATTAGTCCTTAAACACTTTGTTATATCAAAATAAAATGTAGGTTTTACAATCTCCCCCTTTTTGATATAACAAAACCATAATAATTTTTTAAGTTTGAAAAATACTCCCCCTTTCTTTAAGGCTAAAAATATTTGATTTTGAAAAATAATCTGGTTCCATCTTGAAATTCTCGAAGCTCAAATTGAGGAGTCTAATCTTGGTCTCTTTTACATCGTTGGTGCCTTCATAGGTGGTTTCGAGCTTGTCCCGCACCTCTTTTACACTCGTACAAGAAGACATCTTTGAGTACTCATCCGGTCCAAGTGCACAAAAGAGCATGTGCAAAGCCTTGTCGTTTATTTGCAGTTTCCTCCTTTCTTCATTGATCATTTCTTGCTTGGATTTGGGAACTTGCCTTTCTCCTTCTTGCTTCATCGAGATAGATGGTCCGTCTTTGATTACATCCCAAAGAAAGTAATCATTGGATTTGATGAATAGCCTCATTCAATTCTTCCAATATGGATAGTTGTCCCCATTGAAGAAAGGCAGTTTAGTGGTCGATTAAGACTCGTACAAGTTGTTGCCCGAAGTAGATGCCATGACCTTGATTGTGGATTGATATTTCTTCTTCGAATCGACTCAAGAGGATGTTAATCCTTTCAATGAGTGTAGCTCTGATACCATATGTTGAGATAATTAATCGATTGTGGAAGTCCAAGAGGGGGTGAATTGCAAATAAAAATTTAAAGGGAAGCCATTTAAAAATGAAAAATTGAAGACTCAAGGATTTGTAGTAGTTCAAGCTTCTAACAAGCTCTACATCCACTACCTTAGCTCTACACTAAGGATTTCAAACAATTCACTAAGAATTCTTCCCCCTTTTTTTGGGCTAAGAAGGCAACTGTTACAATCAATCAAAGCTTTCTACCCAAAGCTTGATCCAATTCACCCTTTTACAAGAAGTGGAACGCAAACTGAATATATCCTCTCAAAGGTGTTTGTTTGCCCAATACAAATGCATTCAAAACCCCAAACAATGAAAATCACTCAAGTGACTTACAAGATATGACTCTAATAGGATCAAAGTGTTGGATTTTTGCTCGAAATACTTTAGAGTTGTTGACTTATTGTCCTTGAAGCTTTGAAGACTTGATTTTATATCCCTTCATTGATTTCTAACCGTTTGGATGGTTGGGATATTGATTATAGCTGTTGGGTTGCAAATCTCCTACAATAAATGCAGTTTGGCAACCTACTGTATCAGTACACGAAGAGCCGTATCGGTACCTACCATAAAAAGAAAGAGCCATTGTACAAAAGGGTATCGATACGCTTAAGGGCGTATCGAAACGAGTCTAGTGTAAAAACATACTTGTATTGAAATGGTATAGCCGTATCGGTACAGTTTTTGCTCACTGGAATCTGAGGTAAAAGTCTAAGAAAAATTGCATCGGTACGCCTATGGGGCGTATCTATACAGGTTAACTAAAATTTAGGGTTCATTGATTCCAATAACTGACAAGGCAACGGTCATATATTAAATGCAAAGATTTTGGAAATCTTAACACCCCGTATCGGTACAGGTGAAGTCGTACCGATACTCATAGCTTATCCAAAATTCCCAGGTTGAAGGCCGTATCGAAACGGGATCAACCATATCGATACGTTTTTGCAAATAAAATTCTAGTAGTCAAAAGTCGTATCGAAACACTCAAGAGTGTATTGATACGCCTAGGCATTTTTGGTTATTTGAGTATAAAAATACTTAGAAAAACTTTTGGGGTTTAAGTTTTTGACTTAGAAACATTTTAAGTTCGATTCCTTGTCATTTTGTGAGACATTTTGAATTCTTACAAGTTTATCCAATTTACAAATTGGTCCTTAAACACTTTGTTATATCAAAATAAAATGTAGGTTTTACAATAACCTTATTTGTTTGCTTGTGTAGAAGTAATCATGCCTATGAGAGTGATGAGTGCGTAAATGTTCTACTTTATATGCCCTTAATCCTTGTAATGTGCATGTGTTCAAGCTCATTTAGGTTGCAATGTACATATTTGCATGTAGATAGGGAGTTACACCGCATGTGCTTTAATTGTCATATATATTGGTGCTTTTCTCGAGAAGGTGGTGCTTTGTGGTCTATGTGCAGAATGCCGGTGGATGCTGAAGGATAGCTGGAGCAGGAGAAGAGCAGAAGCTGACAAGGCATGAAGAGTTAGAGATGAATCCACCTTTGCCACGTGGACTTTCTCCAGATACCCAACATTTAATGAAGTCGTGCACTTTAGAGTACTAAAGCCCTAGTTACACCATCTATATAAAGAAGACTTGGACGCTACACAAAGGGGAGCCGATAGATCGAGAGCACAATTCTGACGACAATCCTAGTCTGAGCTTACGGAGAACCACCAGGGTGAAGCTAGACGATTCTCTTTATCGGACAAAGCCATCGAGAGAGGCTAACGGAGATGAGGCCTGCAAAATAGTTGGAAGGCATGGAGTGAGTTTTGTCGAGGACTCTCAGCTTATTTCTTTTCCCTTGCTTGATAAACTATCATGCTATACTTTTAATTATGGTTGCTTTACGCTCAGACATGAGCTAAACTTTTTAGTTGGGATTATTGCATCCCAGGATTATATGTTTTGGTTATTTTAATTTCAATGCTTTAATTGTTTTTATCTTCATCTATTATGTTCATGTGCTTAATGCCTAGTTAATTGTAAGAGCTATTCGACAGAGGCCTATTAACTATTGATCTATGGCTTAATATTCGAGAGAGTTAAGTTATCCAAACATTAGCAGTGGAGCTAAGCTGTCAACTTAGTTCTAATTTGGCTTAGATATAAGTTTAGGGTTTCAACGACTAAAAAAGAGTTCTTAAACAAATAATAGAGTAGTTAGGGTTAATGTAGACATGTATCACCTTAATTACAAAGTTATTAACTTCTAGTCATCGAGAGAGTCAGAAGTTCATTAGGAGATCCTATCTAGTAGATGAAGTATTTTAAGGTTTACGCAGACATGTATTGCTCGTTGCTATAGCATTGAGATAGGTAATTAAACATATATCCTTAGCAATAATCCCAACCTCCATAATAAATTGTTAAGTCGTTGTAGCTATTTGTCTTTATTATTGCTATATTAGATTAATTTAATCAGTTTTCACTTAAAACCAACATACAAACCATACTTACAAACACATCCCTATGTTCGATAACCTTATATTTATCAATCCAATCCTCGTGGGTTTGATACTCTCACTTTATTACTTGATACAACGAGTATACTTGCTCTAAAGTGCATCACTATTTGACAAGCATCAAGTTTTTGGCGTCGCTGCCGGTGATTGGCAAATGATACTTACGTTGTAGTTGCAATTAGGATTTTTATTTTTATTGCCTTTAATTTTTGTTTTTTTTCTTAGGGTCGTTCTAGTGTATGACCAGAAGGTCCACTAAAGATTCTATCCTTTCGTACGACCAAAGCTTGAGAGAACTTTGAGGAAAGTACGACGAGAGAACAAGACGATGGTGAACGAAGAAGAGATTCCACCAAGGAACGACCTTGCAAACGCGCGTAACCCAAACGAGGTACTTCCAGTTGATGGACAAGGAGTTGGTGGCGAAGTTCAAATTAATTGGCCAAAATCGACAGGAGGATCCAGCACCTGCCGGACCCAAAAGATTCATTAGAGATATCATTGAGCCCATCATCAACAATCTTAACCCGCCAATTGTGGTACTTGATCTAGGGATGGCCCATTTTGAGATAAAGCTCGTTATGTTCAACATGCTCAACAACATTGGACAATTTGGAGGATCCGCAAGAGAAGATGCTCGTGAGCACATCCAAGCTTTCTTGGAAGTTTGTGATTGTTTCTGGAAACCAGATATACCTACTGATACTTTACGACTCAAGTTATTCCCTTTCTCACTGCGTGATCGAGCCAAAGCATGGTTGAAAACTTGTTCTGTAGGATCCATAACATCCTGGGATGACTTGTGCAGTAAGTTTCTACACTGATATGATCCATCGAACGTGCACAACCAAAGGCAATATGATATCATCTCGTTCCAATAGTACGATGATGAATCCATGTATGAAGCATGGGATATATACAAAAATATCCTTCGAAAGTGCTCGATTCTTGGATTTACAGACTGGCTACAAGTCACGACGTTCTATAATGGCGTCAATGCACCAACAAGGATGATGATTGACTCGTCAGCTAATGGTATTTTGCTCAATTGAGAACCTGACAATGCTTTCAGAGTAATTGATAGGATAGCCAATGTCGACTATCAATTCCCTTGTGGCAGATTGAGGCATGGACCTAAAGTAGCTGGAACCCTCCAATTGGACGATTCTCAGACTGTAGCATCTCAACTCACGACCATCACCAATCTGCTCAAAAACATGTAAGTAACCTCTAACGTACGTGAGGCCAAAGTGGTGCAATACACTTGTGAGCACTGTGATGAGGAACATTTGTCAAGTGAATGCCCAAACCAACAAGAATCTGGATGCTATGTAGGGAATACCAATCGTAACAACAACCCCTACTCCAAGACCTACAACCCAGGGTGGCGGCAACATCCAAATTTTGGTTGGGGAGGCTGTTAAGTGTTCAAAAGTACTATTTTTATTACGATTTTTACTCATATTATTGTTAGACTTAGGCTCATATTAGTTGCATAATTAGTCATTCATGCATTAATTCATGTTTCTTTCCACCGTTGAGCTTGATTACATAACTTGGTGATTTTTGTAGAAAAAGATACTGCTTTGGTGTGTTTTTGTGTGTGTAGAATCAGTTGCCAAAGCAAGCCTGGAACTAGTAGCCAGAGCAGTGCATGAAGGAGATGCCGACGCAGTTGCCAGGGTAGTGCATGAAGGAGATGCCAACGCAGTTGCCAGGGCAGTGCATGAAGGAGATGCCAACGCAGTTGCCAGGGCAGTGCATGAAGGTTATGCCGAGCTAGTTGCCAGGGCAATTGTCGACAATGGAAAAAGATGATGTGGCACTCGAATTGATGACTAGATAAAGCCCAATATGACGTGGAAGAAGATAAATCCTAGAAGAATTGGAGATTTAAAGAGAGATTAAATCCCAAACAAGATAGGAGAAGATCTAGAAGGAATTTAAATATAATAAAGAATTATATTCTTTTAAAGTATTTAATTCCAACTTAACTTCCTCCTCAAGAAAGATTTTGACCTAACCATCTCCTATATAAAGAACCCCTAGCCGCCTATTTCAAAAAGTTTAGAGGAGAGAGAGTTCGATTGAGAGAGAATTCAAGAGGGCTGATCGATTTCTTCTTCTTCTTCTTCTTTGCTTCTATTAGATTCATGGTTTGAGGTTTATTCTTTGTATATCTTTTGAACCCAACCATGAACTAACTTGATTGGTTGGGGTTATTGTGTTTTTGTGGTTGTGAGAACAATTGGATTTTGTTTAGGTAATAAGAGTTTGCACTTTCAATCCAAGGTTTACTTATTCTTGGTTTTTATTCTTGTTTGCGAGTGAATTGGGAGAAGATCTCATAACTCAATCTATTTATCTAATATCGGGAGAGTTAGATTCAAGAAACGAATGAGTATGGTCTTTATTCAATCTATTGACGGTGAAGATTAATCCGGCTTAGGAATAAGTTTAGGATTTCAACGGCTAAGAGGAGCACAAGATCGGTTGTTGTTCACCCTTGATTCACGCAGGGATGTATTGTCAAGGCATGCACAATTAGCTAGAGTTTCGACTTAGGGATAAGAAGAAACCATTGAAGAACGCTCTGCCGAACCTTGAAGGTTACTGCCCAGACGCCCAAGTAGTTGCGCAGGCAACCATCGATTAGTTGCCAAGGCAACCCCGTTGTGCAAGTTACCACGGTAACTGAGTTGCCCATGCACTCTTTTACCAAGACGATCCAATCGGCTATCACACCTCAACTCACGATAACCTGGCCTATCTCTCTCTCATTTGATCTCATCTATTTATTTACTTTATTGCTTTCTAGATTAGTTATTAGTTAAACTCCTATAATCCTTTATTTGTGTGTTTACTTTTTTACAGTGCAAGAGACTAGATTCTTGAAGTGGCACCAATCCCTGTGGAGACGATATCTTTTATACTATAACTTGCGACGTGTATACTTGCACATTTGCGTAGCACTTATTACGCGCAACACACGTCGTAAGTAATAAAGTGATACGAGTATCGAGTATCATCTCTACAGGGATTGGTTTGGGCCACTTTGTTTAAGTTATTACACTGTGAAAATAAAAACACAATTGATAATAGGAGTTCTAATTAACGAGTAAACTAAGAGCAATCAACTAAAATAATAGATGAAATCAAATAAGAGAGTAAGCCAGGTTATCGTGAGTTGATGAGTGATAGCCAATTGGATCGTCTTGGTAAAAGAGTGCAAGGGTAACTCATTTGTCGTGGCAACTTGCGCAGCTGGGTTGCCTTGGCAACTAATCGATGGTTGCTTGGGCAACTGGCTGGGAAACTGTTTGGGCGGATGGGCAGCAACTTCAAGGTTCGATAGAGCGTTCTTCAATGGTTTCTTCTTATCCCTAAGTCGAAACTCTAGCTACTTGTGCATGCCTTGATAATACATCCTTGCGTGAATCAAGGTGAACAACAACCAATCTTGCGCTCCTCTTAGCCGTTGAAATCCTTAACTTATTCCTAAGCCGGATTAATCTTCACCATCAATAGATTGAATAAAGATCATATTCATTCGTTTCTTGAATCTAACTCTCCCGATATTAGATAAATAGATGAAATAACGATATCCTCTCCCAATTCACTCGCAAACAAGAATAAGAACCAAGAATGAATAAACCTTGAATAGAAAAGTGCAAACTCTTATTACCTAAACAAGAACCAATAGTTTCTCACAACCACAAAACACAATAACCATAGCCAAATAGATTTAGTTCATGGCTAGCTTCCAAAGAAACACAAGATAAATAATCCCTAGCATGAACCCAATCGAACAAGAAAGAAAAGGATGAAGAAGGAGGCTTGTCGAAATCCTCCTTGCCCTAGATGCTTGTCGAAAATCCTCTCCTCTTGCCCTCCTTGGACTTGTCGAAATTCCCCTCTCTTGCTCCCTATGGATTGTCGAAATCTCCATCTTATTTATAGGGCTATGCCAAAGTCCTTCTTTGAGGAGGAAGTTAAGTTGGAATTAAATTATCTTTAAAGAATATAATTCTTTATTATAATTGTATTCCTACTAGAACTTCTCCTATCTTCTTGAAATTTAATTCTTCTTTATTCACTGCATGGCAATCAAATTCCTTTGGGTTTGGGCTTTGCTCCACATCATCTTGGACTTGTATAGTCATCAATTTCGACTACCATATCACTTTTGCTCTTGTCGACAATTGCCATGGCAACTGGCTCGGCGTCTCCTTCATGTATTGCCCTGGCAACTAGCTCTAGCCTTGCTTTGGCAAGTGATCCTGCACATACACACAAAACACACCAAAGCAGCATCTTTTCCCACAAAAACTACCAAGTTATGTAATCAAGCTCAACGATGGAAGGAAACATGGATTAATGCATGAATGGCTAATTATGCAACTAATATGAGCCTAAGTCTAACAATAATATGAGTAAAAAGGGTAAGAAAAATAGTACTTTTGAACACTTATCACACCCCCAAACTCGAACTATTGCTTGTCCTCAAGCAATGCAAACTCATAATTACCTGCCAAAACTTCAATTTTCACAAACTTAGCTTTGAACTTGATTTCAATTCTCTGAACTGGGGCACAAAGTATGACTGGCTTTTTATTTTTTTGGAAAACTTAGGAGTTACTCAGAATCAAACTATAATGCTTGTGAGTGTGTGCGGAGTTGTGTGCAAGTTGATTTTTTCGGATTCTATGCAAACACTAGGTTTTCAAATTACTTTTTTGGGTTCTTTTTAACATGTTTTAACTAGAGCCAGTTTTGGGCACCTCTAGTGTTTTGTTTTTAGTTAATTTATTCGACTAGAGCCTGTTTCGGGCACCTCTAGTTATAATTTTTTTAACACATACTAGAGCCAGTTTCGGGCACCTCTAATGATCAAATTTTTTAGCACATGCTAGAGCCAATTTCGGGCACCTCTAGTATTCATCCAATTTTTATTCTAATCCCCCAATTTGTTAATTATCAACCTAAGTTCACTAGAATTCCTTAAATCAATCAAACCACAACAGTGTTTCATCAAATTTAGCATCATAGTAAAATTCTAAGTTTTTCCATGGTTATCCTAGAATAAAAATTCTATCAATTAAGTGCATTGGCAAAGTCATCATCGAATATTCATCAAATCTAAGCAATTCTTGTTCCAATTAAAGGCATGTCAAGCAATTTATGTATCCTAAATGTAATACTTAAGATGAATGTAACTAAACATGGTAACTACTAATAACAATCCCCCCAAACTCGAGTGAGACATTGTCTTCAATGCATGCATTAAAGGAAAATAAAAATAATGAAAAATAAAATGCATACGAGGACTTACTCTAAAGTTCGTCATCATAGATGATTAGTTTCCTTTTGGTCGGTGTCTTGATTCTCTTACTTGAATGCGATGGTTGTTTTCTTGTTGCCGGTGGTGGAATCGATCCTCGTACGGGGTTGTCCTCATCGTCCTCTTCATCAATGTCATTGGCTTTTCGCTTGGAGGATTCAATTGGTGCGGTCTTTGTTGGTGCAATGGAGGACTCTTCCGAATCTAAAAAATCAGAAAATGATTCCGTAGGAGTTGATTCGGGCATAGGTGCTTTACCTTTGGCTTTTGCAGTGGTTGCCGGGATATCTTTGGCTTTGGTTGTCGTGGCATCTTCAGGGTTGGTTGCCGTGGCATCAGCTTGTGCAGGCACGATGTAGGTTGTCGCGACATCTTCTTCATTGGTTGCCGGGGCAAGGATCTCGGCAGTAAATTTCCTTAGCATAGTAGTTGTGAGTCTTGTTGTGAAAAAGAAAACAAAGAAAACCTGAAAACTAAAGATAATGAAGAAAAATAAAATATCTCCTAAAAATAAAAATAAAAATGAAAATAAAAAGAAAAATAAAATATTGAAAGGAGAGCATGCTCATGAATCTCCTAAAGTGACCACTTCTTTGTTACGTTCCACATGGGCACCGTTGTAGTGCTTCAATATTTGTCCATTAACTTTGAATTCAATGTTGTCAGAGATGGACTTGATTATCATGGCACCATGGGAGAATGGTTTGCCGACTTCGAATGGTCCCGACCATCTTGATTTCAGCTTTCTCGGGAAAAGTTTTAGCCGAGAATTGAATAGGAGAACTAGTTGCCCTGGCGTGAATTGCCGTGGCAATAGTTTCTTGTCGTGCCATCGCTTTGTTTTGTCCTTATAGATTCGTGCATTGTTATAGGCGAGTGCATGGAATTCTTCTATCTCGTTGAGATCCATCAAACGCTTTTGTCCGGCACTTTCCCAATCCATATTCACGGTCTTGATTGCCCAATATGCCTTGTGTTCGATTTCCACCGGTAGATGGCATGTTCTGCCATAGATAAGTCGGAAGGGGGACATACCTAAGGGTGTTTTGAATGCAGTGCGATATGCCCAAAGTGCGTCATCTAGTCTTAATGACCAATCCTTCCTAGAGGGATTTACAATTTTCTCGAGTATACCCTTCAATTCTCGGTTGGAAATTTCTGCTTGCCCGTTGGTTTGTGGGTGATATGCCGTGGCGATCTTGTGTGATATGCCGAAGCTTTGCAACATCTTGGCAATTAGTCTGTTGTCAAAATGCTTACCTTCGCCACTGATAATTGCTCCCGGTATCCCAAACCGTGTAAATATGTTTTTCTGCAAGAATCGTTGCACGGTCTTGGAATCATTGTTGGGAACTGCAGCTGCCTCCACCCATTTAGACACGTAGTCGACGACAAGTAAGATGTAGAGATTACCGAATGAAGATGGGAAAGGTCCCATAAAATCGATCCCCCACACATCGAACAATTCTACCTCGATGATGTTCTAGAGTGGCATCTCATGTCGTCTAGAGATATTGCCCGTCCTCTGGCAACGATCACATTGCATGTAAAAGTCTTGGGCATCTTTGTACAATGTTGGCCAATACAAACCGGATTGCAAAACTTTGGCCGGGGTACAAGTTCCTCAAAAATGTCCTCCATAGGGTGAAGAATGGCATTGCCGGAGTATATTCTGTTGCTCTTCTTCAGGGACACATCGGCGTATAACCTGATATACACATTGTTTAAACAAAAGAGGCTCGTCCCAAAAGTAATGCTTAGCATCATGGCGGAACCGCTTCTTCCCTTGGTGAGTAATGCCATAAGGTAAAATACCACAAACAAGGAAATTAACTAAATCCGCGTACCAGGGTATTGCCGAGGCATGTGCTACCGTGGCGACTGCTCCCAAAATTGCCGAGGCGTGCGCGTCAAGGGCTGCTGCGGCGTCGAGAGTTGCCGAGGCGTCGAGGGTTGCCGAGGCATGCGCGTCTATGGTTGCCGAGGCAACTAAAATTTATTCATCTAGGAATGCATCGCATATCTCTAGATCCGCCTCCTCCTCCTTATTGCGTTCTAAACGTGATAAGTGGTCGACCACTTGATTTTCTGTTCCTTTCCTGTCCTTAATTTCAATATCAAATTCTTGTAAAAGTAATATCCAACGAATCAAATGAGGTTTGGCATCCTTTTTAGTAAATAGATATTTGATTGTCGAATGGTCCGTATGAACAATTACCTTTGTACAAATCAAATAGGATCGGAACTTGTCAAATGCGAAAACTACAGCTAGTAACTCTTTCTCCGTTGTTGTGTAATTCACTTGAGCAAAATTAAGAGTTTTACTAGCGTAGTATATCACATGGAAGGTCTTACCTGTGCGTTGGCCTAGGACTGCTCCTACCGCGAAATCACTTGCATCACACATGAGCTCAAAAGGTAGTGTCCAATCTGGTGGAACGACAATGGGTGCCGAGGCAAGCTTTTCCTTTAGGGTTTCGAATGCTTGGGTGAAAGAATCATCAAAATCGAAGACTTTATCCTGTTCAAGCAAATTACACAAGGGTTTAGTGATTTTAGAAAAATTATGAATGAAACTCCTGTAAAAACCTGCATGTCCAAGAAAACTTCGAATTCCTTTAACTGAACTTGGAGGGGGTAATCTCTCGATCACGTCCACCTTGGCTTTGTCTACTTCAATTCCCTTGGATGAAATCTTGTGGCCGAGCACTATTCCTTCATCTACCATAAAATGGCATTTTTCCCAATTGAGGACTAAATCAGTTTCTTCACATCTTGCCAACACCCTCTCTAAATTGCCGAGACAGCTGTCGAAGTCATTACCAAAAACAGAAAAATCATCCATGAAGATCTCAAGGAAGTCTTCGACCATGTCTGAAAAGAGTGCCATCATGCATCTTTGGAAGGTTGCCGGGGCGTTACACAATCCGAACGGCATCATTCAGAAGGCATAAGTACCGTATGGGCATGTGAAGGTTGTCTTTTCTTGATCTTCTGGTGCTATGGCAATTTGATTGTAACCTGAATAACCATCAAGAAAACAATAAAAGGGTTTACCTGCAAGACGGTCAAGCATTTGATCAATAAAGGGTAATGGGAAGTGATCTTTCCTGGTGGCTTTGTTTAGCTTTCGATAATCCATACAAACCCTCCAACCGGTCACAGTCCTGGTTGGAATGAGTTCATTATTTTCATTACTTACCACCGTTATACCTCCCTTTTTCGGTACGCATTGTACCAGACTTACCCATGTACTATCATAGATAGGGTATATAATGTCGGCGTCAAGCCACTTGATGATTTCTTTCATTACAACCCCTTTCATGGCATGATTCAGTCTCCTCTAGGCCTCAATTGAAGGTTTGTGACCATCTTCCAACATAATCTTGTGCATGCACACTGCCGGGCTAATTCTCTTCAAGTCGGCAATTGTCCACCCTATTGCCTTTTTGTGTAGCTTCAACATCTTGATCAGCTTCTTTTCATGCTCAGGGTGTAACTTAGAAGAAATAATTACAGGCAATGTATTATCGGTTCCTAAGTATGCATATTTTAGTTGCTCTGGCAATTGTTTCAGCTCAAGAATCGGTGGTTGTTCAATAGAGGGTTTTTCGAGTTTACCTTCGTTACCTGAGTAATCCAGTGGTTCAAAGTATGTACCTGGTCGATTGACTAGCCAATTTGCCTTTTCTTGTTGTTCCTCATCGACCGGTTCTTCATACTCCTCAGATTCCTCTTGATCGGCAATGTAGTTGTCGAGGCAACTAAATTCCTCGTCGAAGTTAAACTCTGACAACATCTAGTTCTTTGGAAAATTCTCTCAATGCTTGATTGTCTTGCAGGTAAACCCTTTTATTGTTGAAAACTAAACAAAGCCACTAGGAAAGATCACTTCCCCTTACCCTTTATTGATCAAATGCTTGACTGTCTTGCATGTAAACCTTTTTATTGTTTTGTTGATGGTTATTCAGGTTACAATCAAATTGCCATAGCACCAGAAGATCAAAAAAATACAACCTTCACATGCCCATACGGTACTTATGCTTTCTGAAGGATGCCCGTTTGGATTGTGTAATGCCCGACAACCTTCCAAAGATGCATGATGGCACTCTTTTCAGACATGGTCGAAGACTTCCTTGAAATCTTCATGGATGATTTTTCTATTTTTGGTAATGACTTCGACGGTTGCCTCGGCAATTTAGAGTAGGTGTTGGCAAGATGTGAAGAATCCGATTTAGTCGTTAATTGGGACAAGTGCCATTTTATGGTAGATGAAGGAATAGTGCTCGGGCACAAGATTTCATCCAAGGGAATCGAAGTAGACAAAGCCAAGGTGGACGTGATCGAGAGATTACCCCCACCAAGTTCGGTTAAAGGAATCTGAAGCTTTCTTGGACATGAAGGATTTTACAGGAGGTTCATTTATAATTTGTCTCGTAGGTAAACCCTTTTATTGTTTTGTTGATGGTTATTCAGGTTACAATCAAATTGCCATAGCACCAGAAGATCAAAAAAAGACAACCTTCACATGTCCATACGGTACTTAAGCTTTCTGAAGGATGCCCGCTTGGATTGTGTAATGCCCGACAACCTTCCAAAGATGCATGATGTCACTCTTTTCAGACATGGTCGAAGTCTTCCTTGAAATCTTCATGGATGATTTTTCTATTTTTGGTAATGACTTCGACGGTTGCCTCGGCAATTTAGAGAAGGTGTTGGCAAGATGTGAAGAATCTGATTTAGTCCTTAATTGGGAGAAGTGCCATTTTATGGTAGATGAAGGAATAGTGCTCGAGCACAAGATTTCATCCAAGGGAATCGAAGTAGACAAAGCCAAGGTGGACGTGATCGAGAGATTACCCCCACCAAGTTCGGTTAAAGGAATCTGAAGCTTTCTTGCAGCTAAACCCTTTTATTGTTGAAAACTAAATTCCTCGTAGAGGTTACCGAATGAAGATGGGAAAGGTCCCATAATATCGATCCCCCACACATCGAACAATTCCACCTCGATGATGTTCTAGAGTGGCATCTCATGTCGTCTAGAGATATTGCCCGTCCTCTAGTAACGATCACATTGGTTTTAAAAGTCTTGGGCATCTGTGTACAATGTTGGTCAATACAAACCGGATTGCAAAACTTTGGCCGCGGTACGAGTTCCTCCAAAATGTCCTCCATAGGGTGAATAATGGCATTGCCGGAGTACATTCTGTTGCTCTTCTTCAGGGATACATCGGCGTATAACCTGATCTGCACATTGTTTAAACA
Source organism: Hibiscus mutabilis (assembly GCA_019671005.1). Classification (NCBI taxonomy): domain Eukaryota; kingdom Viridiplantae; phylum Streptophyta; class Magnoliopsida; order Malvales; family Malvaceae; genus Hibiscus; species Hibiscus mutabilis. The sequence goes on from CM033712.1 coordinate 27,857,024, forward strand.
AAAGAGGCTCGTACCAAAAGTAATGCTTAGCATCATGGCAGAACCGCTTCTTCCCTTGGTGAGTAATGCCATAAGGTAAAATACCACAAGCAAGGAAATTAACTAAATCCACGTACCAGGGTATTGCCGAGGCATGTGCTACCGTGGCGACTGCTCCCAAAATTGTCGAGGCGTGCGGGTCAAGGGCTGCAGCAGTGTCGAGAGTTACCGAGGCGTCGAGGGTTGCCGAGGCATGCACGTCTATGGTTGCCGAGGCAACTAAAATTTATTCATCTGGGAATGCATCGCATATCTCTAGATCTGCCTCCTCCTCCTTATTGTGTTCTAAACGTGATAAGTGGTCGGCCACTTGATTTTCTATTCCTTTCCTGTCCTTAATTTCAATATCAAATTCTTGTAAAAGTAATATCCAACGAATCAAACGAGGTTTGGCATCTTTTTTAGCAAATAGATATTTGATTGTCGAATGGTCCGTATGAACAATTACCTTTGTACCAATCAAATAGGATCGGAACTTGTCAAATGCGAAAACTACAGCTAGTAACTCTTTCTCCGTTGTTGTGTAATTCACTTGAGCACTATTAAGAGTTTTACTAGCGTAGTATATCACATGGAAGGTCTTACCTGTGTGTTGGCCTAGGACTGCTCCTACCGCGAAATCACTTGTATCACACATGAGCTCAAAAGGTAGCGTCCAATATGGTGGAACGACAATGGGTGCCGAGGTAAGCTTTTCCTTTAGTGTTTCGAATGCTTGGGTGCAAGAATCATCAAAATCGAAGACTTTATCCTGTTCAAGCAAATTGCACAAGGGTTTAGTGATTTTAGAAAAATTATGAATGAACCTCCTGTAAAAACCTGCATGTCCAAGAAAACTTCGAATTCCTTTAACCGAACTTGGTGGGGGTAATCTCTCGATCACGTCCACCTTGGCTTTGTCTACTTCAATTCCATTGGATGAAATCTTGTGGCCGAGCACTATTCCTTCATCTACCATAAAATGGCATTTTCCCAATTGAGGACTAAATCAGTTTCTTCACATCTTGCCAACACCCTCTCTAAATTGTCGACACAGCTGTCGAAGTCATTACCAAAAATAGAAAAATCATCCATGAAGATCTCAAGGAAGTCTTCGACCATGTCTGAAAAGAGTGCCATCATGCATCTTTGGAAGGTTGTCGGGGCGTTACACAATCCGAACGGCATCCTTCGGAAGGCATAAGTACCGTATGGGCATGTGAAGGTTGTCTTTTCTTGATCTTCTGGTGCTATGGCAATTTGATTGTAACCTGAATAACCATCTAGAAAACAATAAAAGGGTTTACCTGCAAGACGGTCAAGCATTTGATCAATAAAGGGTAATGGGAAGTGATCTTTCCTGGTGGCTTTGTTTAGCTTTCGATAATCCATACAAACCCTCCAACCGGTCACAGTCCTGGTTGGAATGAGTTCATTGTTTTCATTACTTACCACCGTTATACCTCCCTTTTTCGGTACGCATTGTACCGGACTTACCCATGTACTATCAGAGATAGGGTTATAATGCCGGCGTCAAGCCACTTGATGATTTCGTTCATTACAACCCCTTTCATTGCATTATTCAGTCTCCTCTGGGCCTCAATTGAAGGTTTGTGACCATCTTCCAACATAATCTTGTGCATGCACACTGCCGAGCTAATTCTCTTCAAGTCGGCAATTGTCCACCCTATTGCCTTTTTGTGTAGCTTCAACATCTTGATCAGCTTCTTTTCCTGCTCAGGCTGTAACTTAGAGGAAATAATTACAGGCAATGTATTATCGGTTCCTAAGTATGTATATTTTAGTTGCTCTGGCAATTGTTTCAGCTCAAGAATCGGTGGTTGTTCAATAGAGGGTTTTTCGAGTTTACCTTTCTTACCTAAGTAATCCAGTGGTTCAAAGTATGTACCTGGTCGATTGACTAGCCAATTTGCCTCTTCTTGTTGTTCCTCATCGACCAGTTCTTCATACTCATCAGGTTCATCTTGATCGGCAATGTAGTTGTCGAGGCAACTAAATTCCTCGTCGAAGTTAAACTCTGACAATATCTAGTTCTTTGGAAAATTCTCTCAATGCTTGACTGTCTTGCAGGTAAACCCTTACCCTTTATTGATCAAATGCTTGACTATCTTGCAGGTAAACCCTTTTATTGTTTTGTTGATGGTTATTCAGGTTACAATCAAATTGCCATAGCACCAGAAGATAAAAAAAAGACAACCTTCACATGCCCATACGGTACTTATGCTTTCTGAAGGATGCCCGTTTGGATTGTGTAATGCCCGACAACCTTCCAAAGATGCATGATGGCACTCTTTTCAGACATGGTCGAAGACTTCCTTGAAATCTTCATGGATGATTTTTCTATTTTTGGTAATGACTTCGACGGTTGCCTCGACAATTTAGAGAAAGTGTTGGCAAGATGTGAAGAATCCGATTTAGTCCTTAATTGGGAGAAGTGCCATTTTATGGTAGATGAAGGAATAGTGCTCGGGCACAAGATTTCATCCAAGGGAATCGAAGTAGACAAAGCCAAGGTGGACGTGATCGAGAGATTACCCCCACCAAGTTCGGTTAAAGGAATCTGAAGCTTTCTTGGACATGAAGGTTTTTACAGGAGGTTCATTTATAATTTTTCTAAGATTACTAAACCCTTGTGCAATTTGCTTGAACATGATAAAGTCTTCAATTTTGATGATTCTTGCGCCCAAGGATTCGAAACCTTAAAGGAAAAGCTTACCTCGACACCCATTATTGTTCCACTCGATTGGACGCTAGCTTTTGAGCTCATGTGTAATGCAAGTGATTTTACGGTAGGAGCAATCCTAGGCCAACGCACATGTAAGACCTTTCATGTGATATACTACGCTAGTAAAACTCTTAATAGCATTCAAGTGAATTACACAACAACGGAGAATGAGTTACTAGCCGTAGTTTTCGCATTTGACAAGTTCCGATCCTATTTGATTGGTACAAAGGTAATTGTCCATACGGACCATTCGACAATTAAGTATCTATTTGCTAAAAAGGATGTCAAACCTCATTTGATTCATTGGATATTGCTTTTACAAGAGTTTGACATTGAAATTAAGGACATGAAAGGAACAAAAAATTAAGTGGCCGATCACTTATCACGCTTAGAATGCAACAGGGAGGAGGACGCAGATTCAGAGATATGCGATGCATTCCCCGATGAGCAATTGTTAGTTGCCTCGGCAACCATAGATGCACATGCATTGGCAACCCTCGACGCCTCGGTAACTCTAGACGCGCATACCTCGGCAACCCTTGACGCGAATGCCTCGACAACTCCAGATGCGTATGCCTCGGCAACCACTGATGTGCATGCCTCGGCAACCCTTGACGCGCATGTCGCGTCAACTCTAGACGCACACGCCTCGGCAACCATGGAAGTAGTTACCACGGCAACACATGCCTCGTCAATACCCTGGTACGCGGATTTAGTTAATTTCCTTGTTTGTGGTATTTTACCTTATGGCCTTACTCACCAAGGGAAGAAGCAGTTTCGCCATGATGCTAAGCATTACTTTTGGGACGAGCCTCTTTTGTTTAAACGATGTGCAGATCAGGTTATACGCCGATGTGTCCTTGAAGAGGAGCAGCAGAATGTACTCCAACAATGGCATTCTTCACCCTATGGAGGACATTTTGGAGGAACCCCGGCCAAAGTTTTGCAATCTGGTTTGTAATGGCCAACACTGTACAAAGAAACCGACTCTAGTCGAATAAAAAAAGTATTAACTTAAGAAAACTAAAAAACACTAGAGGTGCCCAAAACTGGCTCTAGTTAAAACATGTTAAAAGAACCCAATGAAGTAATTTGAAAACCTCTTTTTTGCATAGAATCCAAAAAATCAACTTGCACACAACTTCGCACACACTCACAAGCATTATAGTTTGATTCCGAGTAACTCTTAAGTTTTCCGAAAAATGAAAAGCCAATCATACTTTGTGCCACGGTTTTGAGAATTGAAATCAAGTTCAAAGCTAAGTTTGTGAAAATTAAAGTCTTGGCGGGTAATTATTAGTTTGCATTGCTTGAGGACAAGCAATAGTTCGTGTTTGGGGGTGTGTTAAGTGTCTAAAAGTACTATTTTATTAACCCTTTTTATTCATATTATTGCTAGACTTAGGCTCATATTATTTGTATTATTAGCCATTCATGCATGTTTGCATAGTTTCCTTGGTGGATAACCTTGATTCATATTTTGCTTAATTTTGTGGAAAAAGGGTATTGCCGATAGTTGTTTGTGTGTGTGCAGAATCACTTGCCTAAGCAAGGCTGGAACCAGTTGCCAGGGCAATACAAGAAGGAGATGCCGACGCAGTTTCCAGGGCAGTGCATGAAGGAGATGCCGAGCTAGTTGCTAGGGCAATTGTCGATAAGGGATAAGATGATATGGCAGTCGAAATTGATTACTAGATAAGCCCAAAATGACGTGGAGCAAAGTTAAATCCCAAAGGAGTTTGATTTCCATGAAGAGGTCAAAGAGAAATTAAATCCCAAAAAGATATGAGAAGATATAGAAGGAATTTAAATATAATAAAGAATTATATTCTTTTAAAGTATTTAATTCCAACTTAACTTCCTCCTCAAGAAAGACTTTGACCTAGCCATCTCCTATTTAAAGGAGACCAAGCCGTCAAACTCCAAGCGAGAGCAAAGGGGAGAGATTTCGACAAGGGCTTTCAACCATTCTTCATCTTTTTCTTTCTTGTTTGATTAGGTTTATGTTAGGGATTCTTTGTTTTGTGTTTCTTTGGAACCTAACCATGAACTAAATCTATTTGGCTAAGGTTATTGTATTTTGTGGTTGTGAGAAACAATTGGATTTTGTTTAGGTAATAAGAGTTTGCACTTTCAATTCAAGGTTTACTCATTCTTGGTTTTTATTCTTGTTTGCGAGTGAATTGGGAGAGGATCTCATAACTCTATCTATTTATCTAATATCGGGAGAGTTAGATTCAAGAAACGAATGAGTATGGTCTTTATTCAATCTATTGATGGTGAAGATTAATCCGGCTTAGTAATAAGTTAAGGATTTTAACGGCTAAGAGGAGCACAAGATTGATTGTTGTTCACCCTTGATTCACGCAGGGATGTATTGTCAAGGCATGCACAATTAGCTAGAGTTTCAACTTAGGGATAAGAAGAAACCATTGAAGAACGCTCTGCCGAACCTTGAAGTTGCTGCCCAGCCGCCCAAACAGTTGCCCAGCCAGTCAATTAGTTGCCAAGGCATCCTGCTACGCAAGTTGCCACAGCAACTGAGTTGCCCTTGCACTCTTTTACCAAGACGATCCAATTGGCTATCACACCTCAACTCACGATAACCTGGCCTATTCTCTTTTATTTGATTATATCTTCTTTTACTTCATTGCTTTTTAGTTTAGTTGTTAGTTAAAACTCCTACAATTTTCTACTTGTGTTCTTTTACTTTTACAGTGAAAGAGATTAGATTCTTGAAGTGGCACCAATCCCTGTGGAGACAATATCTTTTATACTATAACTTGCGACGTGTACACTTGAAAAATTGCAGAGCACTTATTACGCGCAACAAACTTTGGTTTAAAAGATATCGTGAGTTGAGGGCGAGACCAAAGTTTGGTTTTAACGAGTGTACACTTCGCAAATGGTGAGACCAGGGCACAACAACTCACGATGCATGAGACCAGGGCGCAAAAATTCATTGAGTGTACACTTCGCAAACGGTGAGACCGACCAGGGCGCAACAACTTTGGTTTAAAAGATATCGTGAGTTGAGGGTGAGACCAGGGTGCAACAATAAAAACTTGTTGAATGTATTGAGTGCTATGCAAACGGTGCAAGTAATAAAGTGATACGAGTATCGAGTATCGTCTCCATAGGGATTGGTTTGGGCCACTTTGCTTTAGTTATCGCACTGTAAACATAAAAACACAATTGATAGTAGGAGTTGATTTTAACGAGTAAAGTAAAAGAGCAAATAAATAAAATAAAGATGTAAACAAATGAGAGAGAGTAGGCTGGGTTATCATGAGTTGAGGTGTGATAGCCGAATGGATTGTCTTGGTAAAATAGTGCAATGGCAACTCAGTTGCCGTAGCAACTTGCGCAGTTGGGTTGCCTTGGCAACTAGTAGAACGGTGGTCTGGGCAACTGGCTGGGCAACTGTTTGGGCGATTGGGCAGCAACTTCAAGGTTCGGCAGGGCGTTCTTCAATGGTTTCTTCTTATCCCTAAGTTGAAACTCTAGCTAATTGTGCATGCCTTGACAATACATCCATGCGTGAATCAAGGGTGGACAACAACCGATCTTGCGCTCCTCTTAGCCGTTGAAATCCTAAACTTATTCCTAAGCCGGATTAATCTTCACCATCAATAGATTGAATAAAAACCATACTCATTCGTTTCTTGAATCTAACTCTCCCGATATTAGATAAATAGATAGAGTTACGAGATCCTCTCCCAATTCACTCGCAAATAAGAATAAAAACCAAGAATGAGTAAACCTTGAATTGAAAGTGCAAACTCTTATTACCTAAACAAAATCCAATCGTTCTCACAACCACAAAAACACAATAACCCCAACCAATCAAGTTAGTTCATGGTTGGGTTCAAAAGATATACAAAGAATAATTCCCAAACCATGCATCTAATGGAAGCAAAGAAGACGAAGAAGAAATCGATCAGCCCTCTTGAATTATCTCTCAATCGAACTCTCCCTCCTCCAAACTTTTTGAAATAGGCGGCTAGGGGTTCTTTATATAGGAGATGGTTAGGTCAAAGTCTTTCTTAAGGAGGAAGTTAAGTTGGAATTAAATACTTTAAAAGAATATAATTCTTTATTATATTTAAATTCCTTCTAGATCTTCTCCTATCTTCTTTTGGATTTAATCTTTCATTGAGTCTCCAATTCTTCTAGGATTTATCTTCTTCCTCGTCATATTGGGCTTTATCTAGTCATCAATTCGAGTGCCACATCATATTTTTCCATTGTCGACAATTGCGCTGGCAACTAGCTCGGCATAACCTTTATGCACTGCCCTGGCAACTGTGTTGGCATCTTCTTCATGCACTGCCCTGGCAACTACGTCGGCATCTCCTTCATGCACTGCCCTAGCTACTGGTTCCAGCCTTGCTTTGGCAACTGATTCTGCATGCACAAAAACACACCAAAGCAGTATATTTTTCCACAAAAATCACCAAGTTATGTAATCAAGCTCAACGATGGAAAGAAACATGAATTAATGCATGAATGACTAATTATGCAACTAATATAAACCTAAGTCTAACAATAATATGAGTAAAAAAGGGTAATAAAAATAGTAATTTTGAACACTTAACAGAGGCAACAAAGGAAATTTAGGAGCATAACCAGCTACATCTACCGACCCTCTTGGATTGTAACAAAAGACTCAGAGGTAGAACTAGGGAACTTTTAACTCCAACTCTAATTCTTTTAATAAGTCATATAAAAATTTCATAGAAACTGCCCGTGTCATTATGCAAGATCAAGCAGGTCGTTTGAAGAACCACAATGACATGCTCACAACGCAGGCTGTCATGTTGAAAAACTAGAAATCGTTCATACAAAACAACACCGCCTCGATAAGGTCCCTTGAGACTCAAGTAGGGAAAATTGCCCAGATGTTGAAGATGAGACCATCTAGAGGCTTACCTAGTGATACGGAAGTCACTAAAGCCTTTAATGCAGAGCCATGCAATGGCATCACTCTTTGTAGTGGCACGTAGTTGAGGACAAAAGCCAAGTTTGGGGGAAGCTCACCTGTAGATCATACTCTAAGCAAGCCATCCGTCGATGCCCCTACAACAAAGGAACCAACTCATGTGTCTGATATAGTGAGTACCCTTGGTACTGATGGCAAGGAAGACAAAGCTGAGGATACACCTCCTTCTAGTAAGCCATAAAACGAGCCGAAACCACCACCCCCTTTCCCAAAACGGTTGAAAGCATAGAAATAAGATATCATCAAAAACTTTTAGAGATACTCAAATAATTGCACATCAATGTCCCACTTCTAGAGGCTATTGATCAGATGCCTATCTATGAAAAATTTCTAAATGAGATCATCACTAAGAAGTGGAAGGTGAGTGATGTTGAATTTGTCACTACCCTGGGCGAGTTTGTGTCCGTGCTGGGTGATTTGTCTCCCATGATGAAGGATCCTGGTAGCTTCACCATTCCATGTTCTATAAGCCACAACTATACCAGCTGTGCCTAATGTGATCTTGGTACAAGTGTGAACTTAATGCCAAAATTTGTGTTTAAACAATTAGGGATGGGAAAAGTAAGGCCTACATTCGTAATCCTTCAGTTGGCTGATCGATCTCAAATTCGACCTAAGGGCAGAGTTGAAGATGTGCTAGTTAGGGTAAATGAGTTTGTCTTTATAATAGATTTTATCATCCTTAACTGTGAAGCTGATGAGAATGCTCATGTCTTCCCAGGGAGACCATTCCTTGCCATTGGATGAATTGTGATAGACTGTGTAAATTGCAACTTCACTATGAAGATAAATGACGAAAAAATCACATTTAATGTCTTCAGCATACCACAATACACAGAGGGATAAGAGGATTGCCAGGTTGTGGACAGCAAAGACGGCCCAACAAATGAGACCGAGCATACAACTGATGAGGAAGTACAACACTCCAAAAACTAGCATGTTGCCCAATCCAAAAGCCCAACCGTGCAGTGTTTACAAGGCATTAATTGCGAATGAGTTCAGTAACTGGGTCAGACCGAGACTTACACCAGCTATGAAAACCATGCTTATGCATGAAGTTATTAAATGGTGTAAAGCTAGTATTCTCCTTTCTATTGAAGAATGGGCCAATGTGAACCCTAAATTCTGATGCTTGTCAAATAGTGATGCACTTTAGAGGAAGTATACTCGTCGTATCAAGTAATAAAGTGAGAGTAGAGTGTCAAACCTACAAGGATTGGATTGATAAATACGAGGTTATCAAACTTAGGGATGTGTTTGCAAGTATGGTTTGTATGTTGGTTTTCACTGAAAACTAATTAAACTAACCTAAGATAGAAATAATAAAGACAAATAGCTACAATGACTTAAAACTTAATTATGAAGGTTGGGGTTATTACTAAGGATATATGTTTGATTACATATCTCAATGCTATAGCAACAAGCAATACATGTCTGCGTAAACCTTAAGATACTTCAACTACTCGACAAGATTTTCTAATGAACTTCTGACTCTCTCTATGCCTAGAAGTTAATAACTTTGTAATTAAGGTGATACATGTCTGCGTTAACCCTAACTACTCTATTATTTGTTTAATAACTCTCTTTTAGTCGTTTAAACCCTAAACTTATGTCTAAGCCAAATTAGAACTAAGTTGACAGCTTAGCCTAACTCTCTCGAATGGTAAGCCACAGATCAATAGTTAACAGAGGTCTCTCGAATAGCTCTTACAATTAACTACGCATTAAGCATATTAACAGAATAGATGAAGATAAAAACAACTAAAGCATTAAAATTAAAATAACCAAAATATATAATCCTGGGACATAATATTCCTAACTAAAAAGTTTAGGTCATGTATAAGCGTAAAGCAACCATAATTAAAAGTATAGTATGGAAGTTTATCAAGCAAGGGAAAAGAAATAAGCCGAGCGTCCTCGACAAAACTTCCTCTGTGTCGTCTAACTATGCTGCAGGCCTCCTCTCTGTTAGCCTCTCTTGATGGCTTCGTTCGATGAGGAGAATCCTCTAGCTTCACCCCGGTGGTTCTCCGTAAGCTTAGACTATTGCTGTCGTCTAAATTGTGCTCTCTATATGTCGGCTCTCTTTGAGTAGCATCCAAGTCTTCTTTATATAGGCAGTGAAATTAGGGCTTCAGTACCCTAAAGTGCACGACTTCATTAAATAAAGCCAATTGATTCTTGCTTCATTAAATATTGCGTATCTGAAAGAAAGTCCATGTGGGCAAAGGTGGATTCATCTTTAACTCTTCATGCCTTGTTAGCTCTAGCCATGCGATCTGCTCTTCTCCTACTCTAGCTATCCTCTAGCATCCTGCATATACACCACAATGCACCACATTCCTGTGAAAAGCACCAATATATATGACAATTAAAGCACAAACGGTGTAACTCCCTATCTACATGAAAATATGTACATGCTAACATAAATGCAACCTAAATGAGCTTGAACACATGCAAAGTACAAGGATTAAGGGCATATAAAATAGAACATTTATGCACTCATCAAATACCCCCAAACTTGAACTATTGCTTGTCCTCAAGCGATGTAACATGGAAACAAGAAAAATAAAAACATAAGATAATAACAGTAAATAGCCCATAAGTCCTAAGGTTCCACTAAGCTATGATTATAGTGATTCCAAGTTATGTTGTAGCAGTAATTCATTCCTCAACTATGTTGATGATAAGCAAGTATATCGGAGCTTATAGTTTTATTCAAAGGATTAAATCTACTGTAAGTGTAGTGTGTGCTTGGTTACATGCATTCATCACTTATTAGTCTTAGAGAAGCTTAAGGGTTGCTTTCTTTTTTTGCTTTGGCACATGTTTTCCTTGTTCAGCACATTCTTACTTCCTGTTTTTTAAGTTTGAAACTGTATTATTAGGGCTTCAGCTCATCACACTAACCCTTCAGTACTTGGAGATGGAGTGGAGCAAACAACCCATCCCCAAGCCCTATGAGCAGTGTCATCCTGTGAAGACTTCCATTCACTCTATTGCTAGTACTATCATTCATACCAGGGAAAGTTAAATGGAGCAAACACAACTCACCTAGTGTACTAAGATAGCAAGATGCAAAGAAGAGTGTCCCTTAACAGTTTTATTTAAATTATCAAGTTTTAATTTCTTGATTTTTTTCAAGAAGTGTTAAGCCTTTGTTTTGCTACATTGAGCATTTAAGATCATTCATTTTTAATTTATGCTTAAGCATCATAAAATTGACTAGAGCATCCCTAAGATTTCTTAAGTGTCAAAATGCACGCAACTTGTGGTTTTAAGGGTTTACAACAAATTTGTCATTAAGTTCAAAAACTAGAAAAGCTCTTAACACCTTTCAAAGCATCAACATAGAGTCATCATAGGAAGTCATGATCAATGCAGCTGCAAATTTCAAAATCAAAGAAATCATAGCAAAGGGAACCTATTGGACAGATTAGGCTAATTATAGTTCTATTTTTTAAAAAAATTTACCTAAATTTATCCTAATCTATATGGGTATGTACTCGTCTAAACTTGAGAAGAGCATTGCCCCCAATGCAAAAAGAAAAGAAAAAGAAGAAGAAAAAAACAAAAAAAATATACAAAATAGGAAACTAAAATAAACTAAAAGAAAAGAAAATGAAAACTAACCCAAGGAGTTACTAGGGCGGTGGTTCCCGGATAACGATGCCCTTGCCTTTGTCCCAGGCGGACGTTTGTTTCTTGGTAGGGCGCGAGGATGCGCCAGCGTCAGTATCTGGCTGCGGCCTCTTCATGGTGGCAGTGACAGGTGGTGCAGGCTTGGGGTTCTTGATGACAAGAATCTCTAATCTCAGTCATCCAAAGGGTGTCTTGAGGATTCTATCCCCTTCCATTGTGGCACTTCTACTTTCTGGCAGAATGCTATTATAAGACGAGGGAACGAGAGTGCCCTTATCTTCCTCTGTGAGGTAGGTTTGGTTAGGATAGCCCCATAAATGATTTCATAAGGTTCTATTAGACGACCATGGAGGATAAAATGGAGGAGCAACAATCGTTGATGGGAGAAGGTGATCATGTTCTTTGTTGAAAACAGCCTGGTGTTTATGAATCATGCCCTGAATTTGGCATTACAATTTAGATTTGACCATTGCACTGTCTTAGCATTGGACAATGTTCTCTCCCAGGCGGTGTCATCGACACACAATTCTTATAAGAGCTGAGTGTCAATTGCAGTGGTGACACTAGTGGCGAATTGGGTGTGGAGGCCAGCCGCTATCTCTAGTTGATAATGGCTTGTTATTAGATGTGGTGTGAAGTCCACCTTAACACCTCGTATAATAACCAGTCTTCTCTATGCTCTGCAAAGTGGGTGTAGAATTCATTTGCCTAGTCTTCATTAATTGGTCTAGGTTGTTGGGAGAAGGTCTCCTACCCATGAGTAAGGACGACTGATTGCTCATCATCGTTGAAGAACACCTCACATGTATTAGTGTAACCCCCTCGACCCAGCCAAGATGTCAGACTAAATCGAGCGAGCTACATTGGGTTTTGCCGAAACAAAGCCTAAAACAATTAACTAAGGTTATGTCCATTTTTTATTTTTATCTTATCTAGATGCAACATTATGACCTAAGGTGAGCATGCTAGCAACGAGTGAAATCTCAACTAAATCAGGTGTCGAAACGACATCCAATTGTGCGTATTTGCAATTTAGGGACTAGACTGTAAATTTGGAAAATTACGAGGACTTAATTAGTTTTGAAGTTAAAATTCCTCGATTAGTCAGATTACATGCTTACTTCTTCCTAAAATCCAGCTCAAATCAATCAGGCAAACTCATTCAATTGCATTCATAAGAACCAAGGACCAAAACGGAAAATCTCAAAAATCTTGAAAATTACGAGGACTTAATTAGTTTCGAAGTTACCATTCCTCGATTAGTCAGATTACATGCTTACTTCCTAAAATCTATCTCAAATCAATCAGCCAAACTCATTCAATTGCATTCATAAGAACCATGGACCAAAATGGAAGAATATCAAAACCTAAAACCTCCATAACTAATATAACGCCCAGCCGTACCGATACGACCCCTAGGCGTATCAGTACACGGGCTACATTTACCAAAATTCAGATTCCAATAGCTCAAAAGCGTACCGATACACTTCCCCGTGTATTAGTACGAGGCCACAATTACACATACCCGTACCTATACGAGGCCCACGTATCGGTACGCCTGGACCTGTAATGTCCAATTTTGCCGGTTTTTCCCTCTAACATGGATTCAAACATGTCATAACTTAACATATTCGTACATACAACTAACTAAGGATCAAACCATGCCATAAGCACAAGTCTAAAGGCATGCTTTCTAAGAACCATCCAACTCAACATTCAAAAAGAGATTCAAGCTATATTTCATCATAGACGTTACATCATTAACCTTTTATCAACATTCAAAATATGCTAGTATAACAAAATCATGAGCATAAGCATTTCCAACCAATATGCATACTAAGTGAAAAACCACAAAGCATAAACTCATACTCCCATGACATCAACAATCATGCCTCAAGTCCAACCACAAAAGCCATCAAACCACAAAAATTGAACCATCACAAAACAACCAAAATCCAGATTACAAATTCCCCAAAAACATGGTAACACATTACCTTTTAACCGAATTTAAAACCAAGTTTTCATACTCAAGTAATTGTCTTAATCTTGGATCTTCCTTGCCAAACCAATGTTGCCCCACAACTCTATTGCTTTGCATCAATAGCAGAAGAGAGCATAAGCACAACTTCTTAGCGAGGATGTTCATAACTAAACATTGATGCACTTGAAAACCATTTGAAAACCGTAATTCCTTTTGGTTTCAAAACATGCTTAACTACCCAAGCATTTTACTCATTTGTCTCCACAACAAAAATCATGCATAACAACCATATGCATCAAAACACTTTCTCAAGTCTCTTGCTTAATTAAACCAAAGCATTTTCTCATATATAACATATATTCTCATATATTGGCATTTAGAGTGACCCGAATAGACTTACCTCTATCCATGGATAGCACTACCCCTATCCATACATGTTCGGATATACGAATTCCCTTGATGACACTACCCCCATCAAGTCTTTTCTCATGGCGGTACTACCTCCACTATAACTCACTTCGGCCGAGAATATAACTACCCATATCTCGTTGTGATAGCACTACCCCTATCACTTCACAATAGCACTACCCCTATTGTGTAACCGAAGAATTTCAAACGATCGATTTTACATTTTATAGTGCACTTTATTCCTATGGCTAGCCAACTATATCCGAAACTTTCTCAATACATCACGTAGCCAATATATCATTATCAAATACATTTACTTACTGTTTTCCAATGCATTTTACAAAACCGTTTCATATACAAAACCACATTGCTAAAGGCAACAACACATTCCTTTTAGGAACAAATCTCAACGCTGAACGACATTCATTACTTTGTTTAAACATTGCATATTAATCCAAAATGATGCATTTACAGTAAGTAAACCAAACCATGTTTAATCGCAAACATGAAATCCGGAAGCTCATAACAAAGCCGATAACCAAGCGAAATAAGAGAAACTTACGCTTGATCTTAGTTAAGCTTGTTAGGCTATAACTAAACCCACAAGGTTCATCGATCAAGCCTTTAAAGAGCTTTAATGCCTTTATACACTCACTGATACACCTCACCTCGCTCGCCAACGTGAATCGAGCTACCAGTAAGCAACATACGCAACTAGGCAACCTTGCCTTGATCATCCCCTGTTTTAACCACATAAAACTAGAAGGAAAAATGAATCATTATGCATTCAAATCATTGCTAAACAATGATCCCCTGCATCCTTAACATTTACCTTCCAAAAACTACCCGTAACTACGAAAAACAACACCAATCTTTGCTTTAACAACTCCTAATTTCAAACCAGTGGTTCTAATAGTCAATCCACATCAAAACATATCCATAAACACCTTGTAAACATCCTTATATCTCCAGCAACACAAAAACACAAAGAACAACCCCCAAAACCACTAAAAAGTAGCCAATTAAATAGTTTCAATATTTATTCTCATAATCACTTTTCACATTATGATTACCTTATCAAAACATGAAATAACCCAATTAAAGTCTCCAGGTTTCATCAAGTTAAACAAATCTTTAGGCAAATCATCAAAATCACCATTAATAGCTCATCTCTTGAAATCCATTGCAAAACCATGTTAATATCAATCCATAATCAACCAAATACTAGAGAATATCAATAAAGAACCTTAGTTTAAAGAGAGAAAAAGAAATTCACCTTTGAAGAAGCTCCCACCAAAATTCATGTAAGATTTTCTTTGAAACTCAACTTGTGAAATTGATGAAATCCTTGAGAAAATCTTGTGAGGTTTTGTTAAGAAACAAAGGTAGAATCAAACGATAATTATCCATTAAAAATCAAAAAAGAATTTTGGAGAATCTTGTTTGGAAGTTGAAATGGAAAGTGAGGGAAAATAAGGAGAGAAAATGAGGGAAAAACAAAGTAATAGGAAAAATAATTTGGAAAACAATTAACCATCAATTCCTTACTCAATTAAGGTGGTATTTTCATATTAAAACATTTAGAAAAATTATAGCTCCCTAAGGATTCTTAGTATTGGCCCATTTACAAAATAGTCATTAAAATAGTTTTGCACTTTTTACAATTTAGTCATTAAATCACAATGTCACTTGAAACCATTTAATTAACTCCCAAATTAATTACCAAAATACTTGATAATATATTTAAACATTTTTGATAAATCAACCAATTTTTATCTCCACAAAACGTATTTTTAAAATATTAATTTCCCCAAAACCAATTTAATCAAATAATCCAGTTCGACCGGGTTAAACCTTACCCGATCTAACCTCAAGACGCCTAGCCCTATTTTTTGGGTGTTACAATAAGAGTTTGTGAGCCCATCCTCTGGGATTAGTAGTTGATTCCTAAGAGACTTAAATTTGTCATTTTCTTTTTCAATAACTACCAAAAATAAACAAAAAATAAATAAACTTAAATTACCTAAACTAAGAAACTATATAAAAATAAATGTGAAAATAAAAGTAAAGATAGACTAGATGCTCTAGACATCTAGCAGTGTGACTGTCGTTTTGTCACGTTGCACTAGTGCTCCCTTGTAGGCCTTAATAAGTTGACCGTTGACCTTGAAGATTGGGCCATCTTTTAAATCCGATATTTCCACAACACCATGGGGTAAACTTTGACTACTCGAAATGGCTCGGACCAGTGTGATTTTAACTTGACTGGAAAAAGCCTTAAGCGAGAATTGTAGAGTAACGCCATTTGACCCTCCACAAATTGTCGGGGCATTAGTTTAGCATCATGCCATTTTTTGGCTTTTCTTTATAGATCTTGGCATTCTCATATGCATTCAGTCGATGTTCCTCCAACTCATTTAATTCTAGGAGTCTTCTCTCCCCAGCCAACTAGCAATCCATGTTGATTTTCTTGATGGCCCAAAAGGCTTTGTGCTCAAGTTCAACTGGTAGGTGACAAGATTTGCCATACACCAGTTGGTAAGGTGATATTCTCAATGGTGTTTTAAAGGCAGTTCTATAGGCCCAAAGTTCTTCATCCAGTTTCAAATACCAGTCTCAATTGTTCAGTTTAACCATCTTTTCAAGGATCTGCTTGATTTCTCAATTTGACACTTCAACTTGCCTATTGGTTTATGGATGGTAGGCTGTGGCAAGTTTGTGGTGGACTCCATAGAGACGCAATGCCTTGGCGATTAGTTTGTTATCAAAGTGCTTATCTTCATCATTAATAATGGCTCAAGGGAAACCAAAACATGTGAAGATGTTTTTGTGTAAGAATCTCAAAACAATATTAGCATCATTTTTAGTTATCGCGATTGTTTCCACCCATTTGGACACATAATCCACCATGACAGGAAGTACAGTTGACACTGAGAGGATGGAAAAGGTCCCATGAAATCTATACCCCAAACATTAAAAAGCTCAACTTCCAAGATGACTTGCATGGAGAGCTCATTACGTCAAGATATATTTCCCGTCCTCTGACATCTATCGCATTCCTTGTAGTGATCATGAGCATCTAGAAATAAAGATGGCCAGTAAAACCCAGACTGTAAGACCTTCACAACTGTCCTTTGTCCTCCAAAATGTCCTCCACATGGAGTAGCGTGACAATGATGTAGGACATCTTCTTGTTCTTTTTTAGGGACACATCTTTGGAATATTTGATCATCATATTATTTGAAGAGATAAGGCTCGTCCTAATAGTAGTAACATGCATCATGCCAGAATTTCTTTCATACTTGGCTGTTCAGATCACAAGGGAAAATACCACTAACAAGAAAGTTAACAATGTCAGTATACCATGGTAATGCGGTGGATTTTAATAATTTCTCATCAGATAATTCTTCCTTAATGTCACATGCAACATCAATATCACATACATTAACTAGCCTAGAAAGATGATCAATAACCTGATTTTCAGTTCTTTTCCTATCGACTACCTCAATATCAAATTCTTGAAAAAGTAATATCCATCTAATAAGTCTAGTTTTAGCATCTTTCTTGGACACCATGTATTTAATGGCAGAATGATTAGTATGCACAATCACCTTAGTACCTATTAAATATGACATAAATTTATCAAATACAAACACGACATCAAGTAATTCTTTTTCAGTAGTGGTGTAGTTTACTTGTATCTCATTGAGTGTATGACTAACATAATATATAAAATGAAAACCTTGTTTCGACGTTGACCAAGAACAACACCCACAACATAGTCACTTGCATCACATATTAATTCGAACGACTGGGACCAATTAGGGGGTATTACCATCGGTGCCGAGATAAGTTCTTTACGAATGGTTTCAAATGCAGCATGGCAATGCTCGTCAAACTCAAATGCCCTATTTTGCTCCAGTAACAAACACAAAGGTTTTGAGATTTTGGAGAAGTCTTTAATGAATCGTCTGTAGAACCTAACATGGCCCAGAAAGCTTCTAATAGCCTTGACATTGGCTAGAATGGGTAGTTTTTCAATGACTTCAATCTTGGCTTTTTCTACTTCAATGCCGTTATTAGAAATACGATGTCCTAGGACAATGCCCTATGTTACCATAAAATGGCACTTCTCCCCGTTCAAGACCAGGTCTATGTCTTCACATCGTTGCAACACTTTTTTGAGATTACCAAGGTAATGGTCGAACTAGTCTCTATAAACTGAGAAATCATCCACAAAAATCTCTAAGAAATCATCCACCATTTCCAAGAAGATAGACATCATGCATCATTAGAAAGGTGTCGGTGCATTATAGATGCCAAATGACATCCTACGGAAAGCATATGTAACCCTTTTGACCAGGTTTGTAATGCCCCGATTTTGGGCCTAGGAGTTTGCTAGGTTGATTAGACGGCCTGTTAGATCGGGATTAGAGATTCGAATCGAATTCGAGTTAAAAATAGGAATAAATATTTTTAAGTGAGATAAAAATATGGGAAAATATCCTAAAATTATTATTTAATATATGGATATATTGGTGAAATCAATTTTGGAAAATAGATTTTGGAAATTTGACATTTGACATTTTGGGTTAGTGACCAAAATGTAAAAAATGAAAATTGTTTTTAGTGACTATTTTAAAAAAGGGTTAAATATTAGAATCTTTAAGGAGTAAATTTGCCAAATGTTTTTATCAAAATTTTCTCTCAATTAGGATTGATTTTAAATAGTTTTAATTAAGAAATTAAAAGGGGGTTTAATAAAAGACGATATTTATTTCCTTAAACTACTTTTGACGTAACTTTTGCTCTCAAACTTTTTCTCTCAAAATCTCTTCAGCCAAACACTCTATTTTTCATCAAAGATTTCAGGTAATGATCTTGATTTCTTAGACTTTTGATTTCCAATGGATTCTTCAATCTTGTTTTCTAAAATCTTATTATTTTCCTTTGTTTTTCAAGAGTAAAACATCCAATTGAGAGGAAATTCACTCATTGGAGGTAAAGTTCATTCTTCTTCTCTAATAAAAGGTTCTTTACTGAAATTCCCAACTATTTGATCCTTGTTCAATGTTTTCCAACGAGTTTTGATGATTTAATAATGGAAATTGGTTAAATCAAGGTTTATATGTTGGGATCATGTGATTTTCGTATTGGATCTATTTTGCTGAGTTCTTGATTAGTTTTAATCATGATTTTGGTGTTTGATAATGTTAATAAGTTGGTTTTAACATTGGAATCCCGAAACTAGGTGAATCTCTAATTTCTAGGTTGTCAGTTATGTGTTTTTGAAGAGTTGTGGGAGGTTTATGGATGCTGGAGGTATACGGATGTTATTAGGTTGTTTTTGGATGTTAATTGATTGTAATTGGTGGACTAGACTAGTAGGTTTTGGCTGGGTTAAGTTTGGAAGGTGTTTGATGTTGTTTTCGATAGTTTCGACTAGTTTTTGGAAGACGAATGTTGAGGTTGCAGGGGATCTTTGTTTAGCAGCGAGTTGAATGCATAATGATGTATTTTCCCTCTATTTTTTATGTGATTAAAATAGGGGACAATCAAGGCAAGGTTTCCTAGTTGCGTACGTTACTTACCAGTGGCTCGATTCGCGTTGACAAGCAAGGCGAGGCGTATTGGTGAGTGTTTAAACGCGTTAAAGCTCTTTTAAAGGTTTGATCAGTGGATCATGGGGGTTTAGTTATTTCCTAACAAGCTTAATTAAGCTCAAGTGTAAGTTGTTCTTACCTTGTTTGAATATTGGCTTTGAGATGAGCTTACGGATTTCATGTTGGTTAAACATGATTTGATTTACATGTTTGGTTTTGAATATGGTTTGATTTACTTATTGTAAATGCATCGTTTTGGATAAATATACAATGTTTATCAAAGTAATAAATGCCTATGAGCATTGAGATTTGTTCCTTGAAAGGAATGTGTTGTTGCCTTTGGCAATGCAGTTTTGCATATGAAACGATTTTGAGAAATGCATTGGAAAATAGTAAGTAAATGTATTTGAAAATGATATATTGGCTATGTGATGTATTGTGAAAGTGTCAGATATAGTTGGCCAGCCATAGTATTAAAGTACACTATAATATATAAAACCGATCGTGCCATAGTCCTTGAGGAAAAGCGATTTAACTAGGCTACTCAGACTATTGGGTTATCACTTGGGTATGCTGTTTAACTAGGCAGTCCATTGTGATGGTATCTTGCGGTTTAACTAGGCAAGGTATGAGATTTGATGGAGGTGAGCCCATCATGAGAGATCCATGTATTCGAACATGTATGGATAAAGGTGAGTCTATCCGGAGTTACTATAAATGCCAATATATGAGAATATAAGTGATTAAAGAGTTTATAAATTTTGATGTATATGGTTATTATGCATGATTTGTTGTAGAAACAAATGAGTAATGCTTTGGTAATTAAGCATGTGATTTATAAATGATGATGCATATGGTTGTTATGCACTATTTGTTTTGGAAAACAAATGAGAATGATTGGGTAGTTAAGCATGTTTTGAGAACAAAGTGGTTTATGGTTTTCAAATGGTTTTTATAAATGCATCAATGTTTTGTTTATGAGCATTCTCACTAAGCATTTTTTTGGTGGATTTGTAATCTGGATTTGCACGGCAAGGAAGGTCCAAGATTGAGGCAATAGCTTGAGTATGAAACTTGGGTTTTAAATTCGGTTAATAAGGCAATGTGTTTACCATTTTGGGGGGGATTTGTAATCTGGATTTTTATTGTTTTGTGATGGTTTTACTGCTGTGGTTTGATGGTTTTCATGGTTTGAATTGAGGCATGAATGTTGATATTATTCTAGCATGGGCTTATGCTTGATGTTTTCTCCTTAGTAAGCATGTTGATTGTCAATTCTTATGATAAAGTCTTAGGGGTTCAAGTGTAATACCCCAAAAGTGGGCTTAGAAGTATTCTATCAATTCGATTGTTAAGTGGATCATTAAATTGTGTTACATGAAGGATTAATTAAATAGTTTAGGACCATTTTTGAAACAAAAGAAATGTGATAAGAAAATTTTGAAAGTGGTTAAACCGTAGTCTATGGCTAAGTAGAGAATTGCATGCTAAACAAGGATTAGTACAAGGACTTGTACACTTGTCATTAGTGGAGAAGGGCAAATGTTAGGGAGGATTTGGTCATAATAGATTATCCAACACATATCTCCTTTCTTCCCTAAATCAACCGAATCCACTAGTGAGAGAAAGCTTGAGATTTTGGCCATGGAAGATGGAATTTTAGAGCTTTTTGATCCAATCTCTTAAGCCTTTAGTCAAATTCTGGAAGAAGAAGGTGATTATACTTCCTCTTCTTTATTATCAAGCTTTAATTTGAGTAATTATATGAAATTTTATATGAAGCATATTGTTGTTAGGATAGTTGGTAAAATTAATTTTATGTTATGAAAATTTTGTTTCATTCGAATCATATATATGTATGTATATATATATATATATGATGATCTTGCTCTACTTGTTAATGGAATGGTTACATTGATTGAAAATGAGTCCTATTGTGGTTAAAATTGGTTGAACATTCGAATGGATCATTTTGGTTGATGAAAAATTGTGTTTGAATTGAATGTAGTCGCAATTGATTGCTAAGTTTCTAGTTAAGGACTATTTTATTTATACAAGAAAATATGAGGGTCTGTTTTGGGTGATTAAATTGATAATTAAGTGTGAATGCCCTATTTTGTGTATATGTGAATACACATGAAAAGTGGACTGTTTTGAGTACTCAAAACAGGGGACTGTTTTGAGGAGTATTTAGGGACTGTTTTGAATGTGAATATAAACATTAAGGTCTGTTTTTGAATGGTTGTAGATGTCATTGACTATTTTGTGAATACATGAGTATATACTTATATGTTAGGGATTGTTTAGTATAGATTTGTGAGTGCATTGGATTGTCTTGAGTAGGCATAGGTGAACATACTAAAATTGGGACTGTTTTGCATGTTTAAAGATATTCATGGACTGTTTTGAGTGAAATTATATGTATACATGAATAATTAGTAGTGTTTCAAGTAAATGGTTGATAGATATTGTTCTAATACATGATTGTACTCCTTGTTACCTTTAGACCAAGAAGGACTTGAAGGAGTAAGAACCAAAGTAGATCAAATAGTAGATAAACAAAAGGGGATCATGATTTGGGAGCAAAATTAGCTCGGAACAAACTGTGAGTGTAGATTAAAGTATTGGGTTAAGCTTGTAACTTACCCGAGTATCCTTTGTTAAATTTACTTACATTGTTATTTGTTTGTTTAAGCCATGTTATACTTGAAATCTAGCTTGGGCTCGAGGTGAGTACTAAATTGTAAGTACTTGATGATATGCATTACTTGATTAAGATGTATGCTATATTTTGGGAAGTTGTTATATATAAGCTTATGCTTGTAGCTGACATGATAAACTATTAGCCTTATTTAGATGATTATGCGAACTTGGAGCTATGCTCAACTTGATATGAATAAGCTATGTTATCTGAATGCTTGAATAAGGAGTTAAAACTCAGTTATGTTTCTGGTATGATAAGATTAAATGGAAAGCCTTGGTTTCAAGTTAGTAATAGGTAGATTTGGCATGCCATAGAGTCCATAGAGCTCATGTTTTGGGGTGGACTACAGTCCTTATGATGCGACAATAGGAGGGATGTGTTGTGGTCACTTGGCGACAATAGGAGGGATTGACCGGTAGTTCAAGTACCTTTTGTTGGTGATAGTTGGTTGGGGATTCGTGTACCTAGGCTACTTGATTCTCAAGGCTATGTTAAAGAGAAATAATGAAAGTTATAAGTTAAATTAATGAATCCTTGCAATAACTTGTATAACAAGTAAAATGTGCCTATGTGATTTTGAACATTCTCTTGGATTAAGTTATATGTTTTGATAGAATGCCTTTTTGCACATATGCTTTGTTTAAATGCTTATTTGATAAGTAATAAGCTTACAATTTGAATGTTTTGATTTCTTTTGGATAAGGTTACATATTTTGTCGAATACTTTAATCCATGATAGCTTGTGTACCTTATGTGACAAGTAGCTTATGTCTATGTTTGGCACCTTATGTGACATATAGTTCACGTCTATGATATGTTATGTCAGATATCTATTGTGATAAGTAAGTCATGTTTATGATATGTTATGCTTGATAGCTTATATGACAAGTAACATATAGATATGATATGCTATGTTCGAAATATTGTGGACTGTTTTGAATAAATACAAGTAATTACGGGACTATTTTGAACCTATATATATATACACGAATTGTGGATTGTTTTGAATAAATACAAGTAATTATGGGACTATTTTGAACCTATATATATACATGAATTGTGGATTGTTTTGAATAAATACAAGTAATTACGGGACTGTTTTGAACCTATAAATATACATGAATTGTGGACTGTTTTAAATAAATACAAGTAATTATGGAACTATTTTGAACCTATTTATATACATGAATTATGGACTGTTTTGAATAAATACAAGTAATTACGGGACTGTTTTGAACCTATATATATATACGCATACAAGAATTCTAGACTGTTTTGAATAAATATGTCACATCCCTAAAATCGACCTAGTCGGAATTTGGTTTCGGTGACCGGGAATTTTGTATCGAATATGTTTAGAAATTTAATCTCTCAATCCTTGTACCAAATTTTGTAACAATGAAAGTTAACTGAGCTTGATTTAAGTGGTGGGGACCTTTTTGTAAGAAATTCAAATCTGAAAATGTTGATTTTGAGTTGGGCGTATCGATATGGTTAGACCGGTATCGATACAGTTTGAACTAGGAGTTTTGATACAGTAAGACCTGTATCGGTACGGCCTAACTGCCATAACAAACTTACCTATTTTAGCATAGCCGTGTCGATACGACTACAGGGCGTATCAATACTATCCCCTATTCGAAGCTATTTTAGTGGTCAAATTAAAAGAAATAGAAAGCAAGGTGCTAATTCACCTCCTTGCTTGCCTACCCCATGTGATTGGGTCACTTCTTGTGCTAAAAAGATGATAGTTTGATATCTTTAATCCATGAAATGATATTGAATTGGGTTTAGCAAACCCTTGGTTGTAAGAAACCTTTCCATTGGCTAGGGGTGAGGTGGGAAAATAATTAAGGGATTTAGGCTTTTAAAATGAATTGGAAAAGAAACTATCCACCTCATTTGAACTTTTCGAAAGCAAAACTTGAAGGAAACCAAGCTAGAACCACCATTGTTGTCTTTAACCTCAAGCAAGCACACGCCTCCCTTATTGACTACCTTAGGCTCAAGTGTTCTTTGATTCGAAACCTCCATAGCAAAGCTATCAATCGGGTAAGTAAAAGCCCTCAATCAATTGCTAAATTCCGTAGATAATTGGAGTTTAATTCCAAGTTGGATTACTAAGCCTAATCCTAAAAATATGAATAGATGTTGTTATTTTGATTATAACCATTCTTTGTGTTTCCTTCCTAGCTCAAGTGTTGAAGGAGAACAATCTGTCATCTTCAACCAAGTCTAGAAGCAAAGGAATCAAAATCTATGAATCCTAAAAGCTTTTGTGCACTAGGTGAGTGTAGTAGTGTCAAGGGATAGGCGAGGAGCCATCCCATTGCATTTATTTTGTGGTTACGATTGTATTTGTTAAAGGCTCAAGTAGATCAAACATATGTGTGGGTGCTATTGCTAAGCAAGGAAAGTCTTTATATTGCTTTAACATGTCTATGAGCATATGTATGCTATCCGATATGTTGTGATCATGCTATGATATGCTATCCGATATGATATGGTTATGCTATGATATGAATTTGGAGCTAAGGCTCAATCTATGATTTGATATGGTATGGCCTACGGGCACAATGGTAAGTTTGATGATGATATGTGTAACCTTGGACACTTATGGACATTGGATACAATTGGCATGCCATAGGGTTATTTGAGCTCACCAAGTAAGGGATTGGACTACGGTCCCGAGCTACGACCTATATATGGCGCGATAAGGTTGGTTTGTGTAAGGGATATATTTTCTGGAGCTACGGCCTATTTCTGATATGTGTGGTGTATAGGGGAATTTGCGTATCCATTGGTCACAATGTCCAAGGAAATGATATGTTTATATGATTCGTAATTGTTACATGGAATTATGACTTTTGATTTAAACATGATCTTATATGATTGATGCTATATAAATTGTTAACCAAGTATGCCTATATGCCATTCATGTATCTGATAAATTTATTATGCATTTGTTATTACTACTTCACTAGGCTATGTAAGCCTAACATTCGTGTGTCTCATGCATTTCAGGATCTTGAAGTATTCTGGGCTCCGATCGTATAGTTGCGGTTGTAAGTCACTTCCACTAATCATATGTATGCTTAACTTTTGCTTTGAACTCATAGTAAGGTGGCATATGGCTCAAACATGTCATGTTTTGAAATGTGTATGATAGCCTAATAGTGTCCAAGTATTAAATGTGTAAGTTGGTATGTTTTGGAATGACTAAACTAGTTAAAATGGGCCTAAAAGCACTATAAGGTGAAAACTAGGTAAATGGATTCGAAATGCCCTAAAATTTTGTATGCTATTAAAAATATGGATATTAGACTTGCTGTTAAAATTTGGTTAAGTTTGGATATCGTTCAACAGGTTAAATTGATTAAAAACCAGCTAAAATCTGTCATTATAGGGAAGGCGTAATAGTAATTGTGATGGCGTATCGATACGGCCTTGCATAATTGGACTAAGTAAAATAGGGCATATCGATACGCAGATGGGGTGTATCAATACGAAATTCGACAGTAAGGTCTAAAAATTTAATTGTATTGATACGGCCTTAGGCTGTACCGAAACGGGTCAACCTTGGCTAATGCATATCGATACGGGCTTAGGGGTATTGATACCGTCTTATTACCCTTGAACCTAGAGTTTGGGAAATTAGCTTAGCATACCGATACGGTCTTAGGCGTACCGGTATGGAGTTAGTTAATTTTGTTAAAAGTCTAAAATTGTAGTTTTAAACAGTTTACGAATTGGTCACTAAGTTTTAAATGACCTAATTGGATAGGTAAACGATCTCCGTTAGTAACAGAACTTCACAGGATAATAATTGGTAAGTTTAATTAAAGATTTGTATAAAGAAATCCTGATAAATTCTCTTAATTTGTAAAATTTGCAATTTATTCCCTAAGTTGTAAAAAGATTAAAATTGGCCCTAAATCGAATAAATAGCCAATAAACACATCTGCCATGCCTTAAAGGAGTTTAATAAACTTCCCGAATAAGTCTCTAAACTCTGAATTCAACTTCGAACCTCCGATATGTTTTCTGGTAGCACTTTCCTACCCGGTTCTCTACTAGGCCGAAAGGGGGTGTTACATTTGTGGTATCAGAGCCTAGGTTTAGTCGGTTCTAGGACTAAACTGAAGTCTGTTATAAGTTTGCATCTGTATATGCCACCTAGGAGTTTATCCGTATATGTTATCTGTGACTTGCGACTTACACGATTAAATCTTTTCTGTATGAATAGATTCAAAAATGTCGACACCTACTGATAGGTGCGCCGTAAATGAACCGCACCCCAGCTCCTCCTCGACACAGGGGGACAATCTAAGGGAAGAGGGAAGGCCCGAACAAGTGGGGAAAAATGACCCACCTCATCCTCCTCTGATGCCTCCCGCTCAGCAGGAGTACCTAATGTCGATGGCCGACATGATTAAGCATGTGGTCGTGTCTCTCAGGTACGAACCACCCATTCAGCCTGCTGAAACACTATCATCAGTTTCAAGAGCCCCTATTAACAAGCTCTGTTAGTATCCAGTTTACACCTTTACTGGGAAGGACTTAGATAATCCGGAGATAGCAGAATATTGGCTAGAGAATACTTTTAAAATTATAAATAAGCAAATGAGGTGCCCTGATGAACATAAGCTGGAGTGCACTCGGGCTCTAATTTCTAAGGAGGCTCAAAGTTGGTGGGACACTGTGACACTCATCGTACCCGAGCATAAAGTTACATGAAACTTCTTCCTTCAAGAGTTCCGCAAGAAATACAATCTGTGAGCACTACATTGCCGAAAGACGTAAGAAGTTCCTCCACCTGAGACAATGAGGAAGACATGTGGAGTAGTATATCCACGATTTCTGCAAGTGTGTGAGGTATGGTGCTGAGATCATACGTACTAAAAAGGAGAAATGCAAAATGTTCATTGTTGGCCTCTGTGATAAACTACATCCTCTCTTCACCGCTTAGAGATAGAGGATTTTCAGACCTTGGTCAACCGAGCCATTGCTACTGAAGCCTCCTAGAGGGCTTATGAAAGAAGAAAGGGGAACCAATCCATATTCGACAAGAGATTCTGAGACGATTCTAGACCTCTTGTGCCTTAGAAGAAGGGTAGACAGTGGGACCAGAAGTCTGCCACCTTTCAACAGCTACCAAGATAAAGATATGTGCCAGAGTCCTAATCTTCTGGGACATCTGTTGCTCGTACGGCTTCAGTTGATAGTACGGGTGGTTTTAGAAGAGGTTCACAACTTCTCTTGTGTAACGTTTGTCAGAAGAGGCACCCTGGACAGTGCCGCAGATAGTCTGGATCTTGTTACCTCTATGGTGAGTCTGGTCACTTCATCAGGCAGTGTCCGCAGAATCCAAACCCTCCTACCACTGTGGCTTCTTAGAATAATTCGAACAAGGGAAGAGAAGCAAATCAAGTGTAGTCTGGATCAATGGGGAGACCTCACAACACTAACGCTCCTTGTTAACCTTGCAAAAGGTTAACATTTCATGCCTTTTTACTTGAGTTATTGTATGAAATCAAGCCCAATTCATCACATCTCATGGCATATAGATGCATTTAGCTCATGTAGTTGCATATGGTGTTTCCTGTCTTGTGGTCTTTGATTATTTGCAAGAATAGCGCTGCTTTGGAGGGTTTTGGTTGGTGTGGTGATGTGCAAGGAAATGAGGAGTGATGCAGGGAGAAATGCCATAGCATTTTGGATAGCATCCCTGGGCGCACTAGAAGTCATAGACTAAAGATATTTATTTTGGCCCTACACGTGTACCTGGCAGCTTGCTTTGTTCCCACATGTGAAGGAAATATTCTTTTAGAATGTAGGGCACAAAACCCTAGAAGCCCTTACTATATAAAGGACAAGATACCCTCATTTAAGGTAGAGCTGGAAAAAGTTATTAGTGAGCTAAGAAAGAGAAAGAAGAGGCGGCTGACTTCAATCTTCTTCTTCCTCCGTCAAAGTGTCCTCCGTTGTTGAAGCTCCAAGGGGTGATCTCGCTGGACTTTGAGAGAAGCTGCAGGCTTAGATCAGTGCACAATAATCCAACACAGCTCAGGAGTTTCTCCCTCTCTTAGTTGCTTTGCTGTTTCATTTTATTTATTTGAATGGGTTGTGTTAAACAAATGATTATGGGTGATATTTGCCCAGCCATGAACTGATTTTAAGTGGCTTGGGCCTGTTATGATTGTTATGCTTGATGCTTTAATGGATGTTTGGCTGTTTTCTTGTTCATTTCATGCTTTGTCCATTGTTCGTTATTGCCCTAAACTTGTAAGAGCTTCCAAGAGTTAGCCTTTGCTTAGGCTTTGGTTAGCTTAATATTCAAGAGAGTTAGGCTAAGACTAAAGTGGACAATGGGGTTTAGTGTTGAGAGGCAAAATCCTAACTCACCTTAGAGATAAGGATAGAGTTTCAACGACTAAAAGGAGTAAAGCTTTAATCGGTAGTTGCATGTTAAGGGTTTACGCCGAGAGGTATTGCTTTAATATTCCCTTCTACTAGGTTTCATACTAGAGATAGTTTTAGAAGCAATCTTGTGAACTCTGTCGAGCGTGAGAAAGACAAGTTAGCTATAGACATTCATTAGTCTTAGGTATAAGAGTCCATAGCAGGTCCAGCCAGTCATTCCCATATAGAGTTTCATATACGTGAGTGGACGTTTGAAGTGACCTTAGTTTATCTCAGTTTACATTATAGTTGTTTGCCACAACATTTATAAACCCACTTCTTTTTGCCATAGCATTTCTACAATTGTTTCTTACTGCTACAACATTTGTTTATTGTCATATTTGTGTGTTTTGACTAAACTAGTTTGGCCTCCAATCCCTATGGAGACGATACTCACTCATCACTTTATTACTTGTTTGATGTGTATACTTGCACAAATTGTGTATCAATTATAGTACACCTACACGCGTAAAAAGTTTTTGGCACTGTTGCCGGGGGATTGGCAATAGGTTATTAGAGTTTAGTCTTTACATCATTTCTTATTTTTCTATTTAGTTTTATTTGTTTTTCTTGTTTCACTTTTTCAGGTGTTGTGCTATTGCATGACCTGAGGAAAACCTGAAGAACCATTATCACCTTTCGTGCCTGAGATTGAGCACTTATTTCGCCAAAGAAGATGCATACAAGAAGCCTTAAGAACAATGTATAGAGGTGGTAACCAAGGCAATCAAGTAGATGAAAATCTGGATAACATTAATGCTGCAACAAATCCTAGAGCAATAGTTTGACCTCGAGCTATTAAGGATCACTTGAATCCTATCTTGGATGATCTAAATCCTGGAATTGTGGCTCTCGAGATTCAATTAGCTCATTTTGAACTCAAGCCAGTCATGTTTAACATGTTGAATTCCATTGGGCAGTTTGGTGGATCGCCTCATGAAGATGCAAGACAACACATTCGAGCATTCTTGGAAGTATGTGATTCTTTCCGACAATAAGGTGTGCATGAAGATGTGCTGAAGCTCAAGCTATTTCCTTATTCATTGCGCGATCGAGAACAATCTTGGTTGAGTGGAGTGCTTGCCGGTTCAATAGAGTCGTGGACATATTTATGTCGCAGCTTTTTGCTACGGTATAATCCACCCAACATGAACACACAGTTGTGGAATGACATAGCCTCCTTTCGTCAAGTTGATGACAAGTCAATGTATGAGTGTTGGGATAGATACAAGGGACTACTTCGCAAATGTACCAATCATGGATTCCAAGACTAGAAATAGGTTGTAATGTTCTACAATGGTGTCAATGCTCCCACAGGAATAATGCTGGATGCTTTAGCAAATGGCACTTTGCTGGACAAATCACCACAAGAAGCATTCGATATCCTTGATAGGATAGCAAACAATGACTACCAATTCCCTACTTTGAGACTTAGCATGGGAAGAAGAGCACATGGGACATGAGAATCAGACAACAATGACTCAGTTTCAGCCCAGTTGTCGGCTATTACCACCATGTTGAAGAATCTCCAACGCCCAAATGAGGTAAAGGAAGTAAAGGTAGCAACCACTTGTGTTCAATGTGATGGACACCATCATGTGAGCGAATGCCCTGAAAATCATGAATTTATCAACTATGTGGGGAACTTCAATAGGAACAACCACAACCCCTACTCAAGCACTTATAATCCAGGATAGTGTTAGCATTCTAATCTTTCTTGGGGAATCAAGGAACTCACAATGCTGGAAGCTCGAATAGGCAACATAATTAGACTGAGTCCCAAACCTTTCAGTAGAATATGCCTTGGCAAAATGACAAAAAAGGTACAACCTCTTCATCAACCAGTAATTCTTTGGAAGCTACTTTGCAAGATTTCATGACAACCACCAAGGTTTTGCTCCAAGACCATTCGATGTCTATCAAGAGTCAAGGTGCATTGCTTCAAAGCCATAGCTTTTCCTTGAGATCCCTAGAGACTCAAGTAGGCCAAATCGCACAAGCTTTGCATGCCCGACCTCAAGGTACTTTATCTAGTGATACTGAAGTCATTAAAAATCATGGCAAGGAGCAGTGTAGTGCACTCATTTTGAGGAGTGGCACCCAACTTAACAAAGAAGATAAGTTTGGGGAAAAGAAGCTTGATGATCCTACTCCCCCGACTGTGCATGAAGAGCCATCTTTACAAAAAGAATTAGCTCTAGGCAAGAATAAAAATAAAGGATCGACAGGTGAACCTACTGATGGTGTACCGAGTAATGCTACAGCAAAAGAGAGAGAACCACTAGTAGAAGAAGAAGTCAAACCCCCACCACCCTTCCCTCAAAGATTGAAGAAGCACAAAGACGATCTTCAGTTTAAGAAATTTGTGGATATCCTCGATCAGATGTATATCAATGTCCTATTCTGGAGGCCATTGGTCAAATGCCTACATATGCTAAGTTTCTCAAGGACATTATCATCAAGAAAAGGAAGGTGGAGAAGTACGAGACTATTGCTACAGCAAAAGAGTGTTACTCTGTATTGAGTGACTTGCCACCCAAAAAGAGTGATCCAGACAGCTTTATCATTCCATGTTCCATAGGTGATATTTACGTGGGAAAAACTCTATGCGACCTTGGGTTTAGTGCCAACCTAATGCCCAAGTCAATCTTTATGAAGCTTGGAATGAGAGATTCAAGACCCACCATAGTGATCTTACAACTCGCAAATAGATCTCATGTCTGACCAGAAGGAAAGATAGAAGACATTGTGGTTAAGGTGGGCAAATTTGTTTTCCCAGCTGACTTCCCCATCCTTGATTGTAAAGTAGATTACAAAGCACCAATTATCTTGGGACAACCATTCCTAGCGACAGGTCAAATCTTAATTGATTGTGAAAAGGGTGAGTTCACCATCCGAGTGGCTGACCAGAGGGTGACTATAAATGTCTTCAACACCCTCAAATATGTGGATAAATATG
This sequence comes from Hibiscus mutabilis, assembly GCA_019671005.1. Classification (NCBI taxonomy): domain Eukaryota; kingdom Viridiplantae; phylum Streptophyta; class Magnoliopsida; order Malvales; family Malvaceae; genus Hibiscus; species Hibiscus mutabilis. Next base: position 27,888,549 of record CM033712.1, read on the forward strand.
AAAAGTGTTAACACACAGATGCTGTGACATAAGAGGAAGCTACAGAATTATGTTGCAGCAATTTTGTGGAAATTAAGGATTATGTGAAACTCAATGAAGAGGATAATGAAAAGATTGAAGAATTCCCATCGGAGGTGTAACAGTCCAGCTTGATCGTCGCTAGACTAGGTACGTACTTCGAACCTTTAGACTTTGCCGAATTTGTCCCTCTTAAACCCTCACTTAAGCATGCACCCACATTAGAATTAAAGCTATTACCTTTGCATCTTAAATATGCTTAGTTGGATAGTAATGAGACTTTGCCTATGATAATCTCTTCTAGTCTCACACTAAGCAGCTTGATAAATATGCTTTCTCAACATAAAAAAGCTCTAGGGTGGACTATGGCTGATTTGAAGGCTATAAGCCCTACTATTTGTATGCACAAAATTTTGCTTGATGATTGTCACAACAATCCTGTTGAACCCCAAAGAAGGCTCAATCCAGTCATAAAGAAGGTGGTGATGAAGGAGATAATCAAATGGCTTGATACGGGAATTATTTACCCAATATCTAATAGTTCATGGGTCAGCCCGGTACAATGTGTACCAAAGAAGGAGGCATGACCGTGGTGAGCAATGTAGACAATGAATTCTTACTAACAAGGACTACTACGGGGTGGAGAATTTGCATAGACTATCAGAAGCTTAACAAGGCAACCAAGAAGAATCACTACCTCATCCCATTCATTGATCAAATGCTAGATCGATTGGCGGGCAAATCCTTTTACTATTTCCTTGATGGATACTCTAGGTACAACCAGATTGCTATAGAACCGGAAGATCAAGAGAAGACAACCTTCATTTGCCCTTATGGCACTTACGCATTTCGACGGATGCCCTTTGGGATTTGCAATGCTCCAACTACTTTTCAAAGGTGCATGCTGGCCATCTTTTCTGATATGGTTGAAGAATTTTTGGAGATCTTAATAGATGATTTTTCAGTCTCTGGAGATACATTTGAATCGTGTTTAGGCAACTTGTCCAAGGTACTCAAGAGATGCGAAGAAACAAACTTAATGCTCAATTGGGAGAAATGTCATGTTATGGTAACTGAAGGAACTATTCTAGGTCACAAAATCTCTCAACAAGGGAAAGAAGTGGACAAGGCCAAGGTTGAAGTAATTGAGAAACTTCCACCACCCACCACTATGAAGGGGATTCGGAGTTTCTTGGGGCATGCTGGCTTTTATAGGAGGTTCATTAAGGACTTCTCCAAAATCTCCAAGCCATTGTGTAATTTGCTTCAGCAAAACCAGCCCTTCATCTTTGATGCAGAATGCTATAGCGCATTTAAGGAACTCAAGGAGAAGCTCATCTCAGCACCCATAGTTGTTCCTCCATATTGGACCTCACCATTCGAGTTGATATGCGATGCGAGTAACTATGTCGTGGGGGTAGCACTTGGGCAGCGTTGATGCAAAATTTTTCATGTTATTTATTACGCTAGTTGCACCCTAAATAATGCACAAATCAACTACACTACCACTAAAAAAGAACTGTTGGTTGTTGTGTTTGCCTTTGATAAGTTTAGAGCATACTTGATAGGCACTAAGGTCATAGTACATACTGATCATTCTGCTATTAAATACTTAGTGACTAAAAAGGATGCTAAACCTAGACTTATTAGGTGGATACTTCTGTTGCAAGAGTTTGACTTAGAGGTAAAGGATAGAAAAGGTTGTGAGAACCAAGTTGCTGATAATCTATCTAGGCTAGAAAATAATGAGAACTTAGAGATTAAAGAGGAATTCCCTGATGAGAAAATATTATATGCTACAACAATTCCTTGGTATGCTGACATTGTTAATTTTCTTGTTAGTGGTATTTTTCCTCATGATTTGAATAGCCAGGGCAAAGAAGTTCAAATATGATATGCGATTCTACTTTTGGGACGAGCCTTACATGTTCAAGCAATGTGTTGATCAAATGATTCGAAGGTGTGTCCCCGAAGAGGAGCAAAAGGAGATTTTATTTCATTGCCATTCGTCTTTATGTGGAGGCCATTTTGGAGGAACTAGGACTGCTGCAAAGGTCTTAAAATGTAGATTCTATTAGCCCACACTTTTCAAAGATGCATACGAATTCAGCAAGGCATGTGATAGATGCCAAAGGATGGGGAATATATCTCAAAAACATGAAATGTCATCGCAATGCATTCTGGAGGTGGAACTCTTCGATGTGTGGGGAATAGATTTCATGGGCCCCTTTCCATCATTCTTTAGAGATATTTATATTCTATTGGCAGTCGATTGTGTGTCAAAATGGGTGGAAGCTACAACATCACCAAATAGTGACTCAAAAACAGTGTTGAAATTCCTTCACAAGAACATCTTCACGAGATTTGGAGCCCCATGAGCTATCATAAGTGACGAAGGGAAGCACTTCGACAACAAGCTTATTGCCAAAGCATTGCAAAGGTATGGGGTAAGGCATAAAGTTTCTACAACATCTCACCCTCATACCAATGGCCAAGCTGAAGTCTCCAATCGAGAAATCAAGTAAATTTTGGAAAATATGGTAAACCCCAAAAGGAAGGATTGGTCTTCCAGACTCGATGAAACATTATGGGCATATTGTACAGCCTTCAAGACACCCTTGGGGATGTCTCCATTTACGCTTGCCTATGACAAAGCATGCCACCTACCCGTGGAACTTGAACACAAGGCTTATTGGGCAATCAAGAAGCTCAATATGGATGCCCAATTAGCTGGTGAAAAGAGGATTTTAGAGCTTAACGAAATGAAGGAATTCAGGGCTCAAGCTTATGAGAATGCACGCTTGTACAAAGAGGAGACTAAGAAGTGGCATGCTTAACATATTTTGCCACGGCATTTTTCTGAAGGCCAACAAGTCCTCTTTTACATCTCTCGACTCAAGCTCTTCCCAGGCAAGCTGAAATCGTGATGGTCAGGCCCTTTTGTTGTGCACAAGGTCCATCCTCATGGTGCTATTGAAATCAAAAAGCTGGATGATGACAATGCTTTCAAAGTGAATGGACAGAGGTTGAAGATCTACAACGGAGCTCCCATCATGCGAGACAAGTCGACCAAGCTTCTCCACGATCCATAAGAATTCTGCAATCTCCCTCTTTTTTTTATTTTGCTATAGCATTTCAAGTTTTTGATGTTTATAAATAACGATATTTTTCTTTCTTTTATTTAGCTTTGCCTTTTGTCCCTTGATAGTTTATTTAATTTCAAATCTTTGTCTTTTCTTAGCTTTGTCTTGGCAGACTTAAGCACAAGGACACATGTGGCATGTTAAGGTTGCTTACAGGGATAGCGCAGCTTTTGCATTAAGGGATGCTTTTATATTTTTCCACTTTAAGGAAGATACAAAATATATTTTTCCTAACTTTTTAGGGGTAGCATTACAAGGGCAAAAAGGGAGGGATGTTATCTTCCTTTTAAAATATTAAAACATACAAAAACCCTAGATCATGATTACTCTCTCTCTTTTCTCTCCTACTTTTCATTAAAAGCCTGCCCTCTCTCTTCTCTTTCCCATACATCAAAGCCGTCATCAACACCTTCTATCTCCCATAACGTGTAGCAGTTACACTTCAACTCCCCATCACTTTATCTTCTCCACCTTTAATCACTTGTCCCTCCACCTTTTTCATCTTCCTTACCATAACTCTTCAACATCATCCCAAAAAGAACCCCTAACCTCTCTGGCAATCTTCCCCCAACTTCAAAGACATGGCCCGTATAAAGAATGCCACCAAAGCAAGTAGCAACACCCCAGCCCAACAAATTGTTGAAATCAAGTGATTCTTTGATGATGGTGCTAAGGAGCGGTTCCAACTGATGAAATACCAAAAGGTTTACCCAGAGCAAGGCTTTAAAGCTCCATTAGAAGGAGAATGAGGCTTTAAAGCTCCATTAGAAGGAGAATGAGGCTTTGACAAAGATATTCTAGATGTTATCACCAAGCATGGTTGGAAGACTTTTGTCCAACACCCTAGCGACGATATCTCCGTCTCCCTGGTCAGAGAGTTCTATGCCCATCTGACAACCCCCACACAATCTACAATTTATGTGTGATGGGACTAGGTCAAGTTCACCGCTAGTTCCATCAACAAGTTCTATGGGTTGCAAAATGTCATGGACCACCATTCCTCCTTTGCTGAATCTACAGGTGACAAGGAAGTGTTGGAGGACCTCTATTTTGCCGAGACTGAGTTGGACCCAGCAAGTAGGGTCGTCGAGCGAGGACACCTCAAACCAGAGGCTAAGGTTTTGAATCACTACCTTAGGACTCTCTTGATGCCAACCTCCCATACTGCTACGGTCCACATCACAAGGTTGCTACTGCTACACTCGATCCTTAATAGTCGTTAAATCGATGTAGGGAAACTTATCATTGAGGACGTCTACGCTTGTGCAAAGAGGAAGTCAAGCCCTCTCATTTTTTCTAACCTGATCACGGCTCTATGCCGTAAAAAGCAAGTATTTCAGGACCCAGAAGAGGATGAGATGCTAAAGAGCAAGAATGCCCTTACACTAGACCAAATTCCTAGGTTGAGGGGATTTGACGAGGATGCTCTAGCAGAAACACTGGAGGGGGAGCACGCATTGTTGTTGCAGCAAGGATAGCTGCCCTTGTAGCCTCCACTAAGCACTTGCAAGTAGACATGGCTGACATGAAGGCCAACCTGACCACTTACTTCAAGTATATTCAGGAGAGGGACGTAGCCATCAATTCTTACTACAAGGAAATGCTCCCTCATATGGAGATTAACTTCCCACCTTTCCCCAATGATCTGGTTACGCCCAAGACAGCCCAGCCTACAATGCAAGCTCTGTCGGCTCTGAAACCATCTGTACCAAAGCGCCCACCACCTGTTCCAACAAGAGTGTCATCCCAAACCACCACTCTAGCTCCAGAGAAGTCTACCACTGCTAATTTCAGACAAACCCTCGAACAGCGAGGAAACAAAAAGGAAAACTTCCACAAAGTACCCCGCCACCAACGAAACAGATCATCGAAGAGCATGTCCCTATCGACAGTGAAGAAGAAGAAGAAGAACCAACTGAAGAAGTTCTTGCACCGCCATCTGAGCCAGCCCTAGATGCTTCAGCAAAAGCAAGGACTCACCTTAAACGCACCGCTAGACGTGCAATGAACACCCAATCCAACACTAATGATGATAAAGTTCTCGGTGACCACCTTACCCAGGAGAACCCAAAAAACCAGCCTACCCAACCCGATGAGGCCGAGGAGCTCGCCGCAGTCCTGTAAAAGAAACAGAAAATCAAGCACAAAACCACCAAGACGGCGACACCAAAGTAGATTTTTATGAGCTAACCTGCATTTGCATTATAGTTTAGTTCATTTCATTTTTCATGCATTGAGGACACTGCATCTTTCAAGTTTGGGGGTGTTAGTGTTCATAGTTAATCATTTGCATTAGTATGTAGTGATAAGAAAAACTTTGCTATAGCATTTTGATTGGTTTAAAGATAGTTGTATGAATAATTTGATGATGTCCGATTATGAGAAATTGATTATTATGGCTAGGAATTGATTGAATGGTTTTGACTTGTGAGATTGGTAGAACTGCCTATAGGACATGATTTTTTTGTGATGCTTTGCTGCTTGATTGCATGCTCCGTATGCTTATAACTATTAGATTATTTTTGGTGAAAAGAACTCTTGGATGCCTTAGTTTGAGCATGAAAGAAAAATGAAAGCTTAAAGGCTTAATTAGCTCCATTGTTGTTTGTGTTAAAAATATGAATAAATGCAAAAACATAGCTAATGAGGGACACTCCTCTATGTGTTGTAGTGCCTGGTTACTATGCTTAAAATAAGTGGCAGCAACATCATATGAGTGAATGAAAGTTGTCACGGGATGACTCTACTTACCAGCTCGGGGTGAGATGTTTGTTCCACATTCATCTAGAGTTAGAGACGGTAGTTGTGATGAGTTGACACCCCTCAAGGCATAAAAAACAAGAGAAGAGAAAAGGGAATATGGGAGTAGTCTGTGCTTATTTTGATTAAGAAAAATTAGGGAAAACTAGAGAACTTAGCTAAAAAATTTCTAACTTTGTTAAGCATAAGGAGGATGTAGTCACATGCACGCACACTTGAAGAATCTTGGCCTAAAGGAAAAAGTTCTTAAAATCTCATATTTGTCTAATATGTTTGAGCCAAAATTGTCTGAGCACTGAAATTTTGTCGTAGCACTGACTTGAACTGATTTTATGCTGTAGCATTTTTCTGCTTATTTCTATTCATTGCTTGAGGACAAGAGATGGCTTAAGTTGGGAGGGTGTTAACCTTGCAAAAGGTTAACATTTCATGCCCTTTTAGTTGAGTTATTGTATGAAATCAAGCCCAATTCATCACATCTCATGGCATATAGATGCATTTAGCTCATGTAGTTGCATATGGTGTTTCCCATTTTATGGTATTTGATTATTTGCAAGAATAGTGCTGCTTTGGAGGGTTTTGGTTGGTCTGGTGATGTGTAGGGAAATGATGAGCGACGTAGAGAGAAATGTCATAGCATTTTGGATAGCATCCCTAGGCGCACTAGAGGATAACAGACTTAAGATATTTATTGTTGCCCTACACGTGTACCTGCCAGCCTGCTTTATTCCCACATGTAAAGGGAATATTCTTTTGGAATGTATGGTGCAAAACCCTAGGAGCCCCCACTATATAAAGGATAAGATACCCTCATTTAAGGAGAGCTGGAAAAAGTTATTAGTGAGCTAAGAAAGAGAAGGAAGAGGTGGTTCCCTTATATCTTCTTCTTCCTCTATCAAAGCGTCTTCTATTGTTGAAGCTCCAAGGGGTGCTCCTACTAGACTTTGAGAGAAGCAACAGGCTTAGATTAGTGCACGACAATCCAACACAGCTCAGGAGTTTCTCCCCCTCTTAGTTGCTTTATTGTTTCATTTTATTTCTTTGAATGGGTTGTGTTAAACGAATGATTATGGATGATATTTGCCCAGCCATGAACTGATTTTAAGTGGCTTGGGCCTGTTATGGTTGTTATGCTTGATGATTTAATGGATGTTTGGTTGTTTTCTTGTTCATTTCATGCTTTGTCTATTGTTCGTTATTGCCCTAAACTTGTAAGAGCTTCCGAGAGTTAGCCTTTGTTTAGGTTTTGGTTAGCTTAATATTCGAGAGAGTTAGGCTAAGACTAAAGTGGACAATGGGGTTTGATGTTGAGAGGCAAAATCCTAACTCACCTTAGAGATAAGGATAGAGTTTCAATGACTAAAAGGAGTAGAGCTTTAATCGATAGTTGCATGTTAAGGGTTTGCGCCGAGAGGTATTACTTTAATATTCCCTTATACTAGGTTTCTTGCTAAAGATAGTTTTAGAAGCAATGTTGTGAACTCTGTCGAGCATGAGAAAGGCAAGTTAGTTCTAGACATTTATTAGGCTTAGGTATAAGAGTCCATAGCAGGTCCAGCCAGTCATTCCTATATAAAGTTTCATATATGTGAGTGGACGTTTGAAGTGACATTAGTTCATCTCAGTTTACATTATAGTTGTTTGCCACGACATTTATAAACCTGTTTCTTTTTGCCATAGCATTTCTACAATTGTTTCTTATTGCTAGCATTTGTTTACTGTCTTATTCGTGTGTTTTGACTAAACTAGTTTGGCCTCCAATCCCTATGGAGACAATAATCACTCATCACTTTATTACTTATTCGATGTGTATACTTGCACAAATTGCGTATCAATTATAGTTCACCTACACTCGCAACACTCCTCTAGTTGGACGCGATCCTCAGACCTCAGCCCAGATGTATCATGTACGAGGCCGAGAACAAGAGGATGATCCGGATGTGATTGCAGGTATTGTGGAATTATGTTTTGACCTTGTTTATGCTTTGGTAGATCCAGGCCCTACGCATTCCTTCATTAGTGAACCATTGATTGCGAAGTATGCCATAGAATTCGAGCCAGTCACTTCTGAGATTGTTGTCTCTAATCCACTAGGAGATAGTGTGGTTATTCGATTAATCTGCAAAGCTTGTCCTTTGAGGATCCAAGGGATCCCATTTCTGGCTAATTTGATGGCCTTGCCTTTTCGTGAGTTTGATCTTATCCTAGGCCTTGATTGGCTAGCTTAACATCAAGCCTGGGTAGATTGTTCGAAGAAGAAGTTGTATCTTCGTGGACTCAGCAATGAGAGCATAGCTTTGATGAAAGCCAAACCCGAGCCCAAGGAAGTTAGCATGTGAGCTGTGGAATCTAAAGAAGATGCAAAACTCGAAAATGTGTTGGTAGTGAAAGAATTTCTTGATGTGTTTCCCGATGAACTTTTGAGACTCCCCCCGGCTCGAGAAGTAGAATTTGGAATCAAAGTGCAACCGAGGACCGCGCCCATCTCCATTACTCCGTACCGAATGGCTCCAGTTGAGTTAAAAGCCCAAATCCAAGACCTTTTGGATAAGGGATTCATTCGACCGAGTTCCTCACCCTGGGGAGCACTAGTTTTGTTTGTCAAGAAGAATGATGGGTCGATGTGTCTGTGCATTGACTATCGTCAGTTGGATAGAGTGACCATTAAGAACAAGTATTTGTTACCGAAGATCAATGATCTCTCTGATCAATTGAAAGATGCTTCTATCTTCTCTAAGATAGACTTGCGATCCGGATACTATCAAATGTTAGTGAAGAAGTCTGATGTTCCAAATACTGCCTTCCGATCTACATATGGCCAATATGAGTTCCTAGTAATGCCTTTTGGGCTTACGAACGTGCTTGCGGCTTTTATGGACTTGATGAATCGTGTGTTCTGGCCCTATCTGGATAAGTTCATGGTTTTGTTCATAGATGACATCTGGATTTACTCTAAAGACACAACCACTCATGAAGAACATCTCCAGATTGTGCTTTAGACTCTCTGGAGAAATAGTTGTATGTTAAATTCAGTAAGTGTGAATTTTGGTTATCTGAAGTATCATTTTCGGGACATGTGATTTCTTCTATGGGAATTCAAGCTGATCCAAAGAAGATTCAAGCAGTTCTTGATTGGATCCCTCCGAAGAATGTTGGAGAAGTTCGTAGCTTTTTGGGCCTTGCAGGATACTATCGTAGATTCGTCAAAGGGTTCTCGATGATTATTACACCCTTGACAAAGCTTCTCCGTAAAGAAACCGCCTTTGTATGGACAACCGAGAAACGAATGAGCTTTGATCAGCTTAAGCAAGTCTTAACCCATGCCCCTATTTTGGTGCAGCCCGAGTCAAGCAAGTACTTCACCGTATACGGTGATGCATCCCACCTAGGACTAGGTTGTGTGCTTATGCAAGAAGGAAAGTTCATAGCCTATGCTTCACGCCAGCTTAAACTTCACGAGCTAAACTATTCAACACATGATCTGGAGTTGGCCACTGTTGTGTTTGCCTTAAAGATTTGGAGGCACTATCTTTACGGTGAGAAGTGTTACTTGTACACTAATCACAAGAGTCTGAAATATCTTTAGACTTAGAAAGAGTTGAATCTACGTCAACGATGATGGATAGAGCTTTCGAAAGACTACGAATTGGTTATCGATTACCACCCTGGTAAAGCCAATCTTGTAGCTGATGCTCTTAGTCAGAAACTTACTCCCTCTCCAAGGTATTTGAATGCTCATTTTCGACTTAAGAATGACGGTAAGTTGTTGGCTAAATTGAGAGTTCAGTCAACCATTGTGTCTTGAATCAAAGCACTCTAGAAATCTGATGAGGAGTTGCGAATTCTTATTGCTAAGATCAAGGATAAGCCAGATCCTGACTTTCCTATGAATTCTGAAGGTTTGTTGTGTTTTCAGAACCATCTGTGTATCCCCGATAATGATGATCTTCGAGATCAAATCCTGAATGAAGCTCATTTGAGCCCTTTTTCTATCCATCTTGGAGATATTAAGATGTATAAAGACTTGAAAGAATTGTACTGGTGGTCCAGCATGAAAAGTGAGATCACTGACTTTGTGGCTAGGTGCTTGACTTGCCAACGGGTTAAAGCCGAGCACAAGGTGCCTACTGGTCTTTTGCAACCTATTGAGCTTCCATAATGAAAATGGGAGCGTATTACAAAGGACTTCGTAAGTGGCTTGCCAGTGACACCGAAGAAGAATGATGCTATTTGGGTCATAGTGGACCGATTCACCAAATATGCTCATTTCATTCCGGTGAGAATGGACTTCGGTTTACCTAAGCTTGCTGAATTGTATATTCAAGAAGTTATACGTTTGCACAGAATTCCTATGTCCATTATTTTCGATCGTGATCCATGTTTTGCATCCCAGTTTTGGAGGACCTTACAAGAGGCTTTGGGAACCCGAGTGCACTTAAGCACTACTTTCCATCCACAAACCGATGGTCAATCTGAAAGGGTTATTCAGGTAACCTTACACCTCCCTTCGATTCGTGTGTATAAGTAACCTAGATGAATTCTGACTCTTCCTTGTAGATTTTGGATGATATGCTTCGAGCTTGTGTTATTGACTTTGAGAATACGTGGGAGAAATCCCTGCCTTTGGTGGAATTTTCTTACAACAGTAGCTACCAAGCCTTTATTCAAATGGCACCCTATGAAGCCCTTTATGGGAGGAAATGTAGAACCCCTCTCTGTTGGACCGAGCTTGGTGAAGGCAAGGTGTTGGGCCTTGACTTACTTCGGGAAACAAAAGAAAGGGTGACCATTATCCGTGATCGGCTCAAAACTACATTTGACCGATAGAAAGCTTATGCTGATCTAAAAAGAAGAGACATTCAGTACGAGGTTGGTGAAAAAGACTTCCCTAAAGTATCTCCGTGGAAGAAGATCCTTCGATTTGGAAAGAAGAGGAAGCTAAGCCCTCGTTTCATTAGCCCATTCTAAGTAATCAAGAGAGTTGGACATGTTACTTACCGACCAACTCTCCCTAAGGAGTTAATTCGAATTCATAATGTCCTTCACGTGTTTATGCTACAGAAATACCGGTCAAATCTTTCCCATGTGATCAAGCCAGAGTCTGTGCAGATCTTTGCACGAGAAGTTAAAAGACTTCGTAATAAGTCCCTGCCCTTAGTAAAAGTCCTTTGGAAAAGTCATTCAGTTGAAGAAGCAAAGTGGGAACCGAAAGAGACAATGCAAAAGCAGTACCCTCATTTGTTCAATTAGAGTGAAAATTCGAGGATGAATTTTCTTAAGGGGGAGAGTTGTCACATCCCTAAAACCCGCCTAGTCAGAATTTGGTTCCGGTGACCGGGAATTTTGTATCGGATATGTTCAAAAATGTAATCTCTCAATCCTTGTACCCAATTTTGTAATAATGAGAGTTAATTGGGCTTGATTTAAGTGGTGTGGACCTTTTTGTAAGAAATTTAAAGCTAAAATTGTTGATTTTGAGCTGGGTGTATTGATACGGTTAGACCGATATCGATACACTTTGAACTAGGCGTTTCGATACAGTAAGACCTGTATCGGTACGACCTAACTGCCATAACGAACTTACCTATTTTAGCCTAGTCGTATCGATACGGTTATAGGGCGTATCAATACGTGTCCCTTGTTTGAAGCTATTTTAGTGGTCAAATTAAAAGAAATGGAAAGCAAGGTGTTGATTCACCTCCTTGCTTGCCTACCCCCACGTGATTGGGTCACTTCTTGTGCTGAAAAGATGATAGGTTGATATCTTTAATCCATGACATGATATTGAATTGGGTTTAGCAAACCCTTGGTTGTAGGAAACCTTTCTATTGGCTAGAGGTGAGGTGGAACAATAATTAAGGGATTTAGTCTCTTAAAATGAATTGGAAAAGAAGCTCTCTACCTCATTTGAACTTTTCAAAAGCAAAACTTGAAGGAACTCACGCTAGCACCACGCTATCCATCGGGTAAGTAAAAGCCCTCAATCACTTGCTAAATTCCATGGATAATTGGAGTTTAATTCCAAGTTGGATTACTAAGCCTAATCCTAAAAATATGAATAGATGTTGTTATTTTGATTATAACCATTCTTCGTGTTTCCTTCCTAGCTCATGTAAAACCCTTAACCTGGTCTAATCGCAAGACCAAATCGAGCGAGTCACACGGGGAATATTAGAGTAAAACCCAAAAGTTTCACTTCAATAAACAACCTTTTTTTTCTTTTTATCTTTTCTAGATGTAGCATAGTTAACCTAAGTGTGAGAGAAAGCAGCAAACAAAATCTCAACTCGATCGGGCGTCAAATCGACATCCAATTGCCTCGTTACACGTTTAGGGACTAGTTTGTAAATATACCATAAAATAGGGGCCTTTGTGAAATTAGAGTTACCAATATTCAATTAGTCAGGTTTCATACTTACATGTCAAATTTCAGCTCATTTCGATCACCCAAACTCATTTAATTGAACATCCATATTTCCAGTGACTTAAACGCAAAGATTCAGAACTTCAAAAGATGCCAATTAACCACTTTAACTAACAGGGTATCGATACGCCCAAGCACAATATCGATATGGTCCTTTGTAATTTCAAAACCCAAATTCCAGTAGCTCAAAACCATATCGATACGGTCTCGAGTATCAATACGCTTAGCCAATTTCTTCTTTCACCGTATCGATACGGTACATACTATATCGATTCACCAAGCCTTTTTCAACTTAACCATATCGATAGGTAGCCCGCGTATCGATACGCCTGGGCACAAAATGTTATTTTTTGCTCGATGAACAATCCGTAAACCAATTATAAATCCCTAGGCATGTTTCTAACGCACGTGCATCATATTTAGGGATCAATCCTCAGCCATTAACAACAGAAACATCAACAAACCATGGCATCAATCATCATAGAGAAATCTATAGGCAAGCTTCCTAAAACCACATCAAACCAAAGACCACAAACCATAGCAAAGCATAAACCAAACATAATAGGCCATTTACAACCTCAATAAGGCAAAACAAACTTGCCAAACCAGGGAGTTCAAAAACATCCTCTCCCAAAACACTTGGCTAACCCCATTGCCATTATTAACTATGTTTTAAAATATCAAACCATACTTGAGCTTACAATCGTAACTTGGATCGAATCTTTGCTTCCTTGCTACCACCAACACTCTAATGATTTGTATTGTTGTAAAAGAGAGCGTAAGCATAAATGCCTAGTGAGGGTCGCTCAAAACAAACACAACAACAACGCATTTAAAACCATTTTAGTCCATAAATCTCCAATATCATGCTCAAATCAAATCTCATGCTTGAAACCACTTTTTCCAAAGCAAAACACATTTCATTTCTCAACATGTATCATTAGTCTCGTGCATCTCAATGCAAAATCTCAAGTCTTACATGCTTAGCCAACAAGCAATGCTTCCATTTAAAATCACATGTATAATCTCACCTTATACTAAATTATGAAATCATGCATGAATGCCTAATAATGCAACTAAAATGAGCCTAAGTCTAACAATAATATGAGTAAAACAGGTTATAAAAATAGTACTTTTGAACACTTAACACATACAAATTTAAACCAATCTCTTCATTTATTAACTCAAAGACCTCAATTAAACCAATTTCCCTTAATCATCGCAACAAAACTCATTAGAAAACATTGATAAAGGATCAAGAACTTGTGAATTTCAGTAAAGAACCTTTCATTAGAGGAAAACGAAACCTTACCTCTAATGGTAGCTTTCCCCTTAATTGGTTGATTTACATGAGAAAACAAAGTTTAAATGAAAAGATTTTGGTGAGAAATCAATAGGAAATCATTTAGAAATCAAAATTCAATTGAGATAAGATTTTACCTTAAGATTTTGAAGAGAAGAATGGTGTTTGGCTGGAGAGAAAGTTGAGAGAATTTTTTAGAGAAGAAAAGTTATGTCAAATTTATTTTAGAGGAAATAACTCCCAATTAACTCTTCTAACCAATTTTAGTTAATTAAAACACTTTAAAATAAGCCAATTAAGAGATAAAGTCTGATATTAGACTTTAGGGTTATTAGCCCCTTAAAGATTCCAAGTTCTTATCCTTCTACAAAACGGTCACTAAAACAGTTTTGATTTCTTTACAAAACAATCACCATTTTCAAAATATCACCCTTACTCAATTTATTTTTCCAAATTGAGTTCACCATTATTTTCAAAACATATTTAAATATTTTAGATAATTTTTCCATATTTTATTTCGGCCAAAATATATTTCTTTTTAATTAAATCCTGAAACTAGTCTAGACCGCTACTCCGGTTCACCGAAACTGTCCGGACTAATCGGATAACTTCTAGGCCCAAAATCGAGGCGTTATAGCTTAAGTGTTGAAGGAGAACAATCCGTCATCTTCAACCAAGTCTAGAAGCAAAGGAATCAAAATTCAGGAATCCTAAAAGCTTCCGTGCACTAGGTGAGTGTAGTAGTGTTGTAACATCCCGAAAACCGGTCTAGTCAGAATCGGGTTCCGACAATCAGAAAATTGATGTTGAAATGTTCAAGCATTGCATCCATATCATCTAAATTATTGATTCCATAGTAAAGGGACCTTAATTGAACTTATTCTTAGTCAATGACCTCTTTAAAAATGCTAAAAAATAAAGTTTTTGGGCAAGGCGTATCGATACAGGGGAAGCTGTATCGATACAGTTTAGCAAGGTGTTTTGATACAGCCAGGGGCGTATCAATACTGGCTAACGGTTTTAACTAACTTTTGGATTTTAGCTTAACCGTATCGATACAGTCCTACGTGTATCAATACGGGTCCCTACAGAAGTCAAAATTAGTGACCAAATGATAAAGATTTAAGAAGGGTGTTGACTCACCAACTTGTCTATCATCCTCTCTCACGTGAAGGATCAAAAAAGTGGCTCAATAGCCATCAAATTCCTTGAAATTGATAAAGAGACAAGAGTGATAGGATTTTCTTGTAACAAGCAAACTCTTTGTCTAAGGTAAGCTTCTCATTGGTTTAATGTGAGGTGGATTAGGTTTAGTAAATCCTTAGTAATAGGAAAGCCTTCTATTGGCACTTGTGGGAGGTGAGAAATAATTAAACAAAGGACCACTTGTAATGGATAGCTGAGAGCTATCATCTTTGTTCCATGTTGCTGAAACCAAATCCTCACCCTTGTTTTTGAAAGCAAGCACCTCCATTGTCTTCAACCTTGAGCTCCTAAGCATACACCTCTCTATTTGGACCCTTTTAGCTTAAGCATCCTTTGTTTCAAAAACATCATTCCATAGCCACCGATCGGGTAAGTAAAAACCCCAAAGCTATTATCAAATTCCATGGGTATTGAATGAGTAATTTCAAGTTAAAAGTTCCAAGCTAAGCTTTTGATCTTCAATTTCTAAGTTATGAATTTCTCTAATAGCTAATGGATATTCTAAGTATCGATATCGTCCTATTGATTCTAATGATCTCCTATTGCTTTTCCTAGTCCAAGTGTTGGAGGAAGCTAGCCCATCTTCTCCCAAGCAAGCTAGGAGTAAAGGAGTTGTTATTCGAGAGCCTTAGTATCGAGGTGAGTGTTGTCGGTGTCTTAAGAGTTGGCTAGGTACCCAACTCGAATCATTGAACATTGAATTTGATATTACTAACCATTGAAATGAAGGTTTTTGCATAAAACATTATTGTAAGTTATGTTTGGTAAGTATTGCACTGAATTCATAAGCATTGCATAGATATGGTTATTGTTGGAAGCATTGAATTATTGATATGTTTATTATTATAGAAAATTATTGATATATGTTATGGCCACTACCTATCGGTATGAGATTATTGAACTATTGTTATGAACTTATTGTTATAAAACTATTGTATTGAACTATTGTGTATTGTACCTTAGGATCGAAGTATTGGATACAATTGGCATGTCATAGAATTCATGAGCTCATTGGTACGGGTATTGGGCTTCGGACATGGTGCGGCGGAGGGATGTGTATTGTATTGGTCAATTGGTGCGGCGGAAGGATGATGAATATGACACGACCATTATTGTTATTGTTGGTGTTGAGGTGAAATTCGCGTATCCAAATACAGTTGAATCGATCCAAGGGAATTATTGGTTATTGATATTGCTTTTGTCATGATATTATGATATTGCTCATTGATGATATGACATTGTTAATGCCATATCATTAGTTAAGAATGATGAACATACCATGTTTAAACATATGATTGATATCATGTCTAGAATTGTCATGGAAGTATGTTAAATGACATATCATGCTCATTTATCATTATTGGCTACCTCACTTAGACTATATAAGTCTAATGCATTCATTTCCATAACATTTCAGGTTAAGAAAGGTATTGGATCGAGATCGGGGTTAGTTGGAAGATCAGCAAGTCACCTCAAGCCTAAAGTAAAGTATTTTGACCTTACGAACTCTTAGAATGGTGGCAAAGTAGTTAAACTAGTTAGATATGACGTTCTGGCTAAGTATGTATTGGCTATGTTTTGTATAAAGCTTAATGGCCCTAGATGACTTGTTAAGAGTGCTTAAAGTGACTTTTTATGCATAATTGGACACTAAGTTGGAAAATGTGGTAAATGGATTAAGAATGGAATGAAACTTGACATACTGATAGACTATGTGTTTATAAGCTTGCTAGTAAAAATTGGTAAAATTTGGGTAACATTTGGCTGGGTAAATCAAATAGAAACCAGAGAAATTTTGTTATTACAGGTCAGGGTGTATCAATACGGGTGATGGCGTATCGATACGGCTAGGTGCAAATTGGCTTATTGAAGCAGGGAGTTGTTGGTATTTGCGCAAAGATTGATAAATTAATTTGCAGATTCATATGGGGTTCCTCGACAAATGCTCATCGGATCTCTCTTGTAAATTGTGAAGTGGTCACTCAACCCCTTCGTTGTGGGGGTCTCGGCGTCCCTCACTCTCATGAACAAAACATGGCGTTCATGTCTAAACTTGCATGGCTTTTGATTAGTAGGCCTGATGATTTATGGGTTCGTGCATTGCGTGAAAAATACAAGATCCCCTCTGTATGCCCCATTTCCATATCTCGTCCTAATTACTCTCCCTTTTGACACGGGATTTCACACGCATAGGACTCGATCTGAGAAAATATTCATTGGCTTCTTGGCGATGGCCGCAAGATTCATGTTTTGAATGACACTTGGGTACTATCCTTAGGCCCTCTGAATGACTGGGCACTTTCGGCAGCTATTCCCTCTACAGTCTTGGATTTTTCTAACTTTCATAATGATAATGGCCAATGGGACATTGATCGTATTTCCACAATGCTCTCAGATCAAGCTCTGCCGCATATTCTTGGCATCCTACCTCCCCAAGTTGATGCCGAATTCGACATTGTTGCATGGTCCAAGACCTCTTCGGGCGATTTTACACTTGATTCAGCGTACATGAACTTGGTAGAAGCATCGTGGGATGTTGCTGATTCGCTATGGTTAAGCATTTGGTCCTTATAAGTTCCACAATGAATTTGGAACTTTTTGTGGCTTGTTGTTCGCTGTCGATTAATGACAAATATTGAGAGAGAGCATCAGAATTTGACTTCAGATCCGTCTTGTCCCAGCTGCGGCTGCTCTGCCGAGACAATTCTACACATTCTATGGGATTGTCCGGCCACTCATTGTTTGTGGAACTTTATTATCCCTCATGATAACCATGATCTTTTCTTCCAGATGCCTCTACATGATTGGGTTGCCGCCAACATTACTATGATAACGCCTATTGGTATTGTGTCTGTTCCTTGGAATTTATTCTTTGCTTCATTTGTTTGGTAGATTTGGAAGAGGCGAAATGATTTTCTTTTTATGGATTCATGTTTAACGCTTTTGGATGTCTATCATACCAGCCTAGCATGGGTCATGCACTTTGGGGGACAATAACAACCCCCTCAGCTTGCAGCTGTTGGCTTGTCCGATGCGCTCTCTTGGCAACCGCCGCCACAGGGCTAGTTTTGTTTGAATACTGATGATGCAGTGTTGACCACAACAAGCATGGGGTTTGTTGGTGGTATCATTCGTGGTTCAATGGGTGAATGGGTTACAGGTTACACCAAGCAGATCAGGTGCATCACTCCTCTACAGGCCGAGTTATGGGGCATCCTTGTTGGCTTCGAGGTTGCTTGGTCTATAGGTGTTGAACGACTGCAGGTGCAATTAGACTGTAAGCAAGCTGTCAATCTTGTACTTTTGAATTCCGCATCCCGTCCCCTTCTGATTGTCCGTGCTATTAACTCATTTCGTAGCCGTACTTGGTACGTTGAACTAGTTTGGATCCCATGTGAATGTAACGTGGTGGGGGATGCGATGTCGAAGGTTACAACCCTGCAACCCTACTAGCTCATGCTTCATGAGACTTCCCCCACGACCATTCAAACTTTGCTTGAGCATGATGCCTGTAGATCTCCTGGCAGCCAACGTGATACTGTGTAGCTTCTAATTTTGCTCTTCATTTCATTTCAATTCAAAAAAACTAAATGTTTCACCACTTAAAGTTCCTATCAAACCTCACCTCAATATTACATTGAAAAAATATATGAAAAAATAAAATATTGTTATGAATAAAACAAAGAAGAATAAAGAACAAGAATAAGATGACAAAGATGAGAGACAAAGAGAGAGACTTGTATTATATTCTCAATGTAGAGTGTATAATGCTTTCTCCAAACTCTATATTTATAGCATAAGATAGAAACCCTCATTTCAATGGGTGTTAAACCCTAATAATAAAGTACATTAAAATCACATTTACTATACAGATACCCACCATAAATAAAGATATTCATAACACTCCCCTTTGGATATCCATGAAGATAATGTGCCTCGTTAAAACCTTACTAAGATAAAAACCATGCAGGGGAAAATTTTCTTAGTGAAGGAAAAAGAGTACACACATCTTTGATACGCATAACATGTTGCCTCATTAAATACCTTACCAGGAAAACCCATTGGGACAAAACCTCGGTTAAGGGAAAAAATGCAACACGTATTTACTCTCCCTCATGAAAACATCACATAAGATCCTTGAAGAAATATGTTTCATTTTTTCACATTTGGTGTATCCGCCTTTTGATTGAGATATAAATTTGCATTATCTCTACATAAGATATCTTGCATCTTATCTTGTGAAAACAATTCACATATCTTTTGGATATGTTTAACCAAACACATATTTTGACTTTGCCTCGTACATAGTAATTATTTACATGATTTGGAGAAGCATCAAGTTTTGAAAGATCTAAAGGTCATGGTCTCGTAACAATTAGATAGTACTTCTAGACCAATTAAGATCTGATGCATATCAATTATTTTTTGACTTTGCTTTGTGCTCAACGGATGTGTGTTATGCAATGTAAAATCTCTTTAAACATTTTTCTATGTACGTCGATTGATGCACAATGATTTTATTTTCAAGGAGATCTCTTCATGAGTCTCAATGATATTCAAATCATCAATATATACAACAACAATAACAAATCTGGAGCTAAACCTCTTAATAAAAATGCTTGGGGAAATTGAATCATTCTTATAGCCTTTCGCTAATAAGCATTCACTGAGGCGATTATACAACATGCACCCAAATTGTTTTAATCCATAAATAGATATGTTTAATTTGATTAAATAATGTTCTCGAGAACTTGAATTAACTGCTTCTAGCAGTCTAAACCCTTCCAGAAGTTTCATGTAAATGTTATTATCAAGAGGCTCATACAAATAGGATGTAACAATATCCATTAGGCAGAAACTAAGTCTTTTATTGCTAGACTAATAAAAAATCTAAAAGTAGTTGCATCCACCACTGAGGAGTATGTTTCCTCATACTCGATTCTAGGTTTTGTGAGAATCCTTGTGCAACCAAACGAGCTTATATCTCGCGAGTTCCCCTTTTTAATTTCTATTTCTCACAAAGGCTTATTTATATCCATGAGCTTTACACATTCCGATGTACAGACTTAGGCCCAAATACTTCTCTATTCGAAAGAGATTTTAGTTTCACATCAATTGCCTCTTTCCATTTTGGCCAATCATTTCTTAGTTTACATTGTCCAATTGACAATGATTAATGATCAACATCATCATCCAAAATCTCTAGTGCTATATTACATGCAAATGTATTATAAGCGTCGATTTGATTTCAGTTCCACTTATTACCAGACATGACATAGTTTATTGAGATCTCATTATTATCAGGTACCTGAGTCAAGTATAATGTCTATGTTGGAGACCTTTTAATCTCTTCTAGAGATTTTCATAATTCGTTGATTCCTCGATCGGACCATCATAAGATATAACTCCTTTTTCTTTTTCGAGGATTTTTATCTCTGGAACCTACTTGTCTACCACAACTCAGGTGTGAGTTAGACTCATTAGCAACTAGAGTTTGTCCCTTTAGGACATCAATTTTCAATTGGAGCATTCATAGCTTATATATGTGACTTAGTCACTCTTTTAGGGGTTAGCAAAAACATTTGGCAGTTGATTTGCTAAGTTTCATAAATGAATTATCCTTTGAACTTCTAGTTCACATTTATTGAGTATGTGGATCAAAATGAGAGAATGATAATTCATTTCAACTTATTTCTTTTCCCAACTAATTATTTTCTCCCTCTAACATTGGGAAAACTGACTCATTAAAATGACAATCAACAAATCAAACTATAAATAAATTCCCTATAAGAAGCGTGAGATATTTAAGTATCAACGGAAATTCGAATCTGACATATATTCTCAACCTCTTTTGAGGACCCATCTGTGTCCATTGTGGTGGAGCAATTGGAATATATAACGCACACCAAAAAATCTAAGATGGGAAATTTTTGGTTCCTGACCATAAACCATTTGTAATGGGGAGAACTTATGATAATTTGTTTGCATGATGTGAATTAGTGATGCTACATGTAAAATGGCATGTCACCAGCATTATCAACACTGATTGTCTTTATAGGGTAATTTGGAAAATGTGCTCGTAATTTTATCAACGAGCAAGTAACCTCACAAACGCTAAGTTGCAGGTTGATAACAAGGACACATATGACCATCTAGTCGATGCATCGATTAAAACCGTAAAATATCTAGATGATCTATAAGAAGGGTGTATGAGCCCACATATATCACTCTGTATCCGTTCCAGAAAATTAATAGATTCATAATCTATCTTAGCTGGTGATGGTCGAATAATTAGTTTGCTTTGAGAGCAAGCATCACATGAAAAACATTACTTTGAATAATCTATTAGTTATTCAATGAATTACCACATGAAGTCTCAATAATTTTTTGCCTCATAATTGAATCGGGATGGCCTAACTGGTCATGCCAAATAATAAAGTTATCAGTAAACTTCTGGTTTACAATAGCATGAGCTTCAATTTGTATCAATTCTTGTGTAATCCGGATGACAGTGCATGTAATTTTGCCAAGATTTTCTTATTGCCTTGGGTTATACTCGTAATACGGAGATAGTCAGCATTCTCTTGACTAATAGTCTCAATATGACATTCATTTATGAGAATATCTTTAAAATTCAATAGGTCTCTTTGCGACTTTGACGCGTATAACGCATTATGAATATGAAATCGAGTTCCATTTGGTAATAATATATTTTCTCTTCTGGAGCCTGAAATGATATTAGTACTTTCGGATATAGTACTCACATTATTCCCTTGCATTTTTAAATGGGAAAATATGCATAATTATGCACCTTTCGGCATGTGCTTTGTTCCATTCACTTCAAGGAATGAAAAATACTGAATATGACACATATCAAATCGATTACCTATTAAAGATAACGTCTCAAGAACTTATTATTCTTCCGTAGCATTGATATTTTAGTAGTTTGAGATATAGTACTCACATTTTCCCCTTGCATTTAAATGGAAAAATATTTCTTATGCTTAAGTATAGTATGAGTACTTGCACTATCTGCTAAGCATAAATCTTCACAATTCGTTTCATATTTTATTCAGGAAGTAATCATATTCTTCAAAGGATAATATGTAAAACAAATTAACATATTTAAATATATAATATAAAAACATGAATAAATAATATGTAAAAAAATAACATAAAGCAAAATAAATTAAAAGATCAATTATTCCTTTTAGAGATTATAAGGAAATAAAATAAATGAGGAATTATTCCCTTCAAGGGTTATGAGGAAATCAACAATATCCAATTGAGTTGGACCAACAACGCCATAGTTATTTTTGTCATTTTTGAAAATAAAATTTGTTTATATTTTCTTTCCTTTATCATTCATGATTGTAGATAAAGGTTCATAATGCTTCGGCATATGACAAGTACGAGATCAATGGTTTGTACCATTACATAAAAATTTCACTTTCTTAATATATTCTTGTCATATTTATAAACTCACTTATGGTGGTTATAAGCAATCTTAAAATGATCATCTTATTCATGTTTATGTTCATGGCCTCAATTGCGACCACAATTACTAATGTGGCATTTATTCTTTCCGCAATAAAATGTCGCATTCACTTCAAGGAATGGAGCAGAGCCATAGGTCTTTAAATCATTTTTCACGATATTGTGTTTGCAGGACCACACTATTTGCGTGATAAGTAGAGTATGTTTTTCTAGCATATCCTCATCGGTGATACTCTGACCACAAATTTTCAATTTAATTTGAAGCATTTACAGCTATAGTGAATTATCATGTTTGTATTTACTTCATGGAATGAAACAAATCCAATAATCGCATGGAATAAATATCATACTTGCATTCACTTTAGGGAATGCCTCCCATAAAATATTCTTGGATCAAGACGGGTTTTTGTAACTTGAACTTGGGAGAAATCTATAGTCGAGTTTTTCGACACAAAAGAATTATTGCTTTCGAGCAGATATAGACTTTATAAAAGTCATACTATTAAAGAATAATTGATCAACAATATATATAATACTTACCAGACTTAAAAAACAAGACGCCAAATAAAAAACTTATAGGTATTGAGTTTGCCTTCAGTAATTTTCTTTTGAATGAGGTTTTCAATCCAATAAAGTACCGCACTGGAACCTGGTTTATCCTTGGTGAACCATGAAACAATCAAACCTTTTAATCATAGTGTTTGTGAACCTTAAAAATCAAAACGCCAAATTCAGAAAAATAATAATACAATCTAATCTCAAATATATATATATGTAAAGAAAAAATGTTGAGGTGCATATAGCATGTGGAACTCGTAAAACATCATTGTCAAGTGGCAAATTCATTACACCGTATACTTGTTACTAGAGTTATATATATAAACTCAGTGCAAACAAAACATCATTGAATATTAGAATGAAATAATAATCAAATAATAGATCAAAATACACTGACCTTAATATAAGAGTGATTAACCAACCACTATTTCAATATATAAATAAGAAAACATACTAGACTTTCTAAGTTAAGTTGAATACACGGTAGATGTAGTCATCAATATCTTGTTGGAATCTTTTTCGTGAAATGCTGACAAGAACCACAGTAATTGAGCGAGATCGTGCTGATAACGTGTTATAGATAAAATAAAGAAGAACAAAGAACAAGTATTATGATGACAAAGATGAGAGACAAAGAGAGAGACTTGTATTATATTCTCAATGTAGGGTTGTGTACAAAGCTTTCTCCGAACTCTATATTTAGAGGCTTAATATGAAACCCTAATTACAATGGGTATTAAACCCTAATAATAAAATACATTAAAGTCTCATTTAATATATGGATATCCACTCTAAATAAAGATATTCGTAACAAATATAAAATTATAATTCTTTTTTAGCATTATAAAATTATAATTCCAACCACAAAATTTAAAAATTCATATATATATAACATTAAAATTATAGTAAAACATACCTTTTCGCTTAGGGTAAACTACACGGGTGGTCACCCAACTATCAACTTTTTTTGTTTTGGTCACTCAACTATTTTTTACGTCAAAATCGTCACTACACGGGTGTAATCCAAGAAAACCCATTGAGACAAAACTTCGGTTAAGGGGAAAAATGCAACACGTATTTACTCTCTCTCATGAAAACATCACATAAGATCCTTGAAAAAATATGTTTCATTTTTTCACATTTGATGTATCCGTCTTTTGATTGAGATATAAATTTTCATTATCTCTACATAAGATAGCTTGCATCTTATCTTGTGAAAGCAATTCACATATCTTTTGGATATGTTTAACCAAACACATATTTTGACTTTGCCTCGTGCATAGCAATTATTTACATGATTTGGAGAAGCATCAAGTTTTGAAAGATCTAAAGGTCATGGTCTCGTAACAATTAGATAGTACTTCTAGACCAATTAAGATATGATGCATATCAATTATTTTTTGACTTTGCTTTGTGCTCAACGGATGTGTGTTATGCAATGTAAAATCTCTTTAAACATTTTTCTATGTATGTCGATTGATGCACAATGATTTTATTTTCAAGGAGATCTCTTCATGAGTCTCAATGATATTCAAATCATCAATATATACAACAACAATAACAAATCTGGAGCTAAACCTCTTAATAAAAATGCTCGGGGAAATTGAATCATTCTTATAGCCTTTCGCTAATAAGCATTCACTGAGGCGATTATACAACATGCACCCAAATTGTTTTAATCCATAAATAGATATGTTTAATTTGATTAAATAATGTTCTCGAGAACTTGAATTAACTGCTTCTAGCAGTCTAAACCCTTCCAGAAGTTTCATGTAAATGTTATTATCAAGAGGCTCATACAAATAGGATGTAACAATATCCATTAGGCAGAAACTAAGTCTTTTATTGCTAGACTAATAAAAAATCTAAAAGTAGTTGCATCCACCACTGAGGAGTATGTTTCCTCATACTCGATTCTAGGTCTTTGTGAGAATCCTTGTGCAACCAAACGAGCTTATATCTCGCGATTTCCCCTTTTTAATTTCTATTTCTCACAAAGGCTTATTTATATCCACGAGCTTTACACATTCCGATGTACAGACTTAGGCCCAAATACTTCTCTGTTGGAAAGAGATTTTAGTTTCACATCAATTGCCTTTTTCCATTTTGGCCAATCATTTCTTTGTTTACATTGTCCAATTGACAATGGTTAATGATCAACATCATCATCCAAAATCTCTAGTGCTATATTACATGCAAATGTATTATAAACGTCGATTTGATTTCAGTTCCACTTATTACCAGACATGACATGGTTTATTGAGATCTCATTATTATTAGGTACCTGAGTCAAGTATAATGTCTATGTTGGAGACCTTTTAATCTCTTCTAGAGATTTTCATAATTCGTTGATTCCTCGATCGGACCATCGTAAGATATAACTCCTTTTCTTTTTCGAGGATTTTTATCTCTGGAACCTACTTATCTACCACAACTCAGGTGTGAGTTAGACTCATTAGCGACTAGAGTTTGTTCTTTTAGGACATCAATTTTCAATCAGAGCATTCATAGCTTATATATGTGACTTAGTCACTCTTTTAGGGGTCAGCAAAAACATTTGGCAGTTGATTTGCTAAGTTTTGTAAATGAATTATCCTTTGAACTTCTAGTTCACATTTATTGAGTATGTGGATCAAAATGAGAGAATGATAATTCATTTCAACTTATTTCTTTTCCCAACTAATTATTTTCTCCCTCTAACGTTGGGAAAACTGACTCGTTAAAATGACAATCAACAAATCAAACTATAAATAAATTCCCTGTAAGAAGCTTGAGATATTTAAGTATCAAGGGAAATTCGAATCTGACAATATTCTCAACCTCTTTTGAGGACCCATCTGTGTCCATTGTGGTGGAGCAATTGGAACATATAACGCACACCAAAAAATCTAAGATGGGAACTATTTGGTTCCTGACCATAAACCCTTTGTAATGGGGAAAACTTATGATAATTTGTTTGCATGATGTGAATTAGTGATGCTACATGTAAAATGGCATGTCACCAGCATTATCAGCACTGATTGTCTTTATAGGGTAATTTGGAAAATGTGCTCGTAATTTTATCAACGAGCAAGTAACCTCACAAACGCTAAGTTGCAGGTTGATAACAAGGATACATATGACCATCTAGTCGATGCATAGATTAAAACCGTAAAATATCTAGATGATCTATAAGAAGGGTGTATGAGCCCACATATATCACTCTGTATCCGTTCCAGAAAATTAATAGATTCATAATCTATCTTAGCTGATGATGGTCGAATAATTAGTTTGCTTTAAGAGCAAGCATCACATGAAAAACATTACTTTGAAGAATCTATTAGTTATTCAATGAATTACCACATGAAGTGTCAATAATTTTTTGCCTCATAATTGAATCGGGATGGCCCAACCGGTCATGCCAAATAATAAAGTTATCAGTAAACTTCTGGTTTACAATAGCATGAGCTTCAATTTGTATCAATTCTTGTGTAATCCGGATGACAGTGCATGTAATTTTGCCAAGATTTTCTTATTGCCTTGGGTTATACTCGTAATACGGAGATAGTCAGCATTCTCTTGACTAATAGTTTCAATATGACATTCATTTCTGAGAATATCGTTAAAATTCAATAGGTCTCCTTGCGACTTTGACGCGTATAATGCATTATGAATATGAAATCGAGTTCCATTTGGCAATAATATATTTTCTCTTCTGGAGCCTGAAATGATATTAGTACTTTCGGATATAGTACTCACATTATTCCCTTGCATTTTTAAATGGGAAAATATGCATAATTATGCACCTTTCGGTATGTGCTTTGTTCCATTCACTTCAAGGAATAAAAAATATTGAATATGACACATATCAAATCGATTACCTATTAAAGATAATGTCTCAAGAACTTATTATTCTTCCGTAGCATTGATATTTTAGTAGTTTGAGATGTAGTACTCACATTTCCCCCTTGCATTTAAATGGAAAAATATTTCTTATGCTTAAGTATAGTATGAGTACTTGCATTGTCTGCTAAGCATAAATCTTCACAATTTATTTCATATTTTATTCAGGAAGTAATCATATTCTTCAAAGGATAATATGTAAAACAAATTAACATATTTAAATATATAATATAAAAACATAAATAAATAATATGTAAAAAAATAACATAAAGCAAAATAAATTAAAAGATCAATTATTCCGTTTAGAGATTATAAGGAAATAAAATAAATGACGAATTATTCCCTTCAAGGGTTATGAGGAAATCAACAATATCCAATTGAGTTGGACCAACAACGCCATAGTTATTTTTGTCATTTTTGAAAATAAAATTTGTTTATATTTTCTTTCCTTTATCATTCATGATTGCGGATATGGGTTCATAATGCTTCGGCATATGACAAGTACGAGATCAATGGTTTGTACCATTACATAAAATTTCACTTTCTTAATATATTCTTGTCATATTTATAAACTCACTTATGGTGGTTATAAGCAATCTTAAAATGATCATCTTATTCATGTTTATGTTCATGGCCTCAATTGCGACCACAATTACTAATGTGGCAATTACTCTTTCCGCTATAAAATGTCGCATTCACTTCAAGGAATGGAGCAGAGCCATAGGTCTTTAAATCCTTTTTCACGATATTGTGTTTGCAGTACCACATTATTTGCGTGAAAAGTAGAGTATGTTTTTCTAGCATATCCTCATCGGTGATACTCTGACCACAAATTTTCAATCTAATTTGAAGCATTTACAGCTATAGTGAATTATCATGTTTGTATTTACTTCATGGAATGAAACAAATCCAATAATCGCATGGAATAATATCATGCTTGCATTCACTTTAGGGAATGCCTCCCATAAAATATTCTTGGATCAAGACGGATTTTCCTAACTTGAACTTGGGATAAATCTATAGTCGAGTTTTTCGACACAAAAGAATTATTTCTTTCGAGCAAATATAGACTTTATAACAGTCATACTATTAAAGAACAATTGATCAACAATATATATAATACTTACCAGACTTAAAAATCAAGACGCCAAATAAAAAACTTATAGGTATTGAGTTTGCCTTCATTCATTTTCTTTTGAATGAGGTTTTCAATCCAACAAAGTACCGCACTGGAACCTGGTTTATCCTTGGTGAACCATGAAACAATCAAACCTTTTAATCATAGTATTTTGTGAACCTTAAAAATCAAAACGCCAAATTCAGAAAAATAATAATACAATATAATCTCAAATATATATATATAAAGAAAAAATGTTGAGGTGCATATAGCATGTGGAACTCGTAAAACATCATTGTCAAGTGGCACATCCATTACACCGTATACTTGTTACTAGAGTTATATATATAAACTCAGTGCAAACAAAACATCATTGAATATTAGAACGAAATAATAATCAAATAATAGATCAAAATACACTGACCTTAATATAAGAGTGATTAACCAACCACTATTTCGATATATAAATAAGAAAACATACTAGACTTTCTAAGTTAAGTTGAATACACGGTAGATGTAGTCATCAATATCTTGTTGGAATCTTTTTCGGGAAATGATGACAAGAACCACAGTAATTGAGCGAGATCGTGCTGATAACGTGTTATAGATAAAATAAATAAGAACAAAGAACAAGTATTATGATGACAAAGATGAGAGACAAAGAGAGAGACTTGTATTATATTCTCAATGTAGGGTTGTGTACAATGCTTTCTCCGAACTCTATATTTATAGGCATAATATGAAACCCTAATAAAGTACATTAAAGTTTCATTTAATATATGGATATCCACTCTAAATAAAGATATTCATAACAAATATAAAATTATAATTCTTTTTTAGCATTATAAAATTATAATTCCAACCACAAAATTTAAAAATTCATATATATATATATATATATATAACATTAAAATTATAGTAAAACATACCTTTTCGCTTAGGGTAAACTACACAGGTGGTCACCCAACTATGAACTTTTTTTTGTTTTGGTCCCTCATCTATTTTTTACGTCAAAACCGTCACTGACGTTTCGTTATTATTTTGATCACCAAGCATTAAAAATTAACAGAAAGACTATCTTGTCACGAGATAATAACACTTTTAGTCCTAAAACTTATACATTCTATTAATAAGGTCCTAATCCAAAATAACTCATCAAATATATGAGTCAAACCCCAAATTTAGCTCTTAATAACTTTCATTTGCTATTGTATCATTTTGATCTCTCGTCTCGTACTCTCCCAAAGCTGGATCATATTAGCATTTCAAGGTTAGTGATTTTAGCTTCTCGAGACATGCAACATTTTTTTGTTTCATGGGTCTTTCAGCTCTAACTTTTTTTCCTAGTTAATCATCTGAATTTAGGGTGCTGATCATGTGGTTAAGCAAATGGGAGATCCTTGTGAGGTTTGTAGAAGCAGGGAAGATGAAACTTTTTTGGACCCATTTTCAGTGCATTCATTTCTCTCAATCTCTCCTAGCGATTTAAATTTGTGTCTGTGTAAATTTATTTAAAATTTTGATTGTAGAAAATCGTTTGTCTTGGCACTTCCTCTTCTCCTTCCTTGATTTTTTTTTGGTTATTCTCTTTTGGATTTCTTTTCTCTATCGACCAAGTTGCAAATTTGGAGGGGCAAAGTTTGTTCTTTCTAGAAAAATTCAGGAATTTGTTCCTTTGTTATCTTTGACAATGGACTTACCCTGCATTTTAATAATGTGTGGGACTGCGGGAAATACCAAAAAAGTTTGCAAAGCATATGATGAAAAAGCTTCCTGAAACCGTGACAGTCAAAGGTCCTAGCGGTATCGTATGGGATTTAGGATTGACTATAGATGATGATACCTTGTTCTTTGATGGTGGATGGAAAAAATTTGTAGTCGACCATTCATTGGAAGAGAATGACCTTTTGATTTTCAAGTACAACAGATTGTCCCATTTTTATATTCTGATGTTTGAAGGCTGGAGCATGTGCGAGAAGGTATCTTCTTATTTTTTGAAGAAGAAAAGAAAGAGAAGTGTTGTTGAAGAGTAAGAAGAAAGAAAATAAGAAATTTAAGGTTTGACCTATATATTTGATGTGATATTTTAAATTTGGACCTAATTAATAGATTGTACAAGTTTTAAGACTAAAAGTGTTATTATCTTATGACACATCACATTTTCTGTTATTTTTTTAATGGTCGGTAGCCAAAATAATAATGAAACGAAATGTTAGTGACGAATTTGACAAAAAAAATTAATTAAGTAACCAAAACAAAAAAAAACTGATAGTTGGGTGACCACTCGTGTAGTTTACCCTTTAGCTTAAGAAACGGTACCCATAACGATGCTAAACCTAATGCTTAACACATGGATACAAATTATACATTATTTTAATTTTGTAAAAGAAAAAGAAATTTATTCTCAGAAAAAGTAAAAGAAAAAGAAATTCACAAGTAAGAAATAAATTAATATATGTGTAAAATACCTAAATCATCACTCAACTTTACTCTCAGGCCTATTTTGGTCATTGAATTTTCAAAACGATCAATTTACTTACTAAATTTTATTTTTTTACCTATTTTGGCCACTTTAAATTATTTTATTAATATTTTGGTATGCTTTGACATATTTTATTATTATTAAATATAAAATTAATTTAAATAAAAATTATATTTTATTATTATTAAATAAATAATTAAAATTAAAACTCAAATCCCGAACATTCAAAACTTCAAACTACTTTTACCCTCACAGGCCACCCAACCCTTCGCCAACGTTACCCTCACCGGCCACTGCAACAAAGATGGCTTGTCATTGTATTCCACAAAATCACCATTCCACCTACAATCAATAGAACTGCTAGCATAGGAACTAGAACCAATATAAGTGATATGGTCCGTACAAAAAGATACTTGATCACGAGGAGGATAGCTTTCACTCGAAACATCATAAAACGATTTTTCGACAGCTTCAAGCGCCAATGAGTCATGGAACATACAGGGCTGCTCTTCGATGTCCTCTTCTAAAAGCACCTGACTTATATGACTTATATACTTAAGAACGATGTTGGAGAAGTCACTGTCATCGAAAGGAGATCCTTCTTTTTCCATGCTCAAAAATATAGCTTTAGTGCTAGAATTATCCAAGCCTAGGGAAGTTAAAAGTGGGACACCTAGAGAGTTGAAAATATAAAGATGGGTCATTTGATCTAATCCCACTAGAAATTTCAGATTTTGGGTATCCATTTCAATTAGGCAAAATGACCCATTATCAATCATGAAACCCTCAGTTGATTTAGGATATTCATTGAACTCTAACCTCCATAATTTACAGCTAAACTCGCAACCTAATTACAGACCGTAATCCGCTAAATCTCTAGCAAGAATTCACAAACCCATAAAGAAAAGGGTGCAGTGGCTGGTGAGGGTAATGCTAGCGAAAGGGTAAGTGGCCGGTGTAGGTGAAAGTAGTTTGAGGTTTTGAGTGTTGGGGATTTGGGTTTTATTTTAATTTTTTATTTAATAATAATAAAATATAATTTATTTTTATTTTAAATTAATTTTTATATGTAATAATAATAAAATATATCAAGTCATACCAAAATATTAATAAAATAATTTAAAGTGACTAAAATAGGTCAAAAAGTAAAGTTTAGTGAGTAAATTGATCGTTTTGAAAGTTCAGTGACCAAAATAGGTTTAGGAGCAAAATTGAGTGATGATTTAGGTATTTTATCCTTAATATATATATAATTATAAAAAGGCTTAATGGCCCGTTTGACCCCTGAAGTATACACAAAATACCAAACTGCCCCCTAAAATATTTTTTGGGACGTTTTGCCCCATGAACTAAAAATCATTATCCCGTTTGGCCCCTCCGTTTAACACCGTTAAAAAAATTCACGAGCCAATCAGAGCGCGCCACGTGTCATTTTATTAAAAAAATAAACTTATTTAAATTAAAGGGGTGAATTGCACCTTGGGTATGCTAGATTTTATTTTTTGTTCATTTTAGTCCCCCATTGAACTTAGATCAAAGTCGGATTCAATACTGTTCATTTTCTTCTTCGATGAACTCTTCCCTCTTGGACTAATGCTGTCTCCTTCATATGCTCAAAATCGAAGTAAAACATGAAGTCTTTCCATTCCTCTTCCTGATTTGATAAAGTGTAAATCGAAGACAAACAAATCATCAAATCCATAATCAAAGTGCGGTTCAGATACTGTGCTTAACCCAATGCACACAAGAAACTCCATAGATAATGGTCCATGTTCTTGCACCTATCTCCATCTCCCACATGCATCAAGTACTTCCCACGACTGAATGCATTTTCAGACTCTACCACCGGAAGCGAATCATTTATTGTTTTCCCAACAATAGGAAAAGACACGCCACCTTGCTCCTGCCCGCCAGGCGCCTTCTCAAACCCAGGCTTTTGATTCTTATACTTCTTCCTTGCATACACACCTGAATGATAATCCCCAATGCTCACCACATTAAGTTTACAATTGATGGCTCCATCACTATGTCCAGTTATGTAAAGGTTTTTTATCTTCCCAAATCCATTAAATTGGTATGAGTTTGAGTGACCTCCATCTTTAACAACTTGAATGTAATCCTGCAAGACCTGAGAAAATGCAGAAGCAGCAGCAAAAAAACGTTAGACAAGTTACTTGTCAAAAGAAAGAAATGACAATGGCAACAGTACAGAAAACAAATGTCCCAATTAACTTACCTTAATGTTGGACAAAGTTAATCCAAAATAATTAAAATAATAAATCAAATAAAATAATTAAAATAAACGAAACAAACACAAGACTGTTTAATTTAAAATATCATTACGAAATAAACGTGACTCAAAAATATTCTGATTTTGTCCTCTATCGAATATTTGCTTGAGTTGCAAGCATAAATTCAAATCCAAGAAAAAATTAATTCAAAGTGGTAAGGTAAAATATTCGCAAGTTCATGCAAGGCCCAACCGGGTCCATACATTCATGTTGTACAAGTGCACCCCAACCCAAATAGGATTAGATTCATACACCCTTGCGCACAAGGCACAAATTCAACTCAAGTCATTCAATAACCATAAAATGAGTAAGTGTATATAAACATTTTCTATTCCATTTATCCCATCAATGTGAGATTAGGGTTTTCATTTCCTTTTCTCAATTCACACTCCTTACTTTGAGCATCAATTTCTCATTCATTACTCATTCGTTTTGAGCATATGAAATACTGTTATAAAAGTCTTATGAAGTAGAATAAAATCCAATCGAATCTTTATTCGAATCTCCACCTTTACCTATCCGAAATATGGCTTAAAATTACCATTTTATCACATTTTTTTCAACACTTAATGCGTAAGGATTTTCAGTGATGAGTTTTGTGATTGTGATGCTTGAATCTACAAATGGCATCTTCACTGTTACCTCCTTTGGGAGGGAAGGTGGAGACTTTGATTAGCATTGGATAAGATACTTCCCAATAAAACAATCATCATATATATAAATATTTAAAATTGAACAAATTTAAAAAAGAAGATGAAGTTGGCTTTTTAAAATAAGACTAGAATTCTTATTTTAAAACCTCAAATAATTAGAAAGTACATAAAACAAATGATTTCTTACTTCAAAATTAAACTTATAAGAGTCAAATCGGAGAATCAAGTAAAAATTCGTCTTTTGTTTCAATGGACTGCAAATAGAGTTTGTTAGCGACTAAAATGAACAAAAATTAAATTATGGCATACTTAACATGCAATTTATCTCTTTTATTTAAGTCAAATTATTTTTTATTAATAAAATGACACGTGACGCGTTTTGATTGACCTGTAATTTTTTAAACGGTGTTAAACGGAAGAAAAAATACATAAAACAAATGATTTCTTACTTCAAAATTAAATTTACAAGAATCAAATTGGAAAATCAAGTAAAAATTCGTCCTTTGCTTTAAAAGACTGCAAGTAGAGTTTGTTGGTGACTAAAATGAACAAAAACTAAATTTTGACATATTTAACATACAATTTATCTCTTTTATTTAAGTTAAATTATTTTTTATTAATAAAATAACACGTAACGCGTTTTGATTGACTTATAATTTTTTTTAAACGGTGTTAAACGAAAGAGTCAAATGAGATAATAATTTTTAATTTAAAAAACGAAATTTCCTATAAAATATTTTAAGAGATGGGCAAACCAGCCATTAAGCCTTATAAAAATATTTGTTGAGTAACTATCATCGCACTCCCTCTCTTCTTTTGGCTGTATCGGCATCTGTTTCATTTTTCCTCCCAAAATCTCCCAAAAAGAGACTTTCGTCTCCTCCGATCCTTTCCTCGTCTTGGTTTATGAGGTACCTCTCTTTCTCTTGATCAGAGATCTGTAGTTTTTTATTCTTGTATTTGCATCCCAAAATCGATTCGCTTTTCATTGATCTGTATTATAATTTAGGGATTTTCTTATTCATATATATATTTCGTTTTGAGGCTTTTCTTTACAAAGATGAGTTATTTACTTGTCTTGATTCGCTGTTTTAACAGTCTTTTGAGGGCTTTGTTCTTAAGCTTCTTTTAAAAAAAAACTGTTGTTGTATTTAAAGAATTATCTTGATTTCTTTGAATTTGATTTCTTTCATTAGTATAAAGATTTGAGATTTATATGGTCTTTAATTCTTTATACATGCATGCACATTTGGTTCAATGTTTTCACCTAAGAAATGTTCAATTTTATTTTCGATTGCTCACTAATTGATCTTAATGTTTGCGCTTTTGATTTTGGTGTGCAGCTCGAAGGAGAAACCCACTCTTGGGTAAGTTAATTTTTATTCTAATTTCTTAATAGTATTGGATTTGACATTTTAAAAGATAAAAATTGGAGGTATCTATAATGCTTGGTATTTTGAGTCCTTGCTGCCATGTACAATGAACGCTAAAAGCAATAAGCCAAAGTTCATACCTTTTGGCTGCAAATATTTTGGACTTATTGTCTATGAACCTTTTTACGCTACTTATCTAGAAATGTTGGTATGATCTTTTTGATGTTTTTCTTGTTTATCAGGGTCTCTTGTTTGGTTTTTAAGTAGGAAATGTTTGGTCGTTCTGCCAGACATCCTAGTGTTTTGTTTGATACTAATAAATAAATAAATTAACTGCACCTTCCATTTTTTCCCTTTAAGGAAGAAAAAATATGAAGAATAGCTAATACTAATATGCCAACAATATAGGGAAGAAGCTTAGTAGTGTGTTTCTGATGTTCCTTCTTTTTATTTTTAGTTAGTGCATAATTTCCATTTATTTTGTGTTAGTGGAACGCGGATTAAGACCCGCAAACGGAATATTGCTGCGCCCCTGGACCCTGCAGCTTTTGCTGATGCAGTGGTCCAGATCTATTTGGATAATGCTGGTGATCTGGTAAATATCATAATGCAAAATTTACATATCTATAACATTGATTTCATCTTAAAAATGATTCTAGACTTTTAGTCCTTTATCTTCTGATCTGCTGTTTAAACACTTGTGTCGTGCAGGAACTTGTTGCCAAGAACATTGAATCTTCAGTTCTTAACTTCTCAAGATATGGTGACACCTTCTTTGAGGTAAACTTCTTTTATGCGGAAATATCAACGGTTTTATATTTTCCTTCTAAATGTAAATACTTGATTGGTGGTCTGCCATTTCATTGGATATCTGGAACATGCATTAAGGATGACGATCAGCTGGAACGATAGATACAGGGTTTCTTGCACTTTTTTGGCTTATCCATGTTAGATGGTTATTGGGTTGACATTTTGAGGTTAACATTTGATCTACCTACTGTATATGCGTATAGTTTTGACGTAAAGATCCAGTTTATAAGTAAAACTTGGTACTGTTATAGACATTATTAAGAATACTTGGCAAAACTCTTTTTTGCTAAACTCTTTTTCGCTAAACTTGATTATGTTCTTCCTCCTTCAATTGGCCTACTTACAATTACAATCTCGAGTAAACTAATTCTGCACAAGATATGCTAGAGAATTTTCTTTTCAAAAACATTAAAGCTGTTATTGCTGATGTTTGACCAAATATTGAACTTCTTCAAATCTGTGGGGTTCTAATTGCTTGTTTCTTGCCTGTTTTTCTTTGTGATATTTAGTTATATTGCATTTTAGTGAACTAGATTGGCAATTTTAGGTTGTTTTCACTGGAGGACGCACACAACCAGGCACAATTAAACCTGATGAGGGGGAGCGACACACATACTCTATCGTAGAGTGTGAGGCTAATCGTGAAGCCATTTTGCCATCTGTGATCTATGTTCAGAAAATCCTACGCCGAAAGCCTTTTTTGATAAAGAATCTTGAAAATGTCATGCGAAGATTCTTGCAATCATTGGAGCTTTTTGAGGAAAATGAAAGGAAGAAGCTTGCAATTTTCACGGCACTTGCTTTCTCCCAGAAATTGTCAGGGTTGTCACCCGAGGCTGTGTTCCAGCCACTACTCGAGGATAATCTTGTGGGTAAAGGACTAGTTCTTCCATTCATAACAGATTTCTTTAAGGAGTATCTGGTGGATAATAGCCTGGAGGATTTAATCGCAATTCTGAAGCGAGGGAAAATGGAGAACAATCTCATGGACTTCTTCCCTTCTGCAAAACGGTCTGCTGAAGGATTTTCTGAGCATTTCACTTAAGTTTTCTGTTTTGCGACAGGAATTTTGTTTTTTAAAATCTCCTTGCACGTCCCAATTTTTAAGATTCCATGCCTTCTGCAGTTAGAGAAGTTTCATAGAAAGAAACTAGAGACTTAAAGAACAAGAATGCCAAAATATAATTCAACTAGAGACTTAAATTGTGAAAAACATATTTGCATGTTTTTGAAATAACAATTGTAACTTGAGTGTTATTCATAATTGGCTTAGGCAATTGAACCTTTCTGTTTTGAAGGTTTCATGTGACTTGGTTAGGGTGTCGAATACCATTTGTGACTTGGCTAGGGTGTGTTGGTATGTGTTGTCGGGTAAAAAGTAGAGTGTACGAATGTGGTATATGTATTTTATATTAGAATTTTAAGTAGTACACATGTACAGATTTTCTAAACCAACTCTGCTAGTTTTCTTCATCTTCCTTCTTTTTTCTTTTTCAAATAAAAAGCAAGTCTGCTAGTTTGTCCCTAGATCTAACTGACTATGCATGAATCATATTGCATAAGCTTGTCTCAAACTAGATGACAATCCACTTCAATGTTTTTATTTCTTCCAAGAGCCATTGATCTGAGACTATATGAAGAGCTACTTGATCACCACACATTAGAGTCATAAGATCTTGTACTTAAACCGATGTTTCATGAGATATTTCAATCACACCTACTATCAAGTAGTATTTTCTGTAGCTCCATCAACAGATTACCAACAACCTAGGAAACGAACAAGACTCATGTTTAAACAATGCCAAACTTAAAGCTTGACCTGGCAAAGTGGCAATCCATGTACGCATGTCTGTCTTGTGTCAGCCCATAATTATTAACTGTCAATTCTAACATGAATATGGTATGCATATTAAATGTGTCACGTTGATCGTATTTAAACTGTTTGCAAGGAAGAAAAAAATGAGAATAGATCATCCTATCCTATTGATCCTCCCATATTCAATGGATTGTTTTCCTGTACTAGAAGGATTATTCATCCTATTTGCAGTTTCATCTTTCGTTCCAAGTAAACACAAAACAAGGCAGATGATGAATTTTTTTGTATTTATTCATCTTCACCAAATGCTCCCTTATTTCATTAAATACTGTGACATTGTTGCAATCTTTGGTTGGATCTTTGGGTTTGCAAGTGCATTCACGTCGTGTCTTTCTATATGATGCTCCTTTGACTGTTTTGAAACGTATTCGTCTAATGATGCTGATTTTCAGCAAGGCAGGGTTGGTTCCTTTGGTTGAATACAATGAGAAAAAAATATTCGAGGCAAAACTGAAGGATATGAAGTCTGCTTTGACAACCCTGATAGCTGAGGAATCTGACATATCTGAAGTCATTGAAATTGTTAAGCAACGTGTCAAAGATGCTAATTTACCTGATATTGAGGTTGTACGAATTCTGTGGGATGTATTGATGGATGCTGTTCAGTGGTCTGGAAAAAACCAACAGCAGAACGCCAATTCTGCATTGCGACAGGTAATAGATTGTTTGTTGACATTTTTCTCCTTACCCTCTTCGATTGAAACTCAATGTACCATAGGAGATGAGGAATTTAGCAACACAGTAGACTGAAATAAAAGCATTCTACCAGTATCTAACATCACTGAAAGCAAGGTCATAATTTCCAATACACGCGCATTCAGGAAATCACTTTATTCCACATTTGCTGCAAATATGTTAGAAAATTAATCAGAGGAAAGCACCATAATGGATGGAGCTCGCTGCAGTCGAAAGGACAGTAAAATGTGTTGAAACTCATGCAACTATTATAGGTTATGTAGTACTACTATATGACCTATTGATGGTTCAGAAACCATGGAGTGTTCTTACTTTTGATCTGTGCTCTTTTGTTTCTCTTTTTTCTTGTTAAATGAGATGCGTGCATGTGCATTGTGCAGAGATGTGGATGTGGCTAATTTCCACAGTAGCTTATGCATATTCTTCTATCTCCTTTCCTTGATTTAATTATTTGAATTTGGAAAGGGTCTTGGTAAGTGGATAGTGAGAAAACAGGGAAAGATAACTTGTTTATCATAAACAATCTTTTGGATGTCAATTCTTTTACTTGGTTTCAATAAAGAAAATTGGGTAGCTACTTGGGACTGTAATTTAAGGTCAGGGAAGAATTGATGCTTATACACTTGTTCTGACCATGAATAAATTGGTTTAGTTTCTAGACCATGGGAATCAAGCACTTTCTTTACTATGTAACCCAGCCCAATCAAATGAGCAGGAATAGTTTGATTTTTTTCTTGAATCAAGCCCAAGGTTTGAAATTAGAACTCGATTGAACCCGAGCTTAGTTTGATTCTCATGTTCAGAATCAAGGTTGAGCTTCTCACTGTATAGGTTTGGGAAGCAAACATAACACAGTTGCTGAAATTGATTATTTTTTATGGACACCTTCCCTAACATTGATAATGTTAAACGTGAATGCATAATTATCTGACCTGTGCACAAGTCCCACATGTGAATTTACTATCCTGTCCCTGTTATCTTCTAATACTTGCCCCTGTAGCAGTGCCTGATTAACGATGTTAGTTTTCTTGTCTAGATCCAAATAGCTTTCTAGAAGAATAACTTGTTTGGAATTTTTGGATAAGTATTGGTAATGGCGGAGTATGTTGTTATGGTGAGATATTTTCATAAAGGTCAAAACATGGGCAAAGCTGTTAAATTCCTTCTGCACCAGTGGCAAACTTGAGCTGGAACTTATATATAAAGTTCAGATGCAATGCTATGAGGATGCAAAATTGATGAAGCTATTCCCTGAGATTGTGAGGTCTCTCTATGACCAGGATGTCCTTGCAGAAGACACCATTCTTCACTGGTTCCGCAAAGGCACTAACCCTAAGGGCAGGTATGCATTAAGGTCATATTTGCTGTGTGATGTCATTGAAAAGTATTATGAGTTATCATCTGTAGTTCTGCTTAGCACTTGAGTGGCTGGTGGGAACATATAGTTATGAATCAGAATACCGAATTCTCATTTTTTGGCTTGGAAGGTTCATTGTTTTTTCCCTTTGGATGTTACAATCGTTTTGGTTCTATATGATCTTCTATAATGCACTGGAATTTATTTCAGGCAAACCCTTGTGAAGTCTCTTGAGCCCTTTATAAAGTGGCTGGAGGAAGCAGAGGAAGAGGAATAAGAGCGCCAGCAAGAATAGATTGTGATCAACCTTGTACTTGCTGTTTTTATTAGCTAATCACGAGACATTTGCTACGTCTGTTAAAACATGTGATGCTCAAATTGATGGCTTTATATTTGCAATAAACAATATTGCTTTGTATTTACTATATCTATGGTAGCTACCTTTTGTGCAAGTTTTATTACTTTTCTGATCAATTTTAATGATTTGAGATTCTTTTGCAGTACGATTGAGTTGATTTTTGGATGATGACTTGCATATCTTGGCTGTGTACCGTCAAAATTTCCATCGAGATATTATAACTTCAAAATCTCATCAAGGTTAATTTTTGTTGATGTTCCCAACTTCTTGTTGGTAGCTTTGTTAGAGTGAGTTTATACTCTGTTTTGGTTTGCATTTGGGATCTCGTAGGAAGATTTTTTTTTTATTGTTAAGGAAGCTTTTAACCCAATATTTTTACACATTTGATTTCAAAAAGATTTTCCACGTAAAAAAGTGTCTTGTTTATTTAATTATATGTGCTAATTGTGGTTGCAATTGGTTGACTGTGATGTCATGGATTATGATTAATTTCTTTCTAACAAGTCTTGCAAAATTATCACAAAAGATGGTTGACTAAAAACTTTTACGTTAGATCCGTTGACCTGAGCCCTCAATAACTTGGTACTTATCTAAACAAATTATTTGACGGGTTTGGGCCGAATATACCCGATACTTTTAATATATATATATATATATTAATTTTAAATTATATTTTTATTTTAGGTTTAATATTTTTACTCACAACTAAATTTAAATCCTTTAATTTTTTTCTATATTTGTATTATGTTGTGTTTTAAAATTTTTAAAATATTTGTATTAATTTGTTCACACTATTGTGTTATGTTTTTTAGGCTGCACTTGTAAAGACCAAAATTTCAGAATTTGAGGGTCGATTTAATCGAAGCATGAACTTCGCGTTTGGGCCAAGAGTTCAGGTCTTGTTGGGCTTGCCTTGTTGGGCTTGAGTCTTTGGTTGTTGGAAGGTGTAAGATGATGAAGGAAGGGTAAGATGGTAACTTACCTCTTGTTTGAAGAGAGGAGGGGTAACTCTTAATTGTTCTGCAGCAAAAGAAGATGGTGATATCACTTTGTATTTTTCTTTATCTTTATCTCTATCATTTCATTTTCACTCAAGAACCAAGAGCTAAAAGTTCAATCTTTGGGTTTTGAAGTGTGAACCACAGATTTGAGTTTGAGATAAGTTGTTTAGCATCCAAAGATCTACATTTTGAGGTAAGATTCATCAAATTTGGTGGAGGTTGAAAATGGTGTGTTTAGTGGAGGGTTTTGGAGAGAAGTGAGTGAAGGGTGGTTTTAATTTCGTTTTTCCAGCTCCAGTGTAAGTTCTAGCTAGTTTTTCTCCTTCTACAAAGTTGTAATCTGTTTTACAACATTCTATTGTAGTGAAAGAAGTTGAAACCTCCTCTAGAGAGCAAGGGAAGAATAAAGCTTGTGGCTTGGGCTAGGGACTTCATTCTCTGTTGTAGAATCAAGGTTAGTACACTACTAACTCCTTTGTGTTCCTAGAAATCATGAATGTGATTACTTTGTTGCTTAGTTGATAATTTGGTTGTTTGAGTGCTTGAGACCCCTAAAATGGCTAATCTAAAGTTTGGTGTTAATAACTTGTAAAAATGGTAAGAAACCACCTAAAACGCCTCTCATAACTTGTAGGTTCATTTTGGGGCTATGCCTTTGGGTTTTGGAGGCATTAGATGTGATTTACGAAGTTTAAAAAATGAATTATAGGTTTGAGTATCAATACCCTCCTTATAGGTTGTATGCCATGTAAGGGCATTATTGTGGTCGAGTCACCTTGTATGATGGGATTTCGGATGCCCATGTGAGAAGAGTGTGTTGCAACATCATGGTTCAAGATTTCTGAATGTATGAACCCGAGGCTTAGTGGGACCGGGACTCATTCGAAGATGCTCGATGAGAGATTCTGAGCATGAATGTAGGAACTCGATACTTAGTGGGACCGGACCTCACTCAAAGTGCATGTACCCGATGCTTAGTGGAACCGAGCCCCACTCCAGGTTTGTTGGTATTATATGTATGATTGCTATGTGAGATTCTTACGTTCTTATTGATTAATACATGTGTTTAGGGCGGCTAGAGGTAGCGTCATATTGATAAAATGATATTGCCATGCTGTCATCTTTACCTACATGCTCTTATTTATGATTTGCGTGAAGCATGATTGAGTGGAAGTGTATCCAATGAGCTTTGTTAGCTCATCGTTCAAAATTATTGTTTTCGTTTGTAGATTAGTAGGTTTGACGTACATTGTCGGAGCACCATCGGAGTAAGACATCAGCATCGACTTGCGTCTGAGTACATTATTTAGATTTACTTGGGCTATGTATTTGTAGGACCCTATGGTTGTATTGTAACTCATATTTTGAGATTTCAAATTAAGTGTCGAATTGTAATATCTCGAAAAACGAGCTAGAAGATTCAGGTAAATTATCAGAATCGAGTTAGAATTTTGGGTTAGACTTTAGCTAATTAATTAATTCCGGAAAATAATTTAGGT
The DNA here is from genome assembly GCA_019671005.1 of Hibiscus mutabilis. Lineage (NCBI taxonomy): Eukaryota > Viridiplantae > Streptophyta > Magnoliopsida > Malvales > Malvaceae > Hibiscus > Hibiscus mutabilis. The sequence goes on from CM033712.1 coordinate 27,930,853, forward strand.
TGATTAAATTTGTTTTCAATAAATTTATCGTGACAAATATTTTTGGAAATATATTTAATGAGTTTATTAAATGATAGAATTTAATTTTGAGTAATTCTTAAATGGGTCAATTTAATATCAAATTAGAAAGTGACTATTTTACAATAATTGTGAAATGTTAGTGATGACAATATTGTAAAAAAGAATTAAAGTGATATTTTATTGGGATTATTAAATAAATTATTAATATATCTTTCACTCCTATCTTTAATAAAAGAAGATGACAGTTATTATTTTCCCAAAAGATGAGAAAAATATGTCTAAGGTTTTTTCTTATTTTCTCTCTTGAATTTGTCAAACACAATTTAAAAAATATTAATTTTCCTTTTTGATTTTTTCCATCTATTTTCTATCCTAAATGATTTCTAATCAACAATCTAGTAAGAGCTAGTAGTCTTCATCAATTATTCTTGGAATTCACGTTCAAATGGAGGAGGAGATTTTCAACTTTCATTTTTCCTATCAATTGGGTAAGCTTTTGATTTTTAAAGGTTCTCTAATTATTTTTGATTGACTATCTATCATTTCTATTGAAATTTATGAATTAAAATGAATTTAATTTGATTTGTTTGGTTTCTTGGATGATAAATGATGATTGTGATTTGATAGATGAAATCAAGATGCTTTCATTTTGATTGATAGTTAATTTTATGGGTAAGATGAAATTTAATATCAATTTTATAAAATTGATTCCAGAATTAGTCTAATTGGTTGAGTTTAAATTTAGGTTCTTGAATGAGGTAATTGGTAGAATGGTTGATTGAATTTTTAGATCACATATTAGTGTGCTTTGTGAGTGTTCTCGTAAGAATGTTGCTAGCTAAAAAAAAAGAAGGAATCGAATGGCCCGAAGCAGGGCACTAGCAGGACAATGTTGCAGCCGCGAATTCCTTCGAAGGTTTGGTTTGGGGAATGCGGCTACTGCTGCTCTTTTGTATTTGTGCGTGAACGAAAAAAAGGGAGAATTGGAAGGGGGTAAAACAAATGGTCACCGCTGCTACCAAACCATTATAAGAATATTATGTCGTTAGTAAAAAAAGGAGAAGCCCTGTTGCAACTCGTAAGAGAAATGAAAATTGGCCATTTTGTGTATTATTGTTCGAATAGAAATGGTTCGAATAATTGTGATAGTGGTGTTATAATAAATTGGTTACTTTGGTGTGGTCCAATTTATATTGACCCTTGCATTTTCTTGTGGAAGATGACAAGTGTTCGGACAATTTTCGGTTAGGTGTCGAGGCGTTGGAGTCGAGACATTTGCATCAAGACAATAGCAAGTTGGTGAGTGCAAATATAAGTTGGTTCTTCAAATAAAGTTTGAACTAAGGTTTGGGGGTTTAGTTATAGCCTTGCAAGCTTAACTAAACTCGTAAGTAAGTTTTCCTAATTTTGCTAATGAGTTTTGAAATACCATGTGAAAGCATGATTTAAATGAGTTGTTTTGGAAACATATGTTATGAAAGCTTGCTGTTTTGTGCATTAAAGATCGATATGGTATGTTTAATACAAGCATGGATGTGCCTTAGAACACTATATTATGATTTGACATGATTTGCATAGGATGCCGATGTGCACCAGTATGAGTTTCTAAAAAGGAAATGAAGTAGTTGCCAGGGCAATATTATTTGAATACGAAATTGATTTGAATAAATGTTTTGAAATGAGATTTGATAAATGCGTGAGGATGAAACTTACTGTTATTATGCATGATGATTGATAATGTCATGTTTATAAACATGAGAATTGGTTTGAATGAGTAAGCGACAAGTGCGTACATGATCTATTTATTATGCCATTTTTACTTGTATTTTACATGTTTTCAAGCTCATATAGTTTGCATTTAGGTTAGATTGTACATATTTGTATGTAGATAGAGAGTTACACCGCCTGTGCTTTAAACGATATATATATATATATTGGTGCTTTTCACGGGGTGGTTTGTGGTGTATGTGTAGGATGCTGAAGGATTGCTGGAGCAGATTGCATGGCTGGAGCTGACGAGACATAAGGAGTTGGAGACGAATCTACTTTTGCCCACGTGGACTTTGTCCCAGATACACAACATTAAATGAAGCGGGAAACTAATGGCTTTCTTTAATGAAGCCGCACACACTTTATGGTACTGAAACCTTCATTTCACCGCCTATATAAGAGAGACTTGGACGCTACTTCAAAGGAGAGTGCGATTATAGGCAGTAGTCCTAGTCTAAAGCTTGCGGAGAACCATCAAAGTGGAAGCTAGAGAATTCTTCTCACGACAGAGCCATCGAGAGAGGCCGACGGAGATCTGCAACATAGTTGGACGGCTTGGAGGAAGTTTGTCGAGGATGCTCGACTTTTTTCTTACCTTGCTTGATAAACTACCATACTTTAACAATTTTGTTATGAATGTTTTACGCTCAGACATGAGCTAATTACTTTAAGTTGGGATTATTGCGTCCCATAATTTTATGTTTTATTTACCTTTTTAAATGCTATACATGTTTTTCCCTTTATCTATTCTGTTCATCGTACTTCATGCGTAGTTATTGTAAGAGCTATCGAGAGAGGCCTTTTAAATGCTATACAAACGTGAACAGTGGGGCTAAGCTATTAACTTAGTTCTAATCCGGCTTTGACATAAGTTTATGGTTTCAACGACTAAAAGGGAGTTTTTAAACAAATAATATGGTTGTTAGGGTTCACGCAAACATGTACCTCAATGTTATTAACTTCTAGGCATCGAGAGAGTCAAAAGTTCTTTAGAAAATCCTGTCGAGTAGATAAAGATTTTGATGGTTTACGCAGACATGCCAGTCGCTATATCATTGTAAACGGTGATTAAACATATATCCTTAGCATTAATCCCAACCTCCATAGTTAATTGTTAGTTGCTGCAGCTGTTTGTCTTAGTCATAACTATCTTTAGTTTAATTGTTTTAGTCATATCTTCAATCACTAATACTTGCAAACAAATTCTTAAGTTCGATAACTACGTAATTATTATCCAATCCTCTTGGGTTCGACACCCTCTTCATCACTTTATTACTTGATACGATTGTAGGGACCTTTTTTTTGAAATGACAATCGTGTAGATCGTACATAAATTCGGCGCTACGAATTATCCCCTTAAATCATTAATGAAAATATTTTAAAAGAATGGGGATTTCTTTTGAAAACCTTAATTTTTTGAAAACGATGAAAACTTGGAGTCGCCACCGGCCACTTGGGTAAGGTAGGACGGACACCATAAGAAACCAGAGATTCGTTGTGAAAGGGTCCGGGAGTTGGTTACGCGTGGGGAAGGATTAGCACCTCAACACGCTCGGAAACCGGTACCAAAATATTTGTTGCTTTTAACGAGATGAAAATCTTTGAAATTTATATTGAATTCAATTCGGAGCTCTTAAATGAAAATTAACCTTAATTACACGGGCTTTATCGAATTGGTGAATTCAAATTAATTGGACATTTAATTAATAAGGTTGACGATATATCAGACCATAGATTAAACCGACATCGAATAAGCCCGACTGCCATGTTAATTTATGGTTCGTCTTCCGTACGTCACCTTTATGCATGATGCAAGCATTTAAGTATGATGTGATGATTTTGTTAACTTTTAATCCAGTTACCTCGGGATGGTAAGGTTTAATCCGAATATTTGGTCAACATCCTTTAAGCTTGGACTGTTACGACACAAATATTAGAATTAATAAGTACCTCTCTTTTACGATTTAGGTTAATTAGGAATGCAATCAAGATTAAAGGATATATGAATGACAATTAAGGCATGACAATCAAAGGCATAAATATAAACACACAAAATGAAGGCCCAACTTATTAGAAAGCCCAATTAGTGATCTATTTATTAATTAGATGATTCTAATACTTAACCCTGAATTAATTAGCCCTAGAAGACTAAAAACCCTAAATTATGGTGATTAATTTGTAATTTAATGTAAATGTAAATCTGAACTTGAAATTGATTTTATCTAAAAGTAATTATGAGATGTTCAATTAATTTAATGAATTTAGCATTTACCGCAATAAGCCAATGATAAATTTAAATCCACTAAATTAATTTGAACCCTAATCTAATTAAGGCTCTAAAAACCTAGAACTAATTTAATTAACTTGAGGATCGTGCCCCTATGAGACAAACACACGATCTAAAGTAATTAAATTAATTTGTCTAATCTAATTTAAATGCCTAAGGCCCACCCAAGCTATGCAAGCGTAAAAAACATAAAAGGCCCAAACTAATCTAAACCTAGCAATCTAAGCCCGAAAACAAGTAGGCCCAAACTAAACCAAAATTAAACAAAACAAACCTAAAGCAACAATGCCCAGAATACTACAAGCATACATATGACTATCATAAATTTACATTATGTATTATGAAGAAATATTTTATAAACTTAAAAAAGTTACATAATATATACTTTAAATATATAAATTGTATGTAAACTTTACAAAACCATTTATGCATATTAAATACCTTAAGAAAGCCATATTATACTTTAAAAAAACATAGATATTATAAACTTCGAAACTACATTTATTATATAATATAGATACTATACATTATAGCTTTATAATACTATATTATATACTCCATAAGCTACACATTATACATTAGAAAACTTATAACTTATATGTACTTTAATCTTTATAGAATAATATATATTATAATTAAAAAGGTTATATATTTGAAGAAAACTATATATTAAATATATGTATTAGGAAAATCCATATGTTATATCTATTATAAAAACCATATATTATATATATTTACAAGGACTATATATTATATTAGAAACCATATAGTATACAAAGCTATATATATATTTATGTGTTATATTATGTAAAATTTACATATCACATGATCATATATTATTGGAAAAGCCACATGCTATATATTATATCACACTAAGTAAAACACATATCAAACCATAAATCAAACACCACTAACAATTAACAAATTAACATGAAAAGTAAAACTAGAAATTAACAAGAAATAACTATGCAAAGTGTAAATTAAAATGCATGAAAAAGAATGAATAAAAAAATTAATTTAGAACTGGTAAAAGGACCAAATTGTGAAGAAACGAAATACAGGGACAAAATTAAAGGAAAAAAATGAGGACGTAATTGAAAACTTCAAAAAACTGTGAAGGTCCCGGGGAGTAATTAAAATAGTGGAATGGCATGGGCTTCTAATTATCCCACGCGAGGGGATCAAAAGTGTAATTGGACCATGCGGAGGGACCGCAGACATAATTATTTTAGGGAGGAAGGATTAAAAGTGATATTAACCCAATTTTAAATTTTTTTAACTCTATAAATACCCCATAGCCGAAACCCAACCCTTTTTTCAACCATTTTTTGTTATAACGCCCCCTAATCCTTTGAAAATCTAGGAATTACCCAATTTTCGGCCGGTACTGCCGTGTCGGCCACCGCCGGCGAGCCTAAAAACCCACCGAAACACCCCTTTTTATACTAAACTTCGATTCGAACCTAGTTTTTTTTTTCAAAATCGACCATATTTTCCCATTAAAACCCCAAAACCGAGGCTAGGAAATAGGTATCTACCACCATATACTCGCACCGTTTCACCGCGTTTGGCCTCAAGGCGACTGGGGCAACGGCAGAGCAACGACCTGATGGAAATTGAATTGACACGAAGGGGAGGCAAATCGGCGAGGGTAAACCTTAACCATCTCTTTTTTTATTATTATATATATATACATGCATGTTATTTCGAACTGGAAAATGGAAGAATGGATACCTTGAAAGGCCTTTTTGTTTGTATTGATTTTGGATTTTTCCCTTGTTTGAAAACTTAGGGATTACAAAGTGGTTTACATTGCTTATATCTTTCTCGAATCACTCATTGCCTATTAATCCTATTGTTTGCATGTTTAAGCAGAAATTTAATGGCTGAACTGTGGATGATGATGTTCTGATTTTCCCTTTTTTATGTTTTCTTTGTCTGTTTCGGTGTTTGGGAGAGAGCCGGTGGCCGTACGGTGGCAGCGGGATTTTCGAAAGTGGCGCCACGTAGACGGGGAGATAAACCGGTGCCGGCGCGTGAAGAAGTCGAATGGCCGGGGCGTGGGCTGCACGTACGGGAGTTGAACGGTCCGGCTCGATATAGGCCGTTGGATTAGATCTGATCCAACAACCGAGAGCTCTCCTAGAATGGACGGCCTAGATGGTGTCTGATGGTCGAGGTGGCAACGCTGGATTGGTGACACGTGGCGCACGGGGAGTTGAAGGATCTCCATTCGATCTGGACTGTCCGATCAGCAACCCTGGATCCGACGGTCCAAATTTGGTTGCGCATGAAGAAAAATGTATCTAATTAGGGTTTTTTAGATTGTTATCAGACTAGGGCTAGTATTATTATGGGCTTGTTGGGCCAGATAGTATGTATTAATTTTTTTAGCTTTTTTTGGATAAGTAAATGGACCTGGACAATTTTTAATATAATTAGGCTTTAGTTATTTAACTATAATCTGTTTCTTTTGTTTGTTTTTAATTTTAGATAACAATAATAATAATAATACACATGATATACATATACGTATACATATTACACATACATTAACACATAATACGTACATATACATGCAATATACACACTCACATTCATAGTTAAATATTAATGACATTGAAGTAATAATGAATACATACATAAATGCAAGCAACACATACATATAATATACATTCAATCATGCATTCCATATAATATGTAAACATACACATACAATAATACACACAATATGTATACTCACATACATACGCAATAATACGTACATACATGCAAGCAACACATACATATAATATACATGCCTAAATGGTTAATAACCATATATATAATAATCACATACTAGTGACACTTACTTAATATACATATAATAACATACATGATAATATACATACACACATATATAAACAAAGACACAAACATTAGTACACATTACATATACACATTATACACTTAATAGCATAATAATAGTAATATATTTTTTGACTTTTGGGTTTTAAATAACATAACATATACTATGATAATGAATAGTATAATACGACAGTGAATTGGGTAACAATATAACATTTATATATATGTAATACTAGTAATATTTTTGGTGTTTTTGGTTTTAATGAAAACAAATAAAGTAAACAAAGCCCTTAATATATTTTTAGATAATAGTAACATATATAAGCCCATTATTGTAAAAACAAAAATAAAAAACGAATTCACCCCGGACAAAATTAGTGATTACAACTGCCCCTCTTTGCTTATACTTGTGAAACAAGGATAATGCAAAGACCATAAGCACTAATTTTGTCCTACTTCCCCATCTGACGATTTGCCCCTCCGGAACGGTAACGAACAAATCCAAATAACTTGTTTTCCCGAAGCAGCAAAAACAAACTAGGTAACACTGGCATGTATTTTTGAAACGGCGACGAACAAACCAGTTATTAAACGATCCATTCCTTCAGAGCGACAGCGAACGAATCCGAATAACTTGTTTCCCGAAACGGCAGAAAACAAACAGGTGGCATTGTGATGTCCTTTTGAAACGACAACGTACAAGCCAACTAGCCTCCAAACGACTCATTCTTCCAAAGCGGCTTTGAATGAATCTAAATAACCTTTCTTTCCCTAAGCAACAAAAAGTAAACTGGGCGATGACAACATGTTCCTCCGAAGCGGTAGTGAACGAATAGCAATTCTTCAAATAAGGGTTCCACGAAGGTTTCCGCTCTTTCTGAGCCTGAACAGATAGGCTAATTTTCTTCTTCCCTTTTATGAAAGGTTCTATCATCTTGTCTCTTTCACCGAGAAGTGGTGTGCTTGAAATCCTTTGCTTGAAAATTCCTTTCAAGTTTCCACTTTGACGTTTGTTTCTCTTCTTTAGGAGGTACCCAATTTATCTTTCAAATACCTGTAAAAGAGATGAAATGCTACGATGATACGAGTCAGCATGCCCCTAACATAGGGATGTCTAACTAAGTGTGATGCATGAATGACACTAATTCACTCGAACACTTTTTCTTCTTGGTCCTTTGATTTTGATCTTTTCTTGCTTCCCTCTTTTCTTCTTTGCAACGGTGGAGCCCCATCTGTCACTCGGGTTTACCCTTTATACCCCCTTTTGAACTCTTGATCCTTTTGTTCTAAAGTGCCTTTTCAAGTTTTCATTTTAGACTTGTACTTCCCCAAAGCGCCCTTTACGGGTTTTCACTTCAGGGTTTTTCTTTCTTCTTTTTCTTTTCCTTTTTTTCTTCCTATTGTTTTTTATTTCTTTTATTTATATTTTTTTCTTTTGGGAACCCTTCTGGGTTTTTGCCCCTAGCTCCTTCGATTTCAACATGTGAGGTACTCATTGTCTTTCTTTGGTGAATCTCATCAATTTCGCCCCCGATGACCTTTTTACCTTAACCTTGGCAGATTCGCCTTCTATCTTGGAACAACATGCACTCAATAGGTTAAATCATAGTAATGCCAAGAAATCTTTTGCTTTTTTCATAATCTGTGCCAATTCATATGCGCGATGGTTATGAAATGGATAACGAAAGTGAGAGTAATATTTTATTAATACTTAGAGAAACATTAACAAAATTTTGAAAGTCATGGCAAACATGAGAGAAAAAAGAAAAAGATATAGATAATATCAACTGCATGAATAATGAGAACCCATCGACCACAGTAGATATTTCATTCGCCACCTTTGGTTCAAATTCTTGACAACCTAAGGATTGAAGCATCCTCCTTCGACGAAGTTTGCCAGTCGTATGCCAAAATCAAGTATATCTGAACTGTCCTATTCGGATTTTCAATTCAGATCACCCCTTGGTTTTAAGATGCCCGTTTTTGGGTTTTCGCCCTAAACCCTCATTCTTATTTTTCTTTTCTTTCTTTTTCTTTTTTTTTTCTTTCCCCCTTTTTTCTTCTTTTTCTTTCTTTTTTTAGGCATAATACTTTTTTAGAGAGTCTGAGTTTACTGGGTTGCTCAGCTCTTTCCCATCCATCTCAGCTAGGATTAATGCTCCTCTAGAGAAGGCATTCTTTACAACATAAGGCCCTTCCCAATTAGGCATCCACTTCCCTCGGAAGTCCTTTTGGTTAAGTAAGATATTTTCAAGCACCAGATCCTCCTATTGAAACTCTCTAGGGTGAACTTTTTTGTTATAGGCTCGCATCATCCTTTTCTGATACATTTGACTATGACAGATGGCCTTCAACGTTTTTTCTTCAATGAGGTTCAATTGATCAATCCTAGCTTGTATCAATTTGGCTTCATCCAACTTTACTTCATTCAAAATTCAAAGTTATGGAATCTCTACCTCGATAGGTAATACTGCCTCCGTGCTGTATACCAAAAAGTATGGCGTTTCCCTGGTAGAGGTCCTCACAGAGGTTCGATAAGCAAATAGAGCAAAAGGTAGCTTTTCATGCCAATCCTTATAATTTTCTATGGTTTTTGCTATGATTTTCTTTATATTCTTATTCGCCGCTTCTACTGCTCAGTTCATCTTGGGTAGGCCAAAGCAACATATAATTTATTTCTTGAGGAACTTGCAAACTGTCACTCTTGTGATGTTGACGTATGAGGCAGCTTCTACCCATTTGGTGAAGTAATCGATAGCTACTAAGATGAAGCGATGCCCATTAGAAGCTTTTGGGTGTATCTGGCCAATAACGTCTATTCCCCAGGCAGCAAAAGGCCAATGAGAGTTCATGACGTGCAGTGGTACTGGCGGGGAATGTATCTTATCAGCATATATTTGGCATTTATGGCATTTCTTTGCATAATTGATGCAATCTCCCTCCATTTTTGACCAGAAGTAGCCGCATCTCATGATTTTCTTGGCCATCGAGAATCTGCTAGCGTGGGTTCTGCATAAACCTCCATGGACCTCTACTAAAATAGTTTTGGCCTCCCGGGCATTGCAACATCTCAACAGTATATGATCTTTCCTTCTTTTATACAAAACCTCTCCATCGAGGACGTACCCCGATGCCAACCTTCTGATAATTCTTTTTTTGTTATCGTTGGCGTCTTTTGGGTAAGTTTGGTACTTGATATACTGGAGGATGCATAATACCATAGATTGCCGTCCTTTTCCTCTTTCAAACTATAGAAGTGGGCCAGCACCTCAAAACTTTTCATCTCGTCAGGCTTTATTTCGGCTATCCCATTTGCTTTAAACACGACGGCCAAAGTGGCTAGAGCATCGGCCATTTGGTTATCCTCTCTTGGCAAGTAGGTGAAACTGGCTTCTTCAAAATTTCTGACCAAATCTTGGATCAAATCATGATACTTAATTAGCTTTAGATCTCTTGTCTCCTTCTTTTTGAAGTTGGTAGATTACCAAGGAAGAATCTCCAAAAACCTGGAGCACCTTGATCTTTTTCTCAATGGCTGCTCAGAGTCCCATGACGCAGGCTTCATACTTGGCTATATTGTTGGTGCAGAATAATTCCAACCTACTTGTGAAAGGGTAGTGGTCATCTCCAGTGGAAATTAATATTGCCCCTATTCCATGGCCTAGGGCATTCGACGCCCCGTCAAAATAGAGCCTCTATCCCTCTTTCTCGGCAACATGTCCCCTTTCAGTTAAACCACAGATCAAATCTTCGTCTGGAAAATAGAAATCCAACGATTCATAGTCATCCGAGGTGCGACTTGCCAAAAGATCTGCCACGACACTTCCTTTTACCGCTTTCTGGTTTACATAAACGATGTCAAACTCTAACAAGAGCATTAGCCAACGGGCTATCTTCCTGGTCTATGCTGGCGTTTCCATCAAAAATTTCAGCAGATCCATTTGGGAAATTAGACAAGTGGTATGATACAACATGTATTGCCGTAGCCGCTTAGTAGCCCATACTAAGGCACAACATAATTTCTAAATTGGCGGGTACCACGTTTCACAATCAGTGAACTTCTTGCTCAAATAGTAGATTGCCCTTTCCTTCTTGCCTGAGTCATCATGTTGTCCAAGAACACATCCCATAGAATTTTCAAAGACTGTCAAGTACATGATCAACGGTCTTTCTGGCACTGGTGCTACTAGAATTGGGGGATCCGTAAAATACTTCTTGATCTTTTCTAGTACCTCTTGACAATCTTTATCCCAGACCCCCAGGTTATTCTTTCAGAGCAGTCTGAAGACGGGGTTACACTTATTAGTCAATTGAGATATGAACCAAGAGATGTAGTTTAACCTCCCCAAAAATCCTCAAACTTCCTTTTGTGTTCGCGGCGGTGGAAGATCTTGAATTGCTTTCACCTTGTCGCGGTCGATCTTGATGCCCTTCTGACTTACCAAAAAGCCCAAAAGCTTCCCTGATGTGACTGCGAAGGTGCATTTGGCCGGGTTGAGCTTCAACTGATACTTTCTTAGCCTTCAGAAGAGTTTTCGCAAGTTTTGGATGTGCTCCTACTTGGTCTTAGATTTGGATATCATGTCATCCACGTATACCTCGATTTCCTTATGCATCATATCATGAAACAAGGTTACCATGGCCCTTTGGTAAGTTGCCCCAGTGTTTTTTAATCTGAAGGGCATCACTTTGTAACAAAATGTGCCCCACATGGTCACAAAGTGGTTTTCTCCATGTTCTCGGGGTGCATTTTGATTTGGTTGTGTAACACCCTATCCGGTTTAGGAGTAAATCAGCTGAGGAGCGTTAGGGAGACAAATACTAGACTAGAAATCACGAACCAATTAAAAAATTTCTAACTCACCATTATTAGGTAAGTTGAGAGACTAGCAAGGCACTTATACATTCCAATTTGTTCATGCAAGCAAGTACATGTTTATCATTCATGTGATGATATATATAGCATTCGAATACATAGACTAGCAAGTTTAAGTTGAGTGACTAACTCGGTGAAGATTCAATCTATACTCATAAGGGGTAGATTCACTTCAGATGTAAGTTTCATCTACTTGAATATTTTATGTCGAAGTTTCTCTCCTTAGTATTTGGAAATTAATCCTTATCTCCTAAGTATGTTAAGATATTATGGGATAATAATCATTCAATGTTAACTGTCGTATGGCATAAAATATGTTAACAATAAGAACATGCAAAATAGACAATAAAGTCAAAGCATTCAATTACTAAAAACACTGAGCGTTCATCGCAAACACCCCTAGCCAACTTAAAAGAGCAATTCATGGCTGGGGAAACCAACAACAAATCATCATTTTTAATCATCCTCAAAAAACCAAATATAAATCAAGAGACATGAACAAAAGAATGAGATATTTCGATGTTGTACTTCAATGGATCCAGAGCTCTCGACAGTGTTGATAATATCAATAGGCAGATTTATATTAGTTGGGGGAATTATTGTATAGGTGGTTTGGGGACGGTTATAGATTGTAAATATATTACTCTTCTTTGAATATAATACAAACAACACTTATCCAAAAAGAAAGTGATGGGATGGGAAATACAACTTGGGCCTAAACCCAAGGTCAAATTATATTTAAGTGGGAACTATACATGTTCACAATCAAAACGAACCATCAAGCATAAAACATGGCCAAAGCTCGGGAGAAACTATTAGATAAACTCGGCTCACAACATCATTCATGATCCATTTAATAATATCTACTCATTTCAATGTAATTTCTAAGTAACTACTCACTCCTTAGTTACATGTAGAAAAGACGTAAAGATTCACCTTGAAAAAAATGACATGAAAAAATATTATTAGATGAAGCTATGTATGACGTGATAAGCTAAACTCATCTAATAATTTTTCTAAGCTTGGACTTTGGCCAGCAGCTTCTGATGCAGCTCTTGTTCCACCTTTTTGGGCTAAACCATCTGGGTCTAAGCCCTAATTTTCCGAGAAAAACGAATAGGATAATGATTTGCTTGGTTTAAGTTTACACTTCAATTTCTATACGAAAAGGCGCAGGATCCACCAAGTTAAGGGCGTAGGGCACCATGTTATGGCGGTCACAGATGTCAACGCCATTCTACTTTATATCCTACACGCTTAATGAGAACTCAAATTTGAACTTGTGGTCTTTTTAAAGTGTATGGTACCCATCAAAGACGGTTATAAGATTTAAGAGTCCTATATAATATATTAACAATTTTGCTTCAGTTTAAAATAATAAGGATTAATTGAATCCGTTGTTTGTAGTGACAAAGCTATAGAGAGCTGGCAGATGCTAGGCCAGGCCTTTGTGACCCACCACTAAATTCATATTTTTTTAAGTAAGGCCCTTTAAGAATTTTATATAATAATATATATTCATTTTTTATTTTTTTCATTATTGGTTATGTATTTCGTTCCCCTTTCAAATTTCTTTTTATTCCTTTATAATTTCATTTAAAATCTTTTGAAATTCCTTCCCCTTTTTGTCGCACACATACAACTATACCAAAATTAAACTTTTCCTTATTTGCTTACCACAGCCATAGAACTTTATATTGCGTACTCTTCGACCTTTTCCTTCACCTCTTCCGTCTTTTTCTCTTCTCATTTTAATTTATCATTCTAAGATGCGCAACCGTAAACCCTCTCCAATTTCATCTTAAAACGAATTCGAAGATTTTAATCTTTTTAAAGGTATTTTTTCTCCTTTGAACCGAACACTCAATTTCTAAATATGTAGTTGTTTCTTTGTGTGTATTTTTTATTAAATATATTAAGAAAATTATTTACTATGTGAAATTGAATCAATGGAACCAAGAACATTAATTATTTGTTGCTTGATAATTTTTTAGAGTGTTGTTTGCTCTCTACCCTTCTCTTCTCCTTGCAGCTCCAGCTTGCCTTTGGCTTATTCTAGAATTCCTTTAGATAGGAGCAGGAGAAGCCCTAATTAGGGTTAGGGTAAAATCTTGAGTGTTTGGTGTCATAATTCTCGGAGGTGGCGTATTCCCACTTCAGAGAACTAGGGCTGACCTGGATCTGACTTGGTGCTATTTTTTCGTTTGTCGTCCTCCCTTCTTTTGCCAACCAAGCTTGGCATTCTTCTCCCTTATTTTGCCAACCAAGATTGGTATTCTCCTCTTGTATTTGCTAACTGTGCTTAGCATTTCCTTCTTGCATCCAATTGCTCTAGTCATGTCGGTCCTACACACCACGACAAGAAAACACCCATTCACTCTACCAATAAAAACTATACATTCTTCAACTCCTAGATGCAAATACATGAAACTACTAGCAAGATATACTAATATCTACCTAAAGTCAACCAATATCATGGCAATATATGCATGGAAAGTACATATTTTGAGGAGTTAACACTTAGAAAAAAATCAAGTACACTCAAGGTAGTACGATGGCTCAGTTAGCAAGTAAAAGTAAGCACGCTTACTAACTTCCATTCAATCTTCAACTGTTGACGCAAGAAGTAGATCGACCATAACTCTCGCTATAATTCGAATACTACAATCCTTAGAACAAGTGGATCAACTCTCATTGTATCCTCATTCAACTCTCATTGTAATGACTTGTTAACCTGACTTGTCACTGCATCCGTCGATGTCAGTAGCTATGTTCAACATTCTCATGCAAACAATAATCAGATCCAACAATCAAAGTATGAGAAAAAGCTAATAAAAATATATTGAATTGAAAGATAAGATTTAAATGATTTCATACAAAGCTTAAAAGAGTTGAACCATCATCATTAAAGCACAAAATATAATAGAAATCTTCAACAAACATCTAATTAAAAGAAAGTTTAAGAAGATAACAAAATATTCTCCTTGATTTTGAACATGAATCCTCTTCTCCTCGGATATTTTCTACCAGCTTCACCTTGGATCTCCATAAATGAGATTAAGCCACCATGGAAGGATAAAAAAAAGCTCAGAGGTTAAAGACAATATGAAAATAGAAAACGCGTGACTCTCTCTCTCTTCTAGGATGCGTCCTTTTATAAGTTGCCCAAGAAATGAAACTTGTCCTTCAGGTGTTTTGTGTGACCCAAGGCCATACCAAATTTGTTATAACAAATAATACAGCTGGCAAGGTCGTCCTTATCTTTTGGGAGATTGGACAGTAGGCAGCTATAGTGTCGAGCTGGCTGCAATTGTGAAACTTCCTCTACATGGACATTAGAAATACAACGATAACAAAGAAAAATAGGCAGAAATATGTGAAATAAAAGCAACTAAGACTAAGTTGGACAAAATGCATAAATGGATGCAATAAACACTGATGTGGGGACAATTAAATCTATAAATCTAGAGGAAATACATGCTCTCTAAAGAGCTATCAATAGGCCGCAATTATTCTAGCCGTGCTTTATGCGATCTCGGTGAAAGTGTCAACTTGATGTTGGAATTAGTGTTTACAAAATTGGGCATGGGGAGAGCTAAGCTTACATCGGTGATCCTTCAATTGGCCGATAAATCTCAAATCCAGCCTGAAGATAGAATTGAAGACGTTCTAGTCAAGGTAGATAGATTTGTTTTTCCTACAAATTTTACCATCCTTGATTGCGAAGTAGATTAGAATGCTCCCATCATCCTCGGGAGACCATTCCTAGCCACCGGGAAAATTGTTATCGCTTGTGAGAAGGTTGAATTTACTATAAAGATGAACGACCAAACGATCACACTCAATGTCTTCAGCATTCTCAGGTACGCGGACATCTATGAAGAATGCTAGCTTGTGCAAAGTGAAAAAGCCCTAGTTGAAGAGAACCTTTAAGAGATATGTTGCAGCAATGTACTTAGCGCTGCGGAACAATCTAAATTCGATGAGACCATGCATGAAGATGAAAAAGAAGGTAAGGGGGAGATTGAACAATCTAATGTTGTGCTTAAATCTCCCAAGCTATCGCTTGAGCAACCGCCGGTACTTGATCTTAAACCTCATCCCCATAATTAAAATATGCATAGTTAAGGGAGAATAATACGCTACCTATTTTCATACAAAGAAAATAAACTATTGCGTATCTTATATAGACTATTGCTGACTTGAAAGGTATAAACCCTACTTTGTGTATGCATAAGATTTTGGTTGTAGATGACCACAGTAGCTTGATATAGCCACAGTAGAGACTCAATCTGATCATGAGGATTGTGGTAATAAAGGGTATCATCAAATGGCTCGACACCATAATCATCTACTCTATCTCGGATAGTTCGTGGGTAAGTTAAGTCTAGTGTGTGCCGAAAAAAGGAAGCATGATTGTGATCAAGAATGATGTCGATGAACTCCTCCTAACCAGAACTGTCACTAGATGGCGGATTTGTATTGACTACCATAAGTTGAACAAAGCCATGAAAAAGGACCACTTCTCGTTGTTGTTTATTAACTAGATGCTCGACAAACTTGTGGAGAAACCTTACTACTACTTCCTAGACAATTACTCTGGGAACAACCAGATTGCTATCGTATCGGACGACTAAGAAAATACAACATTCACATGCCCATATGGCATTTATGCCTTTCATCGAATGTCCTTTGGCCTATGCAATGCTCTAGCAACATTCTAGCGTTGTATAATGGCCATGTTTTTAGACATGATGGATGATTTTTTGGAGATCTTCATGGATGACTTTTCTATTCATGGAGACTAATTTGATCATTGCTTAGGTAAACTGGCCAGAGTATTGAAACGATGTAAGGAAACCAACCTTGTACTTAATTGGGGAAAGTTCTACTTAATGGTGTCCGAGGGCATTGTCCTAAACCACCGCATCTTTGAGAAAGTCATCGAAGTGGACAAAGTCAAGTTTGAAGTCAAAGAGAAGCTCCCACCCTCTGCTAATGTCAAAGTCATTCGAAGATTCCTTTGCCACGCCGGTTTCTATAGGAGAATCATTAAAAACTTCTCTAAAATCTCGAAGCCCTTATGCTTGTTGCTGGAGCATAATAGAGCGTTCGAGTTTGATGACCAATGCCATGCAATGTCCAAAACCTTGAGGAATGAACTTATTTCTACACCGGTTGACATGCCACCCTGATTGATCACAACCCTTTGAGCTTATGTGTTATGCTAGAGACTATGTTGTCGGCACCTTTCTTGGTCAACGTTGAAATAAGGTTTTTCATGTTATATATTATGCTAGTCATACCCTTAATGAGGCACAAGTTAACTACACTACCACTGAAAAAGAATTGCTTGTTGTAGTTTTTGCAAATGATAAATTTAGGCCATACCTTATAGGAACTAAGGTCATTGTGCATACTGATCATTCTGACATAAATTACTTAGTGACTAAAATGATGCTAAACCTTGAATTATTAGGAGGATATTACTACTACAAAAATTTGATATTGAGGTAGAGGATAAAATAGGTACTGAAAATCAAGTAGTTGACTATCTTTCTAGGCTTGAAAATGAATGTTATACTGATGTTGCATGTGATATTAAGGAGGAATTCCCTGATGAGAAACTTTTGAAAGCTATGACATTGTCGTTGTATGCTGACATTGTTAATTTTTTGGTTAGTGGTATTTTTCCTTGTGGTCTTAACAGCCAGGGAAGGAAGAAATTCTGGCATGATGCGCGCTACTATTACAGGGATGAGTGTTACCTTTTCAAGCAATACGCTGATTAGATGATCCGGAGATGTGTACTCGAGGAAGAACAAGAAGACATAATCTACCATTGCCATTCCACTCCGTATGATGGGTATTTTGAAGGACAAAGGACTGTTGAAAAGGTCCTACAATCTAGATTGTATTGGCCAACCTTGTTTTGAGATACCCATGCATATTACAAGGCTTGTGATAGATTTCAAAGAACATGGAACATCTCTCGACGTAATGAGATGCAAGTCATCCTTGAAGTTGAACTCTTTGATGTTTAGGGCATTGAATTCATGGGACCATTCCCATCCTCCAATGGACAATTATACATATTGATCACTGTTGATTATGTGTCCAAGTGGATGGAGGCCATTGCTACAACCAAGAATGATGCAAATATCATCATGAGGCTTTTGTACAAGAATATCTTCACTCAGTTTGGAATACCCCATGCTATTATTAGTGATGAGGGAAGTCACTTTGACAATAAGCTAATTTTGCCTCAATATGGATTTCACCATAAGATCGCCACATCATATCAGCCACAAACAAATGGACAAGCTAAAGTGTCCAACCAAGTGATAAAGCAGATCCTTGAGAAAGTGGTCAAGCCAAACCGCAAAGACTGTTCCTTGAAATTGGATGAAGTCTTATGGGCCTATTGGACCACATTCAAAACATCGTTGGGCATGTCACCTTATAGACTTGTCTATGGCAAAGCATGTCATCTACTGGTCGAGCTTGAGCGCAAAGCCTTTTGGGCTAAAAAATCAACATGAACTGCCAACTAGCTGGAGAAAGAAGATTGCTCGAGTTGAATGAGTTAGAAGAGCATCATTTGGATTCTTATGAAAATGCCAAGATCTAAAAGGAAAAGACTAAACAATGACATGATGCTAAACTGATGCCCTAACATTTCACTAAGGGCCAAAAAGTCCTACTCTACAACTCTCGCTTGAAGCTTTTCCCGGGCAAGTTGAAGTCTTATTGGTCCGGCCCATTCCAAAATGGCAAGGTATATCCACATGGTGCTGTGGACATAAAGGATCTCAAATATGACCCAATATTCAAAGTTAATGGACAACATTTGAAGGCCTACAAAGGAGCACTGGTTCATCGTGACAAATCTTCAGTCACGTTACTGGATGTCTAGCACATCCAGTTCTATCCTTTTATTTTTATGCACTTTTATTTTCTGTATTTTTTCCACTATTTTTATGTTTCCTATTAGATATAGGTTTTATTTAATGAGTTTTTTTTTTTTTGCAGTTATCACATGTATAAGACAGAGGGTTAAATGTTCTCTTAGGATCCGGGAAAGAAAACTTTTTGAATTGACTAGGATGGGGAGTTTAGTGATCAAATGTGAAAGAGTTCTGTATTTACCCTTCTTTCTTCATACTTTACCATTCACCACTACCCAATAACTGCCACACGTCTTATCCCTATTCAATAAAGCTGCCTGCTTATGCTTTCCCACTTTACAAAACCATCAGCATTAAATGTTGATTTACCTCCACCATCTTGAAAACTCTTTCTTCAAAACCTTCCATATTCTTTGACCCCAATGTAACACCCCCTACTTGGGCTAGTAGTAACCCGGCTCGGGAGCGTTGCTTAACAAGCAAGCAATGGCAATACTAGACAATGAACATTGTAAAAAATACAATAACAATCAAGCAACTTAACATTCATTTCTTATCATGCAAGCAACTCATACTTAGACTCACAATTGATTTCAAAACAACCTACACCATTCGGCTATTAACACAATACCACTAGATTAATTCCTTTCATGCTTACATTATAAGTTACTACTTTCATGGTTCATTTTACAACATTCATTCTTTGTTACCTATCCTATTCGAACTACCTTAGTGTAACATGCTTCCAATTCAATTCAAAGTTCCTTATCTTATATACATTTAGTCATTTCATTCCTACACTTACTAAGCATAATTATCTAACATTCATTAGCATGTAACTAGTTTCATTCAAGCTTATTCAATCCTTATGCATTTGGCAAACAACTATACAAATATATATAACAAATACATCAAGGTATATTCACATACAAGCAACCCTTTAGGTTCATTTCATTCGAATGAGAAGCAATCAACATGGTTCATCTTATACTACTTTCATTCCAAGCAAAACATGTGCACTAAATAAGGCATTCATTTGTTTCAAAATAATCTAGATCAATATTAGATCATTTCATTCTTAAATCACCATATGCACAGCAAAACATCCATTCATTACATACTCATCACTAGATACATAACATTGTAGGCCCATCAAGACATTATATACAAGTTTCAAAATGCATGATCAAGCTATCTATATACATCTAGTGCCACCATTCTAGGAGATATAAAAACAAGTATGGAATCATACTTTAACTATGCGTGTGTGACTTGCTTCTTGTTCAAGGTAACATGCTTCAAGATCAAGCAACCTCGTATCCTTTATCTTGTAGTTGGGAAGAATGAAAACGAGAGTGATAAGTACAAAAATGTACTTAGTGAGGTAGTAGCTACTCTAACCATTTGTTATTTCAAGTTTCATGTCTTTTAATCAAGTGTAGACCTAGCTAAGGCTTTCAAGCATTAGAGTGATCTTAGCTAGTCTTTCAAGCATCAAGTTTATCCTATCTAAAGATATCATGCAATCAAGATAATCCTAATTAAGGATTCAAGCATTCGGCCATCAAGGTACAAGTAACAAGAATTCATACTTCAAGAATCAAGCATACATGCTTGCAAAACAAGAAATCAAGGAGTCATGCTTTCAAGTCAAGTAACATACATGTTCATGGCATTCAAGACAAGTATCATGTTTTATTGGATTGTTATTACAATTTTTATTCATTAAACAACCCCCTTGGTACTTAGTTTGTATAGGTAATCGTGTCTCCAACCAACTGTCCCCACAAGATGCACCGTAGTGCTAGTCAACCCTCTTACTGTCACCAAAGACCACATACGTACCCTCCGTCTGTCGCCAAATAGGGGCCTTAGCCCTAGATCGTAGTCCACCCGTACACAATGAGCTCTAGACTCTAAGGCATGCCCTTCTACCTAGTCCATCTAGCTACCAAGGTTGTTCGATTTACCATTTATTCACGTGTTTCAAGATCAAGATCATATCAAACAAGTTCATTTCATGTTAGGCCCTTAGGCCATTGAGCCATAGCTCACATATCAAGTATTTTCATGTTTCATTTCATCAAGATGAGACTATGTCTTAAGCAAGTCCTTACATTCAATCACATGGCATTATAGCACATACAAGCATCCATGCTATCACTTAATCATGCATAAGCATTCGAAATAGACATGTATTCAAGGCTAGGATCAAGTTTCATGTATTTCTTTAGTCATCCTTCCCTTATTAGGTCAAGTTCGTGATTAGATTCATTTATCATGTCAAGAATGTATCAAAAATACATTGGTTATGACCTAGTCCTAACCCTAGAGGTAACTACACTCACAATACTCCAAGCTAGCTAGTCTTGGATCCACACTCCTTTGTTCTTGGCTTTAGATTGTTCCAATCTTTCCTCTTCCACCAAATTCAATCTTGATTCTAACATATTACAAGCATAAGCATGTTAAAACATGATCACAAGGTCATTCAATTCAAGACAAGATTACAAGCATATAACATACACATATTGGGCAGCATGCTCATGTGCATTGTCCATTACACTTAACCACACTTTTCTACATTCGAGTTCATGTAAAACAAGGCATATTTCAAGGCCTAAAACTGTTTACAAGACATTTTGCAAAATGCCACAAAACAGTGTGCATTTGCCTATGCAGCTGCTGCCAGGCAGCTTGCACTCTAGTCACTAAATCATGCATATCTTTCATTCCGTACGTCGGAATTTCAATTGGTTTACACCGTTGGAAAGCTAACGAAATTTTATTTATGACCATATAAGGCTTGTATTTTATTTCTTTTCCAATTAATACAGTTTTTAACTTAAAGACATGGCATCTTGCTTTACTGGGCAGTTTGCACTGTCTCTAGTATTTCTTCTATACAATTCATTATATAACCCAGAGTTTAGCTATGTTTTCTCATAATGAATTTAGACATACGAAGGTGTTGTCTATAAAAATTTCAGCCTTAAATTCACTATATTCAATTTTAGTGATTTTTCAAAGTCACTGCCCAGAACAGAGCATTATGGGTAGATTACACTAGGTGAGATTTCTAGCCTCTTAACTCATTTTAGCAAGGTCCTAACATGGCAATTCCATTCATGTTCATTTTCATGTTCATACATGTCTATGCCATAATAATTCACCTAGCAATGTTCTTAAAACAGGACATAATCATGTTAAACCTAGTTTGATCTATTTGATCACATTTGCACATTCATTTCATCAACTAGGCAGTCCATTACCTAATTTAACTAGTTCAATTAGGTGTCGTCACATTTCCAGCATCACATGTATTCAATTCAATCTTCTTTTTACCTAGCAACATGATCAAAACAGGGTCCTATGTTCATTTAACATGTTTACACAATTTCTCAATCAAAACAGTCCCTAATCAAGACTATTTTGAACCATGTTCATATACCTCAAATTTCCCGCAACCATACATATATCCTATATCAAATTGGTTACTAGAAATCAAGATTTCAAGTTTACATTGAAGCTAGCATGTCCCTAACATGTATAACATTCATCTAATTTCATCAAGACAACAAGAGCATCATCAATTCAAAGTTCAACAATCTATAACAAGCTAGAATCAAGTATTATACCTTCTCCAAGCTAAATTTGATCAATGGATGAATCAAGAAGCTTGAATTGAAGGTGTTTGCATGAAATTTTCTCTCCCCTTTCTCTCTCGATGTTTCAGCCACAATGGATAACAATGGGGAGGAAGATGACAATATTTTTGGTTATTTTTCCTCCCCTAGCATGAGTCATCATCCTAAATGGCACATGTTCTCTTTCAAATGAGGACATGTGTCAAGGCCTCCATTTAATTTAACTTTACATACAATCTATAGGATTTTGCATGTTCACATTTTCATCCTTTCATTTATGCCTCCTAGTTTTCAATTCAATTTGGTTCAGTTTCACTTATTTGAATCTAAGGATGGCAAATGTTCAATTTTCTTTAAATTGGTTACCACATATATTCAATTAGCCTATAGATTAAATTGTGGTAACATTTCTAGGCCAATTTTAGGGTGTTACAACCAAGCTTTCCCATATTAGATAAATAAGTTCCCTTTTCTTGGGATTGTTCGCTTTACATCGAAACCCTAAAACATGTCCCTCTACAACTTCTTCTTTACTAACAATGGTACATCAACTCCCAGCCACACGCTACATTCAGCAACCCCCTCAACATAGCAAGAGCCTCAGTCCCCTGTCTTCCCATCCTTTAAAGAGTCCTCTTCAGATTCCTTCTCCAATGACTCCGACTTTTCATCTGAACTGTTTGTTTCACTTCATAACCGGCTCTACTCCAAGCAGTTCAAGAAATGTTATGAGAACCTGCAGACTCGGGATCTTCTATTGGAAGAAGGAATGTTGTTTACCCTCTGCATTCCAACCAAAGTTTGACGATGTCAAACTAGCTGTCGTTGCAACGCATGCCTGGGAGACATATGTCCAACAACCCATACCAGTTAATGTTGACTAGGTGAAAGAGTTTTACACACACTTTGGCTACCATGGAGAGGGGTGGGTATTTGTTAGAGAGGTTGAAGTAGAATTCACGGTGGCTCTGGTTGCTCGACACTACCACCCCACAGTGTCTGCAGGCACCCACTCACGCTTTGTGACTCAATCTATTGAGGAAACTGATGCCCAGCTTTTACAGGACCTTTGCCTCCTAGGGATAACATCCGAGCGGAACTTATCTAATGTTCAAGTCGTACATTGGCAAAACCTCGCCCCAAACTCAAAATTTTGGGTGTGGTTCATCAGCACCAGACTTTTACCCACCAGGAATCGCACCATCATCTCTTGCTGACGATTGGTTTTACTTCACTTTATTTTGCACAAGCAAGAGATTGAACCTTGTGAATTAATATATGGGGCAATTATGGAAAGAGCAACATCCAACAGAAGGATGAAGGCATTACCCTTCCCAAGCCTAATCACAACCTTTTGTTAAGAGGCCACAGTGGCTCAATAGGAAGAGGACACCATTCTCCCAGCACCTATGGGCTAGTGGCCTTCTGATGTACACAGAATTAAGGGCCTCCATCTGCTTGTACCTGATGTTGTTGCCACCACTACTACTGCTGCACCTACAACACCACCCAGCCCCAATGGAGATAGCAACCAGATACTGATGTTGTTGCTTCCACCCGCCCTGCCAAAAAGAAAAAGTCATCATGAGACAAAGGCAATGGAATTTTCATCCGGGAACCTTCTCCCAAGTAACTCCCAAGGTTAGGTTAGTTTTCTTTTCTTTTTAGTTCTTATTTTCTTTGTAGTTTCTCTTTTCTTTAGTTTTTCATATTGCATTGCATGTTTTTCTTTTTATTTGTTTTTCTTGCTTCCAATTTGCATTAGGGACAATGCTCTTCTCAAGTTTGGGGGAGTACTATATCATGTATACATTAAGTTAAATTTAGGTAAAATTTAAAAAAAATTCTATGCATGTAAATAGCCTAATCTATTTTTGATGTTTCCCTTTGCTATGATTCCACTAATTCTAAAATTGTTGTCGTGTTGATCATGATTTCCTACGATTAATCTATGCTTAATGTTTTGCAATGTGTTAAGAGCTTTCGTGTTTTGAACTTAGTGTTGAAATTGTTGTAGCTTTTAATTCACATGTTGTATGCCTTCTAAAAGCTTAATAAACCTTAGGAAAATTCTAAGTTGACTCTTTGATGCCAAAGCATAATAATTATGAATAAACTGAATACTCAATGTAGAAATTAAGGGGATAATTAAACTCCCAAAAAAAATCAAGAAAATAATGAAAATTAATTAAAACTTGACGCCATAGGCAAAACTGTTGAGGGACACTCTTCTATGCATCTTGCTACCTTAGTACACTAGGTGAGTTGTGTTTTCTCCATTTAACTTTCCATGGCATGAATGGTAGTATTAGCGTAAGAGTGAATGAATGTCTTCACAAGATGACTCTGCTTATAGGGCTCGGGGATGGGCTGCTTGCTCCACTCTATCTTCAGGTTTGAAGAGTAGTCGTGATTAGCTGAAGCCCCAATGATACAATTTTTAAACTTAAAAAGAATGAAGGGAGTTCAATATTGTGCTTAAAAGAAAAAAAGAATATACCAAGGCAACAATAGAGAGCAATCCTTAAATTTTTGTAATTGAGTACATGTGACACAACACCCACTGCACCTAAAATAGAATTGATCCTTGGAACAAAACTGTGAGCTCTAATGCACTGCATATCATTAAAATAGTTGAGGAATTAACTACTGCTACAGCATGTCTTGGAATTCTTGTCAACATAGCTTAGTCGAAACCTTGGAAACTATGGGTTGTCTATGTTTATGTTTTGCTTTTGTTTTTCATGTTTAGATAACATTGCTTGAGGACAAGCAATAGTTCAAGTTTGGGGATATTTGACGAGTGTATAAATAACCTATTTTGCATACCCTTTTAGCTTGGCTTTTGCGTGTGTTTAAACTCTTTTAGTTGCATTTAAGAGTAGTTTGCATATATTTTGCATGTGGTTAGGGAGTTACTCTGCATGTGCTTAATTGTTATATAATTTGGTGCTTTTAATGGGAATGATAGTGTTTTTGTAGTGCATGCGTAGGATCCATTAGAGCTGGAGGAATGTTGGAGTGGAAGATAGTAGATCTCTTAGTTGGAGCTGACAAGGCAAGAAGAGTTGGAGATAAATCTACCTTTGGCTTACGTCGAATCTCCTAGATACGGAACTCATTAAAGATAGCAAGAAAGCAAGATCCTCTTAAATGAGGCTATGCGTGCTTTAGGGTTACAAAACCCTAATTTTCTCACCTATATAAAGGAGACTTGGAAAACAATTAAAGAGAGCTCAATCACAGACGACAGTCCTTAATCTTAAACTATCGGAGAACCATCAAAGTCAAAGTGCTAGAGGAGTCTCCAAACGACGGGATCCATCGAGAGAGGCTGAAGGAGTGCAGGACTTGCAGCAACAGTTAGAGAGCTAGAGGAGATCCTCGAGGACACTTGACCCTTTTATATCCTTTGCTTGATAAACTGTTATGTTTTTAATTGTTTTTTGTTATGGATGTTTAAGGCTCAGACATGAGCTAAATACTTTTAGTTGGGTTTATTGCTCTTTAGGATTTTATGTTTTGAATATTCTATTTTAATGCTATAGTTCTTTTCCTTTATCTATTATGTTCATTGTCCTTTATGCGTAGTTATTATAAGAGCTACCGAGAGAAGCCTTTTAACTATTGATCTATGGCTTAATATCAAGAGAGTTAGGTTAAACAAACGTGAACAGTGGGACTAAACTGTTAACTTAATCTTAATCTAACTTAGACATAAGTTTATGGTTTCAATGACTAATGAGGAAAACTTAAACAAGTAATAGAGTTGTTAGGGTTCACACAGACATGTATAACCTTAGCTTCATTGTTATCAACTTCTAGGCATTGAGAGAGCCATAAGTTCATTTGAAAATCATGTCGAGTAGATAAAGATTTTTATGGTTTACGCAAACATGTATTTTCAGTCGCTATAGCATTGAAAAAAGTAATCAAGCATAATTCCTAGGCAATAAACCCACCTTCCATAATTATCTGTTATTTTCCGCAGCATCTGTTTGTCTTGATCATAGCTAATTTACTTTATTTTCATTTAGTTTTGATAAATCACCATCAAACCAATACCTTCTCAAACTTTCTTAAGTATGATCGCTTCATATTTATTGATCCAATCCTCGTGGGTTCGACACTCTATTCTCACTTTTATTACTTGATCAATGAGTATACTTGCTCTAAAGCACATCACTATTTGACAAGCATCAATATGTTTGGTTCTAGGAGGCATGGTTCAAAAAGATAGGAAACTTTGGTTTGAAAATTTTGGTTTGGGAATTTTATCAAACAATTGGTGAGCAAGGGTTTGAAAAAATTTTGGAAAGGATTTTGGGATGGATGGGATATAACCTCCTACAAAATAAGCAATATATAACATATAAATCATCAATTCAATACATTATTTCAACCAAAATTCTTCACAAATTTAAAGATTTTCCAAATACCCATAAATGTGAAGATGTTTGTAAAAACAATGGGTTTTGATAAAATCATGTTTAAGGACATGAACAGTGAAGAATAAACATGATTAATAGAGGTTTGAAGCATGAAAAAATCCCTTTAAATAAAAAATAATCTAAATTCGAATCAACAAAAATGAAAAAGATAAGTTTAGAGTGAAAATACCTTGAACGATTGGAGAGGATGAAGGCGGAACCCAAAAACTTGAGAAATTTTGCAAGAAGAAAGCAAAATTTTGAGGGGTTTGAGTGGTGGCTAATTGGAATGAGGAGAAATAAGGGTTAAGGTGTTTAAAGTTGAGAATTTTCATTTTAAAACGACTCAGACCCGTGTGTATATTACAAATGGTTTTTAAACCATAAGGAAGGTTTTGAGACCTTTTCGTGGCCTGCTTTCGAAACCTTTAGGAACGGTTTCAAAACTATTTTTCCAGAAAGGTTCATTATCTGAACTACATTATTTCAACCAAAATTCTTCACAAATTTAAAGATTTTCGAAATACCCATAGATGTGAAGATGTTTGTAAAAACAATGGGTTTTGATAAAATAATGTTTAAGGACATGAACAATGAAGAATAAACATGATTAATAGAGGTTTGAAGCATAAAAAACATCCCTTTAATTTAAAAATTATCTAAATTCGAATCAACAAAAAATCAAAAAGATAAGTTTAGAGTGAAAATACCTTGAACGATTGGAGAGAATGAAGGAGGAACCCGAAAACTTGAGAAAATTTGCAAGAAGAAAGCAAAATTTTGAGGGTGTTTGATTGGTGGTTGATTGGAATGAGGAGAAATAAGGGTTAGGGTGTTTAAAGTTGAAAATCTTCATTTTAAAATGACTCAGACCCGTGTGTATATTATGAATGGTTTTTAAACCATGAGGAAGATTTTGAGACCTTTTCGTGGCCTACTTTTGAAACCTTTAGGAACGGTTTCAAAACTATTTTTCCAGAAAGGTTCCTTATCTAAACTACCCAGAAGGTTTCAAAACCTCTTTAAACGGTTTCGAGACCTTTTGTCCGAAATTGATAAAATTGTCAATTTTAAGCCTCAACTTAACTCGAAAATGCATTCTAACATATTCATGATAATTATAGGCGTTAAAACCCTTTGAACTAATATCAAACATGTATGACACTAAAATAAACACTAGCTATAGGCAAAAAAATATAGTGTTTGGAAAATCTATACTAAGTGTAGGATCCTAAAAAGTTCAAAAAGAGCTAAGAGTGACTAACTTAGCTAAGGTCACTCAAACATGTATTTCATTCAAATTCAAGTCAAAGATATCATGTAAGCTCAGGAATCATGAAAACATTGAATGAATCATATTTTGCCAATTTTAAGGCCAAAGAACATAAAATTAAGCATATAAGGCTAAAAATAAGCAATTCATGCAACAAAAGCTCTCCCACACTAATAGCATTGAATCATCGTATGGGGACTCTCAATCATGCTTTTAAAAAATATAAACACATATAAAACAACATGAATGAGTAAAGATTGCATGTAAATAAAAATGTTACCACTTGAACCAAGATGGTTGATTAAGCCTTATTCTCTTCAATTGTTCTTCCTTCTAGTGTGTCTAGAGCTTTCAAATTTCTTTAATTTTCTCTCCATATCTCCAACACACCTAAAAAATGGGATTATGCAAATTTTGGTACCCAAATTCTTTCGAGTCCATAAGAATTAGTTCCTACTATTCTAGTCCCTTTTAGAATCCATTTAGACAAAAGATCATATTCGTAGTTAGCAATGGGTCCTTTAGGAACCCAAATACTTTTGACTATTTTTCTATTATATGATTTTTGGGGACCACTATGTTTATGTCCATTAAAGTTCTTTCTAACATAGTTGGGTTATGAATTTTTACCTTTCTCAGAACTTTTTGTCCCAACCTTGTTAAAAGAAGATTTAAGATCACCAAGTTCTTTTTTATGATCATCATGGACCCTTGAAAGTAAATTGTGCAAGTCCTGATTTTTCTTTTCAAATTCAATTATTTTAACTTGCATTTTTCAACTTTACATTTAAGTTCCTTATTAGATTTGGAAAAAGGGTCATTTTTATTTTTCAACTTTAAAATGATCTTTTTATTTTTCAAAATCGACTACTCATATTCTAAAGCTAATTCATCATATGTCTCTTGCAATTCATCAAATGTATAATCAATTGAAATACCATAGAGTCATCCTCCATTTCCATGAGACACAAGTTGGCTATTCTTGCTCTTCCTCATCGAATGAGTCTTCATCACTCTAAATAGCTACATGAGCTTTGTGCTTCTTTTTCCAAAGCTCTTCTTCAATTGGGAACAATCAAACTTGACATGTCCTGACTTTTTGCACTTATAGCAAATGATAGGATCCTTCTCCTTGAATTCATTCTTAAAACCCTTTCTTCTTTGAGATCTTCTCCCTTTTGTTAGACCTCATGAATCTCTTAAATCTCTTGACAAACATAGCCATCTTTTCCACTAGAATCACTCTCTTCTTTTGTGGATTTAAATGCAATTCCAATTTTTTTTATTTTAAATTCATTTTCTTCTCTTCTTTTCCCTTCAACATCATCTCATGGGTAAGAAATGCACCAATAAGCCCATCTAATTTGAAAGTTTTGAGGTTTTTCACTTCTATATGTCTTCTTCAAACCCTATGAATCGGGAAGAGAATAGATCATCTTTCTCACAAGTTTATCTTCCAGGGTCACTTCTCTATAGCCCTTTAATCAATTCACGATCACGAAGAATTGATCAAACATGGATTTGATGTCCTCATCAGAGTTCATCTTGAAGTTTTTTTAGTTGAGGTTGATGAGCCCAATTTTGTTCTCCTTCACTTCGTTGGTTCCTTCATGTGTGGCTTCAAGCTTGTCCCAAATCTCCTTCATATATTAACATAAAGAGACCCTTCCATACTTATTCGGGCCAAGAGCACAAAATAGAAGATCCATCACCTTGATATTTGTAGAAAATTTCTTGTTCTCATCATTGCCCCAAGTCCTCATCTTGGTGGTTGGAGTAGTGTAGCCTTCCATGATGATCCTGCAAACTTCAAGATCAAATGCTTGAAGGAATAACTTCATTCAGTTCTTCAAATATGCATAGTTTACTCCATTAAAGAAAGGAGGCTTCTTGGTGGGTTGAGAATCTCCCCAAGCTCCAATGGTGGAAGAGGAAGCCATGAATGACCTTGTAGATGATTATACACTTCTTGGATCTTCTCAAAAGGTTGTAAGACCTTCTAATGATCCAAGCTCTGATACCAATTGTTGAGTGTAGCAATCGATCGAATTTAACCAAGAGGGGTGAATTAGAATTCTAAAGAATAGTGAAAACTAATTGCAAAGGAAGAAAATTGCAAGAAGATCTATAGTGGTTCAACTCCCTCAATAGAATCTACATCCACTACCTTAGTTACCACACTAAGGAATTTCCACAAAAATTAACTCATTTTTCTTTCCTTTAGGATAAGGAGTAACCTTACACAATTCAATAAACTTATACCACAAAGTTTATTGAATCCTTTCCCAAATTTGATTACAAAAAAGCAAACTAGAAAATCCTCACGAGGAATGTGTTTGCAAAGTTTAAGCTCTCACACACACCCATGAAACACTAGCAAATGAATTACAATGAAGAACAAGAGTAGCATTTTATAAGAAAGATGGAAAATTGAGCACAAATTGGATTTTGATTGCTTGAATATTTGGATTGACTTTCTTGATACTTCATAATTGTTTGGAGACCCCTTTTATTTGCCCTTGAACTTTTCTAACCGTTGGGAGACTTTGAAAGAACTTTGAAACCACTGGAAGCCATTAAAACGAGCATTAAATGCTCGCTTGCACAGAAGTTTCGAAACCTTGTAGAATGATTTCGAAACCTTAAGGTGGGATTTGTAAAAACTAGTCGTCGGCCATGGTTTTGAAACCTCTAATAAAGGTTTCACGACCTTAAACATGGTTTCGAAAAACATTGAGATGGTCTTGAAACCTTTGCTAAGGTTTTGATTCCATAACCATTCTGCCCGAATGGTTTTGAGACCTTCTAGGGAAGGTGTCGAAACGATCACTTACAAACCTAATTTTTGGCTAAGTGGTGACTTTTAAATGTATATTCGATATAGGTGCAAAGTCAGATATTTTATAAATCATTCGACAAGTTTGAAACATGTTTTTGACAAATCTATTTAGAGAAAATGACTTTACAAATTAGTCATTGAAAATTAAGTTTAAGTTATTTCAAAATCAAAATAAGTCTAACACACAAGCACCTTAGTTTTATAGTTTAGGAATTTCATTTAGGGTTTAGTGTTTGGGGTTGTAGTGGACGAGTTTTGAATTTATGGGGTGTGGTTAGAATTTAGGGTTTATAGGTTAAAACTTAAATCCTAACTACATTACCCTAAAACTAAACCTTAGCCTCCAAACCCTAAATTCTAACCCCAAACCTAAATTCTAAATACATACACTTAAACCCTTAAACTCTAAATCAGGTCCCAAACCCTAAAATTAAGGTGCTTGTAGAAACTTTTCGTTTCTACCGCTCGTGCATTAGATATTTTCCCTTATTAAATTTAGATAATCATTTACAAAATTAAATAAGTATTCGAAGTAATTAATTTAATATAGTTTTCATTATTTTATAATTAAAAACAATAAAACAATGAATGAATTGTATCTCAAGCCCTCAAACTATGACCTTCACTTTGAATTGCTCCCTAAAAAATTTATCATCTCAATTTCATCCTCAAACCATGACCCTCATTCTAAATTAATCCTTAAACTTTTGAATGATTCAATTTCATCCTCAAACTATGACCCATTCTAAATTAAACCCTAAACTTTTGAATATTTCAATTCTATCCCCAAATTATAAGAAAATACCAATTACATCCCATATTAATAAAACCATTATAAAAATTATTTATGTCATTCCAATACCGATGCGTATCATGTAATAATATGACGTGACATAAATTATAATTTGATAATGAAATTTGAACGTGTAAAAGTTTATGGCCCAATTTAGAATGAGGGCCATAGTTTGGGTGAAACTATAACATTCAAAAGCTTGTGGACCAATTAGAATGAGAGTCATAATTTGTAGATGAAATTGGAACATTCAAAAATTTAAGGATCATTTAGAATAAAAAACTATAATTTAGGGATCTGTAATGCAATTAACCCTCAAACTTTTTTATTTTTTTAGATAAATAAAATTTTATTCATCCAAAAAAACCTTATGTACAAGAGAAAAACTCAACCCAACATTTACAAACCGACATTTCCAAGTACCACAAGAAAAGAAACAACAAACTAATTTCCTAATTCCCATTCAACAATTAAAAAAAGATTAGAACAAAAGACCCCATTACAACTCAAAATCTCAATCATACATCCTACAGTCCTATTTAACAAGGGAAAAAATAACATAAGCCTGTTTAGGCCCCTTTCCATGTTCTAATTTCATCTTCTTCTTTTGGGTTAAAATCAAGTTAGTAAAAGAAGCTTAGGGGCTTAAAGTAATTTCTCATAATTTTGGAAGATAAGGAAGGAACCCACACCCAGCCCGATCAAATTAGTAGTACTAGTGGTACATGACCAACCGGTTTTCAGTTTCACCACCTCCTATCCCCAAACGCTCCCTTTCTTTCTCTCACTCCAGCTAAATCCCATTTAAGATGCAGTCAATTTAGCTGTTCAAAAAGACGATTCCTTTTTTCATTTATGATTTTACTCTACGAAAACCCTTCACACATTCTAAATGTACATCAAAATTTCCATTTTTTCCTCTTACATCCTGCTCAGCAATTCACAGAAACAAAAACCCAAACATGAAATTTGCTCATGGGGTCACTCTTTTTCTCCTGTTTCTGCTCTTTTCGGCTCACATCTTCAATTACAGTGAATCTACCCAAGTAAGTCGAAAAAACCCTTTGCTTTGAATTCCATAGATCCCTTTGCTTTTTCATGTCTTAGATTTGAACTTCTTGTCTATTTTCTATGGATTTGAAGGTAAATGGGTCTTCGGAAATGGTTCCATTGGTGGACGAAACGACGGTGGAGAAGATGATGATGGTGTTCAATGGAAGCAGAAGAAAGCTAGGGAGTTTCCAGATATGTGCCGCTTGCACATGCTGTGGTGGGGCTAAAGGTGTTTGCTTGCCGTCCCATTGTTGCTATGCCATCAATTGCAACATTCCAAACAGACCTTTTGGTTTCTGTTCTTTTACTCCCAAGACCTGTAATTGCCTTGGATGCCATATCTAGTTCTCAAGCTTTTATTATATCTACATTTCATAATTTTGGTTTATTTTAACTTAGAAGAAGAAGAAGAAGAAGAAGAAAGATTCTTGCTTCATTTGGGAGTGTGAAAGGGGAGGATGAGAATATCTGTTTTTTTTACCATTGTTTATAATTTTTTGTTTCTTCAAGGAAGTAGCATTGCCTGGAAATAGTTAGCATATGCTAAGGAACAATTCCTTTGTTTATGAAGCTACTGGGTCTTATGATAAGGGTTTATTTTTTTTAAGGATATAAGTTAATGTCAGTGCTCAAAGGTGTGGAGATGTTACTCATGACAAAGATTCAAGATGCCTCTTATATTACTATTGTTTTTGTTTACTTTTATAGTTTAATTATAGTTCACATGTTTACTGTATTACTAGGGTGTGCTAGGCTGAATGCAACTTGGAACAATGTAAGGAACTCTTATTTTAATATCAATTTGCTTTCGGACAGTGTTTTGTTTATTTTAATCCTCTTTTTATGTACATATATTGTGCTAATGTTGCTGCAGCTTCAATTATGCTTCACACGGGATCTTGCACAGTATCTTAAACTATACTAGTTCTATAAATATATATCCTAGCCGATGATGGTGTTAAAGAAAAAGAGAATTGATGGAACTTAGTAGTTTGGCTTCTTGTGATGAGATCTGTGTTCATGGATCTTTCAACTCTTTTAGGAGATGTTTGTGAAGTGTCATTTGTCATGTAGTTGGTTGAATCTCCAAAACTCGAGTCCCTAGTTAGAGTTCTGTCTTTTGTACTATGTCGAGAGTTGCTTGAGCATTCATAAAACGGACTGCTCGACAAACCACACCTAACAGATTTCTCTCCAAGTTCCCTTGACAATGTGAAAGGATTTGCAGGTAGAAGTGCCATAAAAATATGAGGTTTTGTTGGTAGATATGGTTCATCAAATGTGGTGTTAATAATTTTCTAGGGCTAATAATGTGGATTTTGTTTTCTTCATTCTTATGTCTGTTTTGTCATGGGTTACAACTGCATCTTAGTAGTTATTTAAGGAATCTCATTGACCTACCTTATCATCAGGATGCCAATATGAAACATCACATGTGCTGCTCAAACAAATGGCGTTTTCTGCATCATCTTGTAAAATATTATTAATATTATTTGGTTCATGAAATATAAAATTATTATACCCTTTTTATAATTTTATTCATTTTACTTAATTTAAAACAAAAATAAAAAATTAGTGAATCAAAATTGTGGGGTAATTTACATTTTAAATTATTAAACTTAATATCTATTTTTATTTATATCACAAATCTTTAATTTAATTAAATTACATCATTGAATTTTAATTATTATTAGACTAAGTCACTTAGGCTAATATTGTTAAATAATTCTAACAAAAAATTGAAATTGACTTAACATATTTTTTTAAACATCATCATCAAATAATGTTTAATTGACAATTTTAATAATTTTTTGTAAGAATTTTCTGAAATATTTCATTTAAATAAATTTAAAGGAACATATTAAATTTTTTATAAGTCCTAACAAAAATATTTAAATTGCTAATTAAACATTATTTATTGATGATATGTTAACGTACATATGTTGAGTAAAAGTGTCAATTTTAATTTTTTTATTAGAATTATGTAATGATGTCAATATAAGTAGTTTAGTTTATAAATAATAAAAGGTTAATGATATAATTCGACTAATTAAAGATTTGTGATGTAAACGGAAGTGGGTGCTAAATTTAGTGATCTAAAATATATATTACCCTATTTTTCAAAGAACATTTCAATAACATATATTATAAATCAGCAAAAATAAAATTTTGTATATTACATTTTGAATCAAAATATTAATGTTTATAATAATTTTATCATTTTCACCAATTTTGCCTTTAAATAACATATTTTTTCTTTCTTTTTTCTTGTCACTTTATCAAAAGAGAAATCATAGTTTCTTATTGTTTATCCCAAATTGTATTTTTTAAGCTGATAAAAAATTAATTTATTAGAGAAATACATTGATTTATCATTTAAATTAAATATTATAGGTTATAACCCTTATGTGGTAAACAATTAAAAAGGTAAATTTTATGTGAATAACTCTATAAAATATGTTTTTAAATAATTTTATATTTCATTAGTAATAAAAATCTAACATTCTAATTGAATTAATTTTTATTGTGTGAAAGAAAATCTTCTAAAGTCTTGTGCCGACATTACTTCCGGCTCATTACTCTGTTTTGTACTTTCTTTCAAACCGGTAGGGCCATGTCCCTAGTAAACTATGTTTTAACATCAATTTGGTCACTTAAAAGTTAAACATCTTCAAATTAAATTGGTCTTCCTAAAAGCGTAATTATCCAAATCCTATCGGGTTAGATTTATTTTAATTTTGTTATAATTTTAAGAATTAAATTGTAAAAATTTATAATTTATGAGAATGACTTTAAATTTGTCAAAAATATATTTTAATTTGTAAAAATGATTTCTAAAATATTTGCCTTAATGTTTACATCGAATATACTTTTAAAATTCAAATAATAGCTAATTTTTAAGATTTTAAAGAAGGTTACAATACCCTTTATGAGGTTTTGATACATTTCGAGCAGTAAAGTATTGAGATCAAAACCTTGGTAAAGATTTAGATACCCTACAAAAAGTTTCGAAAACTTTCCCAAGGTTTTGATGCCCCCAAGAAAAATTCGGATACTTCTGATGTTAACAACTAAATTTCTTTTTAAAAAAATTTATAGGTTTCAAAACTCTATCAAAAGTTTTGATACCTCTATACAGATAAACATTTAATGTTCAGTATTAATAGCTTCCGACAGTTTCAAACTCAATCTAAAATGTCACAATGGTTAGAAAATGAAGAGAACATGTAACATGGGCCTCCAAACAATAATAAAGTATCAAAAAAGCTAATTCAAACTTCCAAGCGATCAAAATTCAATTTATACCCATTTTTCATCTTTTTGGTGAGGACTATGTTTTGTTTTTTATTGTAATTCATTTTTGTAACATCCCTAACTAATTAAAATTTTCGGTAATCGAAATTTACTTTTTGATAATTAAACTCAACCTTCGAATTATGTGGTTCAAGTAACTATGGTTTATTAAGCTTAGTTTTAAGAATTTTGAAATGAGGACTTAATAGTAAGAAAGTGAAGTTTTATGAGTAAATAAATTGACTAAAACATAAAAGAAGTGAAGCTCAAGGATCAAGTAATTGATTAAACCATTTTCATGTGATTGCTTAATCGTCTATATAGGTGGCAAGACCTTAATTTTGCATGTAATTACTAATTTTAAAAAAAAGGAATTGTGAGAAATTGGTGGGGTAAACCCCACGGCTAGGGCAGAAGAAGATAGAGAACAAAATTTCACTACCTTGTCATCTTCTCCAAACCACCAAGCACCATTGATGAATATTTGAATGAACCCTAAACCTTTGTCATCAAATTATTTCAAATTTAACCATCAATTCCCTAAATCAATTACATATTCGGCGAGTATATACTCCTATCTTTTTTTTTGGTATCAATTTTGCTAAGATTAGAATGTATGTATTCTTGAATTCTAATTCCTAAGTTAAGAGTTTTGTATATTTAAGGATTCACATGTGAAATTAAGTTAAATCTAAGTTTCATGGTAATTTTCCATGGATTATAGAGCTTAGGAACACCAAAGCCTAATTCCTTAAAGATTAGGGTCTCGTGTCGTTTTATTTTAGAGCTCTATGTGTTCTTGAATGTGTGAATTGATGAATTCATGTTAAATTTTATGATAGATCAAGCAATAATTGAGGAGACATCAATTCGAAAAGGAAATACTAAAGAAAGTCAAGTCGGAATTGTGATTCGGGATACGACGTAACTTCCGAGTTTTAGGTGATTGTAGTTCGAGTCTTGGGAATGGTTCAATACCTTTCCATTGATTTTTTTTCCTTTGATATATGTCTCATTCACGTGTCTTGAAGTGCAAGCTCAATTAGAGCAAATCTTTGGTGACAAATTCTTGCAACGGTAAGCTTGGTAAGCTTTTTTTTTTTTAACTATGTTCAATAAGTAAGCATATAATACTATGTGATTACTCATCTTTGTGAATAAGTTATGTTTTGTGAAAGAAATACATGATTATGTTAAGCTATGAGGCTTTATGCTCACTTATGATTTAAACTATGATTTCTGATGTTTTAGAGTTTTAAGGCCACCTTTGAAATCAAACTATGGACTAATGCTAACCTTAGATGACAAGTCAACTTTGCGTACAATTGATATGTCATAGAATTCATTGAGTTCATGTACTGGTATGAATTACGATCATTTGATGTTTAGCAGGGATGTTTGTGGTCAATAGACAATATTGGGTGGATTAACCTTCTCCGTTATAGGTGACAATTAGTGGAATTCGTGCATCACTTTTTAATCCAAGAAAATAAAAGATATTTTGTGCTTATGTGCTTAAATTTACGTTTATGCATATATGGCTAAACTATGATCAAGATATTCATGACCATGTGCTACTTTAGATTGGTGATCCTCCGTGTACAAATGTCTACTTACATACTTTGTTTAGTTGTTTCTATTAACTACCTCACTACGCTATAT
The DNA here is from genome assembly GCA_019671005.1 of Hibiscus mutabilis. NCBI lineage: Eukaryota > Viridiplantae > Streptophyta > Magnoliopsida > Malvales > Malvaceae > Hibiscus > Hibiscus mutabilis. The sequence goes on from CM033712.1 coordinate 27,968,553, forward strand.
AAGCTTACTTTGTTTTATTTCATGCATTTCAAGTAATTCGGCTTCACAGTGCTGAGATCATGCCTAGGAGTTGCAAGTCACTTCCGAGCATTTTGAGTAATGTACTTGTAACACCCTCTCCCCGGTTCGAAAGGAAACAGGGATCGAAGATGTCACTTAATCAAAACATGGAAATTAATAGAAGAATTCACATGATCATAATGAAAAACTTTCACTAGTTCAAGAAACATACGAAATTTATCTTAAAACAACTTAAGTCATACATCTTATTATAACATTCCGAATATTTAACTTGTTATATTTTATCAACTAGGTCATTTTGATACTACCATGAAACCGTTTTCACTTATCATAGATGTATTACGTCTATTATCCATTTTTAGAGAACCTTATCGAATTATGCCTAACAAACTTTTCTTTTATTTCTTACTACATCTTAAATCAAATTAATCCAATCAAAGGGCTTAATCGTATATATAAATTCTCAATCAAATTTTAACTAAACAAGTCTTTATCAAATAGTTTTAACCGTCCAATTAGGAACAAAATCTTCCAAATGAGATCATTAAACTATAAACTTTGACTGAATAGGTCATATTATAGGTCCCAGGTTAGCTTCTAAACAATATCTCTTTAAACTGTTAATATATATACCTCAAAATTTAATTAGTTAATCAAAACAAGTATACCTATCGAACACTTAAAATCAGATATGTGATTTCACCCTTTTATAAACCATGCTAATCATGTTTATTCTAGTTTACAATTAAATGATTAGTTCATTAACAAGGTAATAAATACATAGAGCATTCTTGATCACATTTATCCAATTGTTATACTACTAATATCTCATAGGCAATTTGAAATATAAAAACCAACCTGCATAAGCACTTATTCTCGTCATTCTTATAACTAAGCATAGACTAAATAGAGACAATTCATTTAATATCAATCATATCCCATTCATAGTTAAATATTTTACATCCCAAGGGTATTATGACAAACATTGATTACTCAAAATACTAATAAGCTTATCCGGATGTCATATGCCACCATTCTAGGAGTTTCCTAAGAAAAACATAAACGATACTCGGAAATCTTGGAAAGTGAATTGCAATCCATTGAACACAATCGAAACACAAAGCTTCTTTAATCCTGAAAATGCATGACAATTAATGTATTAGGCTTATATAACCTAAGTGAGATAGTGACCCTTAAATAACAAAATATAACAACCATGATATTGAGTGGAAATTCAAAGAATACAAGTATAATATAACATTAGAAGTTTATGTCTTAATCTTAGTTTATACAAGGCTTTAATTATTGGAAGCTTTATCGGAGTTCTTATTCTTTCCAAACTTAATCGAAACTTTTCGGAGTTTCTAACTGAGTTCTTTCAAATTTCTTATGAAACTTATCAGAGTTCATAACTTATCTTATTGGAGTCTTATTAAGGCTTATCGAAGTTCTTAACAAAGCTTTTTCAAAGTTTTGATCAAATTTCTTACAAAGTTTATGTCCTTTTAAACTTATTTGCCTTGGATCACATTTGGACATGTGTAGCATTAGTCTAAGATTCACTTAGCACAAAGCACAAAGAAATGGCTAGTTTATAACATAATGGACCTAGCTTCTCTTCTTTGTCCAACCAAATGTCGCCAATCTCCTTTCCATCTCCCCCATTACCTCCTACTGTCACCAATATATCACATATATAGGGTCGTCACCCTTGAGCCGTAGCTCATGGACCGTAGTCCCGAATTATACCTTTGCACCATGCCAAAGTGTCCAAGGACTTCCATTGATTAGGCAACTTAAATATTTTATGCTTTAAAATTAGAAGGGGTAGCTTATGACACAAGTAAACTTACTTCTTTCAGTCCTTCATATTTCTTATGGCACATGTGAGCTTAATAGCTCCAGAAAACTTAAGATTTCAATGGTTTATAAAATAGAAATTATTCTTTATAGCTTAGTATCTTATGACATGTGATTAATAGATTAATATCTAAGCTTGATCAAAGTTAGTACTATATTCCATTATAAACCATAGCATAGCAAGGCAAAAAGATGCATAAATGATGCAAACATAAACAATGAGCTTATCAATGGTGTCATGCTATGAATGTAACCATTCCAAGACCTCTATGTGAGCCTTATGCAGAAATGATAATGTGCATTCAAAACTTAAATGATTCATACATTAGACACATAAAAACAAAGGTCGGAATGACTCTGTGTCATCCGAGACAAATGTAACTGCACACCTTATATTCCAAAGTTATGGAATACTTGAACCACAATCGTATCTTGCTTACTTATCTACTGATCTTCTTTGAGCTCTCTCTCTCATATCAATCACATCCACCAAGTTGTTATGCAATACAAAAACAATTCAATTTATTACAATTCAGAATCATATCACTCATATGATACTATAACAACCATATCAATTCAAAAGAGTTTACACACATTATCCTTAATTCAAGGTTTAAATAATTAACTATCAATCAATGACTAAAATTCAAACTACATTCAAACCAAAATTTCCATTTGCAACATATTGTCATCAAAGCTGCACAAACTAAACTTATATGAACTACATACGTTAAACTTTTCAAAAACCACATTATTAAGCATTCAAAACAACATGTGTTTAATTAACTAAAACCATAATCCTGCATGTCAAAACTGTTTTGCTGGATTTCATACTAAACTATACTATATTCACACAATGATTTATATTTTATTCAAAACTGCATTTACAAAACTGGATTCCTGCATCTATCAAAACTGCATTTACAAAATTGTCTCTTTTTAGCTTGTATAACAGTCCTTGTTTAGCTTACAAAGCAGTCTCATTAGCTTACAAAATAGTCCCTTAATTTAGCGTATAAAACAATCCACTTTTATTAACTTAGGGACTAAATTGTACTACTTTCAAACCTTAACAAACAATTTTTAACTAACCTGAAACTTAACATATTTTAAGGACTAATGATAAACCATATTCAAAATGAAGTTTCATTAAATTATTTATTGATACAAAATTTAAATTAATGAATAAACACAAATCGAAAGTTCAAGGACTCGAATCAAATGTAGTGAATACTCAAGAGCTTCTATGTAATTGATACAAGTTTTAATGAATGAGAGATATTTAGAACTTAATTGGTAAACAAATATTTATAAATACATTAAGCAACAACATCAACAAATACATATCGTGGTACTTGAATTATTAAATGATACCAATATATTTAATTTAAACATGAACCGTGAATTTACCTATGGTTCTATAATCAACAGAACAACTATAGAATGCAAATTCCAACAGCTTCTTGCTGCATTTATGCATCATGTTTTAGCCTAATCGAAGTCAAAACTGAACAAGACAGGTCCAAACAGGGCAGCGAATTTTCCTACTATTCTTGACACTTAAAGACACCAAAACGATTTCAAAGCAGAATATACTTAAGCAAAACATAATGGTGTATTTCTTTAGATTTTCCAGCAACTAGATTTTCATATTTAGGCCCCCAACGAACCGCCAAAAACAGTCCCTAATTAACCAAAACAGAACTTGATCTGCTAGTTACACTAACAACAGTTTCGGAGTACAATATCATGTCATTTAGACCCAAATTCAGCATGTTCTTATGCATTTTAAACTACTAAATCACTAAGCATAGCTTGCAATTCATTTCCCAACTCTTATCTATCATTCTTTCCTTCCTTATCTCTTATGCATAATTAGATTATTATCTCTTTCATGACAATGCTTATCAAAGTCCTGCTTATGCTATTTAATAATTATGTCACTTCATTCATCGCACGCATTTATAATGTTACATAACATGGATCCAGCATTATAGACTTATACATTAAAGATCAATCATATCTTAGAACTATATCAAGCAATAACCAATTTAATCTATACACTAGGACGCACATGCCATCACTACTAGGAGTCAATAAAGTAGAAAATATATACTTGAATCTTGATCAAAGATGACTTGTGACCTTCTTGGTGCAACCCGGAGCATAACCCCTTGTTTGAATAGCCTGAAAAGCTTATAAAGTTCATAGTTCAGTTTAGAGCCGAAGCTCTCGGAGTTGAGTATGGATAGAACATCAAAATTAATCGAAGGCTTAATCCATCACATGACATTTAGGGCCTCCAATAGATTTTTCCTTCAAGCAAAACAGAAAATATGGATTACTAATCATATCCATATATTGGCTAAAATAATAATAATAATCATACACAGTAGAGTGATTCTAGACTTGCACTTTACCATTAACACTATAACATAACTTTATACAGCATGTTCTTCAACGGTATTAACCTTAGACAATAATCTTTTTTTTGCATGGAATAAATGATCTATAATTCTGACTCCATAAAGTACTGATTTCATAAAAGAATTAAAATTAAAGATCCAATCAGCAAAGCACTTCTCCTTACAACATGCCTTGCTCACTAAATTAGAATTTAGAACAAACAGAAACCAATAAGTTTGCACGACATCTGCAACTATAAGGTGAAATTGTGTACTTCAAACCAAAGTCGAACAATTTCAATTGAGATTCCTTCACTTGAAGTTAAAGGGTGTATGTTAACGTGGCTCTATATTTAATAAGAAAATAAATTAAACTTAAAATTAAAAGAAACTTAAAAAGACGCTTAAAAGAGCGATTAGTTCATCTTACCCTAATTTTTTTTATTTCGATCGTTTTAGAGAGAATTTCAGAGGGATAGTGAGAAAGGAAGAAATCAACTTAGAGATTGAAATAAAGAGAGTTCTTCGAGAAAGAGACAAACCAGGCAGTATATATGGTAATTTCGAAACATATTTTTGTTTTGCAAAATTTGTAATTATTGTTTAGGATTCAATTTAGGTTTGGGGATAGATGATTTTTGTTTAGGGTTTTGTCATTTAGGGTTTTAATCTTTCACTATTTTTGATTAAGGTTTTGTCATTTAAGTTACGATTTGATCAATTAAGAGTTAGAACACAATACTGAGTACTTTATTTCATTTAGGGTTTTTAATCTCTTTATCAGTAAAAAAAACCTAATTTGGTACCCTAAATTTAGAAAGTGATAGAAACACGATACTGGTATGATTTGAATGGCACTTAAATACTGAGTACTTTTTGTTTTCTTTGAATGTCACTTAAATACCGGTATGATTTAAAGCTTTGTTTTCTTTGAATGTAGCAGAGAAAGTGACAGAAACTGTTTGTCCCTTGAATATTGGTTTTTGTAACTTTTTGTATGCTTTTTATGTGACTTTTTATGCATGTGAAACTGATTTTTACGTAGCTTTGAATGTAGCACAGAAAGTGACGGAAACTTTGTTTTCTTTATTATGCATGTAAAACTGAATTTTGTTTTTATGCATGTGCTTCATTATTATATGACTTTGATATGCATGAAAGTGACAGGAAGTTAGGTATTTATTTGAGCATTATATGGTTATGCATGGTGGGGTATTTATTTGAGTATTATATGTTGAGGTCAACATATTTTGTCATTTGATATATGTGTTAGTGGACCATTATTATATGACATTGTCTATCACTTAATTATTTGCATGTGTTAGTTACTGTTATGCATGTGTTAGTTACTGTTATGCACGAGTCCATATTGTTAATTAAAAAATTAAATTCCATAAATATATGTGCTAGTGGACCATTATCTTTGTTTATTTATTTGATTAATAAATGTGATAGTTACTGTTATGTCATTTTTTGCATGTAGGTAGGTGGGGTATTTAAGGTAAAAGTATTTATTTAGTTTAGGGTTTTTTTATTTGGTTTCTATTTCATTGATATATCAATTGTTTCCCTATTTAGTTACTGTTATGCCATTTGATTAATAAATGTGATACTTATTGAATTTGTTTATTTTTTGTTTTGTTAATAGAGACAAATTCATTAAAGTTCACCATTGTCACTCACCATGGTGGTTTCTTTGTGAGGAAACCAGGTGTCATATATGTTGGTGAGTCTGTAAATTGCTTTGATCGATGTGATATAGATAGAATGAGTATGCTTGAGATTAGAGACATGGTTCAAGATTTAGGAATCACTTATACTATGAAGGTATATTGGGAAGTGTCTATTAACCCTTTTGAGGTTAAAGTGCTAAGAACTGATGCTGATGTCCTTGAAATGGTTTGCAATTTACCTAGGAACCATTATGTTCATGTGTACTTAGAGGATGTTGTAAGTTTAGCTAATTATGCTAGTGTTGAACCTGAAATTAATGTGAAATTATTGTTGATGAAGATGATGTTGGTGATACTGATCATGTTGAGCATGTACATAGGGTAGATGGTGATTCTGCCTCAGAAGAAGATTCTGATAAGTCAACTACTTATAAGTCTGGTTTTTCTGATTCTAAAAATGATTATGAAGATGAAGTTTCTGATGTTGGGGTAGGTGTTACTGTAGATAAAGGTAATGGGGAGGGCAGTGATGAGGGTAATGTTTCATAGTGATACTGACAGTGGACATTCTGACTCATTACATAGTCTGGATGGGTCAAACTAGATGGTCCACATAGGAAGTATAAATATCCTGAATTTAACACCATTGCTGACATTTTGAATCCCACTTTTAAGGTGGGATTGCTCTTTGAAACAAAACATGTCTTAAGAGAAGCTGTTAAGATGTATATCATAAAGAATATGGTTACTGTTAAGCTTAGGACAAATGTCAACAGGAGAATTCAAGTAGTTTGTAAGGAAGGTTGTCTATGGGTTTTATGGGCATCTCCAGTTGACTTTAAACAACCCTATGGAACTTGGCAAGTAAAGTCACTAAGTGATGAACGTAGATGTCTTAAGGATTATCAAAATTCCAACATTACTTATAAGTTTATTGATGAGCAGTACTTAGATGCATTTCATAGTGATCCCAATTACTCAACTAGGTCACTTAAACAAGCTATATTTAAGGATTTCAGTATCCATGTCCATTTGAGTAAGTTTATTAGGGCAAAGAACTTAGCCCTTGAGAAGCTGCATGGTAATTTAAATGCGCAGTACACAAAACTCTATGATTACCTAGCTGAGTTTAGGTCCTCAAACCCTGGGACATCTACAATCCTTCAATTGGATGAAAGGATATTCAAGAGATTGTATATATGCAAGTAAGAAATGAAGGATGGCTTCAAAGCTGGTTGTAGGCCCATTATATGTATAGATGGGTGTCACTTGAAGGGGTACTATAAGGGTTATCTTCTGGCAGCTGTGGGGCTGGATGCAGATGAGTACCTTTATCCTTTAGCATTTGCAATTGTAGGCAATGAGTGTGAGTCAGCTTGGACCTGGTTTCTTGACCAATTGAAGATTGATCTTGAGCTGAGTTCTCATTTATGACTGATAATCAAAAGGTAATCGTAATTGTTTTTGATTTTCAGCATATTTATTCAATTTTGCTTACTAACAATTTACTTTTTTCTAAAAATTGTAGAGACTGATGGAATCTATAATGGAATTGTTTCCCTATTCAGAGCACAAAACCTGCGTGAGACACCTCTACAACAATTTTATGTTAGCTGGAGACCACAAGGGAAAAGCATTGAAGGACCAACTTTGGAAATATGCTAGGGCAACATATGTGAGAGAGTTTGAAGTTGCCATGGCAGAATTTGAGGTATAATTGTATAATTATAAATATTTTTTTAGTTTGTACATTTGATTAACAAGCTTGTTTTAAAATTACTTTGCAGGGTTTATCAAGTACAAGACACTTGTTTCTATTAGAAAAAGACCCTAGGCAGTGGAGAAAGTCTCACTTCTCATTCATATCTAAGTCATACATTTTGTTAAACAATCATTGCGAGTCTTTCAATAAGGTTACTTATTCTACTTGTTTCATTTCCGTTGTGCTAAGTTAGACATTCTGTTAAAACTCTATGAAGGTGATATTCTGTTTACATTTCTGTTTAGATATCTATGTAGATGATATATACTGATGTGTAGATGATATTGTGATTGGATGATACTGTGTAGATGATACTTGAAGCTAGAGACAAATAAATTACTACCTTGGTAAATTCAATAAGATCAAGATTGATGCAATGAATTACCAAAAAGAGGAGTGAAGCAGAAAAATTAACTGGCCTTTTATGTCCTAAAATCCAGAGAAAGTTGGACAATGCAATCACACAGTCATATAGGTAAGTTTGTTTTAAAACTTGTCCATTTGTTGTTTGTGTAGATAAATGTCGGACAATACAGTCACTTATTATTTATTGTTTGTTTTATGTAGATGTTGGCCCCTACATGATGGTGGCTCAATGTATCAGGTCTCATGTGGTCCTTCAGACCAACATTAACATCCAAGCACAGACTAGCTCATGTCGAAAATGGCAACTGACAGGTTAACTTACTTGTCCTACAACTCTTTGAGCCTTTAATAATGTGTACACATACTAATCAGTTTCGTTCATTTGTTGCAGGCATCCTATGTATCCATGGCATTTTGGTTATATTGTTGAATGAACATAGGCCCAAGACATAAGTAGACCCATATTACTTAGTGTCTACTCAAATGGCCATCTACTCCCATTTCATCAGTCCAGTGAGGGGTGAAAATCAGCGGAGTCCTCATCAACCTAATTTACATATCTTGTCACCTTCCATAAGAAGACCACTAGGAAGACCAAATAGGAATAGAAGAAGGGAGGCAGATGAAGCACTAGTGAAGGATGGTAAGATGACCAAGAAGGGTGTGAGAATGTCCTGTAAAAAGTGTAGAGGGTCTGGCCACAATATGAGGACATGCAAGGGACCTGTTGGTGGTAATACCAGACCCCAACAACGGGCATCGACTTCTACTGTAAGAAGAGCTCCTAGACTTAAACAGCCAGTAAGTTTTTTGCTTATGTGGTGTATTGTTTGTTACATTGCTTTTTTCTTTGGTTGATGCATTTCTTGTGTGCAGATAAGAAGAAGCACTGGAACAATTTTCAATCAAGGACAAGCTCCAACACCAAGTCAATTTCATTGGCAGAATCAAAACAACATTCCAAGGCCAAAACAATCTCCACCACCAGTCCATACTGTTAGATGGATGCCCACCCCTACTTTTCCTTCAAGTTAGGAAAGTTCTATTAGTCAGTCATCTACACCAGAAGCTTCTGCTCAAAAGAAGTCTAGGAATGACCCTTGAACATGTTTCCATTAAACACTTTTTGTATTTGCATGTATTTGACCATTGTAATGCATGCTAGATTTCAACACTGTTATTTGACCATTGTTTTGTGATTAAGGGTATCACATGAATTCTTTTTGTGTTAGGTTATCACATGTTTTATACATGTGCATACATTGGACAAAATGTAACTTTTTGTATGAAACTTATTGGAACTTTTTGTGGTTGGTGGTCAAAATGTAATATGGTCAAACACTTATTTTGTATGAAACTTACTGGAACTTGGCAAGTAATCAAATTATATGTATTGTCAAACATTTGTTTTGTTCTTATATGTTCTTATCTTATCCATGCAAATTTTGAAAAAAATCAAACACAAATATAACTTTAAATTTTGCATTCATTTCATAATAATAAGCAACAATATATTAGGATCATGCCAACACAAAAACTCTAACAACCATTGAAAACACACAATACATTAGGATCATACCAAAGAAACCCAGAAATTAGGACAACATTTTTTATAATCGTAAACCCAGAATAAACCCTGAACAAAAAAACACAACCCTAAAAAATTCTCCTTTTTTCACACGTTCCATAGCTGAAATTTTTCTTAGAAGACCCACAATCACAAACCTTGATCAATTGTGTACTGGTGGATCATACCAAACAAAAAAATTGCACTTCTTGAAGCCTTTTTTTTCTATAATTTTTGCAGCCCCAAAACCTTCTACCAGGATTATCATCGGTCCATCCTGTCCTTAGTGTAGAGAGCGCTCCACAGTTGCATTCTCAATCCAAACTCTCATCTTCCATTTTCGATTTCAACGCCCCAAAATCTTCTTCCTTCTTCTACAAAATTTTTCTTCCCCCTTTTGTCGTTTGCAAGATGAAATGATAAAACAAAAGCTCCTAGCTTTTAATTTAGGGTTGCATTAAATAGAAGATGATGTGGACGGAAATTATCTTTGCCAATGTGGTTTTTTTTCCAACATGGCAGTAAAATATTACAAACAAAATCCACGTTAGGTGCGCCATTAGGTTTTTAATGGTGGGTGGCCAGATTAGGTTTATTTAAATAGTTGGGTGGTTAAATTTTGAATTTTTTTAGTTTGGTGGTCAAAACAGATCACGGGCAATAGTTGGGTGGTCACTGGTTAGTTTTCCCAATTGACTACACCACATCATAATATTAGCCTCAACAAATCCAATGGTGATATTGGATTTGAATTGGGAGTTCTCTAACACTGTGAATCCCTAAATTTCGGTTTAGAATTTTAGATTAAGTTTCCCAGAATGATGTATGGAGGACACTGTTGGAAATCTTGGATCAAATAGGTTCAAAATATGTATCTATTTTGGGGCAAAATCCGAAGAGAAAGTTTACCATTTTCTTTCTCTTTCTCTATAGAATTTGGCCATGGAGAGGAAGGATGAAGACGATGAAAATTTTGTTCATCTTTCATCATCCAAATACTGAAAATCCCCTTTCCCCTTCACTCTTGCCTTAGTCCTTGCTAGACAAGTGTACAAGGCATTCATTTTTTATTATTTAGCATACAACCTTGTGAGTTTACAAAGTATTCGGTTTAACCCCTTTACTAATTGGCTATTCAAATTTTCTTTATTTTGATTTAATCTTAATTCACTTAATTAGTCTAATAGATGATAATTATATAGCAATTTAACTAGTGGTCCATTGAAGCATACTCCTAAGTCAATATTTAGGATATTACAATTATTGTTTCAAATTTCAAATTTGACAAGGTATTTCTTTACTAATTAATCTCTTAAAGGGGTAAAATTACTAACCTAGTTTTGAGGGTGTTATAGTACTTGTTTTTGTCTAACTCCTAAAAGGTGACATATGAACTAAGTATAATGTCTTTACTCTTTCATAAGTGATCAAGAGTGTTTTGTTGTGATCCTAACTTAAATTAAGAACCTTGTATTGTGTGTGGTATGTAAAATTATGCATGGTAAGCTATGTATCATGTTTGATATGTGTGAATTATGATGTGGTATACTATGTTATGCTTTGCATTCTTGATTATGATGTTATGCATGAAACAAGGTAAGTTTTAAATGGTAAGATGTGATTTAAATGCTTAAATTGTCAATCAGTAAGTTCTTGTTCTCTAAGTGGTAAACATGTGAAGGTAGATGAAATTTTGGTATGCTTGTGGTTTGCTTGGTGAAAACTCATGTAGATCATATCTTCGTGACATATAAAGTATACTGGTTTGTTCTATATTTGATGTTTAGGACCATTAGAGCCTAAATAGTATGGATATGATGAAAATTGGAAGTTAGAAGTCTAAAATGGTGGAAAACAGGGTAGAGTTTCGAAACTCTACCATGAGTATCGTGTAATCACTAATTTTGTCCGGGGCGGGCTCGTTTTATATTTTGTTCTTTTTTTACAATAAAGGGCTTACATGTGACTATTATCCATATAATTATTTACATTGGATTTGTTTAAATACTATTTATGTGATTCAAGAAATCAAAAAATATTGCTATTGTTAACTTCTAATATCTAATTTTACTATAACCTTATTTTTGTTACAACTTTGTCATCAAATTAAAAAAGGAAAACCCCAAAAAGAAAATACTAAGTGATATATACGTGTTATTGTTATTATCCATTAGTGATATATATATGTGTGATGATTAAGTCTCTTTTCATCTAGTTCATATCATTGAAAATCCAAAATATAATTACTGTGTTATAATTGTGACAGTATTATTATTTGTATCATGCCTTGTTATTAGAGTTACCGTTAATGCTATTATAATTATATTATTATTATTATAAAGTTAAACTGAAAAATTAAAAATTAAGTAATAAACTATTAAATAAATATAAGCCCATTTAAATAAAATAGTCTATTTACAAAAATATAAATATTACATGGCCCATTTTTTGGCCCAACAATCAGAAACCTTAACCTTATCTACCTTCCATCTTGCACAGCCAAACAATTGCCGTTAGATCAAATCTTGATCTAACAGTCCGGATCACCTTCTGAGAAGAAACCCTAGCTGCTGCCCTTGCTATCCTGGCACCGCAGCACCTCACCCATCGGATCGAAGGCATTATCAACGGTCCAGATACAACCAAGGAACCTTCTAGATTCTGTACGCTCCCCCACGCACGGCTTGGCAATTCCCCACGCGTGGCTTTACAACTCCCCCTACGCGCGCGTGCATCATACGTCTGCATCTATTGCTCTTCCAACACCGCCTCTACGCCGGCCGAAGAGGACCAGTGATTGTAATACGTCTGCATCTATTGCTCTTCCAAATCAGAGAATGGCATGAATAAAAACAAGGGATAGCAGATCAACAAATGACAATTTATATGGCCTTTTTCTTTTTCTTAAATGATTGTAATATCAGAGGCTATATAACACAAAGCCCTAAATCATTGTATTTTCATTCGGCAATTGAAAAAGGAATAGAGCAAACATAGCAAAAAAAGCCTCGAGCAGTTTGAGCTATACCCCTTTTCTTCTCTTTTAATCGAAAGCATACATAAACATGGATTTAGGGTTTTTTTCTCACATGTTCAGTTCATCTCCCTCGCGCCGCTTCCTTTCTCTTACGATAATAAGCCACATAGCCCCCTAGTTTTTAAAGAAAGGGGCTTTCGTTTTGTTTTTAAAGAAAGGAGGGGTTTTTCTCGTTGTTTTCAAAGAAAAAGGGTAGATTTGGTTTTATAAAGAGGAAAAGAGTTGAATCAGGGTGGTTTTGGGGTTGCCGTCCGCTAGCGAACAACGGTTGACATGATAGAGCCTTACTGGTTTCTAGAAACCGCGACGGTTTCTAGGTTTCTTCATCAATTTCTGGGTTTAGGGATTAACACACTACGGTATTCATCCCCATGTTGGGAGAAAGAAGAAGGCCGAGAAGGGTGTTATAAAGTTTTTTTGTTTTAAAAAAATTTGTCTTATATAACCGGCCCTCGTTATTAAACTGGTATAATTACTGTATAAATCCCTCCGCCCCATCTTAATTGCGTCTGAAGGGCTTTCGCATAGGTAAATCTCTCCATCGGTCCCTCTGTCCTGATTAATCACGCCCGATAAGGGCTTTCACCTTTTTTTATTACCCCTGTAGTACCTAAAGTTTTAGCACTTTTTCCAGGTCACCTTTTTTATATACATGTTTGATTTTCTGTTGTGTAATCCATTTCTTTTGCATTTCAGTCTCGTTTTTCTTTGATTATGCTTTTATTTTCCCATTGATATCTGTTTGGTGTGGTTTAATATGCATGTCATATAGTGTTCGGTTGTATGTGATATATGTTTCTCATAATATATATAATATATGGTATATATGAATAGTTCTTATAATGTATATAATATGGTTTTTTAGTATAATATAGATTTTGTAAGATATATGACATATATATGTCGCAACCCTTTTTTGGAAGGTTTTGACGTTATTTGGAAAGCTTAAGAAAACGCGGAGTCGCCACCAATCTTTTTGAAGAAAAAGTGTGATTGGATCACTTTTAAAACAAGAGTAATTTTAACAAAACGTTTTATTTATTAAAACAACAATTTTGGTCCACAAAAAATAAGAGAAAACATGTTCGGGGGTCGATTACGTGTGGGGAAGGGTCAGCACCCCCACAATGCCCAAAAATTGGCACCTAATTGATTTCAAAAAGTATTTTCAAAACTGGAATTTGCAAGTTCACATGATTTTGCTTTATTTGTTCGCTAAGTGAATGTAAATCTATTTTAACGGCATTATCACCTAGGAAATAAACTTTAATCACTGCCAACACTCTTAGCGCTAACCCGTCATTCCCGCTTGATAAGACACCAGATTAATTAAGTTTCCACTTTTTAACAAACCAACAGAGAAAATTAAACGTGTTTGAATTTTTTGAAATTAAAATCAAATTAGTAAATAAACCTAAAAGAAGTGTCTATATTGATTTTAACTATCAAGGTTATAATGTTTTTAAGTGTGTCTTATTTTATTTATGAAGAAAGTGTTACTGCATACATGTCTCTATTCTAGTTTTAAAGACCCTAATCCTATGGTTTTACACACATACATATGTACATATAAAGACAAAAGGAACAAAATTACTTAAATTAAATTAATAATCAAAATAATTGCTAAAATAAAAGAAAAGGATAATTACTTTAAAGAAAAATCTGTATTGGTGACTAAATTGAAAGAAAACAAAATGTGAGGGTTAATTTGAAAACAATTAAAAATCCAGTGCCAAATTGAAAAGAAAAAGGACGAAATTGAATGGATTTAAAACTAAAGGTTTGCGATATAAGACCCATGAAAGTAGGGTGCGAGTTATAGTCGGGTACGGGTCGGGTCATTGAGTCGTTATAAATGGCTTAATTCAGAAACAAAAATCATTTTATACACCCCCAAAATGAATCAAATTCGATTCCTTTTAAATCCTCTGATATGTTCTTCATGAAATGAAGAACACGATGAACAGCCGTCGTGCCGGCAGCGAAATTTCCCAAAAAACCCTAATTTCCCAGATTTCGGTGACCCTCAAATCGTATTTTTTTGCCAGAGCTACGTCAGAATCAAATCACAGTGGCATTTTCAATAAAATAGAGGTAAAAAATAATCCCTTTTCTTTATTTAAAAACGAAATTGAACATAGGAAGAAAGAATTACCAGAAAAATCTGCTTTATTTCACTAGAATTGCTTGAATACACTTGCTGAACCGTTACAATATCTGGAATCCGAATGCATGATCCTTGCTATGGCACCAATTTAGGGATTGTTCATTCCTGTTTTACTTCTATTTTGACCCTATTTTCTAGCTAGGCTCCAATTTAAGGTTTTCTATTCCCGTTTTGCTTTTGTTTCTAATATTTTCTTATGTTTTTGTCTTCGATATTCTTCAAATGGCAACAATACCGCCGGCGGGAGTAATCGGAGTGTCGAGAGTCGGCCCGAATTTTGATGAGAAATTCGAAACGTCTACTGGAAGCTGATAGGGCAGGAGCGTGGCTGCCACGCGCGCGTGATGATCCAAGTGATTAGCTTTTGGAGCAATCTGGACCGTTAGATCACTCCTTGATCTATCGACTATGGGAACGGGTGCTTCATCACCCTCCAATTGGTGTAATCTGCACCGTTGGATCAAGGATTGATCCAACAGCCTTCTCATGGCTGCGCAAAAATCAAAGGAAGGGCATTAGGGCTTAATTTTCCTATAAAGCGGGTCGAACGGGCCCTTGTGTACAAAGGGTCATATAATTTTAAATGGCCTGTTTATTTTTGTAATTGACTCTATTCTAATTAAATCTAATGGACCTTTTATTTATTTTTTTAATGGACATTTATAAATGGGCTATGTATTTATTTTGGGTTTTATATTATCTATCATATTAGCTATTATATCAACTACAAAAACATCAACAAAAATGCATATAGCACATGCTAATACTAACTACCATATCAATATACTAACATATAACAATGTATTAATACTACTACAATACTACTGAACCTAAAATGACATAGATATAATACAACAATAAAAATGAAAGCAGAAACAAAGAATTAGGTGAAAATTCAGAGACAACAACTGCCCCTCTTTGGTTATTGCGGAGAAACATGAATAGAGCAAAGAACAAAGGACACTGATTTTCACCAATTACCAAACCGTCAATGCCTGAAAAGACAGGCGAGTTCTATTCTCATTGCGCTAAAGTAGATAAGCGGGCTCTATTCTCCTCATGCTTGAATATATAAGCATGTTCCATTATCCAAATGCCCGAACGGATAGGCAAGTTCTATTCTCCTCGTGCTCGAATAGATAAGCAGGTTCCATTACCCAAATGCCTAAACGGATAGGTAGGTTCTATTCGCCTCGTGCTCGAATAGATAAGCAGGTTCCATTCTCCAAATGCCCGAATGGATAGGCATGTTCTATTATCCTCGTGCTCAAATAGATAAGCAGGTTCCATTCTCCAAATGCCCGAACGGATAGGCAGGTTCTATTCTCCTCGTGCTCGAATAGATAAGCAGGTTCCATTCTCCAAATGCCCGAACAGATAGGCGGGTTCTATTCTCCTCGTGCTCGAATAGATAAGCAGGTTCCATTCTCCAAATGCCTAAACGGATAGGCAGGTTCTATTCTCATCATGCTTGAATAGATAAGCAAATTCCATTCTCCTGATGCCCGAACGAATAGGTAGATTCTTTTGCAGAAAAAAAACTTTCACTCCTAAAATCTCACATATGATGTAGTTATGATGATCATGCCCCTAAGGATGTCTAAAACATGAATGCATGTCTTTTTTCTTTTTATAATCCTTTTATCAGAATTAGTTTTCTTGAATCATATCACCTCAAACATTTTCTCAACTCTTGCAACAGATTGGAGAGTGACTCACGGCTTGGAGATGAAAGATGAACAAACATATTGTCATCTTCCTCCCAAAGTCATCACCTTGGCCAAAATTCTTCAGAGAGAAAGGGGAGAGGAAAGCTTCATGCAACACCTTCAAATTCAAGCTTCTTGATTTAGCCTTGATCAAATCTAGCTTGGAGAAGGTTTAATGCTTGAACTCAACTTGTTATAGAATGGCTGAATCTTGAATTGATGATGTCTTTGTTGTATAAATTGAATTGGATGATTGTTATGTGTGTTAGGAGCATGTTATCTTCATTTTGAACTTGAAATTGTGAATACTAGTAGCCAATTTGATAAAGGAAATCTATATGGTTGCTGGAAATTTGAGAAATGCGTACATGGTTGAAAACAGTCTTGATTAGGGATTGTTTTAATAGAAAAAGTGTTTAGACATGCCAATTGGATATAGAACCCTGTTTTGATCATGTTGGTAGATGGAATGAAGATTTAATTGAATAGATAACTTGCTGGAAATGTGAAAGCACCTAATTGGATTAGTTAAATTAGGTAATGGACTGCTCAATTGGTAAATTGGATGTACGATGTTGATCAAATAGATCAAATAGGGTTCAACATGACAATGCCCTGTTTTAAGCTTATAGCAAGGTTAATTAGATTTACTTAGACATGTAAGAACATGAAAAAGAATTGAATTGTCATGTTAGAAGCTTGTTAAAATGAGTTAAGAAGCTGGAAACTCAACCTAGTGTAATCTTAGTGTAATCTGCCCAGAATGCTCTATTCTGGGCAGTAACTTTGAAAAATCACTATAAATTTGATAAAATGAATTTAAGGCTGAAATTTTTACGGACGACACCTTGATATGTCTAAATTTATCAGGAGAAAACAGAACTGAATTCTGGGTTGTATAATGAAATGTAGAGAAGAAACACTAGGGACACTGCAAACTGTCTAGTGTAACAAATTACCCTGTCTTTAAGCTAAAAACTGTATTAATTGGAAAAGAACTAAAATGCAAGCCTTATATGGTTATAAAGATAATTACGTTATCTTTCCAACAGTATAAACCAATTGAAATTCTGACGTACGGAATGAAAGTTATGCATGATTAAGTGACTAGAGCGCAAGTTGCCTGGCAGCAGCAATATAGTTAATTGTACGCTGTTTTGTGACAATTTGTAAACTGTTTTGTAAACAGTTTTAGGACATTGATTCTACCTTGTTCACTACTTTGGGGATCACTGACTTTCAAGACTTAGTCAACCGAGTAATAGCCACGGAGGCTAAAATGAATACTTCCGGGAAAAGAAAAGAGAACCAGTCCCGGGGTGAAAAAAGATCGAGGGAGGACATATAAATCTCATTGGTATAATCAGAAGGAGAAGAATCAAGAAGGAAATCCTTCTAGTTATAGTAACCTCTCAAAGGGAAATTACATCCCTAAACCTCAATCAATGGCTAAAGCATCTACACCCACAATGTCCTTGAATAGTACCTGGAACACAGGAAGGGAGACTCAAATCCCTGCTTGTAAAATCCATCAAAAGAATCATACAGGGCAGTGCAGAAAATTAACTAATGCTTGCTATTTGTGCGGAGATACAACACACTATGTTAAAGATAGTCCACAAAACCCGAACAAGTTGCCCTCCCATATGCCTAAAGGATCGAACCAAAATTAGTCCTCCAAGGGAAAAGGGCCGAAGCAAGCTAACTCTGGGAACTATGGAAAGAGTAGAGGCCAAGGGTCAAATGCGACCTATTAGGAGTCTCGGGCCCTGCTCGAGTTTTCCATATCCGGGGTCGAGAGGATGAAGAACCTCCGGAAGTAATTGCAGGTACAATTTATCTTGATTCACAACCTGTTTATGCTCTTTTTGATTTAGGATCAACCCATTCTTTTATAAGTTATCCATTGATTAAAAATTTGAAACTTAAATATGAGCCTACAAATAATGAACTAATAGCTACAAATCCAATTGGTGATAGAGTGAGGGTAAATCAAATTTATAGAAATTGTCCTTTGTTCATACAAGGCATACCATTTCCTGTTGACCTTCTAGCCTTGTCCTTCTTTGATTTTGATCTCATATTAGGCTTAGATTGGTTGGGAAAACACAAAGCTTGGGTTGACTGTAATAAGAAACGATTGTATCTTCTAGGTCTAGGAAAAAATTCCATAACCTTATTGAGCAAGGAACCTTTCGAACCTAGAGCTATTTTTGCTCCAATATCTAGTTTGAATGAATCCCCAATACCTCTCGAATCTATTGTAACGGTATCTGAATTTCCTGATGTTTTTCTAGAAGAATTACCGGGTTCACCTCCAACAATAGAAGTGGACTTCGAAATTGAAGTTCAACCGGGATCAACACCAGTTTCTATCACGCCTTATCGAATGGTCCCAGTCGAACTTCATGAACTTAAGATTCAATTGCAAGAGCTTCAAGAAAAGGGCTTCGTAGGACCTAGTTCTTCTCCTTGGGGAGCTCTAGTTTTATTTGTAAAGAAGAAGGATGGATCGATGAGGCTCTGTATCGATTACCGACAACTAAATCATCTCACTATTAAGAATAAATATTCCTTGCCGAGAATTGAAGACTTGTTTGATCAACTGAAAGGTGCTATCGTATTCTCAAAGATTGATTTACGGTTGGGATATTACCAAATGAAAATCAAAGAAGCTGATGTTCCAAAAACTGCTTTTCGAACCCGGTATGGTCATTATGAATTCTTAGTGATGCATTTCGGTTTAACCAATGCACCTGCAGCCTTCATGGATCTTATGAATCTGGTTTTTAAACCTTATTTAGACAAGTTTGTGGTAGTCTTTATAGATGACATTCTCGTGTACTCAAAGAGTAAAGAAGAACATTCAGACCATTTGAGAATTGTATTGCAAACTCTCCGGGAAAAACAATTGTATGCTAAATTCAACAGATGTGAATTCTAGATTTCGGAAGTGTCTTTCCTTGGACATGTGATATCTGCAGAAGGTATTAAGGTTGAACCGGAGAAAATTCAATCCATTGTTGATTGGAAACCACCAAAGAATATTGGAGAGGTTAGAAGTTTTCTCGGTTTATCCGGGTATTATAGAAGATTTGTAAAAAGGTTATCGATTGCTGCACCATTAACTCGGCTCCTAAGGAAAAATATCCCATTCGAATGGACTGAGAACCAGCAGAAGAGCTTCGATCAGTTGAAATAGGTCCTTACTCGGGTTCCAGTTCTGATTCAACCTGAACCGGGAAAAGACTTTACAATCTTCAGTGATGCTTCCCACCTCAGTTTAGGATGTGTATTAATGCAAGATAATAAGGTTATTGCTTATGCTTCCAGGCAATTAAAGCCACATAAATTAAACTACCCGACACACGACTTGGAATTGGGTGCAGTCGTGTTTGCTTTAAAAATCTGGAGGTACTATTTATATGGAGAAAGATGTCACCTATTTACTGATCACAAAAGCTTAAAGTACATCTTAACTCAAAAGGATTTGAATATTAGACAAAAGAGGTGGGTGGAATTGCTCAAAGATTATGATTTGGTCATCAATTATCATCCGGGCAAAGCGAATGTAATGGCTAATGCACTTAGTCGCAAACGTTCAATTGGTAAGATCATATTTGATCTATGCTTGGTTATGCTCTATTCAAAATTTTGATTCAGTTACCTAATAATGTCTTTTGGTTTGTAGCTCCAACGACTTTCAATGTTCATTTTAAACTTCTAAAGAATCAAAAGGACATAGCCGAGCTTCAAATCCACTCGAAATTGTATTCAAGGATCAAATTGCTCCAAAGGAATAATCCAGAGCTTCAAAAAGTACTAGAAAAAGTTGAATTCGAATCAAATTATGAATTCTCCTTACAACCGAATGGTATCCTATATTTTAAGAATAGAGTTTGTATACCTAATGATCAAGCTTTGAAGAATGAAATGTTACAAGAAGCACATAGTAGCCCCTTCTATATTCATCCTAGATCAGTTAAAATGTATAAAGACTTAAGAGAAGTATATTGGTGGCCGGGAATGAAATCAGACATCACTAACTTTGTATCTAAATGTCTTACATGTCAAAAAGTGAAAGCTAAACAGAGAGCACCTACTGGCCTCCTCCAACAAATTGAATTGCCTCAATGGAAATGGGAAAGAATAATGATGGATTTTGTATTAGGATTGCCTCCTTCACCAAAGAAAAATGATGTTATCTGGGTGATTGTTGATAGATTCTCAAAGTCGGCTTATTTTCTACATGTTCGAAAGGACACAAAGCTAGAACAATTAGCCGAATTGTATATAAGGGAAATAATTAGACTCCATGGTGTCCCTGTATCTGTTATATCAGATAGAGACCCTCGGTTTACATCCCAATTCTGGAAAGCACTTTAGAAATAAAATTGAACATATGAAGAAATAATTACCAGAAAAATATGCTTTATTTCACTAGAATTGCTTGAATACACTTGTTGAATCCTTACAATCTCTGGAATCCGAATGCTTATTGCGTGTATATCTGATTTATGTTTTTCGTATGAATCTTCATGTTTTGTTACAAAGAATTACAATCCTTTTTGTAGTATAAGAAATGCTTGAATTCCAAGCACAAATCCCTGATTTCTTCCCCTCTAAATGCTTGATCCTTGCTATGGCACCGATTTAGGGATTGTTCATTCCCGTTTTGCTTCTTTTTGACCCTATTTTCCAGCTAGGCTCCAATTTAGGGTTTTTTTATTCCCGTTCTGCTCTGTTTCTAATCTTTTCTTTTGTTCTTGTCTGCGATATTCTTCAAATGAAAACAATACTGCCGGCGAGAGAAATTGGAGCATCGAGAGTCGGCCTGAATTTTGCCGAGAAAGTCGAAACATCCACTAGAAGCTGACAGGGCAGGCGCGTGACTGCCACGCGCGCGTGATGATCCAAGTGATTAGCTTCTGGAGCAATCTAGACCGTTAGATCACTCATTGATCTAACGGCTATGGGAACGGGCGCTTCATCCTTGATCCAACGACCTCCTCATGGCTGCGCAACAATCAAAGAAAGGGCATTAGGGCTTACTTTTCCTATAAAGCGGGTCAAACGGGCCCTTGTGTACAAAGGGGCATGTAATTTGAAATGGGCTATTTATTTTTGTAATGTACTCTATTCTAAATTAAATCTAATGGACCTTTTATCTATTTTTAATGGACATTTATAAATGGGCTATGTATTTATTTTGGGTTTTATATTATCTATCATATTAGCTGTTATATCAACTACAAAAACACCAACAAAATTGCATATAGCATATGCTAATACTAACTACCATATAAATATACTAACATATAACAATGTATTAATACTACTACAATACTATTGAACCGAAATGACATAGATATAATACAACAATAAAAATGAAAGCAAAAACAAAGAATTAGGTGAAAATTCAGTGACAACAATATAATATATAGTTTCTCATGTAATATATAGTGTTATTATATGATATGTTTTTTATGTGATGTGTGCCCTTTTTAATAAGATAATATATAGTATATATAATATAGCTTCTAAAGTATTTAATATTTTTTTTATAAAGTTTGTAATTTCATGATATGCAATATTTGGTTATATAGTTAATATATATTTGTTTGATTTGTCTAATTAGTTTTGTTTGGGACTTTGTGTTTGGGCTTAGGGTTAACCTTAGCTTAGTGGGCCTTGGGCTTAGTATTTTGGGCCTTAGCTTGTTAGATTAGCCTTAGATTAGAATTAGGCTAATTAATTTAATTAATTTAGGTCGTGTGCTCATCTAATAGGGGCACGATCCTTAAATTAATTAAGCTAATTCTAGGATTAGCCCCCTTAGAGCCTTAGTTAGATTTAAGTTCGAATTAACTTAGTAAATTTAAATTTATCTTTGTCTTATTGGGATAAATGTTAAATTCATTAAATTAATCGAATATTTCTTAATCACTTTTAGGATAAAATCAATTGCAAGTTTAGATTGACATCTAATTCTAAACCATGGTTAATTAACTCAATTTATTTTAAATAATGTTCTCGGCTTATTGGAACACTAGTTTAAAACCGATTGAATTAATTATCAAGTTCGAAGATAATTCATAATTTGTTAAGGTTTTTAGTCTTTTAGGGTTAATTAATTCAGGATTAATAATTGAATCGCCTAATTAGCAATTAGATCACTACTTAAATTTCCATAGTTTGGGCTTCTTAGGTTAGGGCTTTTAGTGGGCCTTTGGGTGTTTCATTTTCAAACCCTTGTTTGACATGCATTTTATTTGTCATCATTTGGCCCATTTGATTTACATGTTAATTAATTTCACTCATAGAAAGGGAGGTAGTCATTAATTCTGACATTTGTGCCGTAACAGTCCAAGCTTAAAGGATGTTGACCAAATGTTTGAATTAATCTTTACCGACTCAAGGTAAAATTAAAACTTAACCAAATCATTACATCATATTTAAAATGTTTGCATCATGCATAAAGGTGACGTGCGGGATTCGGACCATAAATTAACACGACAGTCGGGCTTATTCGATGTTGGTTTAATCTATGGTCTGATATATCGTCAACCTTATTAATTTAATGTCCAATTAATTCTGACCCACCAACTTGATAAAGCCCGTGTAATTAAGGAAAAAAATTTCAATTGAGTACGCCGATTTAAATTCAATTCAAATTCCATTAATTTGAAAGTAACAAATATTCAGGTACCAATTACCGGGTGTGACGGGGGTGCTAATCCTTCCCCACACGTAACCAACTCCCAAACCCTTTCAAAATGAATCTCTGGTTTTTGTGGTGTCTGACCTACCTTATCCAAGTGGTCGGTGGCGACTCCAAGTTTTTTATCAATTTTCAAAAGAAAGAGAATTTTCAAAAGAAATCCCCTTAAACTAAGATTTGAAAGAAATAACTTTGGGGATAATTCGTATCGACAGTTTTTCTAAAAAAGGAAAATAAGAACCTTGTACCTTTAGAAAAGGAAAAAACGTCGCCATGGCGACTCCGCTGGGGACTTCAATTTGTTTTTTTTACAAAACAAAAGAAAGTTAGGCCAAAAGGATATTTGTTGCCTTAAAATGATGGAAAATGTTTGAATTTAAATTTAGTTTAACGAGGTTGATCATTTCCTGAAAATGTGGCTAAGACTGTATGGGCTTTGACAATTGGTGGTCTTCGAATTAATTTTTCATTTAATTTCTATGGAATCACCGACATGTGTTGCACCCCCTTAAGTGGGAGTGAAATGCCACATACCCACGTGTGTATCCCTCCACGAGTCTGTAATTCACTTCCAGAATCCACGTCTTTTGACACGTGAACAGCCCTCCACATCACTAGGTCGTGCTTTCCCTCGAACCGAAACCAATTCGCAAGCTTGTTATGGGCTAGAATTGGGGTTCTTATTGCCTTTGTAGGTAATAAGATAGGTTCGGGTACCCTTGTCTAGAACCAAAAACATGTGTGAGAATTTAGGAAACCTACCCCATTAGAGCTATATGGATAACCATAGTGAACTAAAATTCATGTGGTTAGGTTTGTTTCCTTATGTGTTTTCCTTGTGCTCATTTCATTTTACGTTTATCTCTTCTCATTTCCGTTTTGTTGTTTATCTTATAACTAACGCTTCTTTTTGTTTTCTTTCTTTTTCCTATTTTACCCTTCTTTCGCATATATTATCATATCATAAAGAGCACATTGAGATGGAAATAGTTTGAAGTTAAAGACTAGATCAATTGGAGACTTAGTCCGTAGCAGTGATGAAAAGAATTCCAATGTTCAGATATGGTTGGAAGGGGAACAATTACATGAGAGAGATAGTATTGCCACTGGGTTCAGATCAGCCATGTTAGTCACGACATTCATGAATACAGAGTTCAATGATGTGTCTGAATTGAAGCCGGTTAGGAACAATTAGGATTTTGAAACGAAGAGTACTTTCAGAGAGGAGTATGGTGACATTGCGTACTTACTAGAAGTTCCAGTCGATCAAGCACTACTACAAGCATTGATGGGTTTTTGGAACTCTGCTTACAACTTCTTTACGATTGGTAACTTTGATTTGACTCCAACAATCGAAGAATACCGGGACCTTATAAATTGCAAGAAGATTGACTTGAATCGAGTATATTCTAAGACAAGTAAGAAGAAAGCTTTCCGAGGAAAGTTAAAGAAGTTTTTGGATACGTTGTCATCTTGGGTCGAGCATCAAGTCACTACTTGGAACGACAAAGAGTATCTTAAGTGGGAGGGGATCTTAGCTCCAGCCTCTGTACATCCCGTTGGTCGAGTTCAGCGGAATCTTTTTGATTTGTTAATCTACGAATTGGTACTATTTCCCCGAGCATTGGGACTCATCGATCCATTGGTTTTGGATCTATTTGATCGTTTGGATAGTGGGAGTAATCCAGTACCTATAATTATGGCCGAGACTTTTCGAGACTTTTCGATCTTTGAGGTTTTGTCAGGAGCATGGTAGAAATGCTCCATACATGGTCACTCCCGAGTACGAAGCATGGCAATTTAATCGTGTCAATGATAACATTCCCCGCTTGAATCCCGATGGAAAGAGATTTATGGAGGAGAGGTTGGCCACACTTCCTATTGAGGCCAACTTGATGAGGAAACAGCTTGAGGAAGAGCAAAAGAGGTACCTCAAGCTCGATGAGAAAGCCCATAAAGAAAAGTTTGACTTCGAATTAGAGAAGACAGTTTGAAGGAGTTGTTAAAGATCTACAAAGAAAAAGAGATGAGTTGGAACTTGAACTCAAGATGGAGAAAGAAGAGATTCAGAAGCTTAAAAGGTTGAATAAGAGTAAAAGAGTCGCGAAAGGAGGACCAAGTGAAGGGTTAGAACTCCGATTGAAAGAGGAGAAAGCAAGAGCCGAGAACTACAAAAGAATGTTTTACGAGCACAAAGATCAAGCACTCGCTTTGACTGAAGAAGTGAAGAACCTACGAATCTCCCACTCGAGATAGGTCGAAGTCGAGCAAAACCAAAATGAAGCATTGAGGGAAATCTCTTTTCAAGCATAAGGGTTCAACTAGCAAGTTGAAGGCCAGCAACTTGGAGAATCAAATCTTGATGGACTTGTGTCGATGAGTTGGAAACCGAGGTCCAACAGCTCAAGGATCACTTGGCAAGCCTTAGGGGAGCGATTCAAGTACGTCTGACACCAAGTTTGGAGCAACTGCACTTCGCTGCCTACACAATTAGGAGGCAGGAGGAAGAGCTGGCACATTTGATGACCCAGATGCAAGAGTTTGCCTAGAAAATACAGATTCTGGTAGAAGATGCTACTAAGCTCCATGACTGTGTGGACGATGATTTTGAGGAAGGAGAGAGGATCATTTGGATTTTGCGGGAGGCAAAACATATCCTTTGAACACAATCAATATTTCAATACACAAGCAATCGCATAAGCAATGTTCAATAGTTCATGGCATTTGATGTTTTCTTTATAATCAAGCAATCTCATAAGCAATGTTCAATCAATGTTTCAATATCAATAGTTCATGGCATTCAAATTTCCTTTACTATCAATCAATGTAATTCAATGTAGCAATAAGTTAAATGTAACATACTCTAACCACCCTAGTAGGATTAGGAAAGTTACGACAATTACAATCAATAATCCATTCAATTAAAGCTAGTGAATTTAATTCATTTTAAGCCTTTCTTGCACAATAAGTAACAATTCAAATAGGTGAGGATTTAATAGACAATGCATGATACACCTACTAGATATATTATGACCCATAATGCAATTAGTTATCATGATCAACACCAATTAGGACTTACTTGTTCTTCAAGCAACCATTCGAATGGTTGGAGAACACATTAGGAATTCCAATGTTCAACATAGCTAATATGCATACCAATAGGTGAATTACATCATTTACCTATATGACCATAATCAAACATACATGCTTTCAATGTTATATATATATCATTCAAATAGAACATTAAGTGACTAAAGTAGTCCGTGTCTAAACATGAAGGTTACTACATTTTCTTGTTATTAACTAGCCAACTTCAATAAGCCTATTCAAACTATTTAATGCATAATCCAACCATGGGAATCTAGCATTAGGCTAACAAGCATTCAAGTTTAATTAAGTGTATACATATCCATATTTACATACAATACTCTTTATAGGTCATAGATGAAGTTTAGACATGCTTAATCATCCCATTCGACTACTTAGGCAAAACATATCCTTTGAACACAATCAATATTTCAATACACAAGCAATTGCATAAGCAATGTTCAATAGTTCATGGCATTTGATGTTTTCTTTACAATCATGCAATCTCATAAGCAATGTTCAATCAATGTTTCAATATCAATAGTTCATGGCATTCAATTTTCCTTTACTATCAATCAATGTAATTCAATGTAGCAATAAGTTTAATGTACATGAGTTATTAGTTCATTTTAGGTATATCCTTGAGAATCGGTTACTCAGTCTAGATACTCGAGCCTCTAATCAAACTGTCGCCAATAACAATAGTCAATATGGTACCAAGTACCTGGTCAAATCCCTTCTACTGTCGCCAATGACCAATAACAATACTTCCCTCCTACTGTCGCCAATTAGGGACCAATGTCCTGGACCGTAGTCCACCCCGATAATGAGCTCTATAGAATCTACGACATGCCAACTATATCTAAGACCGACTCGAGACCAAGGCTTACAGTAGTTATCACTTTCAATCAATTAGAAGCATGATTCAAATCAATGTGAACATTTGTGCCAATATCCTCTTTCATTCGAATAGGGTTCAAGCCAATACCAATACCAATGTTTCAATAGTCAATGAAGGTGTGTCAATCAATATGTCATTAAACAATGTATTAAGTTATTTCAACTATAACATCATGCTTCATTTCAATTTAGTTCAATTAGGCAAGAAGCATATCATGTCAATCAATAGTAATTCAAGCATGCTTCACAATCAAGTACCACACAAAAGAGCGTTTACCTTGCTAATTCTCCATAGCAAGCTCATTACACAATTATACTAAGAATCAATAAGAAATACAAATCAAAAATGGACTTGTAGAGGTTACCGCCCTCTCCAAACTTTAAACTACACTCACAAGAATTTTCGGAGCTATTGTTGATCCCGGATTGTAATCACTTTCCCTCTACTAGCTTGCTGATCTAAGTGAGCCTCTTTTTCCTCAATTTCCACTTGATCTAACATTCATACAATACATAGTGTATTAGATACAATCCATCAGCCAATTGAGTCATTATGTGACTCCATATACTCAATCATTCAATTCAATACAAACATCAAGATTGTTGCTGCATGGAAGCATGTGCACTACTTGCTTAAATGTTCACATCTTTTATTCCGTACGTCGGAATTTCAAACCGTTTACACCTTAGAAAGCTAACTTAATTATCCTTCTAACCATATAAGCCTTACATTTTTATTCATTGTGAATTAATACAGTTTTTTACTTAAAGAAAGCCCAAATTGTATCATTGGACAGTTTGCACTGTCCTTAGAGATTAGTCTCTACAAACTATTTTATATCTCGGAATTCGATTCCGTTTGTTTCATATGAAACTAGACATACACATGATTCTGTTCATATAATATTTTCTCCCTAATTTGGTCTATGTGATTATCTATAGATTTTTAAACTCACTGCCCAAAACAGAGTATTCTGGACAGCTTTCCATTAGCTAGATTCTAGCTTCTTAAATCACTTAGACGAGGATCCTAACATGATTGTTCAATATATAAACTCATTCATACATGTCTAAGTCAATCCAATTATATGACAATCCTATAAAAACAGGGCAATTGAGCAATATTTTCAATTTGATTCATTAAGACATCAATTCACTAGAATTTCCAGCATCCCCAATTTCAATTCACATATCAATCATCCATTCTAATCATCATCCAAAATTTCCAGCATCTAGCATAGCATTTCACCATCAATTTGGGTATTGACAACATCAATTTCTCCTACTCATTCGAATGGCATATCAATTTCATGGATTGATCAATCAATTGAACTTCTTAACTAGTTCATAGCATCAATTCACTAACTATTCATCAAACTC
Source organism: Hibiscus mutabilis (assembly GCA_019671005.1). Taxonomy (NCBI): domain Eukaryota; kingdom Viridiplantae; phylum Streptophyta; class Magnoliopsida; order Malvales; family Malvaceae; genus Hibiscus; species Hibiscus mutabilis. The sequence goes on from CM033712.1 coordinate 27,997,208, forward strand.
ATGTAATTCAAGCAAGAACCCTAAATCTACATGCATTATTTGAATCTATAATGCATCAAGGAAGAGATTTTACCTTCATATCAAGGTAATATGAATGCTAGCAACTCTAGTTTCTCCAAATTTCAAGCTTGCATCAATGAACATGGAGTTTTCTCTCTCAATCTCTTTCTTCTCTATTTTGTTCATATGGTTCGGCCACTAGGAGGAAGATGATGATAGATCATCAATTAATTCCTCCCTAAAATAACTACTTTGTCCTTAATTATCCACTAATTAATGACATTTGTAGGGGCATTTTAGGAATGTAAGAATTTTGCATGCATTCCTTCAATTTGTAACTTGTTTCAGTTTGGTCACTTATACATTAGGTTACCACTTTTTCATTTGTAGCATTCTAGTCCTTAATAACTAGACCTAGTATCTTGTTTTCAATCAATTAGGGATCAAATGAAGGCATTGTAGTAACTTCTTTTATACTAGTTTTGAGGATATTACAACTTCACCATCTCCCAACCACAGGCTCCAGCAGGGAATTCCAGGAACTTCAACAAGAGAGAAGATAGGGGACCCAAGAAGGAAAGGAAGATAGATCCTTTACTCCTTTGCCAATCCCGTACAATGAGCTCTACTCACAATTGTACAAGGCCGATTTGGTTAGTCCTTATCATGTCACTCCTTACAACCCACCATACCCAGCATGATTTGACACCAAGGTTCATTGTGAATACCATGCCGATGTTCCGGGGCATTCGATTGAAAATTGTGTGGAATTCAAGAAGTTCATTCAAAACTTAATCCAGACTAGAGTGTTACAATTAGGAGAACCAAACACGACTAATAACCCCCTACCAAATCATAGAGGTCAAGGCATGAATGCTGTTGAAGACAAGAATGCCAGGAAAACTAGGTTTGGTCACCATTAAGGTGGGTTTTCCAACAATTATGCATGGCCCGCCTTATTGACGTGGAATGGTGATTGTGGAAGAAGGTTGTGGCCCCTATTGTGAATACCACTAGTCGGAAGATCATGAGATTCAAGGTTGTGAGGAGTTTCATCAGCTGATACAAGCTATGATGGATAGGAAAGAGATTGAGTTTTTCAAAGAGGAAAAAGAGAGGAAGGAAGGGGAAGTCTGTGCATCGAAAAGCCACGAGACCAAGTATAGTGCCAAGAGACCGCTCATTCTTGGTCTCTAGCCAAGCGAAACAAGCGTACCGGAGGCAGCCCCCAAGATGATAATTGCTTCTCCAAGGTCGTTTCCTTTCAAGGATACGAAGATGGTTCCATGGAACTACACTGCAAGCATCACAATGTCGAGTTCCTTTAGTTTACATGGAGAGAACATGGAAATAGAGATGAAACCCATTCAAGAAAAGTATTTGGAGCCCAAAACCGGAGAGCCCAAATGATGTGGGTCATCTCACGAGGAGTGGCTGATACTATGCTCTGGAGAACCTAAAGGCACCAGAGGAAGCAAAAGAGAAAGACATGGAGGTTAAAGTTTAACCCAAGAAAGTTTTCAGAGATTGCCCGTTGCCGTGAATTAAAGAGCCAGTCACAAAAGCTCAAGCTCAAGAGTTTTTGAAGCACAATGAGTACAACGTTGTTGACCAGCTTCAAAGACAGCAAGCTCGAATCTTCGTGCTTGATCTCTTACTGAACTCAGAGAAGCATCGTGAGGCTCTGCTGAAATTTTTGAATGAGACTTATGTTACAAAGGATATCTCAGTTAAGAGGTTGATCAGATTGTTAGCCATATCACTGACGTTAATCACATTACCTTTGGTGATGACGAAATCCCAAATGAAGTTATGGGATCCATCAAAGCCCTGAACATCACCACTCACTACAAAGGTCATGTGTTGTCGGGCGTGCTAATTGATAATGGCTCAGCGTTGAATGTTATGCCATTAGCTACACTACAACGATTACCGATCGAAAGTTCATATATGCAGCCCTGTCATAATACGGTGCAGGCTTTTGATGGGACCCAAAGAGATGTGGTCGGGAAGATAGAAGTGCCATTGCTCATTGGTCCCACCGAATACGTGGTTGATTTTGTGGTTATAGATATCTGACCATCTTACAATTTCTTGTTAGGGAGGCCATGGATACACTCGACTAGCGCCGTTCCATCCCCACTCCATCAAAAGTTGAAATTTGTCACCAGGGAAAATTAGTGACAGTGAACGCCGAAGAAGACATCGTCACCTCAGTGACTTCAGACACACCATACATCCACACCAATGAGGAAGCGATGGAGTGTGCCTTTAGGGCCTTGGAACTTGTCAATGCTACATTTGTTGCCGAAGGAAACAATATTCCATGCCCTAATCTGTCCAATTGCACTAAGATGATGGTGTATGAAACCCTAGGTAAAGGAGCGAAGAAGAAGAAAGACTTGGGAAAGAATCTGCAAGGACGCCTTCGTCCCATCAAGGTGATCCACAAAGTTGACCACTTTGGAAGAAAAGAGGAAGCAATTGCAAAGGAAGCCTAGGCTCAGAGGGGAGGACATTCCATGGGCCCCGATCATCTATGGAGACTTTAGGGGCGCCTTTATATATGGCAGAATTCAAAATCTGGAGGTGGACATCCAAGTGGAAAACCGAGGATGCGAGAGGTGCTCCAGGAAAAGTTGATCAATGAAGCTTTTGAAGATATGAATGTGGACATAATTGGCGACGAGATCGAGGCTAATCAATTTCTGGACAAGATTCGCCCGTGCCTCCTAGGAAAAGAGCTCAACATCTGGAACTTTGGGGACATACCAACATTTTCTAGAAACAAGACAAAGTAATGCTCAGAACAATCCGGTTACTTTTGCCTGAAAGTAACGAACATCCTTTGTAAAAAGGGCAGCTATGTCATATCTATCTGTTTTAAATGAAATAGACTATGTCTACATTTTCCTTCTCAAATGGCAAACACAACATTCATTTTATTCTATTTCATTTATTACTTTCTTATTTATTTATCTATCAATTTGCTTACTTTTGTATATACCTATTTATTTCTTCACATCATAAACTACACCTTTCCTATCCCAATACGCATTTTCAAAATCATGTAGGCCTCTTAACATAAACTGTATGAATGATGTGGAACCCAATCCTGAAGTAGATTTTGAACGACCCACGTACTTGGCGGAGGTAGAAGAAGAGGATGAGGAGATTCCCGATGAGATGCTAAGGATGATGGCTAGTGAGGAAAGGAAAATCCTCCCACACCAAGAGAAGGTAGAGATTTTAAATTGGGGACTGACAAGAGGAAAGAAGTAAGGATCAGAGGTACCCTGTCGCCAAAAGTCATGTATGAGTTGGTGAGTTTGCTTGTGGAATTTAAGGATGTGTTTGCGTGGTCATACCAGGATATGCCAGGCTTAAACACAGATATTGTAACACATAAGCTCCCCATCAGGCCAGAATGCATGCATGTCCCGTAGAAGCTTCAAAGATTGAAGACGAATATGTTGTTGAAATTAGAGAAGAGGTAAAGAAACATTTTGAGGCTGGTTTTTTTGGAAGTTTCTAAATAACCAGAATGGGTGGCTAATATAGTGCCGGTGCCAAAAATGGACGAGAGGGTGCGTATATGTGTGGATTATAGGGACCTTAATAAGGCGAGCCCCAAAGACAATTTCCCTTTGCCTCATATTGATACTCTAGTTGACAATAGTGTGGGGCATGCTTGGTTTTCCTTTATGGACGGCTTCTCAAGATACAATCAGGTCAGAATGCACCCCGAGGATATGGAGAAGACCACTTTTGTGACCATGTGGGCCACGTTATGCTATAAGGTGATGTCTTTTGAGTTGAAGAATGTCGGGGCCACGTATCAAAGAGCCATGGTGACCTTGTTCCATGACATGATGCACAAGGAGATTGAGGTGTACGTGGATAACATGATAGCCAAGTCTCGGACCGAGGAGGAACACATTCAAAATCTACAAAAGCTCTTCCAAAGGCTAAGAAAGTTTCAGCTAAAGCTCAACCCAGCCAAATGTACATTCGCAGTTATATCAGGAAAACTTTTGGGGATTGTGGTGAGTCAAAAAGGCATCGAGATTGATCCTGACAAGGTGAAAGCAATCTAAGATCTTCCATCGCCTCAAACTCAAAAGGAGGTCCGAGGATTTTTAGGAGGGCTGAATTACATCTCACGATTCATATCCCAACTGGCCGATAAGTGTGACCCTGTCTTTAGACTGCTCTGGAAGAATAACCCGGGAATTTGGGATGAAGAATGCCAAAAAGCACTAGAAGAATCAAGAAGTATTTCACTAATCCCCCAATCTTAGTAGCACCAGTACCAGATAGGCCATTGATTTTGTACTTCACAGTTTTTGAAAACTCTATGGGCTATGTGTTGGGGCAGAACGATGACACGGGCAAAAAGGAAAGGGTGATCTATTACTTGAGCAAGAAATTCACCGAGTGTGAGACACGATGCCCATTGATCCAAAGGTTATGTTGCGCCTTGGTATGAGCTACTAAGCGGCTCTAGCAATACATTTTGTTTCACACCACTTGCCTAATCTCTCGATTAGATTCGTTAAAGTTTCTAATGGAAGCACCAGCATTAACTGGGAAAATGGCTCGTTGGCAGATACTTCTGTCAGAATTTGACATTGTTTATGTAAGTCAGAAGGCAGTAAAAAAGAGTGTGGTGGCAGATCTTTTAGCAAGCCATGCCTCAAATGATTATTAACCATTGGATTTTAGTTTCGCAGATGAAGATCTAATCTGTGATCTATCCGATGTGACGCTTACTGTCAAAAATAAATGATGGAGGCTTTATTTTGATGGGGCATCAAACACCTTAGGCCATGGAATATGGGTAGTTTTGGTCTCCCCTGAAAATGTCTAGTACCCTTCCACAAGCAGGTCGGAGTTCTTTTGCACCAACAATATAGCCGAGTATGAGGCCTGTGTCATGGGAATCCAAGCAACCATAGAGAGAAAGGTTAGGGTGCTTTAGGTTTTCAGAGACTCTTCTTTGGTGATTTATTAGCTTTAGGGAGAATGGGAGACTAGAGATCCAAAGATGATAAAATACTACAACTTGATCCAAGATTTGGCCAAGGATTTTGAAGAAATTAGTTTCACCTACTTGCCAAGAGAGAATAATCAGATGGCCGACGCCCTGGCAACTCTGGCCGCTGTGTTCGAAGCAAGCAGGGCAACCTAGATGGGGCCGATCGAAATACAAACCTTTAAGGTACCAGCCCATTGCTATAGTTTGGAAGAGGAGCAGGATGGTAACCCATGGTATTTTGACATCCTCCAATACATCAAGTTCCAGACCTATCCAAAAGGGCCTGACGATAATGACAAAAGGACTATAAGAAGTTTAGCTTCGGGGTACATCCATGACAGGGAAACTTTGTACAAAAGAAGCAAAGATCAGGTACTGTTGAGGTGTGTCAGTGCTTAGGAAGCTGGAACCATTTTAACGAAGGTCCACGGAGGCTTATGTGGGACCTACGCCAGCGGGTTCTCGATAGGAAGAAAAATCATGAGATATGGCTATTTCTGGTCAACTATGGAAGGAGATTTCATCAGTTATGCGAAGAAATGTCATAAATGTCAAATCTATGCCGATAAGATACACTCCCTGCTAGTGCCTCTTCACACCATGAATTTATTGTGGCCCTTTGCTACTTGGGGAATGGATGTCATTGGTCAGATACATCCAAAGGCTTCCAATGGGCACCGCTTTATCTTAGTGGCCATCGATTACTTCACCCAGTGGGTGGAGGCCGCCTCGTACGCTAATATCACAAGAGCGACAGTCTGCAAGTTTCTCAAGAAAGAAATTTTATGTCGCTATAGTCTGCCTGAAAGAATATCACAGATATTGCTTCCAATTTGAACAAGATGATGACCGAGGTGTGTGAACAATTCAAGATTGTACACCATAATTCTACCGTTTATCACCCCAAGATAAATAGAGTGGTAGAAGCGACAAATGAGAATATTAAGAAGATCATAGCAAAAACTACGAAAACATTCAAGGATTGCCATGAGAGATTTCCTTTCGCCTTGTTTGCCTATCGAACATTCGTGAGAACTCCCACCAGGGCAACGCCGTATTCCTTAGTATACAGCACTGAAGCAGTACTACCCGTCAAAGTGGAAATCCCGTCACTTCAAATTTTGAACGAAGTATAGTTGGATGAGGCTGAACGGATGCAAGCCAGGTTTGATCAGTTGAACCTCATCGACAAGAAAAGGTTGAAATATATTTTACATAATCAGATGTACCAGAAGCGAATGATGCAAGCTTATAACAAGAAAGTTCACCCAAGGGAGTTTTAAGAGGGAGATATGGTGCTAAAAAAGATCTCGTTGAATCAAAAAGACTTTCGGGGAAAATGGATGCCAAACTGGGAGGGGCCCTATGTCATGAAAAAGCCTTTTTTGGAGGAGCGTTAATCCTAACAGAGATGGACGGGAAAGAATTGAGCAACCCGATAAACTCGGACTCCGTCAAGAAGTATTACGCGTAAAAAAGAAAAGATAAAAGATAAAAGAAAAAAAGGGTTTAAGGTGAAAACCCAAAAATGGACGCCTTAAAACCAAAGTAGGATCTGAATCAAAAATCTGAAAAGGACGGTTCAGATAGATTTGAGTTTCGACATCCAACTAACGAGCCTCATTTTGATTAAAGGGTTTTTGCTTCGATCTTCATATCGTTAGAGATAACAAAGAGTGGTTAGGGAGAGATCTGCCGAAGTTGATAGGTTCGCGTCATTTATGCAGTTGGCATCTTCTATACCTCTTTCTCTCTTCTCATGTTTGCCATGACTTTCCAAGTTATCCTAATTAATAAAATTATATTCCAGTTTCTTTTATTTATTTCATATTTATTCCGCGGGTAGGTTGACATGGAATGGAAAAGATCAAAGGATTTCTTGGCATTACTATGGTCTAACCTATTAAGTGCAGGTTTTTTCCTAGTTAGGATCAGAGATTGCCAAAATTATGACGAAAAGACATTAGAGGCAAAGTTGAGAAGATCTATCGTGAAAGGCATCAAACACTGTTCATACTAAAGTCCGAGCGATCGTGGGCGAAAACCCGCAAGGGTGCCCAAGAAAAAAAAAGGATTTTCTAAAGTGAAAACCTGAAAAGGCACTTTTGAACAAAAGGTTCAAGAACTCAAAATGGGGCATGAAGGGTGAACCCGAGTGAATGAGGAAGCACTGTCATCACGAAGAAGAAAAGACGGAGGACGCAAGTAAAAGGGGGGCAAGGAGAGAAATTGCCCGAGAAAATTTAAGATTGTTATCATTCATACATCATGTCTAGTTAGACATCCCCAGGTTAGGAGCATGCTAACTCTTATCATTATAGACTTGGCATCCATTTTTGCAGATAATCACAACAAAGATTGAGTACCTTATAAGGTTGGGGCCCATTTATATAGGTCCAAGATGAATGGAACCTTCATGACATGAATTACCATTTGCTCCTTACCAATTTGGAGGGACACGTTGGCAGTTCTGCTTTCTGCCGCTTCGGGAAAGTAAAGTTATTTGGATTCATTCACTTCCATTTCGGAAGGATATCCCAACACCACCCGTTTGTTTTCTATCGTTTCAGGAAAATAGGTTACTTGGATTCGTTCACTGTAGCTTCAGAGGAATAAGTCATTTGATAACTGGTCCGTTCGCTGCCGTTTAGGAAGGACATGCCAATGCCACCCAATTGTTTTCGTCACTCCAGGGAAGCAAGTTTGGATTTGTTCATTGCTGCTTCGGAGGAGCAAATCGTCCGGTAGGGAAGCATGACAAAATTAGTGCTTATGGTTTTTGCTTTATCCTTGTTCCACACGTATAAGCTAAGGGGGCAACTGTAATCACTAATTTTGTCTGGGGCGGGCTCATTTTATTTTTTGTTCTTTTTTTTACAATAATGGGCTTACATGTTACTACTATCCATATAAATATATATGTTCGGCTTTGTTTAAATACTATTTACACGATTCAAGAAATCAAAATATATTGCTATTGTTAACTTCTAATATCCAATTTTTCTATTACCTTATTTTTGTTACAACTTTGTCATCCAATTAAAAAAGGAAGACCCAAAAAGAAAATACTAAGTGATATATATGTGTTATTGTTATTATACATTAGTGATATATATATGTGTGATGATTAAGTCTCTTTTCATCTAGTTCATATCATTGAAAATCCAAAAATATAATTAGTGTGTTATGATTGTGATAGTATCATTATTTTTATCATGCCTTGTTATTAGTGTTACCGTTAATGCTATTATAATTATATTAATTATTATTATTATTATTATTATCATAAAGTTAAACTGAAAAATTAAAAATTAAGTAATAAACTATTAAATAAATAAAAGCCCATTTAAATAAAACAGTCTATTTATAAAAATATAAATATTACATGGCCCATTTTTTGGCCCAACAATCAGAAACCCTAACCCAATCTACCTTTCATCTTGCACAGCCAAACAATGGCCGTTAGATCAAATCTTGATCTAACGGTTCGGATCACCTTCTGAGAAGAAACCTTTGATGCCGCCCTTGTTATCCTGGCACCACAGCACCTTAGTCGTCGGATCGAAGGCATCATCAACGGTCTAGATACAACTAAGGAACCTTCCAGATTCCCCACGCTCCCCCACATGCAGCTTGGCAACTCCCCACACGTGGCTTTGCAACTCCCCACACGTGGCTTGGTAACTCCCCACGCGCGTCTTTGCAACTCCCCACGCGTAGCTTTCCAGCTCCCCCACACGCACGTGCATCATACGTCTACGTCCATTGCTCTTCCAACACCGCCTCCACGTCGGCTGAAGAGGACCGGTGACCCAATGCCACCTCACCATTATTCTTCCACATCAATTGCCATGCCAACAACCACATCGGCAACAAGGTCTAGTCTTCTCTTCTCTTGTCACATGAAAACAAACAAGAATGTCATGAGCAATGGCAGATTCAGATTTTAGGGAGCAAAAGGACCAAATCAGAGAATGGCATGAATAAAAACAAGGGATAGCAGATCAACCAATGACAATTTATATGGCCTTTTTCTTTTTCTTAAATGATAGTAATATTAGAGGCTATATAACACAAAGCCCTAAATCATTGTATTTTCATTCGGCAATTGAAAAAGGAATAGAGCAAACAGAGTAAAAAAAGCCTCGAGCAGTTTGAGATATACCACTTTTCTTCTCTTTTAATTGAAAGCATACATAAACTTTGATTTAAGGTTTCTTTTTTTATCACCTGTTCGGTTCATCTCCCTTGCGTCGCGTCCTTTCTCCTTCGATAATAAGCCACCTAGCCTCCCTAGTGGTTGTGCGTGGTGAATCAGAAAAAGGAAATGCCAGAGAGGGGTGGGTTTGATTTAATTTTTCTAGGTTGCCCTTTTTATATACATGTTTGATTTTCTGTTGTGTAATCGGTTTCTTTTGCATTTCAGTCCCATTTTTCTTTGATTATGCTTTTATTTTCCCATTGATATATGTTTGGTGTGGTTTAATGTGCATGTCATATAGTGTTTGGTTGTATGTGATATATGTTGCTCATAATATAAATAATATATGGTATATATGATATAGTTCTTATAATGTATATAATATATTTTTTTAGTATAATATAGATTTTGTAAGATATATGACATATATAATATATAGTTTCACATGTAATATATAGTTTTATTATATGATATGTTTTTATGTGATGTGTGCTCTTTTTAATACATATAATATATAATATAGCTTCTAAAGTATTTAATATTTTTTATAAAGTTTGTAATTTCATGATATGCAATATATATTTGTTTGATTTGTCTAATTAGTTTTGTTTGGGCCTTTGTGTTTGGGCTTAGGGTTAACCTTAGCTTAGTGAGCCTTGGGCTTAGTCTTTTGGGCCTTAGCTTGTTAGATTAGCCTTAGATTAGAATTAGGCTAATTAATTTAGGTCGTGTGCTCGTCTAATAAGGGCACGATCCTTAAATTAATTAAGTTAATTCTTGGATTAGCCCCCTTAGAGCCTTAGTTAGATTTAGGTTCGAATTAACTTAGTAAATTTAAATTTATCTTTGTCTTATTGGGATAAATATTAAATTAATTAAATTAATCGAATATTCCTTAATCACTTTTAGGATAAAATCAATTGCAAGTTTAGATTGAAATCTAATTCCAAACCATGGTTAATTAACTCAATTTATTTTAAACAGTGTTCTCAGCTTATTGGAACACTAGTTTAAAACCGATTGAATTAATTATCAGGTTCCAAGATAATTCATAATTTGTTAAGGTTTTTAGTATTTTAGGGTTAATTAATTTATGATTAATAATAGAATCGCCTAATTAGCAATTAGATCACTAATTAAATATCCATAATTTGGGCCTCTTAGGTTAGTACTTTTAGTGGGCCTTTGGGTGTTTCATTTTCAAACCGTTGTTTGACATGAATTTTATTTGTCATCATTTGACCCATTTGATTTACATGTTAATTAATTTCACTCATAGAAATGAAGGTAGTCATTAATTTTGACATTTGTGTCGTAACAGTCTAAGCTTAAAGGATGTTGACCAAATGTTTGAATTAATCTTTACCGACTCAAGGTAAAATTAAAACTTAACCAAACCATTACATCATATTTAAAATGTTTGCATCATGCATAAAAGTGACATGCGGGATTCGAACCATAAATTAACACGACAGTCAGGCTTATTCGATGTCGGTTTAATCTATGATCCGATGTATCATCAACCTTATTAATTAAATGTCCAATTAATTCTGACCCACCAACTTGATAAAGCCCATGTAATTAAGGATAAATTTTCAATTAAGTACGCCGATTTATATTCAATTCAAATTCCAACAATTTCCATCAATTTGAAAGTAACAAATATTCAGGTACTGATTACCGGGCGTGATGGGGGTGCTAATCCTTCCCCACATGTAACCAACTCCCAAACCCTTTCAAAACGAATCTCTGGTTTTTGTGGTGTTTGGCCTACCTTATCCAAGTGGTCGGTGGCGACTCCAAGTTTTTTTTATCAATTTTCAAAAGAAAGATAATTTTCAAAAGAAATCCCCTTAAACTAAGATTTCAAAGAAATTACTTTGGGGATAATTTGTATCGACAGTTTTTCTAAAAGGAAAATAAGAACCATGTACCTTTAGAAAAGGAAAAAAATGTCGCTACATATCGAAACTTTGAGCAGAGTTTTAAAATTTTGAGTCAGTTTTGATACTTAAAATTCTACTAGAATGCCAAGTTTTGAAAATACACTAATAGTTTCAAAACTCTTGGACCAATTTTGACATTTTTGCATTTTAGTCACTAAATTCTACACTTGTGACTTGAAGTTCAGTTAGGACCTGTTTGGGTCAAGATTTGAGATGTAATTTACACTAAGTTCATAGAATAAATATAGGGTATATTATGATGGAAATTTTTTGAAATCCCTGACTTAAGAAATTACAAACTACTCCATAATCTTTGAAACTTTACAAAATAGTCTATAAAGTTTAATTGGTTACAAATATAGTCATTAAATGTTTAATAAAGGAACTCAATGTGTGATTTGTTATAATTTATACGTGTTTGGTTCTACAATTTCTTTTTTTATTTCTGGTAACATCTCTGACTCGATTTTCTTTCGGATTGGGTAAGGGTGTTACACATTTGTTAGTGCTCTTGGGTGTGTAAGAGCTTCATTGCAGCAAACAAATTTACCTTGTGAGGATTTTCATTGTTTGCAAATTTGTTTCTGTTTAGGAAAATGTGTTGTCTTAAGATATTGGGTACAAATATTAAAGGGTTTGTAATGTTACACCTAGTCGTTACACAACAGAGGTATCAGAGCCTTGCTTGGGGGCATCGAAACCTTTTACAAGGTTTTGAAATCTTATGCAGAGTACTGAAATTTTTACCTAGGTTTTGATCCCAAAACTTTACCGTCCATAATGTTTCGAAACCTCCTAAAGGGGTTTAGAAGCCTTCTTTAAAAATATTGAAATATTGGCTATTATTTAAATTTTAAAAGTATATTAAATATAAGTATTAGGTAAAATATTTTAGAAATCATTTTTACAAGTTAAAATATGCTTTTGACAAATTTAAATTTATTCTCATAAATTACAAATTTTACAATTTAGTTCTCAAAGTTACATCAAAATCAGAATAAATCTAATAATCTATCCTTTTTTGATATAACAAAACACTTGGTAAAAAAAAATTGTTTTTGAAATAATTTGTCAAAATTTAATGTTGGAATATGCCCAAAGACCAATAATAAGATGATTGTAAAAGACATACTTAATTTTATCTTTTTATTAATATAAAGCCATTATTATTATTTCAGTCATTATTCTGCGTATATAAATAAACTGAATTATAATAAAGTCCTTAGAATAATATGGTTATTCTTAAATGTCCTTAGTTGAGTATTATTGTGGACATGAACAACAACAATGCATTAAGACTAATATGTAGTTGATTGATGAAAAAGTGTTGTCATTAACATGGAGATGTCAAAATCAATACATAAGTATGTGTTAGAGAACAACATACTAGACTGGCCCGCTATGGGCATGTTACTTGGATTATTATCTGATAGTCACAACATTGCTCATAGTGATAACTACATGTATGATCCTCAGACTTGAGATCATCATTATTTCAACATTGTGAGTAACATGTTTTGATACAGTCAAACATGTTTCATAACTAACTACACTATGAAGACTGATATTAGATATGTAACCCCCTCGACTCGGCCTAGACGTCAGACAGAAATGAGCGAGCTACGTTGGGTTTGCCTAAACAAACCCGTAAAGATTTAACTTGAATTACGTCTATTTTTTCTTTTATCTTGCCTATATGCAACATTATAACCTATGGTGTACATACTAGCAGCGGATGAGAACTCAACTCAATCGGTCGTCAAATCGACATCCAATTGCACGCAATTGCAATTTATGGAACAAATTGTAATTCTTAAAAATTACAGGGACTTAATCCATTTTGAAGTTACCAATCCTTAGTTAGTCAGGTTTTATGCTCACATGTTAAATTTTAGCTTAAAACAATCATCCGAACTTCTTTAATTGCATGCATAACAATTAGGGACCAAAGTGAAAGAATCTAAAACCTTTAATATCCATAACAACTAATATAACAACCAAGCGTACAAATACGGTCTCAAAGTGTACAGATACGTGGAGGCGTATCGGTATGTGGGTTACAAAACATTTTCCCACAATTCTAGTAGCTCAAGACCGTATCGATACACCTTTACCCGTACCGATACGCAAGCCAAAAATACACTTACTCGTATCGATACACCTCTACCTGTATTGATACGCATGAACTTGAAATGTCCAAATTTGTTGGTTTTTCTCTCTAACAAGGTTTCAAACATGTTTTAACTCAATATAAACAAACATACATCTAATCTAAGGGTCAAACCATGCTATAAACACAAGACAACATGATCAATACATGAAGAGGAACTTCAATCACATTTCTAGAGGCATACGTCCAATATTTCGACCAACTCAACATTCAAAAAGAGACTCAAGACATATCTCATAATAGGCATGGCATCAACACTCTTCTATCATCATTTAGGATAAGATGGCATAGCAAAAACATGATCAAAAGCATAATAAGCAATTATGCAACAAAAGGAAAACACAAGGAATAATATCATGCTTGCAAGGGATCAACAAACCATGTCTTAAACCAAGCTCAAAGATCAACAAATCATAGCGAATAAACCATCGCAAACAACCCAAAAATCCAGATTAAAAAACCCCCAAAACATGGTAAACACATTGCCTTATTAACCAAATTTAAAACTAAGTTTCATACTTAAGTAAATGTCTAGATCTTAGACCTCCCTTGCCAAACCAATGCTGCCCTAAACTCTATTGCTCTGCATCAATAGAAATAAAAGAGAACGTAAGCACAAATGCTTAGTGAGGATGCTCATAATCAGCATTGATGCAATTTGAAACCACTTTAAAACCATTAAGCCTTTTGTTGCCAAATCATGCTTACTTCCCAAGTATTTTATATGTGATTAAAACCATTTGAAAACTATAAACCATCTTGTTATCAAAACATGCTTTATCACCCAAACATTAACTCATTTGTTTCCACAACAAATCATGCATAACAATCATATGCATCAAATCATTTATAAACTCTTTAATCACATATATTCTCATATATTGGCATTTAGATGACCCCAATAGACTCACCTCTATCCTTGGATAGTACTACCTCTATCCATACATGTTCGGATATAAAAATTTCTCATGGTGGGCTAACCTCTACCAAATCTCATACCTTGCCTAGTTAAACCGCAAGATACCATCACAATGGGCTGCCTAGTTAAAACGCATACCCAAGTGTTAACCCAATAGTCCGAGTAGCCTAGTTAAACCGCTTTTTCTCAAGGAATATGGCACGATCGATTTTATATATTAGAGTGAACTTTAATCCTATGGATAGCCAACTATATCCGACACTTTCTTAACACGTCACATAGCCAATATATCATTTTAAAATACATTTACTTAATGTTTTCCAATGCATTTCATAAACCAAATCATATGCAAAATCTCATTGCCTAAGGCAACATCACATTCCTTTTAGAAACAAATCTCAATGCTCAAAAGCATTCAAATACTTTGATAATCATTGCATATTACTCCAAACAATGCATTTACAGTAAGTAAATCAAACCATGTTTGTCTAAGCAAACCCAGTGTAGCTCACTCAGTTTAGTTTGACGTTTAGGCTGGGTTGAGGGGGTTACATTTGGTGGTATCAAAGCTAGGTTTGCGATTGTTGGGTGTTTTTATTGATTGCTTGATTAATGTTTTGTTTATTGCATACATGTTTATGAGTGATGTTGAAGATATTGGATGTATTGAGTTATGAATGGGAACATATTGCCTATTACCCTGGTTTTAAAAAGATTTTTAAGGTTGTCTTAGATTTGCCGAATGCTAGCATAAATTTATTGTGTTGTGATGTATGGTATAGGCCATTGTAAGTATGGGTCCGCATCGTGAGACTTGTTCTGTTACGAATAATGCTGGGGATGGGCAGAATGTTGGGGATAGATTGGTTCTTCGCAATCCTTTACCTCCTCCTCCACCTATATCTCCTGTTGGTGTTGGAGTAGGGGTCGGTGTTGTACCTCAGGCTCTGCAAGGGCCAGTTTTTGGTGATATGACGTCGTTGATTCAAACGATGACGGGAGCCTTTCAGGAAATGATGGCTAGGGTGCATGTGTAAGCACCATCGCCCGTTGTGGCCGTTAATCATAGGTTACCATTGGAGCATCTTCGTCTAGAGGATTGAATCCAGAGGTGGCTGAGGAGTGGCTAGAGAGTACTATTCGTATTATGGGTCAGATGGAATTTAATGATGTGTGTAAGCTGGGTTGTATCGTATCCTTGTTGCATGGTGACACATAACATTGGTCGGTAACCACAGTTGCGGGAGTTCCCGATGCTGATGTGTATTGGGAATTCTTTTAGACAGCTTTCAAGAGAAAGTATCTTGGTCCGCAGTATCATGATGCCAAAAAGTAAGAGTTTATGTCATTGGTACAAGGTGGCATGTTAGTGTCTGAGTATGAGGTAAAATTTGTTCGGTTGAGCCAATATGCTCCTGAACTAGTTCTGAATGATCGACAGAGATGTGACTGGTTCCAGTACGGACTTCTTAAGGACAACAAGACAGATTTGTTGCCCACGAATTATACGGACTTTGATGTGTTGGTCAACCAGGCCAAGGATATGGAGCAATCCTTGGGTGGTTTGGTGCAAGTAGTGAATGCAGATTCGGGAAAGAGAATTGCTAAATCTGGGAGACAAAACAAGAGGTCGTGTGATAAGCGATACAAGCCAGATTATAAGCGTGGTGGTGGCGGTGGCTGTAATGAGGGTGTACATGTTGCTATTGATTGTGAGCGTTGTGGTAGACGCCACGCGGGTTTATGCTAGGGAACGCCTGGATCTTATTGGAAGTGTGGATCTTCTGATCATTTGAAGCGTGATTGTCCGTGTGTTGTGATAGATACACCAGCACAGACAATTGTTGTTCCTGTTAGAGGCCAAGGCTGTGGCAGGGGTAATTTTTAGAGGAATGAGGATGGTAAGAGGAATGTGGCTCATACAGTTGTGGTGTGACCAGAGAATGGTGAGCCGACTCAGATCTATGCTCATCGCGATCACATGTACTTTTACCTCACAATCTTTGTCATTATTTTCCTTAATTGATTCGGGGTCCGCTCATTCATATTTTTAAGTGAACATGTGCATTTGTAAGACGTACCTATTGAGATCATGAATGTTGGTATGTTAGTACTAGTTCCTTTGGTGAGACGGTTACGGTTAGAAGTTTGTATAAGAGGTGTCCTTTGGTTGTTCAAGGCCATGTGTTTGCCGCGGATTTGATGGAATTGCCATTTTATGGTTTTGATACTATTTTGGGTAAGGATTGGCTAAGCGAGAATAAAACAGTTGTGGATTGTGAATCCAAAAGAATTTCTTTGAGGCTTGCCGATGAATACGAGGTTGTGGCAGTTGGCGAGAATATTAAGTTCTTGTCTAATGTCGTTTTGGCTACGCAAGCTAAAAAGATGATGTAAAGGTTTTCAAGCTTATCTAGCAATTGTGATGAATCTGGATATCAAAAGGGTTCGGGTGCAGGACATTCGGATTGTGTGAGTTTCTAGAGGTGTTTCCTAATGAGTTGTCGAGTTTATTGCTGGATAGAAAGGTGGAATTTGGTATTGAGACATATTCGAGTATGACTCTGGTTTCCATTGCTTCATATCGTATGACACCGAAGGAGTTAAATAAGTTAAAGACTCAACTCCAGGAGTTGTTGGATCGAGGGCTTCTCCGACCTAGTGTTTCCCCTTGGGCTGCATTCGTTAACTCGGATAGATGACTTTTTTGATCAATTTCGTGGGGCGGTTGAGTTTTCAAAGATTGATTTGAGATTGTACCAATTGAAGGTTAAAGATGTGGATGTGCCGAAGACTGCTTTTCGCACGAGATATGGGCATTATGAATTTTTGTTGATGACGTTCGATTTGAGAAATGCCTCGGCTTCTTTCATGGATATGATGAATAGAGCATTCCATGAATATCTTGATCAGTTTGTGGTGGTTTTTATCGATGATATTCTCGTGTACTGTCATATCGAGGAGGAACATGATCAACATTTGCGGATTGTTTTGCAAGCTTTGAAGGAACATCAGTTGTATGCTAAGTTGAGTAAGTGTGAGTTTTGGCTTAAAGAAGTGATGTTTCTTGGTCATATGGTTTCCATAGAAGGTATTTGTGTTGATCCACAGAAGATTGAGGCTATTCTTAATTAGAAACAACCTAAATTGTTATCTGAGGTTCGTAGTTTTCTTGGATTGGCAGGATATTATTATCGTTTTGTGATGATTTCTCTAGTATTGCTGCTCCATTGATAAAGTTGTTGCAAAAGAATGTTCGTTATGTATGGATGGAGAGTCAGCAGCGTGGTTTTGAGAAGTTGAAGGAGGTTTTGACTCATGCTTCTATCCTAATTCAACCTAAGTTTGGTAAGGAGTTTGTGGCCTACAGTGATGTGTATTATGTGGTTTGGGTTATGTGTTGATGCAAGACGGTAAGGTTGTGGCTTATGCATCAAGGTAATTGATAGTTCATAAACGCAACTACTCAACTCAGGATCTAGAGCTTGCGGTGGTTGTGTTTGCTTTGAAAATTTGGAGACATTATCTTTATGGTGAGAAGTGTATCGTTTATACCGATCATAAGAGTTTGAAGTATTTGAGGTCTCAAAAGGAGTTGAATCTTAGGCAACGAAGGTGGATTGAGATGCTTAAAGATTACGCTTGACAATCGAATATCATCCTAGAAAAGCTAATGTAGTAGCGGATACATTGAGTCGTAAAGTTGTCGTTGAGCTTAAGGCGATGTTTGCAAGGTTGAGTGTGACACAAGAAGATAGCATGTTGGCTAAGTTGCAAGTTAAGGCTACGTTGTCTCAAATGATTAAAGCAAGGCAACCATATGATAATTATTTGGTTCCTCATGTTAAGGATATTTTGGATGATAATCCAACAAATTTTCATTTGATGATGGTGGGGTTTTGTGTTTTAAAGGTCGAATAGTTGTGCCGACAGATTCAGAGTTGAGGTGCACTATTTTGATTGAGGCTCATTCTAGTCCTTTTGCTATGCATCCTGGTGGTACAAAGATGTAACACCCCCTACCCCGGCTAGTAGGAACCCGACTCGGGAGCGTTACATAGGTAAGCAAGGACAATGGCAAGGAAGAAACAAAGCATTCGAACACAATAAAACAATGAACAAGGCAACTTTCTTATCATACAAGTAACCACACAATTGATTCTTACTCATCCTAAACCATTCGAACAAGGCCAAGGCAACCAATCATACATTACTTATCATGCAAGTAACTTACATTTCGAATCTTACATCAATCTAAGACATTCGAATAGGTCACTAAATTGTTTCCTTTTTATACTTACATTATAGGTTATAACATTACCAATTCAAATCACTTCATTTTTCCCTAGCTTAGGTTCAAATATCTCTAGATGTAACATGCTTCCATTTCATTTCAAGGTTCCTTATTTTGTATACATTTATTCATTTCATTCCAACACTTACTAAGCATAATTATCTAACATTCAATAGCATGTAACTAGTTTCATTCAAGCTTATTTCCATACCTAACCATTCGGCCATTTATACAAAACATACATAACATATACATCAAGGCAGATATACACACACACACACACCATTCGGCAACCACCTAATCATATACTAGTCTATTCGAATAGAAGGCAAGCAATATGGTTTGGTTATCCTATGTTCAGTTCAAGCAAGACATGTACTCAATCAAAGCATTCAAATGGTACTTATAACTAGATCAAACATTAGATCATTCCATTTAAGTCATCATATGCGCAACAACAACCATTTATTACATGTTATCTAAGTTCATTACATACTTTATACGAAATACATAACAAGGTAGGCCTATCAAGATCAATACATACAAGTTTCAAGATGCATGTTCAAGCTAACTATGTACAATCTAGTGCCACCATTCTAGGATATATACAAAACAAGTATGGAATCATACTTTAACTATGCTTGTGTGACTTGCTTCTAGCTCAAGGAATGAAGCTTCAGATCAAGCAACGATTGAATCCTTTAACCTGTAATTGGGAAGAACGAAAACGAGAGTGATAAGTACAAGAATGTACTTATTGAGGTAGTACTAAGTCTAACCAATTGTTATTTCAAGTTTTAGGTGTCATTTAATCAAGTATAGACCTAGCTAAGGCTTTCAAGCATTAGAGTGATCTTAGCTAGGCTTTCAAGCATCAAGATTATCCTATCTAAGGATATCAAGCATTCGGCCAACAAGCAACAAGATTTCATACTTCATGAATCAAGCATACATGCTTGCAAAACAAGAAATCAAGGAGTCATGCTTTCAAGTCAAGTAACATACAATTTCATGGCATTCAAGACAAGTAGCATATGATGTAGGATTGTTATTTCAATTGTTATTCATTAAACAACCCCATTGGTACTTAGTTTGTATAGGTAATCGAGTCTCCAACCAACTGTCGCCACAAGATGCACCGTAGTGCTGGTAAACCCTCCTACTATCGCCAAAGACCACATACGTACCCTCCGTCTGTCGCCAAATAGGGGCCTTAGCCATGGACCGTAGTCCAGCTTACACAATGAGCTCTAGACTCTAAGGCATGCCCTTCTACCTAGTCCAACTAGCTACCAAGGTTGTTCAATTTACCATTTAATCATGTGTTTCAAGATCAAGTTCATGTCAAGCAAGTTCAATTCATATTAGGCCCTTAGACTATTGAGTCATAGCACATATATCATGTAATTTCATGTTTCATTTCATCAAGATGAGATGATATCTCAAGCATGTTCTTTAGCATTCAATCACAAGTATCATGCCACATACAAGCACCAATATACCATACAAACATGCTTAGCATTCGAATTGATCATGTAAATCAAGATGTGATCTCGTTTCATGCATTAATAGTCATTCTTCCCTTATTAGGTCATGTCCATGATTAAGTTCATTTAACAATTCAAGAGTATAAACAAGTATGCATTGGTTAGGACCTAGTCCTAACCCTAGAGGTAACTACACTCACAATACTCCAAGCTAGCTAGTCTTGGATCCGCACTCCTTTGTTCTTAGCTTTACGATGATCCACTCTATCCTCTTCCACCAAGTTTACTCCTGGTTCTATCACATTACAAGTACAAACATGTCAAGACAAGTTCATATGATCATTCAATTCAAGACAAGATCATTAAATCAAGCCATGCTACAAGCATATAACATTCACATATTGGGAAGCATGCACGTGTGCATTTTCCATTACACTTAACTACACTTTTCTACATTCTAGTTCATGAAAAACAAGGCATAATCAAAGGCCTAAAACTATTTACAAGACAGTTTGCAAAATGCCACAAAACAGTGTGCATTTGCCTATACAGCTGCTGCCAGGCAGCTTGCCTCTAGTCACTAAATCATGCATAACTTTCATTCCGTACGTCGGATTTTCAATCGGTTTACATTGTTGGAAAGCTAAAGTAATTGTCTTTATTACATACAAGGCTTGCATTTTAGTTCTTTGCCAATTAATACAGTGTTTTACTTAAAGACAGGGCATCTTGCTATATTGGGCAGTTTGCATTGTCTCTAGTATTTCTTCTCTACATTTCAGTATACAACCCAGAGTTCAGTTCTGTTTTCTCCTAGTGAATTTAGACATACTAAGGTGTTGTCCATAAATATTTCAGCCTTAAATTCATTATACACAAATTATAGTGATTTTTCAAAGTCACTACCCAGAACAGAGCATTCTGGGCAGATTACTCTAGGTTGGATTTCTAGCTTCTTAACTCATTTTAGCAAGGTCCTAACATGGCAATTCTATTCATGTTCATACATGTCTAGGCCATCATAATTCACCAAGCAATGTTCTTAAAACAGGGCATAATCATTTTGAACCTAGTTTGATCTATTTGATCACATTTGCACATCCAATTCATCAACAAGGCAGTCCATTACCTAATTTAACTAGTTCAATTAGGTGTAGCCACATTTCCAGCAACATATGTATTCAATTCAATCTTATTTTTACCTAGAAACATGATCAAAACAGGGTTCTATGTTCATTTAACATGTTTACACAATTTCTCAATCAAAACAGTCCCTAATCAAGACTGTTTTCAATCATGTTCATATACCTCAAATTTCCAGCGACTATACATATATCCTATATCAACTTGGTTACTAGAAATTACATTGAAGCTATCATGTCCCTAACATGTATAAAATTCATCCAATTTCATCAAGACATCAAGAACATCATCAATCACTCATTCAATCTATCTATAACAAGTTAGAATCAAGTATTATACCTTCTCCAAGCTAAATTTGATCAATGGATGAATCGAGAAGCTTGAATTGAAGGTGTTTGCATGCAAATTTCTCTCCCTTTTCTCTCTCTAGAATCGGCCAAGAGGATGTATAATGAGATAAAGATGACATATTTCTTTGTTCATCTAACTCAAGCTGTCGTGAGTCATCCCTTGCTTTGGCACATGTTCTCTTCATTTGAGAACATGTGTCAAGGCCCTCAAACTTAATCCCTATTGCATGCAAACTCTAATGTTTTGTATGTTCACATTTCCATCCTTTCATTTATGCCTCCTAGTTTTAATTTCAATTCAATTTGGTTCAATTTCACTTATTAGATTTTAAGGATGGCCAATGCTCATTCTTCTTTTAAATTGATAAACTTATGAATTCAATTATCCTATAGTTTATATTGTGGTAACATTACTAGGCCAATTTTAGGGTGTTACAAAAGATGTATCAGGATTTGAAGGATTTGTATTATTGGGTTGGCTTGAAGAAGGACGTGGCCGAGTTTGTTTCTCGTTGTACGGTGTGTTAATGGGATAAGGTCGAATATCAGTTTCCTTCTGGGTTGTTGCAACCTATTTAGATTCCAGAATAGAAATGGGAAAGGATCACCATAGATTTTGTGACGGGTTTTCCTTTGATACCATCCAAAAATGATTCGATATGGGTGATTTTTGATCGTTGTACGGAGTGTGCGTGTTTTCTTGTTGTGCATACAAGGTATACGTTAGATAAGTTGGCAGATGTGTATATTGCTGAGGTTATAAGGTTGCATGGGGTTCCTAAGTCGATTATATCAGATAGGGATCCGCATTTTACATCAACGTTTTGGGGAAGTCTTCAGACAACTTTGTGTACAAGGCTTAATCAGTACATCTTATCATCCTCAGATGGATGGGCAGTCTGAACGTGTTATTCCGATTTTAAAGGATATATTGAGGTGTTGTATAATTGAGTTTCAAGGGACATGGGGGAAGCAACTATCGTTGGAAGAGTTTGCTTACAATAAGAGTTATCAGTCAAGTATCCAGATGGCTCTTTACTAGGCTCTTTATGGTCATAAGTGTCGTACACCTCTTTGACGAGCAAAAATGAGTGAGAAACATGTTGTTGCACCTGATTTTCTTAAGGGAATGAATGGGAAAGTGAAACTCATTTGTGAAAGGCTTAAGGTGGCTTCGAGTCAGAAAAAAGTCTTATGCATACTTGAAGCGGAGAGAGGTTGAATACGAAGTGGGTGATAAAGTATTCTTGAAGGTTTCGTATTGGAAGAAGGTGATGAGATTTGGGTGAAAGGGTAAGTTAAGCCCTAGGTTCATTGGACCTTCTGAGGTGATTGAGCGTTGTTGTGACAGAAATTGCTTGGCAAAAGGGTAAAAAATATGCGTTGGAAAAGTTAAGAAAACAATACCAAGTAAGGTATTTTGCGTGCAAGTATACACGGTCGACAAGTAATACAGCAATAAGCTGAGTATCGATCCCACAGAGATTGCTTTTGGAATTAAGTGTTTTAATTATTTACTTGCTCAAGGAAAAAGATTTTTTGAGATGGAATTGGTTTTGAAAATGATTTAAAACAAAATAAAAAATAAAATAACGTTGGCAAGGACAATTTGTAAAATTGATGATGAGTGTTGGCAAGGAATGTCTGGTTTTCACGCTGCCTGCGCCATGCCAGCCTTTAATAATGTTCTGCCTTAGCAAAGTTTTATTGAGCAGATTCAAAGTTTTCCATTAATTAATTTGATTAAGTTCCAATCTATACTCCCTAAGGGGTAGACTCACTCCCGAAGTAAGTTCATCTACTCGAACATCTTCTGTCGAAGCTTTTCACCTTAGGATCTAACAACTAGTCTTTGCCACCCAAGTCAGCTAAGATATTGAGTTACAAAAAGCAAACTATGCCAGCCATTGTATGGCATAGAAGTTATGGAAAAATTACAGATCAAGCCAGATAAATAAACTATGCCGAAGCATTTTTAATTATTAAAAACAAAGCAAAACAACGTTTAATCCAAACATCTCTCACCAACTATTGAATTAGTTCATAGTGAGAGTATCAACCATAGAAAAAACTTCAACGCTTCCCAACATCATCTAAAAAATAAAAACAACCAAACCAAAGGAAAAGGAAAAAGAAAGAGGTCGCTCGATACAACCTTTCTTGATTCAGCCCTCCTCGGTGCAGCCTTTCCCGGCCGATGGTGGTGAGAGCTATGTGGAGATGGTGTGCGTGGTGCTAAGTCGTCTATCATGCCTCCAATGCTTGGAAATGCTCTATATATGTAGGCATGTGAGGAGAAAAACTCTAGAAGAGTTTAAATTTCAACCATGGCTCATGATAAGTGCTCTATCTTATCACTTTATCATCTCAACACCGATTAGGGCTAACGTGGATTGGTCTAGGGATGACATCATCGGACACCACTTTGTTGCCAAGTGACTTGGCAAATATCTTCTGCTGGCATACTCCTGATTTTTTTGGAGATGATTCAAAATGCTATTTTCTCGGATCTTATCCATTCCTATTTTTCGGAGTTGTCCTATTTTTCTGGGCTGAGACTTTATTGTCAAGGGGCTTGGCATACAACTGTTGGTCCTTCTGTGTTGCACTGCCAGCCGCATCTCGGCAATCTACTTTGACATCATGACCTTTGTTTTCCCTCATTCCTTTGCTGAGCGATCTGGCAATAAACATGTGCCAAAAACAACAAAAACCCTTCAATTTGGAAAAAGGGCACCTACTAACTCCTTTATATGAAAAATGCATGTTTATAACACTAAATGCAAACAAATGTACTCGAAAACAAACAAAAAGCATTGTGAAATAGGTGGAAAATATAGTACTTTTGAGGAGTTATCACTCCCCCAAACCTAGCTCATTGCTTGTCTTCAAGTAATGCAAAGAGCTAAAAAAGTAAAATAAAAATAGTACCTCAAAAAAATTACAATGCTTTCCCACACCTGCCAGCAAGCTAAAATCGAACCTAGGTGTATCCTTAGATATCCAGTATATTAATGCCAACAATTCAACAAATTCAAGAGCAACAATAAAGGCCTAGTCTAAGGTCATGAAGTGTGCATAAGTGTAGGCAATATTCATCAAGTTAACATCAACTCCCTTAGGAATCTTTACTACCTAAACTCATAAAAAAATTCTTTTATTCTACCAAGGGTATTTCTTATGTTGGCATTAAAGTGGGGTCGCATCATGCACTGTTTGGCGTTAGTCATAAGAAGAAGCATACCATGAATGCCCACGTTAGTCTAGACTACATCACTAAGCTAACCCATTTACACTCTTATCCCAAGGTTTTTGACTTGAGTACTAAGAGGGAGCAAACCACGAAGCCCCAAGTAACCTATTATCCCTAAGGCAAAAGAGTGTTCTTTTTAGGTTTTTTAGCCTTTGGTAGAGCATTGCTGCCTTATTTTTCTTTCTTTTTACCCTGGCACTATATTTTTCTCTTTTTTTCTTTTTGTTTTTCTTTTTTGTATTCTAAGTTTAGTTTCAAGAAGTCCTAAGTTTATTTTAGAAATAAGATAAATGCTACATGTAAGGTAAGACTAAAGTTTATTGCCAAGCTACCTGGCACCTAACCACTAGCATACAATTTCATAGGATTAATTGATCATCATCGAATAGATTAACTAGTTACAAGTTAAGCTAAGCTAACAACATGCTAGAAATTAGTCACAATCAAGCTGAGATACAAAACGATTTTCTTAGGTTTTGGTATGCATGGCAAATAAATCAAAATCTAAACATGATAATGCATGACATCAAATGCATGGCAGAAATGTAGGACACAGCACACCCCCAACCCTAAAGTGTGCATAGTCCTCGATGCATGAGAAACAATACATATATATAGAAAACAAAGAATGCATGAACAGGAAAAGTAAAATGAAATGCAATAAGGGAATATAAAGGGAAGAAGACCCCCCTTCGGTGGATGGTTCTGACCGAGAGACTCTTGTCTTCCTCTTGAAAAAGTTGCCTCTATTTGGGGCCATGTGTTTCTTCTTCTTGAGGCTTGTTTTTGTTGCTGCTGTAGAGGCTCTCATGTCATGGAGAACTTCTGCAATTGTTTTGTCAGGGTCGGTGGTAGCAGGGGCAGATTTTAGTGCGGCAGGCGTGGCACCGGCTTGGATTTGGATTTCTTCATCCTCCGGTTCGAGTGGCATACCGCTGCTGGATGTCTCAACTTGAACTGGTGAAATAGGTATTGGAGAAACTGGGCCTGGAGAAATAGGGACGATATTCCCAGACTGTGTAGACTTGGTATGCGAAGAATGAGGTCTTGTCGGCATGATTCCTTTGCCAAGGAGGCTGGTAGGGAAGTCAATAAAGTCTGGCACAGTGAGTGCGGACATCCCATCCAAAGCTTTCTTCAGAACGAGGTCCTCTGCTTTCTCGAGTCTAGCAATAAGCATTTCTTAGTTCTTGCAAATTTGGGACAGCGTTGCCACAGAGGCTGCCGGCATAGAAGTCGCAGCGGCAACCTTGGCTAGCTTGGCCTTGGGCAATGGTGTTGCAGCCATTTGCTTGCCCTTCTCCTTTGTTTCGCTGGCAGTTAAATACCTCTACAACACAGGGGTAATTGTAGATCTCGTTCTCCTTTGAATGTTATCCATATCAAGCGAGGGCACTTCATGCTACGCACAAATGCAAGAGATTAGCAATGGAAAAATTAAACTACCAGTAGTTTTACCTGCACATTTGTAAGTTTCATCCACAATAATATTCCCAACATTCATCTTTCTTCCAGTCATGATTGAGTGAAGCAATGCCATCCGCTCTTCAGAGATAGTCTCATTATGTGTAGTTGGCATGAGGTTGGCTTTGAGGAAGTGATTCCATCATCTCGGTTGCAACTTTAATGCCAAGCGCTTCACTGTTCAGCAGCCTTTAGACGAAATGTTCGACTTGGTACCCGGCTGGAAAAGATCCTTCAGTATAGTCTTTCTCTTGGCATCATCAGCGGAATCGACAAACTCTATGTGTTTCTCCTGGTTTGCATCCAAAGAAAATAGTTCGTTAATGTAACCAGCATCAAGCCTTACACGCTTACCTCGAATCATTAAGAAATATGAGTCCTTGGTCGTAAAGTGGGCATAACACTCTCGAACAATAATGATATTGATGTCCCCTGATTGTCGGCAGAATTTCTACCATTTATGCTTCTTGATGATGGCAATAAAGTCGGCTGAGTAATCGAGATTGGGTCCGTTCTTCAATTCGAACCCTTTCTAATAGCAGAAATTCCTCGAGGCAAAGTTCTCGTCATGTTTTTTCTCGATCTCTCCATTGAAGAAGCGTTTGAATAGTAAAGAAGATGAGGCCATTGGAATCTTGGAATCGAAAGAAAAGAAAAGATGATGAATCGGTGGCGTTTTTGGTTTCCTGGTTTCTTGCAAAATGGATTGATGAGAAGAAAAATAAAGGATGAATGGGGAATCGACTGAGTGTTAAGTAGAGGGGAAAGAGAAAAGGCTGAATGTTTAGGTTATAACCGATTTAATGGGATAATGATGATGGATTTAAATTTAATTGGGGAAGATAAAGTGATAATGATGAGGGTTCTTGAAAGGATAAATGGCAGAAAAGGTGGAGGGATAAGGAGGGAAAAGTTTAAATTTTTATTTACCCTAGGCAGCTAGGGTTTTATCCCAACTTAATCAATTTTTCTCTCATTAATCTATCCGTGCTAGCCTCGCCTCGGCATTGTGTTTGGCAATAAAGTACTGCTGGCGAGAAATTCCTGCTGGCAGTAAACTCCTGCGTTTACTCAAAGAACCTTTCAACATAGCAAAATCAAAGAAACAAAAGAAAGAAAATAACAGAATAAATAAAAATACAAAATGCTGAAAAAGAAAACAACTAATCCTAATATTTACAAAAATCAAACCCTAGTGAGGATCACTGAAGCTCTGCTAGGAGGGTAACCTCCTTGGCATCCATTGGAGTGCCTTCCAAACAGTGCTTCAATCTTTGGTCATTCAATTTGGTTGGTGGGTGGTAGGCTGTGGCAGTGTTTTGTTTAAATAACCAACATAGAAAGCCGAATAATTTATTACCTTTGAGTATGTCAAACTCTCGATTGGATAATGAAAGATAATATTTTTTTTCATGATAGCTTTGAACAACAACCTTAGAAAATTGAAGTATCTCTTTGTTGTAGGTCTCAAGAACCTTTGATCAAACTCAGCACCCCAATAGTGCTTAGGCTTTTCTTCTCCTTTCTCCTTTGATGTTGAACCATAGGCATCCTCACCCTGTTATAGAATGGATGTAGCAATTAAATCTTCAGTTTCTTGTCGCGGCATCTCTGGCATTGTTGTTGCAGTAAAAATTTTCTGCTTCAACTCGTCAATCTCAGTCATTTGGCATCCACTTTTCCTTCAAGCAATAAGCCATTTGAGCATATCTTGCTTCATGACATCAGTTCCGACCATAATCGATATTCCCTGTTGCTCAATTGTTTTGCCATTACATTTTTGTTTTACGGCAACAATTTTCATTCTACGGCAATTTAATGACAGATTCTCATCCAAAATGGATTCCATTAGCTGAACTGAATGGAATTCTTCAATTTCATTAACACACTTAAAAGTTTTAAAAATGTCAACATTAATACATGCTTGTTTTACCAAGGTGGTGCTGGTATCAAATTGCTGTCTGGCATCAAATGGTGGCCTGACATCAAATAATGGTCTGGCATCATCATCAGTGCCCTGGCAAATTTGTGCCATGTCCTTATCGAAGATAGATTCCATAATCTCGACATGTTGGTATTATGGTTCTATTAGTTTTGTCGAGGTGGTGTTGGCATTAGATTGTGGTATGGAATTGCTAGTGCTTGCCTCCCCATTCTCAGCTTCCTTGGGTTCATCTGCTTGGCCTTGTTCTTTCCCAGTTTACCGAGCATCCCCTGTATCACTTTGCAGAGTCCCTAGAGGTCTGGCATTAAGTGCACTGGCAATCTGTCCTATCCAAATTTCCAAGTTCCTCATAGATGCGACTAGACTCTGGACATCTGCATCGTTATGCTCCATATAATCCTTCAGAGTGTCCTTGTCAGAAGATCTTTGCACTGGAGTTAGATTATTTTGTGCTCTTTGTGGCGTGCCATTCTGGTTGAATGCTGGCATGGCATTAAATTGATTATCACCTTGGTTTGCCCACAAAAAATTAGGATGATTCCAACCTGCCTTGTAAGTATTGGAGTATGAGTTAAAATTTCGACTAAAATTACCAACAAAATTTACCGATTCAGGATTAGATGGACATTCATCCACACAATGATCCTCTCCACAAATGGTGCAAAATGGTTCGAGTGCCTTTACTTTTCGAACTTTATCAAGCTTTTGCATTGCCGTCACTATATTAGTGAGGTTGGCAATTTGAGCCTTGATATATGAGAGTGCATCTTCTGTCCCGGTTTCCAATTTGGCAGTAGGGTATTGAAAATCATTGGCTGCGATTCTTTCAATGATATCGTATGCCTCTGTATAATTTTTATCCAGCAACGAACCATTTGTCGAGGCATCTACAACGGTCCTAGCATGGGCATTGAGTCTGGTGTAAAAGATCTCCATTTGGGTCCAAGTAGGGAATCCATGCATAGGACATCTTCTCAACAGATCTTTGAATCGCTCCCATGTATCATAGAAAGTTTCATCATTAGCTTGCCTGAAAGTTGTGATTTCGATCCACATCTTGGCATTAAGTTCAGGTGATTGCAATCTCAGAAGAAACTTCTGGCATAACTCTCCCCACGTAGTGACTGAACCAGGTCGCAATGAATTTAGCCACAATTTCGCTCTACTCGCAAGGAAAGTGAAAAGAGCTTCAGCTTTATTGTCTCTTTAGTCACATCAGGCTGGCAGAATAGTTGGCAAACCTCCATGAATCACTTCAAATGCTTATTGGATCTCCATTAGGTGATCCATCAAATTGATCTACATCCATTAGCAATTGAATCATTATCGGTTTAAGCTTAAAGTTAGCTATATTTACCTCTGGACCAATCGGTCCTAGCATCAACTCATCTATGGTGGGTGCTAGATGTTCTTTGATAGATTGTTCTTTAGGAGCAGCAATAGTAGGGCTGGAAGTATAACTACAGGTATTGCCGGCATCTCCTGGTTGTTGGCATTATTTATGATACTTCCTAGCTCACCATTGCCGTTACGAGCCTTTTCTCTACGTTATCTTCTTAACCTGTGTAGGATTGGGTCATATTGTAAATCTTCCTTCGTAGTGGTGCTCCTATACATATACCAAATGAAATAAATTAAACAAAAAATGAAAACAAGTAAAAATCAAAGCAATTAATCCCATTGCACTCCCCGACAACGGCGCCAAAAACTTGTTGTGACCGAAATTGCTTGGCAAAAGGGTAAAAATATGGTTGGAAAAGTTAAGAAAATAATGCCAAGTAAGGTCCTTTGTGTGCAAGTATACACGGTTGACAAGTAATACAACAATAAGCTGAGTATCGATCCCACAGAGATTACTTTTGGAATTAAGTGTTTTGATTATTTACTTGTTCAAGGAAAAACATTGTTTGAGATGGAATTGGTTTTGAAAATGATTTAAAAGAAAAGAAAAAATAAAATAATGTTGGCAATGAGAGTTTGTAAAATTGATGATGGGTGTTGGCAAAGAAGGCATGGTTTTCACGTTGCCTGCGCCATGCCAACCTTTAATAATGTTCTGCCTTGGCAAAGTTTTATTGAGCAGATTCAAAGATGGTCATTGCCTCCGTCGATAGCAATGCCCTAAATTAACCATGTAAAAACCCCTATATGTTTATAGTGTATATTTCCATTAAGTAATTTGATTAAGTTCCAATCTATACTCCCTAAGGGGTAGACTCACTCTCGAAGTAAGTTCATATACTCGAACATCTTCTGTTGAAGCTTCTCACCTTAGGATATGACAACTAGTCGTTGCCACCCAAGTCGGATAAGATATTGAGTTACAAAAAGCAAACTATGCCAGCTGTCACATGACATAGAAGTTATGGAAAAATTACAGATCATGCTAGATAAATAAAAGTATGCCGAAGCATTTTTAATTAATAAAAACAAAGCAAAACAACGTTTAATCCAAATATCCCTCACCAACTATTGAATTAGTTCATGGTGAGGGTATAAACCATAGAAAAAACTTCAACGCTTCCCAACATCATCTTAAAAATAAAAACAACCAAACCGAAGGAAAAGGAAAAAGGAAAAGGTCAGTCGATGCAACCTTTCTTGATCTAGCCCTCCTCGGTGCAGCCTCTCCTGGTGGATGGTGGTGAGAGCTATGTGGAGATGGTGTACATGGTACTAAGCCGTCTATCATGCCTCCAATGCTTGGAAATGCTCTCTATATATAGGCATGTGAGGAGAAAAACCCTAGAAGAGTTTAAATTTTGGCTAAGGCTCATGATAAATGCTCTATCTTATCATCTTATCATCTCAACACCGATTAGGGCTAACGTGGATTTGTATAGGGATGACTTCATCAGACACCACTTTGTAGCCAAGGGACTTGGTAAAAATATTATGCTGGCATACTCCTAATTTTTCGGATATGATTCAAAATGCCATTTTCTCGGGATCTTACCCATTCTTAATTTTTCGGAGTTGTCCTATTTTTTTGGGCTGAGACTTTATTGTCAAGGGGATTGGCATACAACTGCTGGTCCTTTTGTGTTGCACTGCCAACTGCGTCTCGACAATCTGCTTTGGCATCACGACCTTTATTTTCCCTCATTCCTTTTGCCGAGTGATCTGGCAATAAACATGCGCAAAAAATATCAAAAACCCTTCAATCTGGAAAAAGGGCACCTACTAACTCCTTTATATGAAAAATGCATGTTTCTAACACTAAATGTAAACAAATGTACTCGAAAACAAAAAAAAAAGCATTGTGAAATAGGTGGAAAATATAGTACTTTTGAGGAGTTATCAAGCGTGTTAGTCTGGTGGCGTATAGATTGAGATTATCGGTCGAGCTTGAAAAGATACATGATGTTTTCCATGTGTCAATGCTTCGAATGTATAGATTGGATTTGTCGCATGTTGTGCATGTGATGAAATCGGTCCGAAGGCATATGATGAAGAACTAGTAAAAGTATTGGACTCTTTTACCAAGGTTCTCGATGTCAAGACCATTGATTTGGTTAAGGTGTTGGTGCGACACCGAGGAGTGGAAGAAGCCACGTGGGAGACGAAAGTGGATATGAAGGAACAATTTCCTCATCTATTTTCTTCAAGTAAATTTTGAGGACGAAATTTCTTTAGAGGGGAAGAGTTGTAACATCCCAAAAATAGGGCTACAAGTTTAGAGGTTGATTAGGTTTGGTTGGACTCGATCGAACCGAATTAACTAGTAAAATGAGTTTTAGGAAATTAATATTTTAAAATTACGAACTAAAGAGATAAAAATTGGTTTGATTTATCAAAAATGTTTAAATATATTTGTTAAGTTTTCAAAAGTACCATTTTTATTACCCTTTTTATTCTTATTATTGCTAGACTTAGCCTCATATTAGTTGCATTATTAGTCATTCATGCATGTTTGCATCGTTTCCTTGGTGGACAAGCTTGATTTCATATTTTGCTCAATTTTGTGGAAAAAGATACTGCTTTGGTGTGTTTTTGTGTGTGTATGCAGAATCACTTGCCAAAGCAAGGCTGGAACCAGTTGCAGGGCAATGCATGAAGGAGATGCCGAGCTAGTTGCCAAGGCAATTTTCGACAAGGAATAAGATGATATGGTATTCGAAATTGATGACTAGATAAGCCCAAGATGACGTGGAGCAAAGCTAAATCCCAAAGGAGTTTGATTTCCATGAAGAGGTTAAAGAGAAATTAAATCCCAAGAAGATAGGAGAAGTTCTAGAAGGAATTTAAATACAATAAAGAATTATATTCTTTAAAGATAATTTAATTCCAACTTAACTTCCTCCTCAAAAAAAGACTTTGACCTAGCCCTATAAATTAAAGACCATGCCGTCAACTCCAAAGGGAGAGAGAGGAGAGGATTTTCGACAAAGAGGAAGGGAGATTTCGACAAGGCTTTGGAGAGATTTCAACAAGATCAAAGGGGGAGATATCGACAAAGAGGCTTCAACCATTCTTCATCTTTTTCCTTCTTGTTTCATTAGGTTTATGTTAGGAATTCTTTGTTTTGTGTTTCTTTGGAACCTAGCCATGAACTAAATCTACTTGGCTAAGGTTATTGTGTCTTGTGGTTGTGAGAAACAATTGGATTTTGTTTAGGTAATAAGAGTTTTCACTTTCAATTTAACGTTTACTCATTTTTGGTTCTTATTCTTGTTTGCGAGTGAATTGGGAGAGGATCTCGTAACTTCATTTATTTATCTAATATCGGGAGAGTTAGATTCAAGAAATGAATGAGTATGGTCTTTATTCAATCTATTGATGGTGAAGATTAATCCGGCTTAGGGATAAGTTAAGAATTTCAACGGCTAAGAAGAGCGCAAGATTGGTTGTTGTTCACCGTTGATTCACGCAGGGATGTATTATCAAGGCATGCACAAATAGCTAGAGTTTCGACTTAGGGATAAGAAGAAACCATTGAAGAACGCTCCACCGAACCTTGAAGTTGCTGCCCAGCCGCCCAAGTAGTTGCCCAGCTAGTCGCCCAGGCAACCATCGATTAGTTGCCAAGGCAACCCCGCTGTGCAAGTTGCAATGGCAACTGAGTTTCCCGTGCACTCTTTTACCAAGAAGATCCAATCGGCTATCACACCTCAGCTCACGATAACCTGGCCTATTCTCTCTCATTTGATTACATCTTTTTTTTACTTTATTACTTTCTAGTTTAGTTGTTAGTTAAACTCCTACAATCACCTACTTATGTTTTTACTTTTTACAGTGCAAGAAATTAGATTCTTGAAGTGGCACCAATCCCTGTGGAGACGATATCTTTTATACTATAACTTGCGACGTGTACACTTGCACAATTGCGGAGCACTTGTTACGCGTAACAAGTTTTTAGCGCCGTTGCCAGGGATTGGCAATAGCAACTTTGTTTTTATTTTCTTGCACTTTTTTATTTTTCTTGTTTAAGTTCCAAAGGGTTAACAAACTTTGGTTTTGCATTGGTATATGACCAGGGCAGGATCGATTACACCAGATATCCCTTTGATCCAGAAATCGAACGAACCTTGCAAAGACTCAGACGAAGGTTAAGAGTAGCAATGGCTAATCAAGACAACAATATGAATCAAGATGTTCCAGCAGGAGGAGTGATTCTCGCAAGAAATAGAACTATTCGAGACTATCTTGAAGAAGATCTTGAAGGACTTAATCCATGAGTTGTCACTCCTGAAATTGAAGCCGACCACTTTGAGTTGAAACGGCTCAGCAACTGAAGATGCACGACAACATCTTAAATCTTTCCTCGAGATTTGCAATTCATTCAAAATACAAGGAGTCACCCTCGATGTTTTACGACTAAGATTATTCCCCTATTCACTGAGGGATAGGGCGAAAGCATGGTTGAATAGTATTCCTGTCGGATCAATAGGATCTTGGACCGATCTTTGTCATGATTTCCTTGCTCGATTTAATCCTACAAATTTAACTGATAGGCTTCGTAACGAAATTACTTTTTTTCGAGAGGCAGATGATGAATCCATGTACGAGGCTTGGGAGCGATATAGAAAACTTCTACACAAATGCCCCCAACACGGATTCCCAGTGTGGACACAAGTAACAATGTTTTACAATGCTGTGAATACACCAACAAGGATGATGCTAGATGCCTCGGCAAACAGCATACTCCTAGATAAGTTGCGGAGGAAGCAATGCAAATTCTAAATAGGTTTGCCAAGAATGATTATCAATTCCCCTCTGCTAGAAGAGGAGGAGTTAGATGCCAAGCCAAAATACATGAACTGGGATCATCAGACTCAATTTCGGCACAATTGGCCACTCTAACAAAGATGGTCCAGAACATGCAAAAACCAAACAACACACAGGAGGTCAAGGTAATGGATTCCTTTTGTGAATTATCTGGTGGTAACCATGATTCTTCTGAATGTATGCAGAATCCAAAATCCAGCTTTTATGTGGGGAATTACAACCGGAACAACAATGAGATGTCCAATACATACAATCCAGCTTGGAAGAAGCACCCAATTTTTTCATGGAGTAATCCCAACAATGCTCTAAACCAGAACAATCAAAATGCACAAGCATCGGGATTCCAGCAGAATATGCCACGACAATAGTTGCCGCAGCAACAACCGACAACATCTAGTTCTTTGGAAAATTCTATCAATGCTTTTATGTTGAAAACTGAATCTTATATGGCTGAAAATAGTAACTTCATAAAAAGAATTGATGCTTTTATTAACAGGACCGAGATGAGATTGCAAAACCAAGAGGCGGCAATCAAATCATTGGAAAATCAAGTCGGGCAATTTGCTCAAAACCTGAATACTAGACCGCAAGGAGGTTTACCTAGCGATACTGAAGTCGCAAGAGGAACTGGCCATGAGTAATGTAAGGCGATCACCACTAGAAGCGGCGAACAACTTAAAGATGCTCAAGCTCGCTCATCAAACAAAACTCCACAAAAGGAACAAGATGAACTCAGCGGCAAAGCCTCAGATGCTGAACCAGGAATTGTCGCGGCAACCAGCGATAAGCATGCCTCGGCAACCGACGATAAGGATGCCTCAGTAACCAACGATAGGCACGCCACGGTAACCCCAGTTGACATTGCCTTGACAACTCCAGTTGCCTCGGCAATGCCATCAATCAGGTTCCATACCAATGAAAGGATCGAAGATATCTGATTTCCACCACCATTCCCACAAAGGTTGAAGCGACAAAAGCAAGAATATCAATTCAAGAAGTTCCTTGATATCCTAAAGCAAGTCCACATCAACTTTCCATTGGTTGAAGTAATTGAACAAATGCCGAACTATGCCAAGTTTCTTAAAGACATTGTGTCCAAGACAACAAGGCTAGGAGAGTTTGAAACAGTTGCCGCAACAGACGGATGCATGGCCATGTTGCACAATCGCATGCCACCCAAGTTGAATGATCCCGGAAGTTTCACAATACCCTGTTCCATTGGAAACCACTATGTCGGGAAAGCGTTATGTGACCTTGGAGCAAGCATAAACTTGATGCCTAAATCAGTTTTCCAAAAACTAGGAATCGGGAAGGCAAGACCTACAACAGTTATGCTACAGCTAGCCGACAGATCCTATGTACATC